>CM024267.1:2454130-3679946 GCA_013621005.1 Aeschynomene evenia | reverse complement strand
ATTCTGTTTTCTCCTTTTCATATATAAGTAAATCGTTTATTATCCTAATAGTGGTTTTGCTTTGTTTCCTTTTGCAATTTCAGGTGATGGGTGAGTTGTGTGTCACAAAAGGCTCTGTTTGGGTCTTGAAAAGAGATGATCGAAGTACGCAATGATCTGTTATGTCCTCCTGCTGATTAGGTTGATGAGAAAATTCCATCCTGATTAGGCTCTGTTTGGGACCAAAGATTGAACTGCTCCCAGCTATTGGATTTTGATTTGCTGATCGAGCGTGCTGCTTCTTTTGCTTGAAACGAAGAGATACAGTTGGCAATGGCAACAAAATCTTCCATACATGCGTCTTTGACAACTTTTTCAATTGATGACGACTAAATTGTAAATTACCTTCACAATATTTGCACACCTTGACTTTGGTCATTGAAAAATATACGGGCTTACTGTGATGAACAATTTTGTGTTCTTTGCCATATATTTTTCAACAGCATATGAAAAATGGTGGTGTCCAATTTATCGATGTATGCACACATTTAGGGTCAACCATATTATTTTTTCTATATTTTTTTCACAAAATTCTGAACACAGATAAAAACATAAAATGTAAATGAAAATCAAACGGCATTTTGGAGATTTATTTTGGAGCTGATATGACTCAATAAATTTTGTATCATCTTTGATGGAAAAATTATTTGTCAGCATGCATCAAAAGAAAATAAATTTTACGATAGCATTTATCTGGTGAATATTTTTTTTCTTGGTTTTTTTAACAATAGTCCTAATTATTAAGGTAATAAAAGAAAATAATTATTTTAGAAATACGTATTTATATATTTTCTATATAAATGGCTTACTACAAATAGTTTTAATTTTTTTTCAAATGGGTTGGGTTTTGTTATTGGAAAACTCAGGGGCACGATTTTTCGCCCGAACCTATTTTTTGTTGACCCAGAAAAACTTGATTTACTGATTTTGCTTTGGCACTGTCTGTCTTCTATCTCTATCAGCATTCTTCTATTCAGAGTTGTTTATTAGTGTAATCAGTGACTCCTGCACTCAAGCTTTAAGGCTAAATTGACACTGACATGAAGCGCTAGAACACTATTCCCCTTCATTCTCATCTCATCTCTTTACCTAAACCCTAGCCGCCGCCCACCGTCGTCCCTTCTAACCGCCGGCGACACTCAGTTGCTCGCTTCTTCTTCGGTTCCTGCCAGGTATGAAGAATCGCACATGAACTTCATTCTCTTCTTCTT
This sequence comes from Aeschynomene evenia, assembly GCA_013621005.1. Lineage (NCBI taxonomy): Eukaryota > Viridiplantae > Streptophyta > Magnoliopsida > Fabales > Fabaceae > Aeschynomene > Aeschynomene evenia. Next base: position 3,678,696 of record CM024267.1, on the reverse strand, counting down.
CAGAGATGAACTTTGTTTACACTCTTACTTGATTTATCAAATGCTGCCGTCATTACCATTTCGTTCTCCGCTTTTTTTGTGTTTAGTGATTCTTTAAGGATATCGACGCTTGTTGTTTCTACAGTATCATTTCAAGACTATCCTATTTTCTAATTTCCGTATTGTAATGTTACAGAATTGATATTGTTTATGAGAGGGACTCTGCAAATGGATATTGTTTTGTTTTGTTTTTGTTGATGTTGAAAAAATATATCATGAAATGCTTCCATAAAACAGTTCTGCATTTATGCGATTGACAATTTATTAACTGATATTTTTGTTTAATTTTTAGGTTTCTGGAAGGAGAATTTGCATTCGTGCCTTGTTATTGCTTATAGTCCATGATTTGATGTGATTTTTTCATTGAGTTCAGGTGGCTTAAGGATTTTGAGAGTGGCTTGGGTTTAGTACTTGCGCCAGTTTCTGATAGTTGATTACGAAGCCGATGGTAAATTGTTAACACTTGATGATTATCATATAATAACTCAAATTATTTTTCTCACTGTCGTATGGATGATATACTGGATTACTGGAATTGATTATCTAACATTTCTTTGTCTCATTTATCTATCCATTTCTTTCCTCTGTGTATATTTATTCCTTGGATTTGGGAATAGGTTGTTGACTGAATGCTGGGTGAAACATATGAACAGGTCCGCATGCCAACATTGCTAGGGCGGGTTCGTAAACTTGTGTCCCCCTCCCAGATTGATAGGATAGTTTCCTCTGCAAGTTCCAAACAATATTTGGCACCATGGCTTAAAACTGTACGCCATTTTAGCTTCACTGATGACAACAGTGGCAGCATCAAACAACCCATTGGAGAATCTGATGAAGACTTTTTTCGTAAACTGTCAGATCATCCAAGTTTGGATGGCAGTGGTATCCAGGAGGGATATGGCACTCAACAGAGCTCATCAGAGCAAACTCCCAATAGGCCTATCAGAGATAGGCGGCCAACTAATCAGCCTCCTCCGCATTTCCGAGAATATGATAGAGGTTCCCATTCCTTCCCTCCAAGATTTGATGACAAACATGGCAAACCTGGTGAAGTGGACCAGACAAGTAAATCTTCCCAAGTTGATCTTGAATTTCAGGGTATAAATATGGCAGAAACAAATAGGGGTGCGGATCAATTAGGTGACAGTTTCCTTGATAAGTTCAAGCTTGGGTTTGATAATAAAACAATGAACTCCTCAGAATCTGAGAAAGCAAAGAAGTCAAATCCCGATCAACCGGAGTCAGAGTCTATGCCTCAGGATTCTGATGAGATATTCAAGAAGATGAAGGAAACTGGTCTTATCCCAAATGCTGTGGCTATGCTTGACGGTTTATGCAAAGATGGTCTTGTTCAGGAAGCCTTGAAACTTTTTGGTTTGATGCGGGAGAAGGGTACCATTCCGGAGATTGTCATATACACAGCTGTAGTGGAAGGCTTTACCAAGGCCCACAAGGCTGACGATGCCAAGAGGATTTTCAGGAAAATGCAGAGCAATGGCATTTCACCCAATGCTTTCAGTTACACTATCCTTATACAAGGACTCTACAAATGTGGCAGATTACAGGATGCTTTTGAATTTTGTGTGGAGATGTTAGAAGCAGGTCATTCTCCAAATACAACTACTTTCGTTGGCCTAGTAGAGTGTTTCTGCAAGGAGAAAGGTGTTGAAGAAGCAAAGGATGCCATCAAAACATTAATAGAAAAGGGTTTTACTGTTAATGAGAAAGCTATTAGGGAATTCAACAACAAAGCACCATTTTCATCTTCAGTTTGGGAGGCAATCTTTGGCAAGAAACCACAGAGACCATTTTAAACTTCTTTCCAGGGACAATGTAGTAAGCTTTTACCCTTCTTTTACTGTTTTGGCAAGACTTTTTCCTACTCTTATAAAATTTATAGGTGAACCTATTTATGTTTGCTCATAAAAGGTTCGACTTGTTGTTTACTACTCCTACTTGATAGTAAATCCTATTGTTGTTCTTTCTATATACTAATTACTACTTCCAAATTAATTAGTTTAAAATTATTTCTTCATCAATTGAGTAACTTGACCTTCCTCAGTTAAGTGAATTTTTTTTTATTAAAAAGATTCACATGGTGACACGTTAATATGGATTACTAGCCTAATTATGAGTATGAAAATATCTAATCGAATCTGCGTAATCAGGGTATCAGATCCATTCCAATTCAGACAAAAGACACGAATTGAAGAGCCTGCGAATTCTGTGTTAGGATAATAATGGCACTTTCATATGTTCGGTTCATTTGAATATCAAAAATACCAGCAGTACAATTACTTTTACCTAGTTGTGATTGATATTCATTTTATCATCCTTAAATTTTCACTTGATGTCCATTCTAATATCAAATTTTTATTATCTATCATTAATTTTAATAGATGTTCCATAAATATTTAATTTTATATGTTGATATAGCATTATTTTTTAAATATTATGTAGGACTAGTTCTTATTTGTCAGCTGACATGAGGATATTGGGCTCTAAAATTAAAAGATTCTCATCGATCGATTTACTTGATTAGGTTGTGAATCTATATAACCTAACTAACATGTTTTGGACCCTTACGGTCACTCTATGGACGACCCTTCAGCAAGTGGAGCAGAAAATGAATACGAATATTAAGTGAACTCTCTTCAATGCCGTGTCATTTTCTGAACCTTCTCGAGTTATAATGTCACTCCGAAGATCTTACGAGTTTATGATGACATCAGAGAATATGTAGTACCAAACATAACTAGCTAATTGGTTTTTATTGCGGAAAAAATAACTGAGTGATATATCACATATTAAATATAATATATATCATATGTTATAAAGAAAGGTTACGTATGTTGTGCATAAAATGTAATATATATATTGTGCACTATTTATTAATTATTTTGACTGATTTTTCATTGTGTACCAAGAATTTCTGCAATAAGAAATATAGTTTCACAATAATTTTTTTTTCTTGTGGAGATAGCTCACAAGGTTGATCTTATGTCCACGCACCGATACAATGGGTTTGATTCATCTTTTTCTTATTGACAGATGATTTGCAAATATCTTTATAAACATTTGATAAACATAAAAATATGCCATGATCTTGAATGGGAGTGTACTTTCCCTTCAATGTAAACTTTTTTCATTTTTACAAAAACAATAATAAATATTTTTACCTTCATCTCATTTTGAAGAGTCATTTCCTGAATTCTGGAGTCAACAAAGGTTAAAGAGGCAGGCTATTTTATTAAAACACCATATAGTAATCAATCAATAATAGCATTATAAAATTGTGAGTAAATTGTGAGGTGGAGGGAGGCAGTATTTTTTTCTTAGAGTGAAGTAACATTTGCTTACTTAAACAAATAAATAATTGGCCTCGTGGAATGTTAACAGTTGCTAGCCTTTCTTTCTTTCTTTCTCTATATAAGGATCATCATCACTTTCGAATTCTCTGCATATCACATAATCAAAATTAATAAAAATGTGTCCGGGAAAAGAAGCAAACGGACACTACAAACTTCCAGTGAAAGATGGTAACATTAGAGAAAATGGGGTTATTAGTGAAAGTAAGCTGAACATGTATGCTTGTACTTGTGTGGTGGCTGCCTCTGTTATCTCTGCTATATTTGGTTATGGTCAGTAACTTTTCTATATACCCCTGTGCTTGCTTGTCTCATGTCCATATTCATTTTCTAACCTATAATAAAGCATTTTGGAAAGAGAGTTTATGCGTTATTATTTATGTTGTGATATATTGATTAAGACATCAGAAACAAGATCTAGATTTTAACAGGTTGAATGTAATCTATAACAGAAACACTACAATATCGTCTGATCTATGCATCTGCTCTGTTATACAAGTAAATGTTGTTATTTAACCGTTAAAAACAGAACATTAAAGGAACATTTATAGAAAAAGCGGAGTTCTTGTGAGGGGTTGTTATAAAAACAAATAACATTTCTTCTCTTTCTTTTATTTAGTGTCTCATTTTGATGGCATCTTTCAAATTGTGTCATATAAATTGCTTTTCATTAGCTTCTATATAAATTCATGTATGATTTATTATTGGATAGGATGTAATCCACATCATGTGAAACGAAAAAAGTTAAGAAAAAAAGTAGTTAAGCAAATATTTCTTGATTCATTCGAAAACTAAAAGCATGTTTGGAATCCCAATTTAGCAACTTTTTTTCATAAGAAAAGCTGGTTGGAAAATTTAAGCTTGTTTGATGATGTAATTAAATAATTTAAGATGTTTCATTGTTGAGAAAAAAGTCGTTTCTTGAAAACAAATTCCAAAACTAATCTTTAAGCATTTTTTTAATCAAAATATAGTTGTTGCTTTTTTTTTTTTTTGGTGATTAAATATAGTTGTTGCTTTATTGCCTATAGATGCTTGAAAGATCACTTTTCACTACCCCATTAATCTTACTAATGGCCATTAAACTCTTTTTTTTTCAACTTTATACTCATCCTACTAACTTGTCAAAAAAAAAAGTGATTATAAGATGAACTTAAAAGATGGTACATAAAATATAAATAAATTAATAATATTATTTGTAAATTACATATTCTTAAATATTTAAACATCATATTTATAAAAATTTATACATCTCATCACTTTTATTACTTATTTTTTCTTTCTTGATATTCTAGATCTCTTCACTCATATATCTTGACCATTTGATGTACAAAAATACTATTTTGACATTCATTTTTCATACACCGTATCAATATCCATTTTTATTATCCTTGGATTTTGATTTGATTTCACTACAATATCTTAACTTTCTTTTTCTACCATTAATTATCATGAATGTCTCGCAAACATCCAATTTTTAATTTTTAGATGTTTATATAGCATAGCATCACTCTTAGATGTACTAGAATATAATAATATTTGACATACAACAGAAATACGTCCAACTTATATCCAATGTGTGCTATACGTATATCACATATATGTATAACACACATCCTATAACATGGATAGCACACGTTGGATACAAATTGCACGTATTTATGTTGTAGGTCAAGACTAGAATCACACTATTTGTCCAAAATGAGATTACTAAGCAACACTAGTACTATTTATTGTACAGTTTCGGGAGTGATGGCGGGAGCACTATTGTTCATAAAAGACGAACTCGGAATCAACGACACACAAGTACAGCTGCTAGCAGGAATCTTAAACGCCTTCGCATTACCAGGATCCTTAGTGGCCGGAAGAACCTCCGATTGCATTGGGCGCCGCAACACCATAATCCTCTCCTCCATCATCTTCCTTTTGGGCTCCATCCTTATGGGCTACGGCCCAAACTTCCCTGTCCTCATGATCGGAAGATGCACTACCGGATTCGGCGTGGGCTTCGCGTTGATGATAGCTCCTCTCTACAGCGCAGAGATCTCTTCTCCTTCCTACAGAGGATTCCTCACAGCACTCCCCGACGTCTCCATCAATCTGGGCCTCTTACTCGGCTATGTCTCCAGCTACGTCTTCGGGAACTTGCCCCTGAGGCTTGGCTGGAGAATGATGCTTGCTATTCCCGCGATTCCTTCGCTGGGTCTCGCGATTCTGATGCTCAAACTCGTCGAGTCGCCGAGGTGGTTGGTGATGCAGGGGCGCGTTGCTGAGGCCAGAGAGGTTCTGCTGCTCGTTTCGAATACGAAGCATGAGGCGGAGCAGAGGTTGGAGGAGATCAAAGTTGCGGCGGGAATTATTGGTGATGGTGATGATGATGATCGGAAAAAATGTGGGGAGGACGATGATGTGTTGCAAATAGAGAAGAGGAGCAGTTGCAGCGGTGGAGGCGCACTGAGGGAGTTGTTGTGTAATCCTTCACCCCCTGTGCGTAGGATACTCATTGCTTCCACTGGTGTTCATTTGTTCCAGCAACTCTCTGGAATGGAGGCCATTTTAGTCTACACTCCCCGCATCTTTGAGAGAACAGGTATCATTCTATTATCAATTGTTTGTTGCGGTTGTTGAGAATTAGTTACTAAGTTTATTAGTTAGTTTGTTTGTTATCAAATACTATTAGCTAGTATTTGTTTTCCAATAATGTTTGTAGTATAACATAAATCCGTCCAACGAGTATTCAATGTGTGCTATATATAACTCAAATAGAGTTATATGGAGTTATGAGTGAGTCATGCTACGCTGATTTTAAGATTGACTCTCAACACACCTTCACATATTTATTCATTGTGTCACTTACTCTAATCCTCGTATCAAACACTTGATAAAAGTATTATTTTCACTAACTCATTTCACCGACTCATTTACTCCTTTCTTTGGAGTAAGGGAAAACAAAAGCTACCTTTCTATTTGTGGAAAGTAATTTATCAAACTGTGTTGAATATGGATTAATTTGAACAGGTATCACGGACAAGAACATGTTGTTGCTGGCAAATGTTGGAATGGGAGTAAGTGACGTTGTGTTCATACTGATACTAACATTCATGTTAGACAAAGTTGGGAGGAGGATCTTCTTGCTTGTGAGTTCTGGCGGCATGGCTGTCTCACTGTTGGGGTTAGGTGCTTGCATGACCATAGTGGAGCACTCGAGTGTCCAAGTGCCATGGGCTATTAACTTCACAATTGTCTTCACCTACATGATGGTGGCCTTTATGGCTATTGGGCTTGGGCCTGTCACGTGGGTCTATAGCTCAGAGATTTTTCCCCTCAGGCTTAGGGCCCAGGGCATTGGGCTTGGCGTCACCGTGAACAGGCTCACCAATGTTGGGGTCATGACAAGTTACATCACAATTTATCAGAAGATTACAATGGCTGGGAGCTTCTTTTTGTTTGGTGGTATCACTATTATTGCTTGGACATTCTACTACTTCTTGCCTGAGACTAAAGGTAGATCCTTAGAAGATATGGAGGCTCTTTTTGGGAAAACTACTTCAAAGACTCATATGCCTCTCAAGCGTGGCTGCAACAATAACAACAGCTACTACAATGCCTAGTACTTTTTAGTTGGTAGTTAACATTTTAATTTCTCTGAGTATTCTATTACTCCCACTATATATTCTACACTAATTGTTGAATTTGATTTTTTTGGTACAATACCAAAAATAGTCAAATTCAGTGATTATTGTGGAATGGAAGAAATATTATTATAATATGGATTTTTGTGCCCTTGAGAGATGATAGTTTTTGCCGGGTCTGATGATGATCCAATTAGTTTTTAGAGATCAGCCGTTTCCTTATTATACATTGTCCTTGTAATAATAATACCCATGGCTAATTCAACATTTTCTTTTGTTCCCTGCTAAGTTATATATTGCTATTTGAATTCAATAAATTTGAGTAGGAATAGTATAGATGAAACTAGATAGTTAAACCATGCATGAAGGGAATCTGAACAAATTTATATTTGTCAAATTAAATGGCATTGCTTGCTTTAATTTTGAGAAATAAATACATGGTTAAAAGAGAGCGAAATTAGAGACTTATAATTAATTTCACTAAAATAGTATTTTTCTCCTACTCACAGTCACACATAACTCATGCAATGTAAAAACATTCAAAATTTCTTGAGTTAGGAAGATGTTTTTCTTTTAGGGAAATTGTGGACATCGAATATTACAGGTTCTAATCATTACACTATTACATATATAGTTGGCAGATATGTCACCTATATTATTTCCATGCTATGACTATTGAATACAATAATACTTATCATATAACAAAAATACGTTCGGACTTGCAAATTTTATCACCATCTTCTACCATAATAAATGAGCTCATACATTACACGAAAGAAGATATTGATTAGCCAGAAGATCCCACTGAAATTAATATAATTTGTTCGAATGCTTCCTCCAAAGTTTCCTGAACATACACCAATAAGTAGACACAGATGATAATGAAGCAAATTTGAATTAAAAAAAATCTTTGTATACACTTAATTTTTTATTCACTAATTTTATTCATCTATTTATAATTCCTCTTACATATATTTTTTAAATATGATTCACACAAAATATACATATAATATACATATTTATATATATATATATATATATATATATTATACATACAAAATATACATGCATACACACATTTTCTTGATAAAATATTTACAACATTTTTTATAATATTTTTTTCAATATAGATGAATGAAATAGGTGTACATTTAATGGATTTACATTGAATATCTAGTGACAGGTATGGCCCACATTCCTATTATATTGGTATTTTCTTCATCCGTCATTTTTTGTGATACACATACGTAACCACTTGAAGAGGAATTATTGTAGAGCCTTCACCAGATATATCGGTCTGTGTATCTTTTATCATTAATTTTTGTTGCACAATAAAAAATATATGTTTAACTAGTATTCAACGTGTGTTATACATTGTATGGAATGTGTGTTGTATATATAATACAAGTACATAAAATATACATTTCATATAATGTATAGTATATTTTGGATATTAGTTTGGAGTATTTCTGTTATACGATAAATGTTATTGGTTTTTTATTAAGTATTCTCACAACTCTAATGCATATACTTTTCTAACCCACTTTCTAAAGTAATAAAAATAGTAAAATATTGTACTAATTAAGTTTCATCTCTATATATCCTGATTCAACGGTGCACTTTGCAGCAACTTTATGCAGTCCACAATATAATCATGCTCTTTGGTTTGGCACTGCATTTTCCTTTAATTAATTCCTAGTATTTTTGAAAGCTACGTAACAAGCGAAATGTATGTTCACTCAAAATTGTGTTGAGACACTTCTAATATTTACCATTAGATAAGCTATATATAGATTCGGACTACTTAATCTCAATCCGCCAATAAGCATCGCACTTTCACAAATGGACGATTGAAGTCAATTTGAGTCGGTACTTAATGTTTATTCTTATAATAATGATATTTGTACATATATTTTCTCTTACACACATTCTCCATCCACTTTATCACTTTTGGATCTTGATGTGACATCACCCCACCACTTGCACTTCTTTTCTCTACCATTGGATCAAAACATATGTATACTACATACTAATTGATATGTACCAATAGCATTGCTCTAAAACTAAATTATAAATTTCAAACATGCTTCTTGTTATTTTATGCTGGCTAGATGATACACACAATTTTATCCTATCTATCTCTGTTTTTATTTTTATAAAAAAAAAATACTCTTATAATCAACCACTCACTACATTAAAACAAACATTTATTTTAATTTGCTTGGAAAGTTATTCCTACCTTTCCTTTATGAATCTGTGTTTCTTGCAGAACTACATCAATGGATTTGGACAAATATTTGGTTACCTAGCTAGCTAATGCGAAATTAATTATTTTTAAAAATAATAATTAATGGCAACATGTATGTAAGGTCTCTTTCTTTACCCCAGCATAGGAATTAACACATGACATTGTGGAGATAGTGCTATACGCTGTATGATCCCACCATACGTATGTATATATGTAATGTGTTGCTCCTATCGTTCTTATGCCTAAGACCTATATATCTACATGCAAACACTATTATCCAGCCATCACAATAATAATGCATGTGTTTATGGTGGAATATTGGAACTACTAAGGTAGATTCTTCTTTAGAGAAATTATTAGGTGTATTAAGATAAAATATATTTTTACTCTGCACCACTTATATTTTAATCAATAATGTTTGTCGTACAACAGAAATACGTCTAATTAGTATTCAACGTGTGTTATACATGACATGGAATGTGTGTTATACGTACGTATGCTATACATATAGCACACATTCTATGTCATATATAGCACACGTTGAATATTAGTTTGACGTATTTCTGTTGTACGACTAGCATTATTGTATTTTAACACATCAATCATTCTATTCCCTTATTTAAAATTTGATCTCACCATTTTTTATTGTAGTTGTCATTTTAAATTACGTGTCATACAATAAATAATAAAACAAAAAAAAATCTCTTGCACTCGATAATTTTTCTCATCTTAATTAGTCTATCGTATCTATACTATGCAAAATAGCACATATCATCATAGAAAGCAAACAACGTGTTTTGCATGTTCACTTTGCAAATAAGTGAATATTTGTAGTTAACTATTTTTAATGGAGAATACAAATTCAAACTTATTTATTATGGCCACGGTTAAATTATCTAAAAAGTCCAATAAGATATAGACTTTATAAAAGATAAACTATATAAATTTTAATATTATATATATATATATGATGGTTTAACATATTATTATTCAGTTCTATTCACTTTTTGTCATAATGCAAAAAATAAATAAATAAATAAAATATTTGTACCAAAAATTAGAAAAAAAATAGAGATGAAGAACAGTTGACTTTTCGAGTCACGATCGAGTAGAATTTTTGTCATAATCTTGATATTTGATCATATGACACTATGTTTGTTAGGAGCCACATGCCGTTGGTGTGATAGATTGAAATACCTTTTGGCCTTTAGCATATATAAGTCATTGCGACTGTCACACAGTACACGCATCTCTTTATTTATAAATCATAATAATTATGTGCATAAAAATAAAAACTAGTTAAATAGCAAGTTTATTTATTATTGGGATAATATATAACATATGATTGTAAATAGTTTTTTACAAATTTAACTTACTAACAGATAAATTCTCAAAAATTATGTAAATAAGACATGTAAATTAAACAATTATTAATTTTACAAAACTAATTTCTTAAATAAGCTAATAATAATCAACCTACAATTATTAATAAACTCAACGGTTGAATTCGAATCATAGTTATATATGAACGCAGAGATCGATTGGAAATAATCTTTAATGTAAGTGTATTCGTAATAGAATATTTACAAGAGGAATATCATCTAATAACTATCAAATATATATTATATGTAATGTATATTATATATAATGTATGTGTTATATATGTGTGAAACTGGTTGAACAAAAATAATAAATAGTAACAAAATAATAATATATATAATATGTATCATTTTTTTATTTATAATGTGTTATATATTTAATACTAATTAAATATATTATTATTATACAATAAACATTTCTCTATCCTTGTCAGTAAGCACAAGTTACATTAAGTAACCAACCCACTATATTCCTCTAATATAATATTTTTCTAGATCTACGTTTTTAAAGAGCTTGGAAACTACTACTACAAACTATTATTATATGAGTGGTTAATATTGTTATGTGCATAGCCAAAACAAATAAGTTAAAATAGCGATATTATATATCACAGGTTGAAAAAAATAATATCATAATATATATATAATATATGATATAGACGATATATAAAATATGATATGTATATGTTATATAATATATTGACTATTTTAGTTGATTTTTGTTATGCACAAGATATTTACCTAATAATAGCACTTAATTGATATATGATGCTAGATTTTATTGATGAGTTAGTTAACATTTTCTTGTGGTTGTAGCCTCCTGGTCAAGAGCACATGAAGCGGGATCACTAGTGTTCAATCCTCATTCAAATCCAAATTACATTTTACATACACATCTAAATACATATTTATTTTAGCAATAATACTCATTGTTCCAACTAGCTAGTATCAAATGTCTTATATATATTATACGTAATGTGTGCTATATATATCATGTTATACATATAATACACATTACGTATGATATATATATAGCATACATTGAATACTATAGTTGAGTGTATTTTTGTTGTAATAAAACAATATTGTTTATTTTACTAGCAAGAGTATACTTAATAATAATTTCGATGGTCTTGGTAAAAACTGGCAATCATACCCACAAACATTAGGGCAGTTACAACAAAATCGAGTTTGACGGAATTCCACCCCCCACTTAACATAGGCATAATCCTCAATCCTACTCATTCATTTGCAACCCCACCCTTGTCACTCTCTCTTTTCATTCATAAGCATATTCCCCTAATAGCTTGTGCTTCATGTTTTTTTTTTTAATTTTCCCCTAGCTAATTAATTATTAATTAGAGATATGATCTTGTATAAATTTGTATGTAGCCTCAATCATCAAGTATCTGTATATATGTGTATAGTGAATGTGCATAGTAGTATAGAGGGACCCACCAGATGCACAAACTTTTTCACTGTTCACCCACTAATAATTATTATAGCAATGGCATCTTCTTGTTCAATTCATGATCATGTATATAAATTGGTGGGAATTAAGGGTGGTGATGCAGCTAAGCGAAGCTCGCTTGACCTCAATTTCATAGGAAATTAGAGACACAAAATTACATATTATTCATAAATATATATTAATAACAATTCAATATGGAGCAAGGTGCAGGCTACGAAGAAGATCAGTTCAACAAATATGCCTTTGCCTGTGCTGTTGTTGCTTCCATGGTTTCCATTATATTTGGTTACGGTAATTAATAATACTTCAATTCTCACTCTTCTCTTTTTTTTTTTCTCTATGTTTAGAAATTCTCACCATTAAGTAATCTCTTCTCTGCAAAACATGCTATATGTAGAAAGTTTGTTCCCCGAAGGTTTCGTGTTTACTTTAATATGTTACGGATTCTTGCCCACAATTTGAATTAAATTTTAACATGTTAGTAATGACGGTTACTAAATTAGCTAAGTTCAATTTGATTCTTATGCTGCTGTTTCGAAAAACAAAACAAAAAATCATGTGTATAGAATGATTTATTTTTGTGGTAATTAAATATAGAATTATTTAGGATGATTCTATAAAATTGTTTTATATTGTTGGTATATTTAAATTAAATCAAGTTTTGATAGTCATATATTCTCCAACTATACATACAACAACAAATCAAATAAAGTTTGCCATATAATTTTTGGATTTGAGTGTTTGAAATTTTGAGATATTTGAATAATATTATTCTCTTTCTCTTAACTAAGAAAAATTATATTGTCAACACTAAATATTATAAATACTTAATATCTCTCACAAAAACAGAGAGAAAAAAAGAAGTGTAAAGGTGATAATATATTTTAGTTTAACTTTTGTCATATGTTATACTGAATTTAATTTTGATCCACTTATAGTATTATAAAATATTTTATATAATTATTCAATTAAAATTTTAATTTATATGACTTTTAAATAATAAATAATTGAATTAATTATCTGGAGTGATGTGATAATATATTTTTAGATGACAATATTAAAATTAGTATATAAAAATTAAATATTACTTTATCATCATCATGAAAGTTGCCATCATATTCAATAATAATTATATATAATGATAGGTAGTAAAAGAGGACTAAAATATATGTATTTAAACATTTGTCAAAAGAAAAAATCAGGGAGAAAGAATAAAAGGAAAATAAAACAATTTATTTTTTGAAAAATAATATTTAACACATGGAATATCGTAGTAACACTGTAACACCAAATCTATTATTATCATTAAATCATTTGTAAACTCTACTTAGAATAAAAGGTCTTTATTTGTTTTTCTTACTCTTGGAAGTGTGATGAGTACCTATAAACAACTAACTTACTGAAATATGAATAATGTTATTTTGATATTCACTGTTGAATATTTAATCTTTCCATGAATTAAATTATGGCTTCTTTTATTCATCCATTATTTATTTATTTATTGAGTGACATCAACATTTCCTTTGAATTTCCATTATGATTATTTTTGTACAGATACTGGGGTGATGAGTGGAGCCATGATATTCATAAAAGAGGAACTAGGGATCAGCGACGCCCAACAAGAGGTCCTAGCAGGAATCATCAACCTCTGCGCCCTCCTCGGTTCCTTAGCTGCCGGAAGGCTCTCCGATCACATCGGCCGCCGCTACACAATCGCAGCAGCCTCCACGCTCTTCATGCTCGGCGCCGCCTTCATGGGCTACGCCCCTAACTACACTCTCCTCCTGCTCGGAAGGTGCGTCGCCGGCATCGGCGTCGGCTTCGCTCTCACGACAGCCCCTCTCTACTCTGCCGAAATCTCCTCTGCTAAATCCCGCGGCTTCCTCACCTCACTCCCTGAGCTCTGCATCGGAATCGGAATCTTAATCGGTTACATCATTAACTACTTCTTCGCCAAATTGCCCTTAAAAATTGGTTGGAGATTAATGCTTGGCGTCGCAGCACTTCCTTCGCTCCTCTTAATTTTCGGGATCCTCGCAATGCCAGAGTCACCAAGGTGGCTAATCATGTCTGGAAAATTTGAAAACGCCAAAAAAGTGCTTTTGCAAGTCTCGAACACGGAACATGAGGCTGAACTACGATTCAATGATATCAAAATCGCAGCTGGAAATAACAACAACAACAATAATAATAATTCCAATATTAATGGTAAAGGTGTTTTGGAAGAATTGATTTTGAGACCATCTCGTCCTGTTCGGTGGATGCTTATTGCTGCAATTGGTATTCATTTTTTCGAGCACGCCACAGGAATAGAAGCTGTTATGTTATATAGTCCAAGAATCTTCAAAAAAGCTGGTGTTACAAGCAAGGATAAGCTTCTTCTCACAACAATCGGCGTCGGCTTAACCAAAATCACTTTTCTAGTTATTTCTACGTTCTTGCTCGATAGGGTTGGGAGGAGGAAGCTCTTGTTAGTAAGTACAGGGGGAATGGTTATTGGGCTTTCAGTATTGGGCTTTAGCTTGACTATGGTGGATAGGTCCAATAAGAAGGTGATATGGGCCTTGACGCTTAGCATTGTAGCAACTTATATTTATGTTGCGTTTTTTAATGTTGGGCTTGGGCCTATTACTTGGGTCTATAGCTCTGAGATATTTCCACTGAGGTTGAGGGCACAAGCGGTGAGTATTTGTGTTGCGGTTAATAGGGTGATGAATGCTGTGATTTCCATGAGTTTTCTTTCGATTTACAAGGCAATTACTATTGGTGGTGCGTTCTTTATGTTTTCGGGTATCTCGATATTGGCTTGGTTGTTCTTTTATTTTTTTCTGCCCGAGACTAAAGGTAGGCCCTTGGAAGAGATGGAGATAGTTTTTAGCAAAAAATCTTCTAGTAAAGATGTTGTGGAAAGTGGTATGATGAGTAATGTGAATTGATTTTGGAGTATTAGTTTAGAAATAATGGTTATATTTGTAGTGGGTGTTTTTAATTAATAAAGGATGTAGTATTTGGCATTAGATCATTATGGTATGACTCACTCTTTTGTTAGTTAGGATTGTGCTATAGCCTATAGAGATTTTCATCGTTTGCGCAGCTTAAAAGCTGGTTTTGAACCTCAAATTGACAAGTATAATAATAAGTAAATAAATAATCACTAGTGAGTTTATAATTGAAAGACGTTTGAGGTTGTTTAAAGTTCTATTGATAATGAGGGGGAAGTATAAGAAGTACAATAAAATCAACTATCTTGCTTTATTATTGATTGCTTAATGTTTAACAAGTTTGAAATAGGGAAGAAAATAAAAATGTTTATAATAACTAAGGATGCTTTAACGAAGATCTAATGTTTCTGTAACCTAGATCATCTAGGGACAAACATCCTGTGAACTCGAACATTTTATTCTTTAAGACGAACCAATCTTGTTTGGATCAAGGGCACTCATAAGATTAAATTTGGATAGAGATCTTCAACTTAGCTACAACTTTGAGCATTTTTGGACATCCAGTCCAACATGATTAAGGATTAACCCTACCAACTTTATTTGAAGATTTTGTACTTCTTGTACTTATTTTAAAATTTCAGATATATTTTATAGTTCAATACATTATTAATTCTTTCCTACGTTCAAAAAGTAAAAAAAGAATTATATGCATGAGAAAAAAAATGCAACAACTACTCTATCACCAATCACTTCACCAACGTGCAAGCTGTGTTAAGCAAATTTCGCAAGCATTCTCATTTAAAATTTGAAGAAAAACACAAGAAACTACAAATTTTATCATCATTTTATATATATATTTTTTAATTATTCATGATGGTCCGAAAAAAGGCTTATGCGAATAGAAAATTGAAATTGTGACAACCCCTTAAAAAATTGAAGAGAATCTCGTTAAAAAACTTTCTAACCTAATAATCTATTTATATATATTGTTATGCTTAAAAGAATTAAAATATTTTAACATCAATTTACCCAATCTATTAATCACATAACATCTACATAAAAGACTATATATATATATATATTAATGCTAATTTAAGATCTAAAAAAATGAGATGTATGTCAAAGTATAATTTTCTATATATTTTTAAATGCATTTCATTACTTATAATATCATAAGAAATCTTATGTGCTCTTGAAGCAAACATTTTCCCCTACTCTATATAAAAGAGAAATTATATTAAAAAACTTATATATAATGAACTGCAGTACAAAAGATCCTTGTATTCAATAATTTATCATAAAATCAACATGTATATTAAATGGTGTTAGGGCTATAATAGTTGCTCTTATTGTTAATAGGTATAAAGTGTTCAAAAATTAAATAATATTGAAACAACAAATGACTACAATTTAATTTGTGGCCACACAAAACCTATAAGCAAGGAGAGCCTTAAGCAAATGAGCACTTATGTGGTTTTCCTCAGATAGCTCCATCCTTTCCCCTCCACGGATAGAAACGGTTTGAGGGGACATACAAAGGTGTTTTAATTTTGTCTGTGTTCCATTTTTTTGTTTCTTTTTCTAATTTCTTCTTTTTGTTCTTCTTACTTTTTCAATCAACTTGTTCCTCGCACCTTAATTGTCTCTCTCTAAAACGTAACACCCTCAATATATATAAAATTAAAATTAAAGAATAGAAAAGGACAGAGATCACACTGATGAAACAAGGAAGTGCAAGGTCATCATTAAGGAGGCTTTGTCCAAACGTTGATAAAGAAGATGGGTTGGAGACGGTTCTTGAGATACCTATACCGGAAGAGATGTTCGCGACAATGGGAAGCAACGTGACATTGCGGTGGCAGAACATGCTAACATGGATGAAGCGTCAAACAGAGGATAAATTATCATCCCCTGCAGTTTCCGCACGCTTGAATGAGCTTCGCTTTCTTCTCTACCTCGTTGGATCCCCTCTCATCCCTCTCCAGGTCCAATTAGGCCACTCTATCCACCGTCCAGTCCGAGATAGTTCCATCGTAAGACAAATTGATACTTCTAAGTCACTATGTATATTTCAATTTTGTTTTAATTTGGATCTGAATATAGGCAGCCAACTAGTTTAATTTGTGTTGTTGTAGGAAGCATCAACGGCGAAGTATATAGTGCAACAATATATAGCGGCGACGGGAGGACAGCCGGCGTTGAACGCAGTGGAAAGTATGTGCGTGATGGGACAGATCAAGATTAGTGCGTCAGATTTTCACCATACGGATGAAGTCATAGAGGTTAAGAAAACCTCTGAAGAGACTGGTGGGTTTGTTTTGTGGCAAAAGGACCCTGATTTGTGGTGCTTGGAGCTAGTTGTGGCTGGTTGCAAGGTTATTTGTGGTAGCAATGGCAAGGTCTCTTGGCGCCATTCCTCTAACCAACAAACTCCTATTTCTAAAGGTGCTCCTAGACCATTACGTCGTTTCCTTCAGGTAAGCTGCATGTACAAACCATTAATTAATTGCCATGTACACTACAATTTGAATATTAGTTGGACGTAATTCTGTCCTACAACAAACATTGTGTACATTATTACTCTCTACTTAATTCATTGTTGTTGATTGATGAATGTAACTGACTAACTAACTAACTAACTAACTAACTGGTTTTTGTATTATCTCAGGGGTTGGACCCTAGGGCCACGGCTAACTTATTTTTGGACGCGGCATGTATAGGAGAGAAAATAATCAATGATGAGGAATGCTTCATTCTAAAGTTAGAGACGAGCCCAGCTATTCGTGAGGCCCAAAGCGGCCCAAATTTTGAGATCATTCACCACACCATATGGGGCTACTTCAGCCAACGATCAGGGCTTTTGATCCAATTCGAAGATTCTAGATTACTCACAATGAGAACCAAAGATGACAATGACATTTTCTGGGAAACAAGCTTAGAGTCGGTAATGGAGGAATATAAGTACGTGGATTCGATAAATGTGTCACACAGTGGAAGGACACGTGTTACGGTTTCAAGATATGGTGAGCAGTCGGCAAACCACAAGAGAGAATTGGAAGAGAAGTGGAAGATCGAAGAGGTAGATTTTAATGTACAAGGTTTGACTGCTGAGAGCTTTATGCCTCCCTCAGGAAAGACACTAGATATTGTCTTGTAATACAATACTATTAAGCTTATGTATTTTTTCTCAACAAGAAAAGGATTATGTAATGACATGAAAAATAGAGTTGATTTATGAGCATATTGTGGATGAGTACTGACTTTGAAATGTGCACATATTCACGCGTTTCAAAAGCATATATATGTACACTTATCATATCCATTTAATTTTGATTAGAATATCCAACATTTTTTTACTAAGTAGTCCGGTATACAACCAAAAAAGACAATGAAGATTCAATTCCATTTGATCTATAGTCTCTGTACGTATTGTAGAACATGAATCACTAAAGTATTTATACTTCCCATATATACCGCTACAAATATTGAAATCGTGAGGGAATTCATATATTGGTAAAAGTTATTGATCATAAAAGTACTTGTGTATTAGACTTCATAAAGTACTCTTCAAAAAGTATCTCTCAGCAACATGATGGAATGGGGGTTTGTTTATGACAGAGATCATTCTAGTTTAACTATTGGGTACAAAAAATTGGTCATAAAACACACAAGTATTGGGTCTTTAGCTCCACGAGTAATGGGCCCAAAACGAAAAGGTAAAAAATAATAACGACATATAAAACGCTGCCGTCCTGTGTCGGTTGCCTCCTACTGTAGATGTCAACATTCGCATCAAATCAACGGTGAGCATAATCCCACATCAGACGAAAGTCAACCTAATAAAATGTGGTGACCCCACACGATGTACACCGACGAAACGAAACGAAACACCAAATCCGTCGTTTTCCCTTTTTATTTATTTACACAAGTATTTGGGAAAAAAAATCAATCAATAAAGTCCATTTAGCATTTTATGGTCTAAATAATATTTTAATTATGAATATATTTTTAATGAGTTGGATAATTATGACAAAAATTTTATTTATTCACTGTTTTGACTGATTTTTGTTTATTATATCGTAGCAAATAGCAATGCTCAATTATTTATTTATTTACTTTTATAGAAACCAGAAAATCTCTATTTCATTCTCTCTCTCTTTCTCAGTGTATCTGAGTAACAACACACCGCACCACCACACCACACCAGAACGCGGTCGCTCACTTTCACATTGATTCAGAACAGCGCGAATCATTCAGATCGGAGTCAGAATTTCCCCCTTTTCGCAAATCGGAGTCCGAAAGTGATGAAGCCACCGCAGCACCCAAAATAAGAAATAAGAAGAAGCATTATTATCTCAATTAAAGGCTAAATTAAATTAGATCATTCATAAATCACGCGTTGTCTTCTCCGATTCCATTTGATCCAAAAAGAAACAAGAGATGAAGGATGAAGACGCGCTTCCAACGACGACAGCCACAACGAAAAAGGAAACCGCCGATTCCCTTCTGTTCGGTAAAGGCAGGTACAAGTTCTGGGCATTAGCGGCCATATTGCTCCTCGCCTTCTGGTCCATGTTCACCGGCACCGTCTCTCTCCGATGGTCCAGAACCCTCAACTCCCTCTCCCACGACCTCGACGCTCCTATCCACGACGACCTCGACGTCCTTGTAAGCTTCCTCTCTCTCTCCATCTCAATTGTTAGGTTTGGATCTTTTGGTTTGTGATTTCAGTTTTTTTTATGCATGCATTGGCGTAGGAAATGGAGGAGAGGGAGAAGGTGGTGAGGCACATGTGGGATGTGTACACCAACAGCCGCAGGATCAGGCTGCCGCGGTTCTGGCAGGAGGCTTTCGAGGCTGCCTATGAAGAGCTCACCAGTGATGATGCTGCCGTCAGAGACGAAGCAATCTCCGAGATCGCCAAGATGTCTGTCCGCTCCATCGATTTTGATCCACCTCCCGTCCAATCCGCGGTTCGTCCTTCTTCCTAATTCTTAAATGGATCTGTATGTTGCGAATTCGTGGTGATTGTGTTTTTGTGGGAGAAAAAAAAACTGGTTCTATCGTTCAATATATATATATGTTGCCATTGAAATGTACTTTTATAGAAAGTTGGAAATTTCTGGTAGTGATTATTGTATTGTTGAATGTTGTTAAAGTTCTTTGTTATGTATATGAATATTATTGTGGTACGTTTTATGTAGAAATGGATTGAGGATTATGTAAAGCATTTTTATGGATAGGGAACTGCTTGCAATTTTTTGAATAATATGGTGTAATCAGTTTAAAGTAGGTTTATATTACAAGATGTTGACAGTTTTTTTATGAGTGGTATTACGCTGAAACAGAGATCTTGCCGTCTTTGATTTGGACTTGTCTTCACTTTTTTAACTGGTTGGTGAATATGATGAGGTTTCCATGATTCCACTAATATCTTTGTCTTCAAACTGTCTACTTCTCTCATTTCTATTGTGTCCGGGACGTCTGTTCTTTTGGTTATTTGGACAAAATAACAAAGGTACTACACTACTACTTGAGGGAGATGGGGAGTATAAGGTATCCTCTATAAAAGACAAGACAAAATACAACTAAAAGATTGAAAAGTGTCGACTATAGAATCCAGTTCATGGAGAGAACACTGCATGATTTTATCATTGTTATTCGTCGCATCTCTCATGAGGTTTTAATGTTTTATCATTTATGTAACTGAAACTGTTACCTTACACATGTAGAATTTGTTGAACTCCCTATCACGATGAATTGGACTGAGTCCTTGTGAGAAGTCTTTATTCAATTAGTTGGTTAGGCATCAGAGTTTACCCCATTAGCAGAGGAAGCTTTATGGATGCTTCCCTTTTGGCTTGATAACCTTTACTTCAGATCATCTTTCTTCTGGCGATTTCAATTTTTTTGCCCCGGTTCCAATAAATATATCAGTAATAACAGAATTTGTTTGTTACTCTGAAGTACTAGGAATGTATGTCAGTATATGAATTTTTCCCAAACAAATGTAGGGCAAAGTGTAGTTAAGCTTTCCACTTTTTCCCTAAGTGGATATGTTTTGTTAGTTCTCTCTAGATCTGTGTAGTTGATAGAAGTAAACTAAAGTGGATTGTTGGATTGGTAGATTCACTTAAGATGATGAGGAAATAGTGTCTCTAGGCTGGCAGGGCCAGCAGGCTTCTACAATAACATAAGTGGAGGAAAATAAATGGATATCGATAGTTTCTGAGATTGACTTGTATTACTAATTTGCTTCATTGTTCTTCCTGTTTTCTTTTATGCTACTCTTCAATTTATTTTTTGGTAATATGATCATCACATGGCTCCCAATGGTAGTAGAAGCATTTTTGCAGAAAGCAGAGAGGAAATTGAAATTTTAATTTAGGGTAGTTTGCATAATTATTCTGCCATTTTTGTTTGAATTAATTGATCCTTCCTCGTTGCAGTTAACTATGACTGGTGATGGAGTTTGTATAATTTAGCCTTTTCACATGTTGATAATTGTGAATGTATGATCGGCTATGACATGTTCTTTTAACCAGAATTGTCAGTAAATTATGTGGAACTTCAGCTCTTGTCTCAAATACTAATATGGTCGTACTTATATATACATATATCCTCTCCTTATTTGTTAATTTTTCCCCGCGTACCATTTCAGAGAGCACGAGAATTTGGCAAGAATCTCAAGCAAGTTGAGAAAGGAAAAGAAGCAGCAACCTCTAGGCGTGCTTAAGGGTTAGAGCATGGAGGCATTAATTCAAGGCTTTGGTTTGCACCTGATCATGCTCATGTGCTACCATAAGTTTATGAAGAGGTAGTGATGGGCTAAGCCACACTCGGGTTTTCATGCTTCCATATCACTTCAGGGATAATTATGTATTTTAATAGGTTGCGGTTCTTTCAAATTTTGCAGTCAAATTCAAAAACTTCATGAAGTGAAGAGTAGTGAACTGAAACACGACAAATTCAACTGAGTATATTTTTTTTTCTGTTTTATTTCATAGCTACCAAGTTTATATGTCAACTTCTATTTTGAAAACTATCTTTTAACTAGTGCCACACTATCTAGTAATCAGAAGATTACATGTAAAATGTCAAAATAGGAAATAACATCTGTCTCTTTCAACCAGGTTTTCAATTTAATAGGAAATCTTGTTTACTTCTCTATTTATACCCATTAGAGAAACCAACCTTTGAGAATCTGGATTTTAGATGACACATATTAACGGCAATGCGGATGTCAAATACCTGCCTCTATGAGGATATCTGCCAAAATAGCTTCACACAACTTGAGCTTCTGCATCACCTATACACAAACACAATGAAGCGTGCATTGGCCCAAAATAAAGAATCCCATCATATACTACGAGTCTATGAACATAGTACTTTGAAGTTGTCCATAGGGTGAGCAATTGCTCAAAAACAGTGGGTGTTTTGAAGAGTAGTGGCGTACGTTAATCCCTATATAAGAGCCTTTTTTTTAAAAAGAAAATTGTTATAACACGCTCAATTTAGTAATTAAAAAAATGATTATCTTATAATCATCTAAATAATATATTTTGAAATTTAAATATTTCTATTTAAGTTTAGATTGATGGAAAAATTCAATAAATATAGGGTCATGACATGTTTTTAAACTCATTGAACACCTACATATCAATCATCAACAAGGAGAACATAAGACTAGATACCAACTCATTTGGATGCAAGAGTGAAAGATTGACGAGACGAGCTAATTCTCGTTAACAATTTGAAATACTTTCAGCTGTAATAGTCAAATATAAAATTATACATAAATAAATGATGAGTTTAATTTTGATACACTGACAGTGTAAATATATTTTACACTGTTGTCCAATCAAAACATTCTGTCTGTATGACTTTTCAGGTAGTGGAAGAGAGAAAACACAATCATGACTGATGTGGCAGTACATGATTGGATGACTGTGTAAAAAAAAGTGAAAAAATTAAATGCATAAATGATTGTATCAAAAATAAATATTATACATATAAGCAAATTTTAAATAGCTCATCTAAACCTTTGACCACAAAAACTCATTGAAATGAAAGACCAAGTGCTCAAAATATGGGCCGGACCCAAAAGCTTTAAAAAGAGCAATGCGAAAGAGGGTGAGGAAGTAACCAACCGCGAACACAAGAAAGAGGAAAATGAAGTGCCCATACTGCTCTGCGACGCAAGGAGGGCGGTGCGCCACGACGAGCACCGGCAGGTCAATCACGGAGTGCACGTCATGCGGCCGCGTGGTGGAGGAGCGGCAGTCACACCCACACCACGTGTTCCACGTGCGAGCCCAGGATAACCCACTGTGCCTGGTCACATCGGATCTCCCCACCCCCGAGCCCTCTCACAGCAACGACGATGACCCCTTCGAGCCCACGGGCTTCGTCACTGCCTTCTCCACCTGGTCCCTCGAGCCCAGCCCGCTCTACCTCCAGTCCTCACTCTCCTTCTCCGGATACCTCGCTGAGCTCGAGCGCACTCTCGAATCCACTTCTTCGTCTTCGTCTTCGTCGTCCTCTACGGTTGTGGTGGATAATTTGAGGGCGTACATGCAGATTATCGATATGGCGTCGATATTGGGCTTGGATTGGGATATCTCCGACCACGCTTTTCAGCTGTTCAGGGATTGTTGCTCCGCTACTTGCTTGAGAAACCGCAGTGTCGAGGCTCTTGCTACTGCTGCTCTTGTTCAAGCCATTCGAGAGGCGCAAGAACCAAGAACTCTTCAGGTCTTTACATTCAAACTTGCAATTTTTAAGTTTGTCCAATTTTGTTGCTAACATCTTTATTGGTGTCTGATTGGTAAATATGTGCATTGTCAACAAAATAATTAGTTATTAGGCTACAAGCATTGTGTCTAGATAGAACGATCCTGTTTAATAGTTGCTTATCATATGTGATTTTCATGTTTCTACTCTAAATTAGTTAATTATGATCCGTTCTGTTTCGCTTTAGACACTGCATGGCTTTATTATCCAGCAGCTTGATTTTGCGTGTATTGTGATATTGCAGGAAATTTCGATAGCAGCAAATGTACCGCAAAAG
Source organism: Aeschynomene evenia (assembly GCA_013621005.1). Lineage (NCBI taxonomy): Eukaryota > Viridiplantae > Streptophyta > Magnoliopsida > Fabales > Fabaceae > Aeschynomene > Aeschynomene evenia. The sequence continues at coordinate 3,654,547 of CM024267.1, read as the reverse complement.
GAGATTGGGAAATACATCAAGATTCTGGGAGAAGCTTTACAGCTAAGTCAGCCTATTAACAGCAACTCAATATCAGTCCATATGCCAAGATTTTGCACACTTCTACAGCTCAACAAATCTGCTCAGGTACCTGAAAATGCTTGTTACTTGTTACAATTGCATGATTCAATGTGATTCAGCAAGCAAGCCATTGAATTGTATCATGTGGTGCATTTAGGATTGGGAACTATTTAGCAGGAACCATGTTTTAGTTGTAGAATCATGCATATTTAAGTTTTTATGATGTGTTTCCTGATCATGTGATATGTTATAATTCACAATTCATGATTCATTGATTAGACAAACATCTACTATGCCTGCTGGAATTGCTTTGAATCTTGACAGCTTCAACCTGACTGTGCTTTGAAAAACTTGGAATGGTCGTAATGTGTATCTGAACAAAATCCTTTGATACATTTAGTGATACATTTGAGATACAATAAACTACTCTATTGATTTTTTTTTTTCATTTGTTGGTGGGGGATCCGTGACAGCTTTCATGACACATTCACACATTCTCTCCTACATGTGCTAAGTTCTAAATTTTTGGTTGGTGCTTTGTTCTGTTGTCAATCAATTGGCTGTGCCATGTAGTGGATGTAGTAGACCTCTATGGCCATGTGGAAGAATAAAATTTGGGCATTTGTGAAAAGATTGCCTACTTGTGGTTGGCATTTAGTTGCATGGTTTGGTCATGTATTGGGATCAAGTTTTTGAAGCGACTTTGTAATGTAACCTAAAGCAAGAGAAGAGAATCACTCTTGTATGGATTTTTTCCCCTTGAGAATAATAACTTCTGCTTCGTATTTCAGGAACTGGCTACTCACATAGGTGAGGTTGTGATCAACAAATGCTTCTGCACTCGCAGGAATCCGATTAGCATCTCAGCTGCTGCTATATATTTGGCTTGCCAACTCGAAGACAAGCGCAAAACCCAGGCAGAAATTTGCAAAGTAACTGGGCTAACCGAAGTCACTCTCAGGAAAGTGTACAAGGAACTACTGGAGAATTGGGATGATTTGCTTCCCTCTAATTACACCCCTGCTGTCCCTCCAGAGAGGGCATTTCCCATGACCATAATTGCTTCCGGTCGCGCTACAACAGCTAAGGTTGATGCGGTGGAGGCAACTTCTTTGGACACAGAAAAGTTGCCTGACATCAAACCTAACAAACCCAGTGATGTACCAGTCGTTATGCACCAATCCAGAGCAAAAGATGAGGCTGAAGGTAAAAGCAATGCTCGTGCAACCCATCCAACGCCGAATCAGCAGTCAACTTTTTGGCAATCCCAGCTTTCCAGTGGGACACACAGTCATCAGAATGTTTTGCAAGGAATGGATATTGATGGAGCACAGCGTAACCACCAGCAGCCTGAACAGATGGCTGAGGACACAAATGGCACTGCCAGTGCTAGTTCTCTAAACCCAAGCCAACTTTGCAGTCCTCCTGGCTCAAGTGCAAGTTCCGCCGCGAGGCCGTTCTCAGCTTCACCTTCATCTGGACCTTCAAATGCTCGATTGGTACAGTCACCGAAGACAATGGCAGGTTATCCGGAGCACTGAGGAATATTGAATCTAAATGAACGTGGAAATATGTAAGAATTATCAGTTCTTGTGTCAACACCTAACCAAGCACAGATAGACGAAATGAGTTGCTTTCTTTGAGTGTGTTGTTGTATATAATACAGCATTTTGTTTGTTTGATTGCTTCTTAGGGGAAATTTTATTCATTATTATTACTGGAACCATCATTCACCCCTTCTATAGATGAAGAAACATTTTACCCAATTCATGTTGCTTTAGATGTCATTAGGCATAAGTTGTGGCTGCATTGCATTGCGGATATCGAAATTCAAGGAGTTTAGCATCTGAATGCAGTGACAGTCAAACTCAAAACTGTGATGTTGTAGCTTCAGCACGGCTGCAGTGCAGAGGCGCCGTCATGTAATGGTGGTTGCGTAGACAGAACGGTCAAGATTGTGTAGTTTATAAGTTACTGTACAATCTTCTAACAATCAACTTCAAATCCCCCCATATTCGAATTTTATTTTTGTAATAATGGTATAGTATAGTATAGTAATAGTATAGTATGTAATTTACGTATCAAAAAAAGTTTAGTATGTAATTTACACAATATTCATGGACTGTTAAATTACATGTGAGCGCAATTTCAGATTAGAAGGATTTTTAAAAGCACACCAATTAGGTTCAGAATCCCCTACCTATTCTTACCTTACAGTGCTTGTTAGATTTTTTTATTGAAGTAAGAATTTGAAAATTACAATTTCTTATTATTCAGCTGGTCAAACTTAAGTTTAAACCTCCACACTTCAAAATAAGCATGCTATTAGTCAATCGTCTTCTTCCTGAATTTTGCCTTCTTTTCAATTTCAACAGTTTGTCGTCCTTTTCTCCATTCCAACTCATATCCTATAGTTGAACAGGGACCATTTCATCCTTTACAAAAACTTGAAATATTCGATTCTCAGGTAATTTTTTTTTACAGATATTTAATCATGCAATATCACACTAATAAAATATTGGATTATAATATTTACATTGTTTCAGAAGGTTATATGAAAAAATTGAATGATTGCGTAAAGCTTTTAAGGAGGATAAAATATATATATATATATATTGTTGTGATCTGGGTAGATAAGAGATAATGTATATTGATTTTCATGGGTGGCATTATTCGTCAATGAGTTATATGCTTTGGTTCACATCAGGGCATTGCATCACGCCAGCCCACAACTAGAGAAAAAGAGGAGCGTGGCATTAAAGTAAATAAAGCCCATGCAGAGTGGCAATTACTAAGCCACCCCGATATTTACACAAGCGGTGACGTGTCGAACATGGAGTGCCTGATCCACGTTTTAGCTCATCCTACATCCTTCTCGAAAACAAACACACAAACCTCCAATCTCAGCCATCCATTCCATCCACGTCACCGATCCTCGTCGCTCCAAATCCAACGGCCCCCAACAATGAGAGCCGCGCGGTCGAGCCCACCACCCTGAACCCTAGACCTGACCCGGACCGCGTGCCCGAGAGGGTTTATCCCGACTCGTCACCCTCTCTACCCAATACGCCACAGAGAGAGAAAGAAAGAAAGAAAGAGAAAAATATAAGAGAGAGAAAACACACTGCAAAAACCATCGCGTTCCTCTGTTTGTTTCCTCCCAGAAAAAAAAAAAAAAACTCCCAAACTATTTGAATTCCCACAGTAAGCAAAATTAGGGTTTCCAATCCCTTCACTTAACCACACATAACCGTTGGAAAAAATCGATTCCTAAAAATTAGGGTTCCATCCCCAATTCACTCCGGGGGAAAACAAAACACTTCATCGGAATTTCGAAGTTTCGTTCTCTAACCCGTTCAAAATAAACAATAGAACCATATTTGTTTTCATAATAGTTGTATATATATATAGGGTTTGCGAGTGGTTGGTTTTGATGGATGAGATCTGGGAGAGAGCCGTGGAGACGGCGCTTGACGGCGAGACGGACCACGCCTCCACTAAGTCTCTAACCCTAGACGGCGCCGTGAAGTGCGTTCAGGGGCGGTTACCGCCGCCGAGCCTTCTAGAAAGGTTCCAAAACCTTCAGCACCTTTCGATTGCGAACATAGGGGTCTCATCCCTTGAACAGTTCCCGCGCCTCGTGAATCTTCAGAAGCTAATCCTCTCCGACAACAGGATCGCCGGCGGCCTCGAGTTCCTCGTACAGGCTGGCCTTGACTCGCTTCGCGACCTCGATCTCTCCAACAACCGGATTCAGTACATTGAGGATCTCGCGCCTCTCGCGCAGCTTAAGCTGGTTTCGCTGGATCTGTACGAGTGCCCCGTCACGCGCGTCAAGGATTACCGATCTAGGGTTTTTGGTTTGATAAAATCGCTTAAATACTTGGATAAGATGGATGCTGAGGAGAACGAGAGGCCTGAATCGGACGATGAGGATGAGGAGGATGAAGAGGAGGAGGATGATCCTGGGAGCGGGGAAATCGATGGTGAGGATAGGCCGTTAGTGACGAGCAACGGTCACAGTGAGGGTGCGGATGGTGTTGTTGATGTTGATGATGAAGAGGAGAGTGAAGCTGATGAGGAGGAGGCGGAGACATCGAGGAGGGAGAACGGGCCCAGTCGTCAGGCGAATGGGTTTAGGGTTGAGCCTGTGGGGGATGATGTGGAGGAGGATGACGATGAGGACAATGAGTTGGGGGAGGAGATTGACGAGGATGAAGGCGATGATGATGATGTTGTTGAGGTGCATGAGATTGAAGATAGTGATGATGATGAGGATGGGGTAGAGTATGATGAGGAGGAGGATGACGATGATGAGGATGAAGATGAGGAAGAGGAGGAAGTGGATAATGATGATGTGGAGTTTGCAGAGCCGGAGAGCGCTGGGCGTTTGGAGAGCACAGAAGGGGAGATAGATGGGCATGAGCAGGGGGAGGAAGATGGGGACGAAGATGACAATGGAGAGACTGGGGAAGATGAGATGGGTGTGGAATATGATGGAGAGTATGAAGACGATGATGAAGTGAGATGATCTTTCTATTTAACCGTTTTTGTTTAATATTCTAACGGTTCTTGTTTGTTTATTGATTGATTGCTGCGCGATTTATATATGACTAATTGTTTGCCTACTGGTTGGTGCTTTATTTTGCTAATTTCTTATATGGTGAACTTGCATTTGTTCAGGTTGTGAGACTACTGAAGCTGCGGTTATAGTTATTGTTGCTGTAGATATGCATAAAATTGTTTTAACTGATAATAGATTTTGCTTAGTAGATTTGAAAATTTTCTTTGGTGTGTTCAGTATCGGGTGAAAAAATAACGCATGGGATTTATCTATTATGAAAATTTCCATCCGATTTTACCGTTGTACCAAACATGCCCTTGCATAACATGACTTTTGTTAAGTTTAAGAACATATTAGGTTGATTTTGTTTGTGAAATGCTATAGTTTAATTGGTTCTTTTCATAACATGATATGTTTTGTGTGATAATCATTCTAGATTCATGCCCTGTTGTTGTTCAATTTCAAAGCTTTTGGCCTTGTTAAGCCTGTTTTATGCGTGCTGGTGTATTATCATGCTGTTGGTTTTATTGTTGTGTGAATAGCCATCGTGAATGACATTTTCTAGCATTTCATCAAACACAGCAACGTTTTCTAACTGCTACTAGCTTTTTAACTGAATAGTGGATTGGTCTTTTGAATCTTGCTTAAATATTATAAGCTGCTCCCTTTATTTTTTATGAAAGTATATTTTGAATTCAATTATACAGATGAAATTTTTTGGCTTGTTGAAATGGAACCAGTGGTGCTGTTGAGTGTCAATTACTTCTGCTATTTTGACTGAAAGTTTTGGTGTTGGTATTCAGTCTTAAAACTTGTTATATTTAAATCCTTGATATTTCATTCTGTATATTATTTTTTTCTGTTTCAAAAATAATTTTTGTTGTTATTACTTTAGGCTTTCATTTATGTGGGATTTATATGTTTCTCTGCAGTTTTTAAATCATTTTTTGTGGAGTTTGGAATGGGGTAAAAATCAGCTAGAAATCTTATTGGTTAGATTTGAGTATAATTACTCGTCATAAATCTCAAATTTACTCAAAATTTATGAAATTTATTTCTCCTATTTTTCAACTCTGGAGTTATTTATCATTTTATTAAGCATGAAATTGTTTTTTAGTACTGGTAATGAACTATTATTAATATGATTTTGTTATGCTGGATTGTTTTATTAAAAATAGGAGTGATGTGCTCGTTAGGATAAGCAAACCCAGAAGTGCTTGGGTCATAGCAAGTTATAATCTGTATATTTGTATTCTTAGAAAATAATTTTGAACTGTGCTTTAATTTCTGTATTTAATCCTTACTGCCAAGTTCTATACTGACTGTGGAATTCTTTTGAATCACAGGAAGAAGATTATGGTGCTGGATATTTTGTTCAGCCAGTTGGACAGGCTGAAGCTGTTAATGCTGGGGTTGCATCTGTTAATGGAGGAAATGATGAAGGTGAAGATGAGGAGGATGAGGAGGAGGAGGAAGTTGATGATGATGATGATTCTCAGGTGTTGCCTCCGAATTCACACCTCAAGAGGAAGCGAGATGATGATGGAGATGACAATGATGATGAGGACGACGATGATGAACAATGATGTGGTAATATAAAACTAAGTGATCTAAGAAGCATGAATGATTGACGCCCCCCATTGATGTAGCTCATGTTCATCCGTTGGTGTTATTTAATGTTGTTTTTGGATTATATTGGCAGCTGGGAACCTCACCCTTAGACAGAATTATGGGTGGAAACTCTTTAGGAACTTAGTTTTTGTTGGACGGGAAATATTAGGGAATAGAATTGTGTGTTGGTTGGAAATGTGTTCAGTTCAAAAGATCGTTAGCTTTTTTTTCCCGCTTTTCCTTTCAGTTTTAGCCGTTGCTCTCACATTCAAATGGCAGTTATCAAGAGGTTTTACCGCCAATATTCTTCATGCAAATCTTGGGGTTGTATAGGAGCAGGAGATTTAGGTTGGAGGTTCTGGAGGGAAGAAAAGTGGGTTTTATTTTTATTTTCTTTTTTTCTTTCTTTTCGTAAACCTCTTGTTTTTCCGTGGGGGAGCCTTAAAACATCTGTAGATAGGTTTCTCCTCCCTTTTAAGAGGATAAAAAAAAACATGAAAAATGATCGTATCAATGACAGTGGGTGCATGTTGTAATGACGTGGCTAGTTGATAAATTATTGCTCATCTAATCTGTGATGTTATATATATATTTATCGAGCTTGATGACAAGAAAGGGTGAACGATGCTTAATTTGCTTGGTCCAATGGTTGTAGTCAATTGCTAAGCATGTGACAATGGGGCCCTCGATCTAGGTATGACATGCTCTTTATCCCTATACACAACATTGACGAAATTATCTTGTTTGTTTTAATTTTTTACAACACTATCTGAGCACTGTCATTCTCCATCATATAATACAGGTTGTTTTTTGCCACGTGGCCTAGAATTGGGTTTTTGATCCTCAATTGGACGGCGAGATCCGCATTGATGTATTTGATCATAGATTTCGGGGTTTCGAATTTTCCTCTTAGGAACCAAACCAATTGAAGCTATTGGAAATCATTAGCCGATCTCAATTGTAGTCGCGTAAGCCACACGCAACGGCTACGTTAGTGGCTCAAACCTTGGTTGCGTTCAACGTTGAAGCCATTGTCGTTTGAGAGCCAGCAATGCACGATGCCAAACGGCTTCTTCAAGCGGTGGTGCTCTCTGCGAAAAGAAAAAGTCAATTGCGCCACTTATTGGAATCTTCTTTTATAGATCTAAAGACAAAAATAGGACACTTGCCTCGTACGTGTTAATATAAATACTACTAGATGTTGATAGATTCTTGGATTAAAATATCTGGAAAAATTATAACATTATAATGTTACTCAATTGCCCTCTTGTACTTTTTTCGACACAAAAAAATGTGTCAGTGTTTCTGCAAAATCATTCATTCATTATTTGGTTTTTGGTCAGACATTATTAGTTTATTATCATCCGTGCCACTTTTCATTTTGGGTCGGGCATTTCCCCTTCTTTAAACTTGGACCAATTCTACGATGAGCCCAAAAAAAATTAAAATTTGACAGGAACAGAAAAAGGCCCTTTATTAAGATGGCCTTCTAATATTTTCTGAAAAATGTGTTCAGACTTCACATACTTTTTGATGATGGGCAAAGACCAAAACAACAGAATACGAGTATCAATATAAAAGACTATCCAATCATCGACTGACAAAATTTATGTTTTACAAATAAAAATTGCAGATAGATCATCAAAGGTCACACTAAAACAACAGCCTCTAGTTCAAGGTACTCCTATTGCGGAGACACACTCGCACAATCTCTGTCTCTCTCTTTGGCGAAAATGGAAGCCTCAAGGGTGCTACTATTATCCCCAAAAGCAAGCTCCAATTTCCGCAGCAACCATCAATTCAATGAGTCATTCAGAAGGCCCAAGTCTCGTCATCATCACATGCCACTGAAGATAGTGAGCATGGCAAAGGATAGCAGCGACACCAACATTGGCATCACAGAGAAATCAGCCATAGCCGGTGGATTAATCTCAACCCCAGTGATTGCATGGTCACTCTACACACTCAAGACCACAGGTTGTGGCCTTCCCCCTGGCCCAGCTGGCTCAATCGGTGCTCTTGAAGGTGTTAGCTACCTTGTAGTTGTTGGGATTGTGGCTTGGTCACTCTACACAAAGGCCAAAACCGGTTCAGGTCTTCCTAATGGTCCTTTTGGGTTGTTGGGTGCAGTTGAGGGTTTGTCTTATTTAGCACTTGTTGCCATTTTGGTTGTCTTTGGGTTGCAATACTTTGAGCTAGGTTACATCCCTGGTCCTCTTCCTGCTGATCAGTGCTTTGGCTAGCTAGCTAGCTAGGTTCTTCTCTCTGTGCCTCATATCACACCTTTTTCTTTCCAATAGAGATGATATAATGTGATAATATGGGCCACTTTTGATTTTATCTTGAATTTGTGGATGTGATTGCTCTATATATCTTGGGTACTAATGTCATTTTTCTATTCTAGATACCTCTTCTTCTTATGATATATTATTGACTGAATGTATTGATGAGTGATTTTGTGTGCAAATCTGTTCTGATTGTTGTGAATGGAAAGTTCCATGCTCTCTATATCTTATTCACATCAATTTAATGCAAGGGATTGTATGATAATGATACTAGTTCTTCTTTAAATGAGAATTATTGTTATGATAATTGGTGAGATAAAACATGGGCCAAAATTATGTGTAATTCGCGTGGCATCATCAGGTTGAAAATAAAAAATAATAATGCCTTTCAAATTAAAGTTTGCAGGGTGCTATTTTTAGCTGATTTTTTTTGTGTTCTGTTTTGGTTGGTAAGCTATTTTGGCAATTTGGGGGCATGGGATATAGTATAGGAATCCTATAGGCAAATGATGACCAACCAAATTTGATGGTAAAATGAAGACCAGTCAAAAAATGGTAAGAGCTAAAACTGACTCAAAGTAAGCAAGAGTTGGCATAGACAGAGGTCCACTTTTGTAGGAGACCCAATGAGGAAAAACAGCAACGGTTCCTTTTGTATTATGGACTTTTTACCATGCTACCTGCTCTCCTTTCCTTTTTGTTGAGAACCCCTGTTATTCCTCCTACCAGGTACCTTCTTCTCTCTTCTGCAGAAAAATCATCATCCCTCTTTGCATAGCAACAATTATTAGATTGAGATTTAAATCCCATAATATAGCATTGCCAAATTTCATGATTGAGACTAATCTAATTAACCCAAAAATAACAATGCAATAATAGTAACATGGGTTTCGAGCATGTAGGATTTCAATTCCTTGTGAGGCAATTCAATTTCATCTAAATGCATTGATAATTTTAATCTTGACATTATTTCTTTCAGGGGTTCACACCATTGCTAGAAGAGCAACTAGGCAGAGTTGGTGTTTCCAGCAACGTGCTAGTTTACGCCAGAGCCCGAGGAAGCTCTTCATGTTAATTTTGTGAGAAGCAGGAACAAAGGTATATTATTTTTAACATACTTCATCCATCGGTCTGTCATATTATTCGTCATTTGACTCTTTTGATATATTGAAAACTTAATGTATATGAATACAATTGTGCTACAGAAATAATGTCTGCTCCTGCACCTAGCAATAGTTCCTCTGGTTCATCAAATTCATCATCACCACCACCACCACCACCAACTTCATCGTCACCACCACCACCACCATCCGGTTCATCTCCCCCTCCATCCCCGCCTTCATCTCCTCCACCACCTGCCCCAAGCAGCTCATCCCCGTCATCATCACCCAGTGCAAGCACATCACCTCCTCCTCCAGTTACATCGTCGGATTCTTCTAGTAACTTTGATTCACCATCACCACCGGGAAAATCAATAGCTGCGGATGGGCCATACCGACAGCGGGCAAAGTATGATAGTAGTGGTGATGGTGGTGGTGGTAGTGATAGCGGTAAGGCAATAGTTGGAGCAGTGCTTGGGATAGGGATCCTTGTTCTTATCGTGGTCATCATTTGCGTTATTATGTCGAGAAAGAAGAAAAGAAGGCAAATGTATTATTATGGAGAGCCATCTCGTCATGCTGCAAAAGGTACCAAAATTAGTATTAATTTTTTCATGCATCTCATACTGAAATTAACGTTCCTACATAGGCTGCAGTGGTGAAACTACTCTACCTTGATACATGTAATGAGCTTATGGTATGTGTTTGGCATTGAGTTCCATGTGAGTGGTTTTGTGTCAATTCATATAATGCATGTTCTGCTTCCATGTGATAGAAAATCTCGTCATGCTTCCATGTAACTACTTGGTTGGATGTACGTTGTAAGGTATATACTCGTTGTACGAGTAACTTTTTTGTTATTTATTTTGCAAGTTCTTGGTTTATATTCCAAAGCAAGATTTTTTTGTCATGGAGAAATTTATGTGGTCTGGGAGCGTGATATTTGTTTTATCGCCAAATTATATTTGTGAATAATGCAATGCATGGTTATGAGAGCATGAGCCGACGAGATAATCAGTTAATGGATCTATAAGAGAAACTTATTGAAATGGATTGCTTCTATGACACTTAAAAACTTCTCTTAATTGCGTTATAATTTTATATTAGTTCTTAAAATTGAGTTTTATTTCTTAGATTCTTGCATGTTCATGTTTGACAAAACTAAATTAATTGTTGGTTGATGACTTATAGCATCTAAATTATGCATGTATACAGTGAACAGTAACTATTACAACAACAGTGGACAACACCCAAATTATTATGGAGGTCCACCCCATCCAGACCATGTTGTGAGGGTACAAAATGGAATGGCTATGAATGGTGGTGACTGGGGTGCACCACCCCCTCCTCCAATGATGATGAACAGTGCTGATATGAGCTCTAATTACTCAACAGTAGGACCTCCACCGCTACCTCCCCCTTCCCCAAGCCTTGCACTAGGCCTCAAGGGTGGTAGCTTCACTTATGAGGAATTAGCAGCCGCCACCAACAATTTTGCCGATGATAATTTGTTAGGACAGGGTGGCTTTGGCTATGTGCATAAGGGTGTGCTTCCAAATGGAAAGGAAGTGGCGGTTAAGAGTCTAAAGTCAGGTAGCGGTCAAGGAGAGCGAGAGTTCCAAGCTGAGATTGACATCATTAGTCGTGTTCATCATCGCCATCTCGTGTCACTTGTTGGGTACTCCATTGCTGGTGGGCAGAGAATGTTGGTCTATGAATTTATATCCAACCAAACTCTTGAACATCACCTACATGGTAAGTACTACACATACATAAATTTACGTTAGTTTAAGGCTTTTGCATTATAGGCCTTTTTCAAACCATAATCCAAAATGTAATAAAATTGATTTGAGCATACGTGGTGTAAATTTTATATTGTATTTGGTTGTGACATGTAGGAAAGGGTGTGCCAACCATGGATTGGCCTACTAGATTAAGGATTGCAATAGGAGCTGCTAAAGGACTGGCTTATCTTCATGAAGACTGTAAAATTCAAATCCATCTTATTGTTTTTCTCCTTTTATTATAGACATTTGTTTTTTAATCTTTTGCTATATTTACAAATGTTAACAGGTCATCCTCGCATTATCCATCGTGATATCAAAGCTGCAAATGTCCTTATTGATAATAGTTTTGAAGCAAAGGTTTAGCATGTTTACATATTTTATCTATTTAATTAGATTTAATGTTCCCATCATGTCAATTGTTTCTAATATTATATTGATGAAGGTAATAATTAGCTAATCATGTCAACAATTCATCATGATCAGGTGGCTGATTTTGGATTGGCTAAGTTGACTACGGATAATAATACTCATGTCTCAACTCGTGTCATGGGTACATTTGGGTAATTCTTCTTCATCACTACATATTTTTATTACTTGTATCGACTTAAAAAATGTTCTACTAAAATAATTACACAAAGAAATGTAACAAAAGTAAGAGAGTAGACTCATGACAAAACATGGTTTGGTTTAGCACAAATGTGTCATGTTACATCAAGTAATCAAAGTACACATGAAATATAATGATGTTTATAAATCCATTCCAACTTATGGTATAAACAATTTGCTAAAACATTTATTTATGTGTAAATCAATTATTTTTACTAGATAGCTTATCATGGCATGTTAATACAGGTACCTAGCCCCAGAATATGCATCAAGTGGAAAATTGACTGAGAAGTCTGATGTTTTCTCATTTGGTGTCATGTTGTTGGAACTCATAACTGGGAAGCGGCCTGTGGATCACACAAATGCCATGGATGATAGCTTAGTGGATTGGGTTAGTATTGTTCAGTTTTGAAGTCCGATCACTTGTCCCTTGACTTATTTTTTTGATTTAAAACTGCTGGGAACTTGTACCATGCAGGCTCGACCACTACTGGCTCGTGGGTTGGAGGAAAATGGCAACTTCGGAGAACTGGTGGATCCATTTTTGGAGGGTAACTACAACCACAACGAAATGATAAGGATTGCAGCATGCGCCGCTGCAAGTATTCGCCATTCAGGCAAGAAGCGTCCAAGAATGAGTCAGGTACATAACATGATTGTTACAAGCTATTTGACTACTTTTGATTTTATCAATAAACACGATATTGCATACACATGTGCACAACTTAATGTCATATATGAAGACCAGACTATTGTTAAAGTACAGGGGAATTGTGTATGTTCAGGATGCGGTATATGTACAACAATTATACATCCAACTAATATTCAACGTGTGCTATATTAATGTGTGTCATACATAATATTTGTTATGTATGACACATTACGTACGACACACAACACACGTTGGATACTAGCTGAATGTATTTCTTTTGTACAACAACTATTTACCGTTCAGGATGTAATGTGCATTTTGAAAACATTGATGATATTATTTCACTTAATTTGTGAGAAATAATGTTGTCCAGATTGTGAGAGCCTTAGAAGGTGACGTGTCAATGGATGACTTGAAAGATGGGATTAAGCCATCAGCGTATGGATCGGCTTACAACGCTTCATCTGGGAGCTCAGACTACGATACAATGCAATACAATGCTGATTTACAGAAGTTCAGAAAAGCAGTGTTCTCGAGCCAAGAATATACCAGCAGTGCCTCTAGTGGCGAGAAGTAGCTAGAGCTGAATCCATGAACTTGCCAATTCTCATATCATCCATTATTCTTATTGATCACATTCTTCAAGAGCAAGAGCAAGAGAATTGTGAAATCTCATTCTGGCTAGAATTGAGCTTCATGTTATTTTGGGGTCTGTTAATTAAACGTGTGATCAATTTGACCTCTTTTTTTTCAATCAATTATTTCATATTTTGTAATGTGGTTGGTCACCGTGTATTTTTTAATTTGATATTTATAGGTGTTCTTTCGAATGGATCCAAGCATGCATATAACAATAACTATTATTATTGATTCATAAAAAATAACTATTATTACTGATGGAATTTATTTGCATTAGAAACATATCAATCTGTTCTGTTTAGATAGAAATAGAGCTGTCTGGATAATTAAATCAAACAATTTATGCTGTTGGATAACCTAAACAACAGCTATTTTTGGGAAAAAAGTTAAAAGCATCATCAAAACATAAAGTATTTCTCAAACAATCGATTACATAAGCCAAGCCAATAATTATACAAATTATTGATTATTGAAATAATTTTAATTTCTTTAACTCATCCAAATACACACGTAGACTACATTTGATGAGGTAATAAAAAGACAGAAATGAGGTATTTGATTATAGAGGAAAAACAAAAATTTATGTTTTAGGATAGAAATTTATGTTTTTTCTGTACTCTTGATAAACAAAAGAATTTAATTTTCATCCACTGACAATATATAATTTTTTACATAGTTATTGAATTATATGTTGGCACGTCAATCATAATTATATTTTTTCTCTCATACTACCTGAAAAGTCGTACAAATGGAGTGTTTTAATTTGATAACAATGTAAAAATATTGTCAATGTATCAAAATTAAACTCTAAATAAAATACAAAATTAAGTAGAATGATATAGGCGGGTTATATATTTTTTTTGGTTGCCACGGTGTCCGGAGCTTCGTCCCGACTCCCGACTAATCCGTCGTCCCGGGTCGCGTATCTGGGAATAGCAGGTGAGGCTCCCAGCGCGGATTTTTTTCCATTCACAGGGCTCGAACCCGAGATCTTACTTAAGGGACAACAAGCCACTTACCACTTGCGTCCATCTTGTTGGTTAGGCGAGTTATATAGATCCGGCTTTACACTGTCAATATTAATTGTTTTGCAATTTTTTTGTTTTAATTTGGCGTCCAGCAAGACCAAAAATGATATGGGCCGGGTTATATAGATCCGGCCCAGGAAAAATGGTGGGAGGTTAAATACCTTGCGCTATGAGAAGCAACCCAGAACACAAAAAGCTCGATGCACACTCTGCAACCTTCCATGCTGTCACGACGGGGCGCAAATCGGATCTGGTGAAGCATACATCATATTATTCCTTCTTTTGACGCAAAATCAAAAACAATCGATTCGTTCCGTTCCGCGATTCCGATTCCGCCATGGGAGACTTCAACAGCAGCAACAACAACAACAACAACGATGCCTTCATGCGCAACCAAAACGCCGCCGTTCAGGCCCGTACCAAAGCTCAGAACCGCGCCAACGTCCTTCAGCTCAAGCTGGTCCGTTTCTATTTCACTCGCGCTTTTTCTTTTTGTTATATTTATTTTTCGCGAATCGGTTTTGATTATCGACTATGTCACCGTAGCTAGGGTTTATCGCCGATTGTTTTGAGACTTCGATTTGCGCTTTCTTGAAGCTTCTTGCTCCTAGTATCTTCTTATTATCGATGTGGATAGTTAATTTTCATTTGGTTAGTTCTTAGGTTTTATTAGAATTCTGTTCGATGGTTAAAACCTGCATGTATATGACTTGATAGGATTTTAACAATTTCACTTTGAATACGTTTTGCTGTGGTGTTGATTCAGATTGGGCAGAGTCATCCAACTGGTCTCACTGCCAACCTTCTGAAGCTGTTTGAGCCTAGGCCTCCCTTGGAGTATAAGCCGCCTCCAGAGAAGAGAAAATGCCCCCCTTTAATAGGTGTTTTAGCAATTTTTCATGATGTTTTCGTTCATTTTCTTGTTGCTGTTGTTTTCTTTCTTGATTGTTGATTATTGATTTGTGAGTTCCTTTTCTTGTTGGAAGGGATGGCACAATTTGTGGGCAAGTTTGCTGAGCCTGGGGATCCGGAATATGCTCCACCAATCAAGGAAGTTGAAACTCCTGTAATGTTCTGTTCTTTAGCCACTAATTACACCTGTTTAATGGTTAATGTTTTGTTGCCCATTATTGTTGAAGCTACTTCCACTATTCATGAAAGTTTGCTTATAATCTGAAACTAAGTTGGGGAAATAGTGTGAAGTTTAATCCCTGT
This sequence comes from Aeschynomene evenia, assembly GCA_013621005.1. Classification (NCBI taxonomy): domain Eukaryota; kingdom Viridiplantae; phylum Streptophyta; class Magnoliopsida; order Fabales; family Fabaceae; genus Aeschynomene; species Aeschynomene evenia. The sequence goes on along the minus strand of CM024267.1, from coordinate 3,639,000 downwards.
GCCCAGGTCAATGGTTTCCATGGTATGACTATTTGTTTCACCCATATTTGGTTGAGATGAAAAAATATTGTTGATTAATTTTTAATAAATGTTGATACACCTTACATTGATATGTTAGAGGCCATGGAGTGAGTAAATGTTATTTCACCCAGCGTATTGGCTTATGATCTATGGTTGGGTTTTGCATGAGCTGTGGTTTTGCCAAAAAAAAATGTCATTTTTTTTCCTGTGTGGTATAAATTCTTGTCTTTTGTGTTCATGCCTTAAAACACCATTTTGGATTGGTTGTAATTGTAACATACCTTAATAGTTGAAGGCGATCTCCCAGCCTCACAAAATGAAGAGTGTGAGTTCACTTCAGTTCTATGTTATATTTGCATATGATTTTGATTCATTTTGGTGAACTCAGGCACAACGAAGAGCAAGAATACACAAGCTAAGGCTTGAGGCAGGAGCAGCAAAGGCTGCTGAGGAGCTAGAGAAATGTGATGAGTCCTATATTGTTCTCAATTTGGTAATTTTTGTGGATTTATATTCTGTGGTTGTTCTTATATCTGCTTCTTTGCAGACGATCCACATAATGACCCGAATGTATCTGGAGATCCATACAAGACATTGTTTGTGGCCAAACTAGTAAGTATATTTTTCAATGCAGTAATTGTGTGGCTATATAGGAGCAAATAGTTTGCTGTATCTCACTGCCACTGGTGCTATTTATTAACAGAGTTACGAGACCTCTGAGAGCAGACTCAAAAGGGAGTTTGAGTCATATGGTCCAATCAAACGGGTAGGTATTTTTTAATATCCCCAAGGGGGTTCGGTAAGAATTTCATACATGTTAGGTTCTTTGTTTCTTGAAATTCACTTTTTCTCAATGTTTTCACATGTTATGCTTCATGTACCTTCAAAATATGTCTTTCAATTTCAGTAGTTGTCTGGATGCATACCTAATACACACATATATATATATATATGTGAACAAGAAAAGCTCCTTTATAATATTGTTTTTAATTCTCTGCTTTTTCAGTGCATACTCATTGATTTCAGTAGGCTTTGCTGTTGGCAACCTAAATGCATTTTCAAACTGATTATCTGTGAGGAATATATTTTTTCATGATCTACTTTTAACTGAACTTGCTACCATGGCTAACTTGATTTCTAGAGTGCATAGGTTGTCATGAAGTCAAACAGTCGTGCATAATTTTATCCTATTATGTTTAAAGATTGTGCCTTCCTGATCTAAATTGTCATCGGTGAGTGACTTTTGAATGGGTAACAACTGCATTTAGTGGCACCACCAATTTCCCTAGAGTGTGTCTTTATTTATTGGTTTCGTTGCTTAGTTCCACTGTTATTATATGTGGATAAGGGTCTTCAAAGGGTTTGGGTATCTCTAGGGACTTTCTTAACAGTAAGTTTAGCTTCTCAGAATACATCCCTGGTAAGAGTGCGGTCATCTTATTCAGCAAATGGTAAATAATTCTAAAATTTTGACCAAACCCAACTCAACGTCAAGTGTTTCCACCTGCATGGTTAGCTGAATATTTAATCTGGGAAGAGCAGTGTTGAAAATTGTGCCTTCTGGCCTTTCCTTTGAAGCAAGAAAACAAGGCTGACAACTTCAGTACTTTTCTGAATTGGGTAAAATATGTTGGGAGTATTGCAATCTCTTCCTTCTTCAGTTTAAATTCCTAGTCAGCATGCTTTTTGTTGTTGCTAAAATTTGGTTTTTGACTCTTGCTATATATCAAAAACAAATCAGCAATTCAGAGGATGTCATGGTACTTTCTATATCACCCCTAGTTGTTTCCTTTTTATCATTTTAAAAATAAATCTCCCTGGTAAGGGGATACTAGTCAACAACTGGTTAATTGGCCCCCAATACATCAGTTTTTCTGCAACTATTGCTGGTGGTGATGCATCTCGCGATGGGAGCTGTGTGATTTAAAGGTGAAATTAGGCATAGTGCCTGTCTGTTGTGCCATTTAGGAATAGACTATTAGACTTTCCCTTTGGCAGTACTATAGTTAATTATTGAGCGAGAGAGTGTCTTTTTATTGTTTTTCTCAGCTGAAGACCAAAACATTCCATTCTGACTATTCTTTATTTTCCAATTTCCTATGATTTAGGTGAGATTAGTTGCTGACAAAGAAACAAATAAGCCCAGGGGTTATGCTTTCATTGAGTACCTGCATACAAGGGACATGAAAGGTTGGTACTGGTTTACTCATTTGTTTATTTTTTAAATGATATTGCTTTTTATTCACATCTTTTGTTGATCGTGCAGCTGCTTATAAACAAGCCGATGGTAGGAAAATTGATGGTCGAAGGGTGCTTGTGGATGTTGAGCGCGGGAGGACTGTTCCAAATTGGCGACCTCGCCGCCTTGGTGGTGGACTTGGTACTACTAGAGTTGGGGGTGAAGAAGTGGTTGAGCGACAATCTGGGAGGTTACAAATCAACCCTCATAGTCGATCTGTAAATTGTGTCATGCTTTACCTGTTTCTTCTGTTGAAGGGAAATTCTGACATGGCTTAACTTTTTCAGGGAGCAACAGCAGTCTCGATCTGAAGAACCAAGAGCACGGGAGGATCGACATGCTGATCGGTAAGAAATAAGATATGCTTCTGATTCAGTTTTGTCTGGTTATCATAGATATTGACTGTTGGTCATAGGAAATATTTCTTTGATAATATGGTGGTTTTTATTGTTTCTCTGCATTGAAAAACTTTGCTTGTTCAGCCAATGATTTGTAAGCTTCTTATTTTGACTTAGGGACAGAGAAGTATCACGTGAAAGAGGTAGGGATAGAGATAGAGAGCGCTCACGTGAGCATTCACATGAAAGGGTCAGGGACCGTGACCATAGAGAGGATAGGCACCATAGAGACCGCGATAGGACAAGGGACAGAGATAGGGACAGAGACAGGGAAAGGGATAGGGACAGAGATAGGGAAAGAGACCGTGGACGTGACCGAGATAGAGGTCGTGATCGTGACCGTGAGCGAGAGAGAGACCGAGATCGCCATCGTGAAAGAGATAGAGATTATGAAGTTGGGGATACTGATCGGGGACGGTCACGCGATAGGGAGCCTGATTATGATCGTGTTGAATCTAAACATGAGAGGGACCGACATGGTGAAAGGGAGCATGACTATGACCCTGAGGATGATCGTGGTTGGTACCAATCTGAGCATGGACATAGGCATGCAGATCCTGATCAGGAACCAGAAAAGTATGACCACTATGAGCACCATCGTGGACGGGGGCAATATGATCCTGCGGATGACCATGGTGACCATTACAATCAATATCCTGATCACGACACTGTGGAAGATGACTACCACATGGGACGTGCAACATCTGAATCACGTGAGAAGGAGAGAAGTCGTGATATGGACCATGAATATCGTCGTTCAGAGAGATCTCACTCCAGGGAGTATGATTACTAGGACATGGGTTAGAATGTCATTTTCACTGGTAAGATTTGCTGCATACAGTGATTGATTGAGAATCTTGGTATCGACTCCCGTGTTTCCCCCTTATTAGTAGTTTTAATGGATTCAGGTGGATTGTGATCAAATCTCAACAAAATGTTGTAGCTGCTGCTAGATGCGTGGATCTCTCTATCTAAAGCCTTTTGAGTTTTTCCGTTCTAGACATGCACTTGGACAGCTCATATTGATGTTTATTGCTGGTTTTTGTTGTTTTCGTCAGACATTTTATGGATATTTGTCTCCTGTTTTCCTTTCTTTTTAAAATGGAAACAATTGTTTATGTTTTATCTGTCTATTTGCTTGGAGCCTAGGGGTCAGTTTGTGATCGGAGTGGAATGGCAAGTTTTATTACAGAGCTTGGGGCATTCTTTGTACTTTTTCTTATCGATTACATATTGGATATAACGTTAGTTGGTTTATAATTTTAAACTTGTTAAGTATGCACCGAGTTTTTAAACTGGTGAGATGGGGGTATTGAATTACTTACTTCCGAATTTCCATGTGTTGGAATGATGTCTCTTCTACCGGGAGGAGCCAAGAAATGTTCAACTTTTATAGCTATTTGGTATTTATAGTCTTTTATAAGATTGGCGGTTGAGATTAATCTAAATTCCAAATCAAAAGTAATATCGAAGTTGACGGTTGTAATTAATTGTATACTTTTATTGCAACCAGATTGGTAACAAACCCAAGGGAACTAGATCTTGGTGAAGCATTACGTGAAATTGTGACCCTGCGGTTTAACATTATATGCAATTTAATGTTGCTGCAAACCTTTTCATTCTGTTAAGAGTCAAGGAATTGATAGTAGAAACAAAACAAGCGAAGTTGAGAAGAAGCTTCTTAACACTCGTGTACCATTAATCATGGCGTTCCCAAGTAATTTGATTTGTTTTAAAATATATATATATATAGGATACACGGAAAGAAAGAAGTTTTGTTGTTTGGATAGTTTTGTTTCATTGCCAACTTGATCAAAAGTAATGGTATTATTCAGTGCGATGAATTAAAAAGCGAGATGGAGAAAAGCCCAAAACTAATGAAGCTTCATGGCTGTGCTATGATATCAGTTTGTTAGGACAACCAGCTTGTAAGTTTATCCGACCGAAGAACGAAAATCGTCTAATGCAGTACATACACACATCACTACAAGAAAAGGAACGGTAATATTATTATTATTTTAAAATATGAGGTTAACAAAAGTATAATTTTTTAGAATTTCAAAGTAGCATTTGCACCAAATATATAGAGGCTGAGTAAGAGTCCGTCTAGTTTAGATTTTGGTAGAATTGTTTTGGAAATAATTGATATTGAAAAAATTGTGTTTAAAATAATTGATATAGAAAAAATTAATTTGTGTTTGGAAAAAAATGTTAAAAAGTGGAGTTGAGAGGATTGTTGTGAGATAGTAAAAGTAAAAGCTAATAGTTTTAGGCTTTGAGAGGATTGTTGTGAGATAGTAAAAGTAAAAGCTAATAGTTTTAGGCTGAGTTTGGTAAAGTTTTGGCTCTCAAAAAGTTGTTGAGAGCTCCTTGAACTCTTAAAAAGCTGCTCTTTGAGAGCCATAACAGTATCGTTTGGTAAAATGGTGCAGAAGTGGCTCTCAGTAAGCAGTAGCCATGATTATACTATTTGGTAAAATAGCGATAAGTGGCTCTCAAAGTATAAAATTACCATAATATACATAAAATTAATATAGATCATATAAATAAGGGTCATTTATGTATTTTCATTTTCAGTGAGCCAAAGTTGGCTCTGAAAAACTACTCTTGATGGCTCCCAAGAGCACCCCTGCTCTCAAAAGCCATGAGCAAAAGCTGCTTGATTTTTTTATTTACCAGACACAAAATAGGAGCTCCAGCTTTTTGAGAGCAGAAGCACTCCAGCGAAAAGCTTTACCAAACTCACCCTTAGTTTCCATTAGAATCAATTATTTTCAAAATGATTCACTTTTTCTAAAAGCAAAATATCAAAACAAACACACTTACTTTTTCCAAACTCAATTTTTTCTAACTGAACGGCATTTTGAGCCGCAACCAAACGAGCTATAAAAGGTTCTTGGTTTTTAGTTCCCTTTCTCATAATTATTAATTAATCTTATTCCATCAGAACCAGAAACATTCAAAAGTTTTACAATCAAAACATAAGATGAAAGTTCCTCAAGTGCCCGTATGCTTGTTGTTCACGCGAGATATCCCTAGCGCACCACATTCTAACATGTCTTTTTATACCGCTATATGACAACCTCATTGTCATAACATACTAATAATTATCCATTTTCGGAAACTTCCATGAGTAGCATAATCCATCACAATATTTTCCCCAAGCGTTTTGTAATGCAAAGTAAGTGGGTTAGTGATAGTGTCCTCCATAACTATAGGAAACCTTCAAATTCGTATTTATCTAATAAATATATATTTCTTTTTGGAAATTAAATAACAATATCTAATGTGCCAGCTAGATATAGGGAGAGAGAATGTGTGCCTTTGTTATTACATATAAAAACAGGATTGTGGTACTGAGGAATATGCACTCCTTAATTTTCTTCATCAACCATGCTTTGAAGAAGGAAAAGAAAGAACCAATTAAAAATTGTAGAAGTAGGAAACATATACAGTATTAATATTCAACAATCATTTCTTACTAGTAGCTACTAGGCTATAGTGTTTCCCTTTCCCTCCCTGTCTCTGGCTTCAAACATTTCTATGTACATGGCTACACAGATGAAACATGTGATTTCTTCTAGCACTACATCAAGAACATGGCTTGTCTTGTGGATCCTTACTATGATCTTTTCTGTCACTATAGCAGAAAGAGTGTTGAAAGAAAAAGAAGCGAAAAACTCTGCGGCGGATGAGAGAAAAGGAGTTCTAAGAGTGGTGATCGATTTCCTGTGGGACGGCGGAAAATCTTCTTATGAGCCTGTTTGGCCTGTGAGTTTATTGACACACATTTTAATCTTAAATGATTAATTTCTGTAGCATCTTATTATTATTAGTATAGCACTTTGGTTATGACATATCTATTGGTACTTTATGAAATGCATTGTATTAATTATTGACTTGTTGAGCAGGAGATGAAGTTTAGTTGGAGAATTGTTGTAGGATCAATGGTTGGATTTTTGGGTGCGGCGTTGGGAAGCGTTGGAGGGGTAGGAGGAGGAGGAATTTTTGTGCCAATGCTTGCTTTGATCATTGGCTTTGACCCCAAGTCTTCAACAGCCATTTCTAAGTGTTAGTATTATGCTTGATCTTGATCATTTCTGTTTTGTATTAACTCTTTCCCTCAACAATATGTGGATAAGTTTGCATTAACTTTGATTTCCTTGATTGTAGGTATGATTATGGGTGCAGCAGGATCAACTGTGTACTACAATCTGAGGTTAAGGCACCCAACACTAGACATGCCCCTTATAGATTATGACCTGGCTCTGCTTTTCCAGCCAATGCTGATGCTTGGAATAAGCATTGGTGTTGCATTCAATGTCATGTTTGCTGATTGGATGGTCACTGTTTTGCTTATCATACTATTCATAGGTAGCATCACTTATTTTCTTAACATAAGCTGAATTCTTGTCAAAACATGTGCTTTCATATATGTGATTTGATTTACTGTGATATCAGAATTTTATGGTAAATACTTGGTATATAACAAAAAAACCAGTCAAAACAGTCAACATGCTGTGCACATCATTTGCAACAATACTCTATTTATATATGTGTTGTAAATGGTGTGCACAACATGTGATATACGTTGTGCATATTATATTATATATGTTGTACATAACATGTTGGTTGTTTTGACTGGTTTTTGGTTGTACAACAATACTCTATTTACAATTTGCTTGATTGTTGTTAATGTGTAAATCATTGGTGGCAGGTACATCCACAAAAGCTTTATTCAAAGGCATAGAAACATGGAAAAAGGAAACACTGATGAAAAAGGTAATTAACTTTACCTTTATACTCTTATAAAATCTTCAACTTGGAGGTATTAAGTATGAGCATTTTATGTTAATTTAATTTCAGGAAGCAGCCAAGCTGTTAGAAGAAGAATCAAAAAATGATGGTAAGTCCCTATAAACATGTAACAAATACAGAGAAACTTTAATGCATTGAGGAATATTTCCAAAGCTTAATTAAAATAACAAGAACCAAAATCTACTTTTTGAACATACAATATTGTTCTAAGTAACCTCTTATTGCAGATGATTCTGCAGAAGACTACAAGTCACTACCAAGTGGTCCAGCAGATGCACATGATGAAGAGGTAATTCCAGTTTAGAAAGTCTTTCAACAATTTACCAAGTTTTTTCTCTACTGTTAGAACTTATTTATGTGCATGAACCATGCAGGTTTCTTTAGTTAAAAACATCTACTGGAAAGAATTATTACTCCTTTTGTATGTTTGGGTGGCTTTCCTTGTTGTTCAGATTGTTAAGGTAATTAAGAATTTCTCAACATATAAAGTATCTGTCTAGAAATTAAAACACCTGAAGATGATGCACAAAATAAATAAATCAGTTCCCTAGAAATTTACCATGTGTTCTTATGCTTAGTGATTGTGCACCTGTGTATTGTGCAGACATACAGTAAGACCTGCTCCACCGAGTACTGGATTCTCAATTCATTGCAGGTAATTTTTCTTTTTCTAGATATATTTGGATACCATTATATGTGACTTGGGTTTCAACAATATATTCTATTTCTAGTTTGTATAAATAAACCAAAATTTCCTTGCAAAATGCTTCGGTTCCAACAGAGCAGGACTATATATACTGGCCACTTATGGCTTAAATGTTAATGGATAGAAAACTGTGATTTATAGAATGCTTAAAGCCTCATACTAGTTAGAAGCAATGGTATCAACCATGAAGCAAATCTAATATAGCTTTGAACTGAATGTTTACTTTGATGTAATTAACACTTGTAATATCATACCAGCAAAGTTATTACAATGAGGTAAACTCTCGAGTTTGATAACTTTATGTATTAGACTAAAGACTAACGAAATTTGATGTACCAATTTTGCCAATCAAGGTGCCTATTGCAGTCTCGGTTACGCTTTTCGAAGCCGTGTGCTTATACAAAGGAACTAGAGTGATTGCATCAAAGGGAAAGGAAATTACAAATTGGAAGATTCATCAGCTTTGTCTTTACTGTTCATGTGGAATAATAGCTGGTATGGTTGGTGGATTGCTTGGTTTAGGAGGTGGCTTCATTTTGGGGCCACTCTTTCTAGAATTGGGGATTCCTCCTCAGGTACACTCTTCAATAGTGTTGATTACTTTACTAATCCTAAGGTTTTCCATGAACAATATGAAGAGAAAAATATTAGTTTTGATGAGTGTGTTCTCTGCTGATGCAGGTAGCAAGTGCTACATCAACTTTTGCTATGACTTTTTCATCTTCCATGTCAGTTGTGCAATATTACCTTTTAGATCGTTTCCCAGTACCATATGGTAAGTAGCCATAAGTTAAACTAGAAGTCTAGAAGATGAGCTTGATAGATTCTTGAAAGAAAAGAAAAACTCATTACAGCATACGAGAAATTCTTGTATACTCTTGAAACATATTTAATGTGTGCTTTATAAACACGTATAATTATTCATTTTGAAGTTATATATTAAAAAAACAAATGAATGGTCATGCATGTTTATAAAAGTAATATAATGTGTTTAGGAAACATATAATAAGAATTTAATTTCTAAAATCTTTTGGTTGTTAATTTAACATGAAAAGTTGTGAAACTTGCTGGTATGTATGTGACTAATGAATTTTGTGTTATTGGTGCAGCTTCTTACTTTGTTTTGGTTGCAACCTTAGCTGCTTTTGCTGGGCAGCATGTAGTGAGAAAGATAATTGCAATCCTTGGTCGAGCTTCAATCATCATCTTCATATTAGCATTGACCATTTTCATAAGTGCAATCAGTTTAGGTACTTTTCTATGATCTCAAATTCTCACAGTATTCTTAATTTGTTTCATCATCTCATTTTATGGTAGATGTTTATTTCCTCATTTATGTATATATGTATATGTGTCACATCACAGGTGGGGTTGGAATAGAGAACATGATTGTGAAGATGGAAAATGAAGAGTACATGGGGTTTGAAAATCTCTGCAATCATTCTTAAGTAGTGTGGTTGGTTTTGGTCTGTATAAATCTGTGGAATTAATTTTTCTACAGAGAAATAACATTATTCTCCTATTTATCCATTTTCATTCAAGCTAAGAAAAGATTGTGTGTTATATCTTTTTTTTGTTTTCTGTTTTACATATGCTGTCTTGTACAATAGCTATTAGCTGCTTCATATTCATATCCATTTCAATGTTATTTTTTATGTCAAGTGTTTAAAAGTTGGTTTCTAAAGACAAATTCTGTCCAATAAGGACAAATCAAAAAGGATTAAAATGTTGGCAACATTTTCAAAAGGGTAAAAAATAGGTGGAAGATGCTTTTATATGTACTAATAGCATTGCTCTAACACATCCTCAATATTAAGTCTTGCTTGCTATAAATAATAGTAAAAGATTATATATAAGTTAAAGATCAAAATTGAACGTTGTAGCTTTAAACATAATTTTACCATTATAACTTTTTATTGAATTTTTTAGTTTAATTTTGATATACTTAAATACAAAATAAATTATATTATCAACCAATTATATATATTTAATAAGACTTTTTAATTAGTTACTTATTAAATCAAATTTCTTTATGATATGATAACGTATGATTAATTGACATTGTAAAATTATTTTTAACAATATGAATATGTGAAATTTAAACTCTAAATCTTATTCCTATCTATTCAACTACTAAATAACAATTACTTACCATGCAAATCAAACATCAATAAGAATGTAATTTTATTTTCATTTCATGCATATATTACATGTATTTTCATAAAAAATGCCAAATGATTTTGAATTTTAGTAAAAGTTAATCAATTTAATGTTTATATACTAATACCTTTTAATAAATTTTTATAGACATTAAATTTCACCAATTTAACCATTGAACTTTATAAGTGATTTGATATACTTCAATAATGCTACTTTATTTAAGATTTTAAGACTTATAGTTAATCTATGGTTGTATCAAAGATTTTTGTTAGTGTAATCATGTATTATAATTAAAAATAATAATGTATAATTTTTTTATACAATAATCTAATTATATTATTATACAAGTTATAATTATATTTTTTTCTCTCAAATTTAAAAAGAGATATAAACAAAGTGTTTTAATTTAATGACAATAGATTATACTTTATAATTAAAGTCTTATTTTAATGATATGATTAGTGCGATGGGTTATATCTTCATCATGCTATCTGGGAAGCCGCGCAGTTGGTTAATAAGCTGCACCGCACCCACTCCATACATACTGTTTGTACCAAAATAACCTTACGATGGCAATGAATCCCGCGTCAACCCTCAGGTTAATCCAGTAAATATCTAAACATTCCATGGGCAATATTTCAGATAAATTTTCCCGCCCAAGCCACACCCCGTTACGGAAGAACTGAACCAAAAACACAAAATAATAATAATAATTAAATAAAAAAATTCATTTCAGAGCGCTGCTTTAAAACTGTACATGCTCCCATTTCTGAGTGCGTAGCCCTCCTTTCATCTTCTTCTCGCGCTCATCATCACTGCTCTCTCTCTCTCTCTCTCTCTCTCTCTGTACGCGATCGTTGCCAATGCTGCTTCTCTCTCTTTCTCTATCTCTTATTTTGTTTTGTTGATTTTTTGCGCTGTGTTTTTTTGTTCCCATTTTTAGGGTTTGGATATGGCAGCAAAGGACCAAGTCAACACCGATGAGCCTGCTGAGTCTCCAACTTCTGTCCTCGGTGACGAGGTCTGTCTCTCTGATTTTCTTTTTCTCTTTTAATTTCTTCGCTTTATTTATTTTTTTACACTTTTTTTTCGGATGCTTGTTTTTTTATCCCATGCTCGTTTTTCGCTGTTTGCTCGATGTTCTACGCTTTGCTGTGTTACGATATCTTTTTTAAATATAGGAACCGCTTCATTATCTGAGTTAGTGTTTTTGTTATGCTTGGTGATCCTGTGTTTTTTTCTTGTGTTTCTGAGAGTACGGTGCTTATGGTTTGTTTCTGAGATTATTGTTTTTTATGTTCATGGTCATTCTATATGGGAAGGATGTGTGCATTGGTAAGGAAAATGGGTCCTCGCCTATGTCAAAGTCAGCGGTGGAGGAGGAAGAGAAGCTCCTCAATGCCCGGATCGAGGAAGAGAAAGCGCAGCATGAAGAGGCACCTGACCTCACTGATACACAGTTTGACAGATTGGATGAGCTCCTAACGCAAACCAAACTGTACTCTGAGTTTCTCCTTGAGAAGATGGATGAAATCACAACGGTATTGTTGTTTCTCCGTGCCATTGTTGTGAATTTCTGTTTATCGATTTCGTGGCATTGGTCTCATTGTATGAATTTTTGTTACTAGAATAAGGAGAAAGCGGCTGAGCAAGAAAGCCAGCCAGCACAGAAGAAGAGGGGGCGCGGTGCCAAGAGGAAAGCGGCACAGTGTAATACTGTAAGTACTATGTTTTCTGGCATAACACTATATCTATTGTCATTGTGTGACTTCGAGCACTTCGAGCACGGTATTATCCAATTAGGTGTATATTGGAAGTTAGAAGATATTAACATCATACGTACAAGTTAGTAAAAACAGTGACAATTCAAGATAGGGCTTTTTATTATTATCTTCTACTGGTTCATAATACAAGCATCTAGTTTGAGGTTATTTTAGTCGATATTATGTGATTGAGTGTGGGTTATTGCAGGGGAAAGCTAAACGAGCAGTTGCCGTCATGCTGACAAGGTCAGAAGAAAGTGAGAAAATTGAAGATGTTGACTTGACTGAAGAGGAAAGAACTGAGAAGGAGCAGAAGGAACTCGTACCTTTATTAACAGGGGGAAGATTGAAGTCATACCAGCTGAAAGGTGTGAAGTGGTTGATTTCGCTTTGGCAAAATGGACTAAATGGGATTCTTGCCGATCAAATGGGTCTTGGGAAGACAATTCAAACAATAGGGTTTCTTTCACATCTAAAAGGGAAAGGTCTGGATGGGCCATATATGATAATTGCCCCTCTCAGTACACTTTCGAATTGGCTGAATGAAATTGCTAGGTAGATTATTAAATTTTTAGTTGAACATATTTGTCTATTTAATTTTGTTTATGTGATGCTTCTGCACTCTGATCTTTGTGTGTGTGGAAACACGTTAATGAAATTTCTAAGTGGATTAGTAGATTATTATGTATTTAGCACCTTCATTCTGATATTTGTATACATGTAAACAGGTTTGCACCTTCACTCCCGGCTATTATCTACCATGGCAGCAAGATTGAGAGGGATGAAATTCGAAGAAAACACATGCCTCGAACCATTGGACCAAAATTTCCCATTATAATCACTTCTTTTGAGATTGCTTTATTTGATGCAAAGAAACATTTAAGGGGTTACCCGTGGAAGTATCTTGTTGTTGATGAGGTAAATATATTCAATTGTTTGAATATGTATATAGATGTCCATTTATTTGCAAGTATTATCTCGGGAGAATTTGGATAGTCAACTAGATTTTTGTTGTCCTCTTTGAAGGGGCATAGACTGAAAAACGCAAAGTGCAAGCTGGTGAAGGAGTTGAGATACTTACATGTAGAAAATAAGCTGCTGCTTTCCGGGACTCCACTTCAGAATGACTTGGCGGAGCTTTGGTCGTTGTTGAACTTCATTTTGCCCGATATTTTTGGATCCCTTGAAGAATTTAAGTCATGGTTAGTGTACTTTGCTACAATGCTTGTCTTTTGTTATGTGAACTGACAAGTGTTGGATGTTTCTTCAACTTTAACATTATTTTCGCTCAAGCCTCTTGATTTACCTGGCGTTTCTTTGTATCAATTCAGCATGCACGTGGTCCTTTTTATTTTCATTTGAACCTGTTACATATAAATCATGACCTTGTTATGATGACCTTCTGTGCATGATCACTGGTTGTTTACTTTTCATTGCAAAAGTAAAGGTTGTGTGTGCTATTGTTTCACTTTCTTTTGCACAAATAAAATAAACTGCTTTTGTAGGTTTAATCTGTCAGGAAAGTGCAACAATGGAGCAACCAAGGAAGAACTGGAAGAGAAAAGAAGAGCCCAAGTATGCTTTCCAAGTTCCTTTTTCACTAGGCGGTTACTTTTCTATTGAAAATTGGAACTGGATGGCTAAACTGTGTAGTCACATGCAGGTAGTAGGTAAGCTTCATTCCATACTACGGCCCTTTCTCCTGCGTAGGATGAAGTCTGATGTTGAGCTGTCGCTACCAAGGAAAAAGGAGATCATTATCTATGCAAACATGACTGAGCATCAGAAGAAATTGCAGGATCATTTAATTAATAAGACTTTGGTTAACTACGTTGATGGGCAGAAGACAGGTGGTAAGATTTGCTTCTAGTTTTTTTTTTAATGAAAACAATGGAAAGGGTTTCATACAGTTTATATACCTTAACCACCAATCATGTTGGTTTCTGTCTTGGAATAAATTCTTGATTTATGTATCATACCTATGTACAAAGTCGTGTAAGTCATTTGCAGTTATGTGGGATTAAGGGAATTGTAATTGCTAATTTGTATTGCATTTCATTTCTGCAGGACGTAAGCCCGTGTCGTTTAATAATTTGGTTATGCAACTTAGGAAAGTCTGTAACCATCCTGACCTCATAGAGTCAAGCTTTGATGATTTTAGTCAGTACCATATTTCTCAAGATTTCTATTGATTTGGATGCTCTATGATTCTCATCTAACCTATGTTTTGGTTTCTTGATAGCACTTTATCCTCCTGTGGATGAGATAGTTGCAAACTGTGGAAAATTCCGTTTGCTTGAACGGTTGTTGGTACGGTTGTTCGCAAAGAAACACAAAGTATGCGCTACTCTGATGTGATTGTCTCTCCTCTTTTTCCTCTGCCAATCTGTTATTCATGTGCTCATTTGTTTTCCAATGCTTTCAGGTTCTGATATTCAGTCAGATGACGAAAGTTTTGGATTTAATGGAGTATTATTTTAGTGAGAAGGGCTTTGATGTTTTTAGGATTGATGGTACTGTGAGATTGAGTGATAGAAAACAGCAGGTTTGTGCCAGTCCATGCATAATATGAGCAGATTTTGAATTTTGTTTGTGGAAAACCTCTGGTTAATAAGTATTATGTTTGTTTAATAGCTTGGATATTTGACCTTTCATTTTTACATCTGCTGCAATAAACTTCTACTGGGATTGTGAACTGTTCCCTTTGAGAAAATTAATCTCAATTATTACAAATTACAAATTGAAGAGGATGGATTGAAGTATGGTCATTGGTAACTCTTTTTTTCCCCCATGAACAGATCCAGGACTTCAATGATGTAAACAGCAATTGCAGAATCTTTCTTCTTTCCACTAGGGCTGGTGGATTGGGAATTAACCTCACTGCAGCCGACACATGCATTCTTTATGACAGCGATTGGGTACCTTTGACCTTTTCCTATACTGCTATATTATCTTTTTGCTCTATAGTGTTTCACTTGTTTGGAGTGTAACTTGCTTGTATTATTGATTCTACCCCAGAATCCTCAAGTGGACTTGCAGGCAATGGATAGGTGTCACAGAATTGGTCAAACAAAACCAGTTCATGTTTACAGGCTCTCGACTGCTCAATCTGTAGAGGTGCTTAGGAAATGTTTTTGTTTTTTATTGGCTGTTGAAATTGTTGTGTCCTTAGCTCTTGAATGATAAATTCTTATATTGAGATGCATGTGATGAAATCTTGCAGTGTCGCATGTTGAAAAGAGCTTACAGCAAGTTGAAGCTTGAGCATGTGGTGATTGAGAAAGGACAGTTCCATCAAGAACGTGTAGCAAAGCCTTTCGATGTGAATGAAATGGAGGTTTGTACCTTAGTCGTTGATCTACCTATATTTCGTCTATCAATAGTAATATTTATATTAATGGATTGGAATTGGCTTTACCATTATTTTTGTTTTGATTTCAGGAAGATGATGTGTTAGCATTGCTTCGTGACGAAGGGACAGCTGAAGATAAAATGATACAGAGAGAGATTAGTGATGAAGACCTGGAGAAGCTGTTGGATCGCAGTGATCTTGTTGCTACTGACTCAAACGACAAGAAGCAGTTGAAAGCTGCACCTGCTGCTGCCTTTCCCCTTAAAGGTCCTGGCTGGGAAGTGGTCATTCCAGCTGCCACTGGTGGCATGCTCTCTACTCTCAACAATTAAATTCATTTCTTAGGCTTTAATGTGTTGTTTTTTGGGACGAATGAATGAATGATGATCCATGGACATGATTGATGGAGGTTTTGTAATGCCGCCGGGGGCATTCATTTTTGTATAGGTGCCTGCCTATGTGCACAAACTCTGCTTACTACTTGCTGGTGATCATGATTTTTTGCGTCGTAAAATTGATCACTCAACATGTAATTGACAATATTCTGATCGGTGGATAGTGTTTATCCGATCTTGGGTCTTTTATTATCGAAGATGAATGAGATTGGGTACGTGTTCATCCTACATTTACCTTCATATATTCTTTCTCTAACCTAAATTCACATTGATATATTGATATAATACTTTAAGCTTAGAGGGGCTACACTATACTGGACCTACACTCAATTTAGTGGTTAATAATTTCTTTTTTTATTAAATCTAGCTGTAAATATTCCACCATATCAATATTTTTTTTTATGATCAAAGGGGGCAACAGCCCAACAAAAAAAAAACAAGAAACTAGAAACCTCTAGGGAAAGCAAGTCCTACAGAATCATCTCTTATAAAAGGCTGTAAGACAGCAGGGTAAGATAAAAAAAATAGTCAGCCCAATGGAAAAAAAATAGCCCCTTCTTAGCTAAGCAGTCAGCAGTAAGGGTGGCGGGACGAAACCCATTTACTAATCATATCAATGGCAACTTTAGAATCCATCTCCACAAGGAGGTTACACACCCCATGGTTCCACCATATCAATGTTGTCTCTACATATAAGTATCTAGTCTAGTGTAGCGTAAAAGTGAGGAATTAATTGCTTTAAAATTTAAAAACTGTTACTACTTTCATAACGCGCAAAATATTTGCTTAAATAAGGGTTTTTCCAATTGGTTAGGGTTAAAGAAAGAGTAATTCTGTTATTAAAATGTGATTATTAAGCTTTCTAAGGACGGAGTCGGTTACTAAGTTATTAATATTACTACCTATTATGGGAACTTTAACTAATATTCTTAGGATATTGGTTAGCAAACTTTTTATAATATCATTTAATTAAAATTTTCTATTCTTATAGTAATTTTTATATTTTTAATAGCGAATATGAGTTAAATATTATGATTAATGTGACAATATGAAAGAATATATATGAAAACTTTGTTATAAATTCATCGCATTTAAATTATATTTATTAATTAATTCATTATCACTTGTGATAATTTTACAATGTTGCCCCCCTTTAATGGGTTCTCGAATGTGGCAATCAATCACTGCGTCGCGTCTGAGTTTTGCAGATTTGGGTTTGTTCATTCCATTCGCCACCTAAAACCCATAGATTCTCTCCACTATCCGATTCGATTCGTGGTGAGTGGTGACCTTTATTCGTAATCCAAGAATTAGATAGTTGGGTATTGGGCTCCAATTTCGCGTTTGTATCTCTGAATTTTGGTTGTGCAAGGCAAAATCATTCGAAACTAGGTTTTTTTTGGTGTGTGGAAGTTGGTCGGTGGAGATGATAACGCGCTCTAAACTTGTGGAGCAGCTCAGAGATTATCAGATCCGATCTCAGCACAAGTACTCTCCTCTCACTCTCTTCTCTCCCAAGCCCCAATTTCATTCAAGGTACTCTTTTTCTTTCTTTCTTCTTCAATTACATTTTTTTTAATTGGAAAGTTGATTTTTTTTATCGGGAAAAAGAAAAACTTTTCTCTTTTTGCTATTTGATGTCGGTTGAATACCTCTTGGTTTACCCATGTATTTCAATTTGGGGTTATAGCGAATATGAAATGTGACTAGCTTGGGGTTGTGAATTGTGATCACTTATAATTATAACAAAAAAAGTTTGCTAATTGTGATTGGCAATGATGCATAAAAGGCTAATTAAGAGCTAAGATTTCTTCTGGGTATTTAGATGGTAGATGCAGAGCTAAGATGTAGAATGTAGATTCATGTTAGTTCGTGAATTTGATCCCTAATCAGCTAAGCTGGCATCTGCATTCATTTTTTATTTGATCTGGTTGGTCGATGATATTCTTGTGGTGTAATAACAATCCACATTGTGATGTTTCTTATGGACCATTAAGATACCTAGTGTTTTCATTCCACAACAATGACTAACTTGTCTATTTTTGTCTCTTACTATTTTGTATAAGATTCCACTTGCAAGAGAAAATTTCCCACATATTTAGTTCGGGTACAATAGGTTCATTGTGCAACATTTTGTAGATCAATGTGGGCTTGTTAGTATTCTACAAACCATCTCCACTTATTGTTGATATTCCAATCTTTTCAGAAATTTCAAATGATAGAGAGTCTTCAGAATTAATTATCCCTTGGGTCCCCTTGATCATGTCCTTTTGTTGCCTTTGTTTGTATAAGAGGTTCTGCTCTATTTAGAGCATTTTCTTGTAAATCCTATTTCACTTCCTAACTCATTATTTGAGTAAAGCTTCATTCCATCTTGATAAACCCATTTGGAAATTTAGAGCTCCCTCAAAGGTTAAACTCTTTATTTGGAAAGTTATGCTTAATAGAAATAACTCCAACATGTTGCAGGTTCATAGGCCACATAATGATTTTTACCCTGATAATGTGTGTAATGTTTGGCATCTTTGGTGAATGTTGGATGTGCCCTAGAACTTCGAATCACTTCCTGTTCACTAGTTTTGCTGGTTTTAGGAGGGGAAAGGATGCCAAATCTATGTGGCAGTGTTCCAGTCTATGCCATTATTTGATGTGTTTGGTTGCAGTATAATTCTCACATTTAGTGATAGACATTTGGACAAGCAAGTTCTGTGGGATAAAATTAGACATCTGGCTTGCATTTGGTGCAAAGTATATAATCTTTTGAGGGGTTTTCCGCTCAAAGATGTTGAAAGATTGTAAAGATTTATTATTTTGATTGGTTTTCTTTTGAGGGCTTCCATTTTTGTAAGTGAGGATATCTTGTCCTCCATTCTCTTTGTATTCTTCTCCTTATTAATAAATTAGTTTATATCTTTAAAATATATATTTTATATATATACATAAAAAATGGAGATTGTGGCACATTGCTGTTGCTATCATGCTTGACATTTTCCTTTACTTCTTGCAGGATCGATGTTGCTGTGGCAATTGGTTTTGCTTTGTTGTTTTCCTTGATTGTTATCTTATCCTTGATGACCCTTTATTGGAGGCGTTTTTGGCTCTTTTTGGTTTTTGTATGCTTCGGTATATTTGTTCTTGCACGCCTAAGATTGTCGCGGCAGACATTGATGAGGAAGAGGGAAAGAAGACTGCCTTTGTCCATATGAGCATCCGTTCTGATGGTATCTAAATCTCACATGATGTACACTGACAGGCAAGGGCTTATTTCTTGGCTTGGTTAATTTGATCTTTGATGGATATTCTTGCTGCTCCTAATACTCCTCTAGGACACTACTTTTTCCTGCCTTTGAGATAGAGGGTATTAAAGTGCACAACACATATACACAAACCAAGTGAATTTATTATACACTTGTTTCACATGTAATGCTCCTAAAATTTAGCGCAGTCAGGAGTGAAATTTCTTATATTTTGTTTCTTAATTAGCTTTTAGATTTTCAGCATTTGAGAAATTCAGGCCAAGATGCTCTGCAGCTAGTTTTTACCTAAATTGGCTGCAGCTTCATTAGTGTAGAGTTGTATAATTTGCAAATGTAAATAGTTACAACTGATTAACTAATAAGAATATAACATTCCAAACTCTGGAAACTGCAGGCTAGCAAAATTTGATGTGTCCCGTCGTAGCCTGATGCATTGGCTTTTTGAAATTCCTTATTTTGCTTTCTAGTCACTCTCTGACTTGATCTAATATTTGGTTGAGATATTAGTTTCGGCATGCTTCCTCCAGAAGCTCAAAAATCTATCTAGGAAATCTGAAAAATCAGAATGAAAGATAATAACCTGGGTCTGCTAAGAGACCCTTCATCCTCCTAAGCCTGAGACTGCAATGGTCTACTGAATTTCCCCACACTCCTCAAATCTGTTAGAATCTTCTATTCTCTTTCCTTGTTAGTTTGTAATGCACAAAGCCTAACCATCATTGATCTGGTTTTCTTATTATTGTGGCCCCTCACTTTTGGCGCACTTGCATCCAGCACCCCTCTTTCTGATGTATACAATACGCTTGATTCTGCTTGGGTTACTATCATGGGATGAGGAATATTCCAGGAGGTAGGAAAGAATGATTTTCTATTTCCAGGTAATATAAAGTTTTCCTTTTTTACCTTCTCATAATCATAATCAAGGTTAGAAGAGAGATTGCTTGTTGGAATGGAAAAATCAAATTAGACCAAAGTCAGCCACTTTAGATAGTCTCTGATTCGCACGTTACTCATCTTATCTCATGTCTGTTTCTGATAAAGGAAAGGTGGAACTACGAATCAGATGTTGGCATATATATATATATATACAGAGTCAATGTAATAATCTAATGATCTTGGTCGTCTTATATTTTTGGAAGTGGCTTAGTGCGTTCATGGTCCCCCCGGTTCCAACTTCTTGTGCGACCTTCATACATTGCTCAAGGAATCAAATATCATGAGCAAGATGATGATGATAATAATAATAATAATAATAATAATAATAGAGGGCCAAAATTTTATCCACATCTGGCTGCACTAGATGGCATGGCATGACATGGCGATAATAGATATGATTGCATGCTCTTGAATAATGAGCATATTGTGGTCCTCAATGGCTCTTCTTCCTCATGTAATTTGGTTGATATTAGATGACATCAACGATGATGCCTAAGCCCAACCATTATTGCTGCATCACTGTGATTCTATTCTCTTCTATTTCTATTCTATCTGCTTCACAACTTGGGATGAAACCCTAAATGCTCATATTCCCCTAGGTCCCCTTCTGAGGACATGGTTAAGAGAATTGCTTCTTGACTAGTCATCTGTTTGTGATCTCTCATCTTTCACAAAAAGGGATACATTAGTTTCTATGTTATCTATCTTAACAAACAAGTGCATATAATGTGTGGTCTGTTATTCGTTTTCACTTGAGATGTCTGAAAAAGAAGATGAAATCACGGTCGTTTTGATGAGATTATTAATATACCATTATGAATTAGAAATCTGATTATTGTATTTTTCAAGTGAAATTAAACTTGTTTTATCTGTCTAGCCAGATACAACCCTTTTCCTATTCGGTTTAGACAGCTTTTAAGATAGTGATTGGTGATGTACCTCATAAACAATAAAACAGTTCTTAAGCTAGAGCAATTATTCCTTAACCTAAAGCCACAACCTTAATTATGGTATAGGTTTAGTTGTCATGGGATAATTTACCAATTCTTTATTCTTTATTATTGCTGATGCGTGATTAGATGAAGGATTTACTCAGATAGTTATAATGCCTAAAAGGCGAAATTCTCGGACAACTAGTAATCCCACTAAGTTTAAAGATTAAACTAATCAAGCATCATTAGTTTTTGGGGTTGTATTTGCTTCTTGTTTCACTTCAGAAACTTGTGCCACAAGTGCTGTATCTTGCTTGGATCATTGCACTGGGGTTGTATTTGTCCCTTAACATTATTATTATTATTATTCAATGTGACATGAACAACACACACATCCACTGGTGGGGACTATAAATTTGATGAGAACTGCATGGCCGAAAGCAAAAGTGAGTGTGTGAGCCCAAATCTAATCTGTTCACTTCCCACCCTATCTTTGGTTTTTTTCTCTTTTTATTTTGGTGGTCTTCTAAGACTTTGATTTTCGAGTTATCATTATTCTATTCTCTGTTTAGAGTTCAAATTATTCAATCTTTTCTTGTCTCTTTTTTTATTATTTAAACCCACATTCTTCAACTTTTGTCTTGCTTGTTTCTCGAATTGGAATCACCGAGGCAAAAATACCTTTGGTATAAAATTAAGCTCGCAAACATACCATTGAAGTTCTCTAAATCAAAGGCAAAAGGAAAAGATGCTAAGAAGCTTAAAAATTGAGCAGAATTTAAGTATCAAAATGATTTAACAGTACCATTATTGACTTTTGCATAAGAAAGTCAGATATAATAATACTTCACTATATCCTATAACCACCTTAATATTTTGTTGAAACAATTAACTATATCTTTTAATCCCACACTTCTACTCACTCTCTTTGCTGTGGATGGTGTTAAAATTATTACGAAGTATCATTGCAACCAAAGAATTCATCATAAGGAATATTCTTGCTTTCTCTAAGACGAAGCAAGATTTCTATCATTAATGTCACGGGTCTCACGGAAGACAGTAAAATCCACCAAATTTACTGACAACGATCGGTATTGTGTGAAAACAAAAACAAAATTCTAGTTTTGTGGTGCAAGCAAGCTAATTTCTGTTTTATTACTCCCATTTTGTTACTTCTATATGTTTGTTCTTATTTAACCTACATCAATCAAGTCTTCACAACTCAATGATAATGAAAGGTGTCACCTATGTATCATTATTCATTGCCGACACGATATCTATACTATATATATAAAGGGAATTGAAAATAATAAAATTATAATTTTAGTATCCACACTCATTTAGATAGTTATTTTTTAATTTTAAAATTAAAAAATTACAAAAATAAAATAAATATAAAAAATTAATCACCTCTATTTCCATGTTATTATTTTACTATTTATTTACTTTTTTCTATATCTTTATAGAAAATTAAAATATATATATAAATATGACTCAACAATAAAATAAAAAATACGGCTAAAAAAATAAAAAATATGGTTTGGTGAGCACGAAATGTCCGACAATACATTAATATGTATTACAATAATGGATATAATAAATAACTGTTATTTTGATATTCACACTTACATAGGCTTTATAAAAGTTGCCATTTTATTTAGTAACTTCCTCATGCCACTTTTGATGGAGGATGATGTTTGTGTAATGGAATTATATTTGCTACTTATAAAAAAATTAATTATAATGCATTGATAGTAAATATATTTTATATATATTGTCAGTCAATTATGTTGTGACACATTATTTTTTAAAGGGGGATTTTTAGAATTTATGGAATAGTTATTATTAAAAGAGAACACTTGACAATTTTTTATTGACTGACAGTTTACACTATCGATGGATGATAATTATTCTGATAAAAAAATAATATGACTTCACAACATTACAAATTAATAAAAATGTAGCTTAACAGATTAACAGATACTAGGCTTAGTATATATAATGGTTATTGCTTTTATAATTCCGAGATATATATATATTATGGTCTTTGTCTCGAAATTTCATTTTAAAAAATCAACGTTCAAAGAACATTATTAATCCACCAAAAAAGAAAAGAAAGACGAGGCTGTTTTTTTTGTCAAAGACAAGTATTAACTACAATATGGACCATAAAATTAGCGGATCTTTTTGAATGATTTTGCAATTCACACACTAGTCAGTGGACATACACTAGTCAATGCTTGTTTATTGCCATTGTAGTGATTAAAATAGCAGCCGATTTTAACTTCTTTCTTTAAATAATCTGTTGTTTGAATTCAGTTAATGTGTTGTAAACACTAAGACAAAGTTTCTATAATTCTGTCTAATTGTCTACAAATATACTCATTTTGTCTGAACGAATAAGTATTTGAAGCATGCAAACATTGTATTACATATTTCAAAGGTGCGCCTAACAAAGTGAACAAAATAATGTCTTTAGTCCTAACAACGCAAGTAGCAGGGTAAAATATTTCTTTGTGTGTTGTCTTTTCAATCAGATTTTTACTAGGTATACTTTACATAATTAATAGTCATAATTTAATTATTACTTACTAAATTTTAAAAAAATTAAGTTAATAAAATCAAAATGTACTAATAATGTTTTTAAGTTTTATTGAGTACAAAATGAAATCCAGAATAATCAATAGTATAATCTTAAAAGGTGTTTGATTGAGTACTTTCAATAATTAGATAGTAGTATAGTACTCATACATACTGTTACATGACACCTTCTGATTGGTTGTAAATTTATGATACTAAATTTAATAAGTGATGACTAGGCACTGACATAAATGATACAACCAATCAGAAGATGTCACATAATAGTATGTATGGATACTATCTAATTATTGAAAGTGTGAAAGCAAACACCATCTTAAAAATAAACCAACCGGTGCACGTAACGTTTTCGACATTGTTTAAAGGTGTCTTTCTTTGCTATGGCACCTTTGGCCTCTCGATCAAAAAGGGAATGTACTGCATTAATTATTATATTGATCTAATCGATTACTACATTAAACCTCGGTTAACTCTGCTAAACTACTCATACTTAATAATTGAGAAAGAGACTAACGGGATTGGCTCTTATTTGCTATATCATCACCGTATTTTGAGATTAATTTACTGTACTCTTTGTGATCTACACCCTTTATTTCAAAATAATTGTCTCTTCCTACTTTTTATTTTAATCCATATTATTTGTTTTCTTATAATTTTATGAAGTATTTAATTTAAATTTTATATCATACTTCTTATTAATATAAGAGAGAGACTGTTAATAGGAACTAATAAGAACATAAACATTAAATTTATTTTTTCATATAAAGATAAACATGCAATAATGCTTGAAAAATGCTTTTTATTGAATATGTAACTTGCATAAAATATCGCCTTGACTTACAACTTTTATTGTTACATAAATGAGATGTAAAAAAGAGTATAAACATCCAATGATATTATATTAATTTTTTCTAATGAATATTCATTTTTTTTATGTTGTATCCTTTCAAAAAATTTAAATAATGCTAATTACTTATTTTCTTTCAATACCATTATTATAATAAAAAATACGTATTAGATATATTTTTAACTCCATCGAATCATTATTCGAATAAATTATATAAGATTAAAAAGTAGTAATTTAATATCAATTAGCATAACATTTCATTAATATTTTATTACTAATATTTTAAAGATGAACACGTATTATTATTTTAAATATTTATAATAATAAAATTTAGTAAAATTTAAATATTATAACATGTTTTTTATATAAAAAATCTAAGCATTTAAATATGGATGTTTTAGTTTTTATTAATCTCTCTGTTTTTTTTTTCAATCTGAAAAGTAATTTTTTCTTTATTTATTTGTCAATTTAAAAAACTTATATAGCTCTTACTAACTTTTTCTAAGTATATTATTTATTAATAGAAAATAAAAAAATAATTAATAATTAATAAGATAAATAATGAGTATTAAGAATAATATTATAAAATATATTTAATTTTGAAATAATTAAGAAATAAAAAATTCTTCTTAAATGAATGTACTCAATTAAAATTGGATAAACAGAAAATACTTGTTAACAAAGAAAAGAAAAACATAGTATTAAAATAATAATGCTAAGTGAACCATAAAAAATTAGCTCATACAGTAAATAGGCCTATTTTGGTTTTGATTTTTTCCCAAATAATCATTGAAATTGTAATAGACTGAATAATTATGATCTAAAATCTCATTTATGGAGTGATCGGCCTGATTTTGTATTATTTATTTACCAATATCCCTAAAATAGGGAAAAGGTGAAGTGAAGAGGAGGGAATGGGATCAAAGTGGTCAAAGGTTGTGACATGGAAAAGAGAGCCGGTTGGGTAAAGGGACCATAATTACGAACTGACAAAAAGGACTGAGTGAGTGAGTACAGACACAGCCACAGTAGTCTTTGGACGATGGTGCGGCCACGTTTCCAGGCTGAGCCGCGCGTGAGCAATCATTGAGGCCCCCCCTCCCCTTGCTTTGCTCACCTCAATCATCATGCATGCCTCTCCCAACCACCACTTTACATTACTCTACTTCCCCCAAATACTTCAATTCAATCATAAATATACTTGTACACTCTAGTATGTATCTTTTTATTTTAATATATCTAGTACTTATAATACTAATAATTTTGTATTTTGATGGGATATGCATTTATTTAAAATACACACATTAATAATTTCTAGCGAAAGGGAGGGACCCGCTTAATTTGCCTTGACTCATCACGAGTGAGGAGTTCAACTTCAACCAAAGCAGAAATTAAAGAGATAGTAGTAGCTACTATCTTCTCTCTGTTCTGTTCTGCTCTGTTCCCACTAGCTATAACTTCTCACTGCTGCTCTTTGTTGAACTTTGAAACTTTGAAGCTTAATTTGTTTGTTTTTGTCACTGCATGCCCTTTTCAATTGATTACATACACTGACACACTCTCAGTATCAGTAGTACTACTAACACACCTCGTGCGTGTCAAAGACTTTTAAAAGCTTCATTGTTGCGGTTGGTATTGGTATCTGTAATTGCAGAGGCTGTGGACCATATATTATAGACTAATATTACTTAGTTTGGTTCCAAATCAAATTTAATCTTGTGGGAAAAACTATACTCTTTGGATTGGTTCCGTTCGTTTCCACTTGATTATTTCCTATATATCTCTTAACTCCTTGTAAATTTAATCCGGAATCTGAATAAATAGACCATGTTGGGTTGTTTATTCTATTCTTTTGAAAGAAAATGTAAGAAGGGCCTTGAACTTCAAAGAATGGAATCGTGTAAGTTTGCATGTATAATAAGAATTTGCTTAAATTTAGAGGACCAAATGAAAATACGTGTAAAAAATAAAAATAAAAAATATATGTTGATGGAAATTTTGGTTCGGATCAAATATCAAATTTGATTAATCTATTATTTAAGTTCATTATTGGATCAAACCGACCCACTTATTCCTAGAAAAATTATTAGGTGCACTTAGAATAATTAATTTTTTTCTGCATTATTTATATTTTAACATATTAACTATTTTATTCTCTTATTTAAAATTTAATTATTTTCCTTCTCATTATAATTGACCTTTTAAATTATATGTCATGCAATAAATTGCACATAACAAAATAAACTCTTACTCTCGGTGTACCTAATAATTTTTTCTTATCCCTAATATAACTATTGGAGCATTAGAAGCAATTATGACATATATTTTGGCCATAATGAGAAAAACATGGGTTTCTTTCATCCTTCACATTATTCAAGTCAAACCACTGCTGCTGTATGCAACCAAATGAATATATATATGTTCTATTTCCCTATCTATATCTTGTATTAATTAATTAATTAATTAATTAATTAGTTGATGATATAATTGGATGATGGGGTTGGCTATGTATAAGAGGGTTGGTTGCAACATCTTCCCTTTTTCGGTCGTGTAAGGACTAAATCGAACGAACGAACTAGGTTCTTCCTCTAGTTACTACAACAACAACTAGACCATGCTTAATAAATCCGTACACAGTAGCGTCATGGCATTAGCATTTGTCCTTTCCTAAGCAAAAGGAATATAAATGTCACATACCAAACATGCATATAACATATATACTTTTATATTTCCATTTTATTTTCTTCAAGTGATCCTTTTTGCTCTCTTAGGTGCATGATAATTATTAGCCACACGTGTTTTCTCCCTATCCTTTCAATCTGCTACTCTCATAATTTATTTTCGTTTTCTCTTGCCTTGTTAGACTATCCCCTGGGAAGGACTAGATTGGGTGTATCTTGTAGGGTATTGGCCTCCAAGATGCAATCTATCTATATCTTTGAACTATTTGTTTGTTTAATTTGTCCAAAACCAAAACGAGTAATGTAACAAAGAGATAGTAAAAAAGTTCAAAACTTTCAATCCTACCTACCAATATCATCATTCATGTCTTGTTTGAACAATCAAAATTGATATGGATCATTTTGAATTTTATTCAGAATTTTAATAGTGTAGCTAGCTATAGTCGCCCACATTTTTTTTACATTATATATTTTGTACAATATTTGTACAACAATCATATTTACTGTTGAATTTTAATATGAATTTACAAAATAATATAATCTAATGGTAAATATGATTATTGTACAAATATTATACAATTTTCATTATACACATATCATTTTTTTATCTTTACCGTTATATTCGATCTGCAGTTACCCAACAGAGAAAGAGGAAATTAAACCACATTTAACACTCTTTATGTCTTTCTGGTCTCAGTGTTATATATAATTATTATAGTTACTATTAAAATGCATTGTATCATTACTAAATGAAAATATATTTTGCAAGTAAAAAATTGTGTATCGGCATCCATTCATATGTAATCGTACACAAGAGAATTTTAATTTTATAAAATAAATATAAAAGTTAAATATTTATTAATATATCAATATATATATATATAATTCAGTTCAAAATTATATATTAAAATTACCTCATAATTTATATTAATAATATTTGGTATACAATAAAAACTTAATAATTAATATAACCAATGAATTCATTCAGTTTTCTTTTTCTTCTAAATAATCACTAAAATTTTGATGAACCAAGTAATTATACTCCAAAATTTTATTTATTAGTTAATTTAGTTTGTTTTTTATTATATATATAACAACATTCAATATATATAATGTGATAAAGCCCATCGATCTCGTTCATTCTTGGTGATGTAAAATGAGACAGCGATATTGTGATGATTGAAGATCAATATATAGTTTGGCATATTTATGGTGTGTTTCTCACCAAAATCTAAAGTCTAATCATATCAGATCGTGCTGTAAAGGCAAGTAACACAAGCTCTACGCACTAAAATAAAAGCAAATAAATTTTTCTAAATTGCTCTGAGCATCTACTGCATGCAACACAATAATTGATATCTTTGAGGCGAGAACATTTTTTTAAAAAGTAAATTTCTTGCTACACTATATTTTCTATAAACACAGTAAAAAATTAAAGATGCTAAAGAAACTTAAGTAGCAGTCATTCTAAAATAAAGAAAGCAAATAATGCAATTAGTTGTTACGCACAGGGCACAACAAAAAAACTAGTCAAAACAACCAACAAAGCTCATTTATCACTTTAGGACCCAAATATCATTTTTAATAATGAGTATATTTTTATTGGACTGTGTAATTGTGGCCCAAATTTCTATTGGTTGATTTTTTTTGTTGTGACTATAACAATATTAGTTGTTGCGCAATGAAAAATATATAAAATGATTCGAATTGGTGAAAAGGTCATGTCATTGGCACGTGCGGTGTCTTGATTTAATGATGGCGTCGTGGTAGCAATGATTGATTGGCTATGGTGGCCACCCGCACGAGTGGGTTGTTATGTGAGAAAGTCTATGGTTATGGTTATGGTTATGGCTGTGGCCTTATGGGCCTTTCGCTATTCCTTCTCGATTTTCGGGTTTCGTCGTTGCTTGTTGACACACTCACAAGCCACTACAATTACAACCAACTCTTTAATTTGCTCCGTCTATTCTTACCTGCCCTTCTCAAACCATGATCTGTCCATTTCTTTTTGGTGCTTATCTAAAATATAAATTTATGGTCAAGTTTTAGTGTATAATAAAAAAAAAATTAAAATAATTAATAGATTGTGCATAATGTATACATGTATTATAGCATATACTTCTTTGTTACACCATATAATATATGATGTGTATAATATAATAATATTTGTCATGCAACATTAATACGTTTAACGAACATCTAACGTGTGCTATACATAAGAAATGTATAACACACGTATGTATAACACGTATTACGTCTTATATATAACACATGTTGGATGCTCGTTGAACGTATTTTTGTTGTACGATAATTATTATTAGTGTATAATATATAATACATGTTGGTTACAACAGTAATATATGTTATGCACATTATATAATAATTATTATAAATAACATAGTGATTATTTTGATGGTTTTTTCATTGTAAAGTAATGCTCTAAAATAAAATTGAAATAAAATTGTTTATTTTAGTTCAACTCTCTTCTTTATGTAACACCAATATCAATTATTATAGGAATAAAAAAACTAGTTTTGTTCTTTTATTCTACCTCCAATCAATATTATTAGGCTTTCAAGAAATTTATTCAAGTTTTAATTTTTTATTGTCAAATCTTGAATATATTCGATATGTATATTATGTTATATATGTATATAACACATCTCTATTTACTTTGCTAAAGATTGAAATGCAAGTTGGCAGATGTGACTATCAAATGGGAAACACACAATTGCACATGAAAGGTAATTATGTAATCACGTGGTTTGAAACGAAATTATTTAAATAGAGTCTCTTATAGCTACAATAAAAGAATAGATAAATGAAATAAATAAAATTTTAGGTTATAATTATTTATATAAAAAATTAAATTAAAATGAGTTTATTAATTGTATTAATTAATTTATCATTATACATTAAATATTATTGAATTAAATAAGATGCATTTCACTCTTTTCTCATTCTTCATTTTTTCCCATTGGTGTTAGATACATCGTTGAATTATACTTAGTAATTTGTTTAGTGGATGTTCTACATGTATTCATCCCCTCCCTTCACGTATAACATTTTTTCCTTCTATTAATTTCGTAACGAATATAGGTCACTTTTAAAAGATGATATATTTGAAACTTATCTTTTTCATTACTAATTAATTGGTAAAAAATATAATTATAAACATAATTTATGTCATAGAAATTTTTTTCTAAAACAAGTTCTATTGGGACCCATTATAAGCATATTGTAAACTTTCAATGATTGAAACAACTGAGATGCCGAATATAATTATTCAAATACACCAATCATGTGTAGAATAATAATTGTGAGTTTTGGCACAATAATAATAATTGACGATCAATCATAACAATAGATCATCCATGAAACTTTCTATTAATTGGGAAATTAATTAATTATATATCCGCTCAGTTGCAGTGTCCTGTCATAAATAAGCAAATAATCACATATCTTTTGCCTCCAACAGCAACAGCAACTTAAGGTAGCGTACGAAACATAACTTATGATATTATTTAATAATCAAATATTATTATGTTTTAAGTTATATATTGATAATATGTAAGTATTAATCTGACTGTATGAAATAAATAATTGTCAAACTACAAAAATATGTATGTACTTCTCTATTTATTTTAAATATCATTTATGTATTTGTATTTATCCGTTTAAGTTTTTGGCATAATATTTCAGAATTAATCCCTAAGTATACATGAATAGTTTTATAATTATATAATCTATTGAAGAAAGTGTACGTATTAGTTTAAGTAGTTCATATATACATGGAAAGTTCTGCACCAAATTAAATATAAATACATATTTAGAAAGTGCCACCTGGTGTCAACTGCCCCTGTGTTTGAATAATTTACTTAGTTGATTTTGACAATGAATTAATTGCAGGAACCTTAATTATAAGATTCTTAACCCAGAGTAAGAATGTTTATGACAGTAAAAAGTAAAAGCCCTTTTGGTGCCCTTAATAATTATTATTTGTAGCATAATTAATAATTACTATAGTAATGTTGGCAAAGAAGCATAATGTAAGATATTAGTATTTCTCATGACACTGGTCCCTCCCTCTCCCCCATCCTTATCTAGCGGTCACATATTATTTATCCCACGAATGCTTGGGGCACAACTAAAAAATCAGTCAAAACAGCTGACAAAGTCTATTTAACATTTTATAGTCCAAATAACACTTTTAATCATGAATATATTTTTAATGAACTGAATGATTATGGCCCAAATTCCTATTTATTAACTGTTTTGACTGGTTTTTTATTATGCATTTAACTATACTTTATTTATCCGCCAGCTTGATCACAAAAACATACTAGTAGATTGGTAAGTAGCACTTCAACTTCATCATCACACATCTTGCTTTGCTTGTAACCACCAACCATACACTATACATCTATACGCGCTGCAATAAGAATAATAATAATAATAATTAAACGTTGAGCCTCCATGGGATTCTGAGAAACTACATACTATTTTCTTGGGTCCATCCATATATCTAACTGAATTATTATTATTATTTATTTTTTGTGGGTTCCACGGTTGCCCCTGAAAACTTATTCGTTACATACACACATACTAGTTTGTTGTTAGCGCATCAAAATTCATTCGTTGACACCGACATCAGATATTAAGGTTTGGGCCGTGACTGGTGTTTCTTTACTTTACCCTAATTATGGTGTGACCACCAAGTTATTAGGAAGCGTTTGGTAGCTGTGTCCCAGGACATAAAAGATAAAGACGAAGAGGAAATAATCCTGTTTGGTTGATGAGACAGAGACACAGATGGACAAAAATTTCTGTCCATGGACAGAAAAGATACAAAATTTGTGTCAACTCCAGAAATGAAGGACTGAGATGGACTGTAATAGACTGATTATTTTAATAAAATTTTATGACCAATATAACCTCCATCACTTAACATAATTCACATTATGTATATCCAATGTTATTTTTACATGTTTTTATATCATTTCCACTATTATCAAACACAAAATAAAAATAATTTTTGTGTCCTGTCCATTGGTACCAAACACCATATAGAGACACAGTTCCTTTATGTCTCTGTTCATTTATGTCTCTGTGTCTCTGTCTTTAGTGACTTAGGACAGCTATCAAACGTTACCTTTGAGAATGAGTGAACTGATTGTGTATGTGTGGAGAGATGGGCCTAGCTAGATCAATTAATGGGATGTTAAATCTTCATTTATACGGATAAATTGTCTTTTTTTAATGTTTATTATTAGAGACCTTAATTGATTAATGACAATAATTATAAATATTTATCATTCATTAATTTTATACTTCATCCATCCAATAATAAGTATAATTTTTTTAATATATTTTGACGTCATAGTATTTAGGTGCAATATTGAAAATATGACACTAATTAACATCAGAAGTAATATTTTTTAGTATGATCAATATGGTGTAAAGAGATTTTGTAGTTTTATAATTGTCTGTTTATTTGTAGACTAACACTAATAAGTTTGTCTCTTACTTATATTACAAAAGGTAAATTAGTCTTCTAAAACCAAAAAAATCCCCTGGTTTCACATTACTAGTCTCTCTTTTATTCAATACTAATGATGTGTTTGATAAGGTGGACATAATAGAACATGATAAGACAAAGTTACATAAATGATAGACATAAAGAAAAAATATATAAATTTTTATATTACGTAAATTAAATTAATGTACCAAATATATAATCTTATCTCATTTTGATGTAATTTATATTTTTTCCTATTCCAAATTTTTTGCGGGTACATCTTGACAAAATTATTCATACATGTCATAGTTATTAAACGTGAAACATTTTGTGTATAGTAAATTTGATAATAAATTAGTCATTTAATTTAATTTTGATACAATCTAATATTTATAGGTACTCAATATAATTTATATCTTAACTTGATCCAACATTATATTCAAATTTTTATATTGAGACAACGATAAGTCTTATACTGACACACTCAAATATATATATTTACTCAATCAAACTTTTTGTACTTGTGGTTGATTTAGTGTCACTTTTAGTGTATATGTAATATTATTGCTATTAAACACATTTTTTTTAAATATATATATATATATATATATAAGAAATGTTTTTTGTACTCCATAAAATCAGTCATCGTCAACCACTATATGTAATATGATCCAATTTTTTAAAATTATTAATTAATCTTTTAATATTATACATTAATTCAACATTTTAAAAATTGAATTAATAATTTTAAAAAGTTTAATTATTATAAATGGTGACTAATTTTATGATATACATTTAACTTTATATATATATATATATATATATATATATATTATATATATTTGTCTCGTGCACTTAATTAAATGTAACATAAATAATATAATTTATTAAATCATTGATATAACTCGGCTAAATTATATCATAGAATTGAGCCACGATGTTTTGGCTTGATATATATGGCAGGAAAATAACGTTTTAAATAAAGAGAGGTTGATGTTTATGCATAACCATGGTTAAAAACATCTAATCTTGAGGGTAAGGATACTTACAATTGTTATATTTATGTTATATATCAAACATTTTTCAAATAAATCATGCTGATATCATTTAAAATGTGATAGAATTTAATTCGACTATCCTCAATTTATTTAGGTGACACTAACTTTCCCTGAAAGCAATGTTTAAAGATTAGTGTATTCTTTTTAAGAAAGGTCGATATAATAATTTTGTAAATTCAATAATTTCTTGAACAAATTTTACAATTAGAGAAACTTCATTGAGTTTCACTAAATTTCAAACGAATTTAGTTTAATTTACCTTGCATATTCTTTTATTAGATCTTCAACCCTTCTATAATTTGTAACTAGCAATTGCATAATGTGTCTCTTCAAAATGAAATAATCACCCATAAAATTTATATTTGGATGTCATTTTTCTTTACCTAGTTCTTTTACATTAATATTTGAATAAATCTCCTATGAAATTCCTGCTGGTACACCGCTTGCCATGACCATGATAAAAAAAATAAAACAAAACAAAGAATACCAAACTTGTAATAGTATAAAATTTATGGAAAAATGTTGTGTGGACAATAAAAATTATATAATATTTGCACAACAACAATCATATCTATCGTTGGAATACATTAGTTTGTAAATCTATATAATAATCCAACGATAGATATGATTATTGTACAAGTAATGTACAATTTTCATTGTACACGTATTATTAATGTAATTTTATAGGCCATGAAATTGATCGGAGCCCGTTATTAGCACAGAAGTTAAAAATAAAAATGGAGAACTAATTGAAGCCTTTTGTGTTCTTTGTATGGGTTTTGTAGTTTGTATAACCTTTTTATTTTTTTTGTTACTGCTTTCATTGCCCAAACATAATAAGCCCAAATCAGTACATCACTTTCTTCTTAGCAACACCTTTCTATAATTTGCATTCACCGAACGAACCATTTCAAAAAGGTTCAGAGAAAATAATAATAGCAAGAGGAAGGAGAAGAAATTAAAGCAGTGGAAAGGAAAAGACAAAGTACTCATTAATATTTGCATGCCTTCATCAACCTCTCTCCCAAATCCCAATATCAGAATAGAGAGAGCGAGAAAAAGAAAAAGAGAAACACCGCCCAGTTATTTCTAAATTAAGGCTTAGCCTAAAGTATAAAGGAACAGGAGAAAGGTAGCAGCTAGCACATAGATTAGAATTAAATAAAAAAAAGGGGAATAGAAGTTTGATGAGTTAATGAAAATGGACTGAAGCATTTATAAACTCAAATTTATTTTGTAAAGGGAATTGTTTTCCAAGTGTAAAGCCAAATTCCTAGCTTTACTTTCTGCTGAGGAGGAGAATGTTGGTAAACTATTGTCATAATTTTGGAAAATAATAGTTTGAAATTCAGCTGAATTTGGACGTCTATATTTAAATTATAAGAAATGAGAATTATTTATTTCATTGGTAGAATGTTTGGATCCTTAAAAAGATTGAATATAATTTTTAACAACCTATTGTGCATATTTATTGTTTACTTTAAATTTTACATTGGACCCTTAAAATTTAAAAGAGAGAAAAGAATTTATTTATTATAAATTGTTACACAGTTTCGCTTTCAAAGTCAGAAGAGAAGCTTATAAAAGCACTCTATTGGGGCTTCAACACTTTGATAAGGGTCCGATTTCATTGAATTGAATCACACCCTACCCCTCATTTTTATTACGCTACAAAATGGAACCTCCTTTTCAGCATATGTAATAACTTTTTCTCCATCTCTCTTCCCTTTCTCTCTGTTTTTTTTAATGCTATATGAAACTGCACAAAGTTACAATTTTTATTTGCTTATATAACAACACAGAGAGAAATTAAAGAGATCAGAAAAACAGAATTACAAAGATCAGACAGGGCTAGCTCCATGTCTGACTCACACCTAACCAATTTCTGCTCTCTTTCTTCCATTCTTGCTCTTCATCTTATACTTCTTCTTCTAATCCTCATTCTCTTCAAAAGAAAGCAAACCAGACCCAAGCTCAACCTTCCCCCTGGTAGAATGGGGTGGCCTTTCCTCGGTGAAACCATTGGCTATTTGAAGCCTTATTCTGCTACCACTACAGGAGAATTCATGGAGCAGCACATAGCAAGGTATAATCATTATAATCTATAAACAAACCAATACTCTGTTCTATGGAAAACTAAAGTTAAAAAAAAAACAGAGCAGATTCTAATCAGGCTGTTCCAATGTTTTTCAGGTATGGTAAGATTTACAAGTCGAAGTTGTTCGGTGAGCCAGCAATAGTGTCAGCAGATGCAGGGCTGAACAGGTTCATATTGCAGAACGAAGGGAAATTGTTTGAGTGCAGCTACCCAAGAAGCATTGGTGGGATACTTGGGAAATGGTCTATGTTGGTCCTTGTTGGGGACATGCATAGGGACATGAGGGTCATTTCACTCAACTTCCTCAGCCATGCCAGGCTCAGGACACATCTCTTGAAGGAAGTCGAGAGGCATACCCTCCTTGTTCTTAACTCGTGGGTCGAAAACTCCACATTTTCTGCTCAAGATGAAGCAAAGAAGGTAAAGTGGCTAATAAGTAATCATAACTCTATGAATGTTATTTCTGTTCATTTCACAATCTAATGATTTGAAGTGTTAACATTATTGCAGTTCACCTTCAATTTGATGGCGAAACATATCATGAGCTTGGATCCTGGGAATCTTGAGACAGAGCAACTGAAGAAAGAGTATGTCACTTTCATGAAAGGGGTGGTTTCGGCTCCATTGAATTTACCCGGAACTGCATACAGGAAGGCATTAAAGGTAATAGCAACAACAATAATAGCAATAATAATTATCAGATTAATAATCAATAATCTGGACAGAACCCCACTTGTCTTTTGCTATTTGGTAGTACTGAATTTTCAATCATGTACTAAAATGTTTGTTTCTCTATGCTCTGTTTTTACAGTCTAGGTCCACCATACTCAAGTTCATAGAAGGAAAAATGAATGAAAGGCTCAGAAGAATCCAAGAGGGGAATGATAATTTGGAGGATGATGATCTTCTGGGCTGGGTTCTGAAGCATTCGAATCTTTCGACAGAGCAAATTCTTGACTTGATTCTCAGCTTGCTCTTTGCTGGCCATGAAACTTCATCTGTAGCCATAGCTCTTGCTATTTACTTCTTGCCCACTTGTCCTCGAGCCATAGAGCAATTAAGGGTAACTAGAATATAATTTTTCTACGATGGAATATTTATTAATCCTCTCTTATGAGTAATTTCACTACTTATAACAATAATATATATATTTTAAAATAAATTGTGGAAAAACAGGAAGAACACAGGGAAATAGCCAGAGCCAAGAAACAAGCAGGGGAGGTTGAACTTACTTGGGATGACTACAAAAGAATGGAATTCACTCATTGTGTAAGTCACTAATCAGTTATCATGAATAAATAGCAAAATTTTGCTGTCCTTTATTATATTTAATTTAATAATCAATTAGTTAGCTTTTGCAGTGATCGATTATAATAAGCCCCTTCAAGTGTTTACAACCTATATAACTGCATAGTCAGTAAATAAATAAATAAAATAATGTTATGTGGTAAAACACTTTACAATTACTATTATTATTTTATAAAACATGATTTGGTTGTTTCTTCGTGAAGGTTGTGAACGAGACACTTAGGCTGGGAAATGTTGTGAGGTTCCTTCACAGGAAAGCACTTAAAGATGTTCGGTACAAAGGTACACACGCATTGATCGAAAGATGTAGCATCACTACACTTTTCCATTTTTAAGTAGAAAGTTCAAAATTACTTTTGCGCAAGACATTAAAACAAGAAAGGAAAATAAAAAAAGAGGCATTTTTTTGAGTATAATATTAAAAAAATATTGGTGTATTTTGAAAGGTTATGACATTCCATGTGGGTGGAAAGTCCTTCCGGTGATTGCAGCCGTGCATCTGGATCCTTCACTTTTTGACCAACCTCAACACTTCAATCCATGGAGATGGCAGGTCAGTGTTGTGTTCTATACTTCATAATAACTACCAAACTTGCACGCCCCCCTTGCATAATAATAATTATCCACCCCCCTTTTTTCTCTAAAGCCAATGCTTAATTAATTTAATTTTAAATATTTATTATTCCTATTAGAAAAAAAAGGGGAAAAAGGAAGAATAATAATAATAAGCAAGGGTCCCCTAGCACTTGAATTGGTCCTTAGGGGGGTGGATCCCCACATGCAATCAGTGGCTCAGTGGGGTGGGGTGTGGCCTAAACTTAAGTTCAATTTTGGGGTTGGGAATTTTGCCAAAAATATTGACATCCCCTTAATAGTTGCATATATATATTTACAGTCTCAGCTTCTTAAGTTATCTTCCCTTTCCGGAACACACCAGGTTCTCACGCTTCAGAATCAGACCCAACTTCATATATCATATCGTATATATATATATATATATATATATATGAGGTACACACGCCGTACGGGGGGTTTGACGAAATTTGAATAATTATAATAATGATAATAATGCTTCATGGTTTGATCATTGTTGTTGACTTGGTCCTCTAGCTACAGCCATTGTCCCCAAAACGTGAACTTCAATTCATTAGACTTGTATATATGCACATGCGCATAAAGTTTCTGGTTAACCAATCCTAGTCTCCTAACTAAGTTATTCAGCCTAAGGTCAAGATTCCAATTATTAATTATTTGATTTGATATATACATCTCCATCTCCATCAACTATGCCGTTAGGAGGTGGTGTCGAGTTTCACCAATAGCAATAAGAAGAATTGAAGAAGGCAATAGTATAATTAATCACTCAA
Organism: Aeschynomene evenia; assembly: GCA_013621005.1. Taxonomy (NCBI): domain Eukaryota; kingdom Viridiplantae; phylum Streptophyta; class Magnoliopsida; order Fabales; family Fabaceae; genus Aeschynomene; species Aeschynomene evenia. Next base: position 3,600,548 of record CM024267.1, on the reverse strand, counting down.
TAGGTCCTCCTAATAATGTTGAAACTTACGAGGATCATTTGTTTTCGGGTAGTAGTTGGATTAGGATTTTTCTCACACGCTTGTTTGTCGTGTTTAACTTAAAAGTGAGATAAACATGCATAGAGTACTATTTATAATGAATAAAGAATATAATGTTGTTTCTAAAAAAACAAAATGTGAAATTACGTATAGTATTAACCAACCCAATTGATAATTATTGGGGAAGGAGAGATAGATAGATATGTGTGGTGGCCTGGTGGGATGAGTTGCGATGATGAAGTGTCATGATCAAAGAAGGAAATGGGGGATGTTGTGAACAGTACGGACGTAGGTCCCAATAGATGCGATGATGATGATGATGAGCTGCTGCTGCTTCTTCTTCTTCTTCCTTTATTATTATTAGTATTAGTATTAGTAATATTATGTGAACGTGTGGGCAGGGCCTGAGGTTCCAGATCATTGCTGCCCATGTGGAAAGTGGGCCTCTCACTTGCACGTGCATTTGTGCTTTCCTTTTACCTCTACCTGGTCCTGATCTTGGTCCCCATTCCCCCCTTTTCTTTTATTTCTTTTTGTTTAATCACTCATTCATATTACTTTTTGTTCAAGATATATATACTGCATCCTATTCATAGTGCTATTTTTATTTCCACAAAATCTGGAGTGATAACATTTTTCAGTGAAAATAATAAAAAAAAATCATTTCAATATTTTTAGTTCAAATAATATTATTAATTATGGGTACTTTTTAATGGGTCGAGTGATTTGAATTCAAATTCATATTTTTAACTGGTTCGGCTAATACAATTTTATAAAACTCATTAATTTCATACGTGAATATATATTTGATAATAATCTGGAAAAATATGGAGCATGCATGTGTGTAGCCATCCATCCATTCATCCATCAAGTGGGAAAAGGGGCCGACTTGAGGATAACAATAAGATGGCGACAAGTACCGTAGTCCGCTCTCGAGCACCAGAAAGAAATCAGCTACTTAGTAGCATCTCATAAAATTATTATTTATATATATCTCCTTAGGCCCAACCTTGGGGTTGTTGTTAGATATGGCCACGATCTCATGACGTATATATTCTCCTACCCTATTATTATTATTATTATTATTGTTGTTGTTGTAGTAGTGTGACCCATATGATATCTTCCAATTAGAAATTGACAGTTCCATATAATTCAATTTGACATTATTGATGTTTGATGTTGAATGGATAAATAATTGTGGTTGTGATTCATTTGCAGAACAATGGTGGTGGTGGAGGAGGAAGTTGCGGGAGCACAATGAGCAATAGTAACACGACGTTTCTGCCATTCGGGGGAGGGCCACGACTATGCGCAGGGTCAGAGCTAGCGAAGCTGGAAATGGCGGTTTTCATCCACCATCTCATCCTCAACTACCACTGGGATTTGGCTGATCACTCCGATCAACCTTTTGCCTATCCTTTTGTCGATTTCCCCAAAGGCCTACCCATCACTGTTCAAACCCATTCTCTCTTTTGATTTTCATTTCATCATCCCCAATTTCATTTATAATCACCTAGCTAGCTAGCTACCTCACCCAACACCATATATAAATAAATGAACAATAACTGCCAACCCAAACAGAGCCTTGTGTATGTATGTATGTATGTATGTTAAAGCAAAGCAAAGCAATTCAAAGAGACCATCCACCACCTTGTGAAATGTGAAATCCGCAGCATGCAGGAAAAGCTAGCTATATAGGCTTTTAATTAGCTAGCTAGCTAGCCAGCCAGCCTCTCTGTCTCTGTCTCTGTCTCTGTCTCTGTCTCAGTATCAAGTGTTGGGATTCTTCGATCAAATCAGAAAAGCCAAATTAAAGCAAGCTAAGCAGCTACTAGTAGGAAGGAAGGGAGAGTTAATGTTGAGATCAATCCTCCAGCAAATCGTCCAATGGGGCATCATCCTTGCTTGCTTGAATACAAAATTAGTAAATCAGAAGCCCTTTTGACTTTCTCGCGTCACATGTAAGAAAATTAAAATAAAAACCAAATTTAGTTAGTAGCTAGCTAGTACCAAAAAACAACATGCGTGCGTGCATTAGGACCACTATACCCTTCTTCCATTTTCTTCGATCTCTGTAGGCTCTGATGATTATTAGCAGATATTTACTTCCCGTACCCCCATTGTACATTTTTATTTATATATCGAGTGAATATTTATTCATTTTATATCATTATCTGCCTACTTTAGTTTGTAATAAACTTCAATTTCCTTGCTACATATATACAATAGTGATTGATCCCGTTATCTTCATTCTAATTCAAGAGCACTGTTTTGGTTGTTTATCGAATTACATTATATTTTATATTTCATGACTTGCACACATACCGTATGCTATATATTGCTAACACATGCTGTATCGTTTTCTTAATCATTACGAATATGTAATATGTTGTGTGCAGTGTGCTTTTAGTCTTGTATTATAAAAACCCAATACTTTTCCGTCCTTCTATAAATTCAAGTATATATCATGGTGCAACTTGCATTGCAAGTTGGGATGATTAAGAGTAAAATATTCCAACTTAAAAAAGAAAGGTAAGTTGGCAATTTGGGAGGCAGATTTTGTTTTCGTTGTTGGGAGATATAGATCGATCCATAGATAGATAGATGTTGTAATAACGGGGTTTTGGACGGACACGTACGCACGCATGTACGTTGAGTAGTAGTAGTATAGTACAGTGACACAACGTAACTAGCTAGAAACCAAAATAAGATCTGAACCTTTTGCGAGAGCCGTCTAAGTAATGATGCTTGTTGCGGCCACAAGTTGCATATTTTGACTTCGCTTTCATAATATATAATTATATATTATGATTATGTAATTTAATTAATTAAGTAGTAGTAGACAGCGAAAGAGGAATTCATTGAGGCCCCACTATTCACGACGACTCCGTAATAATTCATCTGCATTCAGAATGTCGGGCACTCATTTTGCTGCTACCTTGCTAGCTAGCTACCTCCATTTTCCTTTCAATTATTATTACAAATTCAAATTAATACTGTTAGTGTTAGTAGTATATTTGAAGAATCAAATTCAAAAGGATGGTCGTGTAATTAATTGAGAACCCTAAAGACATGTTCGGATTGGACTGGTGGAGTTTGATTGAAAAATAAGAACAAAATTGGAAACTAATATTTTTAATTTAATCAATAACTTTAGAGCATCTATACTATTGGTAAAACTAAATTTAATGATGGATTTTGCACCGAAGCAATGCTTATACGCAAAGCATATATACATCTAGCGAGAGAGTGTCTTCATCATCTTTAAAACGATAATTGTGCCATGGATCCCATATATATCAAAGGGGAGTGCTATTCATCAAAATTGACAATATTTAAATAAGATGAAAAATGCTTGAAGGGGTACTGTAATATGTATATTTAGCATTTTTCATATAAAAGCCAATGCGCATGGTGCTTGTTAGGTTAAGTTTCGCTTTCTGATCGATGCGCTTCTATGTTGTTTTCTCTGTGCTAGCTAGCTAGTACCACGAGTATTCATGTGTCTTCGCCCCTTCTCTCTCTTAATTTCTCAATATATATATCTGTGGTGTATGAAGACGCACGATATGCATCCAAATGTGGATTTTGAATAAATATAAGTATATAAATGTGCTTGGAGCATAATAAAAAATAAGTCAAAACAGCCAATAAAGCCCATTTAACACTTTATGACTCAAATAACACTTTTAGTTGTGAGTTTATTTTTAATGGGCTAGGTGATTGTGACTCAAATCTCTATTTGTTGGCTATTTTGGTTGATTTTTTATTGTGCTTCTAGCAATACTTAAATTCACTGCTCCATGTTATATAGATATAGGGTGCAGTATAGGAACTATGAAGTACACAGTCATAAAATAGCGAAATTCTGATATTTACTGTTTTTGTTTTCATTGCTTCACTCATTAAATTTGTGTTGGGTTGTAGTAGGTGGTTAACAAAACAAAGGTAGCTAGCTGTGCCAAGTTATGAAGAAGTAGATAAGAACAATATGATTTTTTTTCTCACTCCAAGAAATTAAATCTAATAATTTCTCTAAGCCGGTGAATATACATTGTAGACGCGGAGGTTTTTGGTTATATATGAATTGACATGTTACGGGTTGCAAAGTATTCATGTAAACTCATTCATCAAGATCAATGATATATATAATTAAGTAGAATTCAATACTTGAGTGATGATCATTTCAAAATCTAAGAATGATATAATGGATGTTAACATAAAGTATGAGAAAATAAACATATAAATAGTATTTTTGTTTCAAAAATTTTTGTTCCAAGATGACTGAAAAATAGCAGCCATATATGGTTCCAACTTCCAAGATAGTGGATATATACCTCATCAACGAGAAGATTAAGTAATAAATAATTAATAATCTAAAACAAAACCTGATTTAAAGATTGTTGGGTTAAGGAAGGCTCATAACTTCTAAAGCCCAGAAGAAGAATAATTCTTACTTACTTACTTCTGATTTAGCTCCAATGGGCTCTGTTGTTTGTAGGATCCATTTATTTGGGCTTATCATACCCATTAAAATGCCAAACATTGGACGCAAAAAGGTCAGCATCACTTTTTATTTTGTTTCTGGATAACAAAAACTTATTCAAACATTAAAATAAAATGTTGCTTACTCCGAAGTTGGCATCTTGGGCTAAACTAACGAAGCCTTTGGGCTGTTAAATATGCTTCAAATGCTCCATTTTAGTTGCTAAGATCGAAGTCTCCATCATTCGTGATATTGACCAAAAAACTCCATCTCCTTCACCTTCCCCCGCACACCATTTGGATATGAAACTAATCTTCTTAGCTAAAATTATGTGTTTTACCTTGGATTGGAATTGGAATACCCGATATTACAACTCCTTTTACTGTTAGGTTAAACCTTATTTATTACACTTTTTTAAGATACGGTGCACTAAATAACATCTATCTAACTTAAGTTAGATTCGATTCGGCGGAGTCTTGTTTTAAATTGCAGCTCAAGAAAAGAAAAAATTAGTGGCTAGGTTGATGAAGACATGGAACAATATCAGACACATGAAAATATATAAGTGAGACGTAACGGGAGTAATGATCCAATTAGTAGCACTTTAATAAAAGTCAAATTAAATTTAGGTACCTCCGCTTTTGCATCGGCGTGTGCTTGGAATTGAACCATGTCTCACTTCGCAGCGCCGTGAAAATAAACCCCACAAGCCACAGCCACGTCACCAAGAACATATATATTAATACACACATAGCGAGAGAGATTAAAAAAAAGGGTGCAAGGTGCAAACCCAGAGAGTAGTAGCTGGGGCATAAAACATTTACTCACGCGCACAACACACGACACTTGACGGAGAATTTGGATTCCGAAACGAAGAGGTTTTCGATTCATTGAGCTTGCGGAAGAATGTGGCGGTGCGTAGCTCGTGGACTTCGCGTTCCTTCAGCTTCCAACAGATCCACTCCCAATCAACCTCTCAGATCTCAACTCTCTAGATTCTTCTCTGTACGATATCATCACTTTCCTCTTTTTTCTCTTCACTTATCTGTTAGGTTTTCGATTTCTAATTTAACTTTAATCATCTGGATTCTTTGCTGTGTCCTTGCGATCATTTTGAATTTTCACCGAATGCATCTGTTTCATGATTTTCGCTGCGACTTTTCGTAAGCTAGATTCGATTCGGTGGAGTCCTGTTTTTCAATGAATAAAATAATTGATTTGTTGATTTTTTTTTTTGGTTTTTCAATCGGTATCGGTTGTGCAGAGCGGGGCGAACTCGTCGTACACGGTAGTGGATCATAAGTATGATGCGGTTGTGGTGGGTGCTGGCGGCGCAGGGTTGAGAGCTGCTATTGGACTTTCCGAGCATGGCTTCAATACTGCTTGCATCACCAAGCTCTTCCCGACTCGTTCTCACACTGTTGCAGCTCAGGTATCACATGCTCGGTTATTTCTTAGCACTTTTTTTCCCCCTTGTTTCTTATTGGACTGGTCTCCATTTCACTGGTATTCTGGCTATTGTTTTGCTTTACGCTGGTTGTTATTTATTTCTCATGATTTAGAATTTCTGATCTTTTGGTTGGTTTTACTATTATACGAGTGATATGCATATGAAGAATACTAAAATTGACTACTATGGTTCAGATATTTCTTAGAAAGAGGAATGACTATAATTTGTTTTTTCTGGTGATTGTATTCAGTGGAATTTTATGGTTTGAAAGAAATCCTTCGGTTGTGTTATGTTAGTTTTATGGGTGTCATTTGCTGTAGTAAGTTTCAAATTCTAATTATCCCGTAAGTGCCGTACCCTGTTTTTTTATTACCATCACAGCTTCACTTGATCCTTGCTTCCCACTTCTTTGTTGTTTTTTTTTATTAAGGATACTTCAATCTTGACAGCATAGATTATTTTTCTCTGATGAATATGCACAATGAGTTTATCAGCTTTTCCGTTTTTGGCTTTGAAAACTAAAAATATTGGAGATTTGCTGAAGGTTATCAAGTTTATGTCATGAATCAATCATTTTTTTTTCCTGATTATACTGGTTATGCATATTCATGGGAATTAAATTCTGTATAGGGTGGTATCAATGCTGCATTGGGAAATATGACTGCAGATGACTGGAGGTGGCACATGTACGACACTGTCAAGGGAAGTGATTGGCTAGGTATAACCTCACCCAATCTCGAAATTTTTCCAGTCATTATATCCTACAAAATTTAAATAATGAAGTAGTTTGTTGTTACAAATATTATTGCATGCAGGGGTTCTTTTGCCCTTGAAAAATCATTCTCCTATGGAGAAGTTATTCCTTGGCGTTGTTTACTCAAAAACATAAAAGTAACTTTAGTTGTTTTCAATCTGAAGATGCTATAGGGCTACTGATGAAAATATAAACGATCCTTAGGTGCATATGCAGCCATGAGTGAATATGAATGGACATTTTACTTGTAGCATATATATATTTTTTGTTCCTTCTTCTTAATGTTAGCTCTATGTTCTGCAGGAGATCAGGATGCCATCCAGTATATGTGTAGGGAAGCACCAAAAGCAGTAATTGAGCTTGAGAATTATGGATTACCATTTTCTCGAACGGAGGAAGGAAAAATTTATCAGCGTGCATTTGGTGGTCAAAGTTTGGACTTTGGAAAGGGTAAATTCAAATTTGCTGTAGGGTTGTAAGCTTTTTCTCTTGATAAGAGTTGTCATCTTGCATTCATTTTGTTGCCATGACACAGGTGGTCAGGCCTACCGTTGTGCATGTGCTGCTGATCGAACTGGCCATGCTTTATTGCACACACTGTATGGCCAGGCTATGAGACACAATACCCAGTTTTTTGTGGAATATTTTGCATTGGATCTTATAATGAATAGTGATGGTAAGTTGTTGCAAATAACAGTTTGTTTTCACTTAATTTGCCGTCTCGGCTTCCATAGGCTATAATGAACAATTTTTGCACATCCATTATATCACTTGCTACTCATTGTAGATATGTTATCCCTTCTATTTATGCTGATTGCTTTCTCAAACATGCTTATATTGGTTAAGAAAGGTGGGAAAAGTTAATATGTTTGTTTTATAATTGATAGTAAAGTAACCTGTTTCCTGTATTGGATGTGCAGGAACTTGCCAAGGAGTAATTGCCTTGAATATGGAGGATGGAACATTACATCGTTTCCAAGCTGCTTCAACTATTTTGGCCACAGGGGTAAATGATTATGCTGTAGATTTTTGACATTGAGTTTTTATTGTACTTCGTTCTATACAGATAAGTGAGTTCTTCTGCTTTGCTTCAGGGTTATGGTAGAGCATACTTCTCTGCAACCTCTGCACATACATGCACTGGAGATGGCAATGCCATGGTTGCACGTGCTGGGCTCCCTCTTGAGGTTTTTTACCCCTCCTTAATGTTTTGGTGCTTTTCGATATTAAGATGTTATCCTGTGGTTTTTTTGTCTTTTATCATTAACATGCTCTTGTCACAAACGCTGTAGGATTTAGAGTTTGTGCAATTTCACCCAACAGGTATATATGGAGCTGGTTGCCTTATCACAGAAGGTTGGTAGTTCAAGTTCTTTTTTCGCAACTGGTTTTGCCTTAAGTTGTACGTCATAATGCACCTTGTCCAATTAAGTTAGAATATTGTGTTTCATCTTTTCTTTTTCGGTCCACTAGGTTCTCGTGGTGAAGGTGGAATTTTAAGGAATAGCGAGGGTGAGCGATTCATGGAACGATATGCTCCTACTGCAAAGGATCTTGCATCTAGAGACGTAGTTTCAAGATCAATGACTATGGAGATTCGGGAGGGTCGCGGTGTAGGTATGCTGCTTTACATTGATATATCCATATCTCAGTAAAAGTAAAAACAGCACATTAAGATTTAAGAAAGTGTTTAAGCCATATTGAAATGTATAACTTGTATACCAAGCTTGCTTTTGTAGAGATCAGCAATATATTGTTTTAATCCTAAAAATGAGTGAACTATTTATGAGAATCATGATCTCTCTATTCATAATATTGCGAATCCAAAAATAATTGATCTTCCTGTTAAGTTGAAAAAACTTGTTATTGGCCTTATTCTTAATTATGCTCATATTATTTTTGAAATTATTTGCAGGACCCTTGAAAGATCACATCTATCTCCACTTGAATCATTTACCCCCTGATGTGCTCAAGGAGAGACTTCCTGGTATCTCTGAAACAGCTGCTATTTTTGCTGGGGTGGATGTTACAAAGGAACCCATTCCTGTTTTGCCAACTGTGCATTATAACATGGGCGGTATTCCCACAAACTATTATGGAGAGGTATGGAGTTAAATCAAGCAGTTTGAGTATGCCTTCGGATCGAAATATTAAAAAAGTATGAATTAACTAAGGAAAGAAAAGATCAACTGAGTATAGTTAATCACACTATCCTTGCTATGGAATTGGACCATCCAAAATGAAAATATTTGTGAAGTGAGAAAGCAAGGGATTATCCACCCATGGGTTTATGACATCCCACAAAATGCTACAATGGTGGATAACCCCTCATTTTCTCACTTTACATGGAATTTCAGTGTAGGATCCGAATCCTTTGGTTTCATATACTTCCTTATATAGCAACTGTTTACTTTATCAGTTTATCCTATCAGGCTATCATGTGCACAAGAACATTGGTTGCATTCTTGGTCTGTGTGTGTGTTTCTACCCTTGATTTCATTTTTCATTGAAAAAAAATGACAAACTGCAATTTAATGTGCCAATTTATTATGCAGGTGGTTACCATTAAAGGTGATGATCCAGATGCAGTGATTCCTGGATTGATGGCTGCTGGGGAAGCTGCCTGTGCATCAGTGCACGGGGCCAATAGGCTTGGTGCCAACTCACTTCTGGATATTGTAGTTTTTGGTAGAGCTTGTGCAAATAGGGTTGCAGAAATCCATAAGCCAGGCAAGATTCCTTTTCGGTTATTGTATTAGGTTGTATGCACTGAGTTGAGTATGACAAAATTGCTTTACTGCTTCTGCTATTCATTTACAGGAGAGAAACAAAAGCCTTTAGAGAGTGATGCTGGTCAGAAAACAATTGCATGGCTGGATAAGTTGAGAAATTCAAATGGTTCATTGCCAACTGCACAAATTCGGTTGAATATGCAACGTATAATGCAAAACAATGCTGCTGTATTCCGTACACAAGAAACATTAGAAGAAGGTAATAATAATCTATTTCTGACAATTATACTTTTATCCTCTCTCTCTGGTTCCTTTCGTTTTTACAAGCTGTGCATTTCACTCCTGCCGGTTGTGTAACTACTTTCTTCCTCTGCTGCGGTACAGGTTGTCAATTGATTTATAAAGCTGCGGAGAGCTTTCATGATGTCAAGTTGAAGGACCGGAGTTTAATTTGGTAAAATCCTTTTTGCCAAATATTGAGTTTTCCTAATATTTCCAGGATTCTGCTGGCTCATCCTAAATGTTTATTGGCTTACTGTTCACAGGAACTCTGACTTGATTGAGACAATAGAGTTGGAAAATCTTTTGATTAATGCCTGCATCACAATGCACTCCGCTGAAGCCAGAAAAGAAAGTAGAGGAGCCCATGCCCGTGAGGACTTCACGGTTAGTTATTGTTATTACCATCAACATCATCATTATTATTATGTTTTCAGATCATTAACACGAATGGCGTAATTGAATGTGTTGTTTTGTATCTACAGAAAAGAGATGATGAGAACTGGATGAAACACACTTTGGGGTAAGTCGTGTATCAATAACATCAAATATATGATTTAACTTGTCTCCAAGTTGCTCACGTTAGCTACGCTATCGTGCATTATGTATTGCAGATACTGGGAGAACGGCAAGGTTCGATTAGACTATAGGCCCGTGCACATGAATACGTTAGATGATGAGGTCGAATCATTCCCACCCAAAGCTCGTGTGTACTAATACATCACAATTCGCTTAGTTGTTGTGGATGGTTGTTGTTTCATCCTGGAGTGACTAGTGTCAAGTTATAAAAAAGATGCAATAAATCATCGTAGATACATTATTTTGATGATAATTGTTGCATTCATCATTGTCATCCTCAAATAATTTCATCTGTATTTGCAGCAATAGAATTGTAGCAAATACAATAACGAATACAGTTTTGTATGTTGATAAGTTTTAACCTTTGTATTGTATGCCTAGTGCGCTTCTTCACGTTTATATCCACCATTGGACTCCTTTATAGCTCAGATGGAAATCGATTTTTTACTGCTTTCCATTAAAACATTAAGCTCAATAACAAACAATAACCTTCGCTAAAACCGACGTGATTCTAAGTTCAACACATTCTCCAGATTTTATGTTGTTCTCATCGTAATAAAACGGATTGGGTCAACTGATATTGATCCCAAAAAGATCAAGAGCAAGCTCGCAGGATCGTTGTTCTTTCTTGTAGCAAATTAAAAAGTCACCGCTTAACCATTTTTGTGAATAATTCATCATACAGGATATAATATGAAGGCTAGCGTTTGGATGTTCTTCCATTACCGTGCTAATTTCTTTGTAACTATTTTAAGCTGAGTTTCTTATTTTGGCTCTATACCATCTCAGCATCATGGATTCATGATTAACACAAATATCTAAAAAATAAAATAGAATCAAGAATGCTCGCCGACAATATCCACTGACTATGAACAATATGACACGTTGTACATTACTGATGAAAATTGTCCATTTTACTGCGTTTAAGTTCTTAAATGAAAAGCAAAGGAAGAGAAAGGAAATTTAAAAAAAAAAAAACACTGAAATAGCTCAAATACATGCATATATAGGAATAGGACACAACGCAAACACATGAATAAAGTAGCTAGGCATTGACGCTGGATTGGTGCCTCGCTTTTTCCTTCTCCTTCACTTCACTTCCCTGCGTCTTGTCATAAGCTTCACAAGATAAAATAAAATTCAAATTAAGAAAATCCAGCCAAGTTTGACAGTAGTTAACAAAAATTCCCGTTTGGACCCCAACAAATACAATTAAGAAAAAACAAAAAAGTAGTCAAGTTTGATAGGTTAGGCTGACAAATGAAATAACCTGGGTGATTTTCATGGATATCGGTCTCAGTTTTAAGAGATTGGTTTCCACCATAAATCCCACCGAATCCTTCTTCATCACACCTCGTTGCATACCCTTCCCCAAACGAATGAGATATCACATCCCTTCACATATATAAATGAAGCTCAATTAATTAATTAATTAATTCGAAAACCAAACATACAGACACAGATGTATATAAAAGGAGATATAACAAAACAAATAAAACTCATGAGTTACTACAATGAAGGGACAAAAATCTCATCATATTATTTGGTTGGAGGCACTAACCCATGATGAGTAGCTGTAGCTTCCTCAGAGTCAGTGGGGTTCTGTTTCTTGTCCATATTTGGCTGAGTGCAGAATCTAACTACAGAAATTTCCCGACCACGGTTGCAAGAGAGAGATCGTGGGAAAGAAGCTGGTTGATATGATAGAACCGTCTTGATAGTGTGAAGCATGTTCTTTCTTTTTCTATGTTAGGATCTCAACTTATATAATAATAAAACAGAGGAGGCAGAGTGATTTTACACTTAATTTACTCCTATAAATTTTGCCCAAGCTATAAAAGTGACACAAATGCTTTGAGGGAAAATCTAGTATTTTCATGCACAAGCCACGTGGTGTCTATTGGACACGCGTCCCCCAAGTAGTCGTGTTACGTCAGAGACTCTTCAACTTTCAAGACGATGTGCTTGTGCTTATGCAAGAAGCAACTGAACAAATGCCACGTTTTGGTGTGGTGGTAGCACCAAACTAGTGAAGGATAAAGTTGTTTATTAGTATTTGAGCTCATAAAAAGGACGGTTACACTTACACCAATGTGCTAGAATCAGGTCTAGTAGATAGATATATGTCTGACTCATCATCATAGCACAGCAAGCAATGAGTGAGATTTGGTTAGACTTACTTATGCAGCTTTGAGACAAATGTTTAAGCCTTTCTGGTTCATTCCTCTCAAACGTTACATATGGTTCTATTTGGATCTTATGCTAAAAGAATCGAACAACGTATGTAAATCTTATGCGTGAACTAGTGAATGTATGTAAGACAATATAAAACAAGAAAATTACTTATAGGATTAAATTTTGACTATTCTTATCCCCAACTGGCTGAAGAGTTCCTTTATATAATGCCGGTACTATTAGCACAAGTGCATTTATGACATATTACATTCACGAAATTTACTTTCAATTGTTAATCACACTCAAGCAACAGACCCTTGCATTTCTAAAAGGAAGGATGTATATGTCATTAATTTTTTTTAATTAACATAGATAGTCACTCACAAAGTCACATGTTAAACTTTTCACTCATATATATCACTAATTATTAAGTTGGGTTTGATTAATTTATAAATATTTATATGTTTGCTTGACCATGTACTAATTTAAAGCAAGTCTCTTTTTAACCTAAATTGTCCATTTCCAAAAGAAAATAATATAAAAAATGTTTTTTATTGGTAAATAAATTTTTTTTTTGTTTCTCATGGTATCCCCAGCCCGGAAGGTCAAGGTTGGCGGACCAATGGGTTGCTGCATACACAAAGCGGGGATCGAACCCCTAACCTTTGCTTAAGGGGACAAGTGAGCTAACCACTTGACCAACCCAAGTTGGTTGAGGTAAATAAATTTTTTTTTTTTTTTTTGTATAACCGGGAGATGTCCATTATCGACAGCAATGCCTAGTCCCCATCGTCCCGGGAGCTCGCAATAAGCGGTAAATGACTGGTCACAAGAAGCTTTCCATTCCTATGAATTGGGGATCGAACCCCAACCACATAGTTAAGGGATAAGGTGAGCTATCACCATACCACCGCTTGTGATTAGTAAATAATTTTTTTTTTGGTAAGAAGTAAATAAATCTATTTGGTAACGTTGAGTATCATATCTTGATAGAGAAAAAAGTTTAGAGCCCAATAAAAACATAGCCTGGGATGGGGGCATAAGCTTGAAGTCAGGCCCATGGAGTATTTTTTTACTGATCTAAGCCCAATAATCGATTTTGGGAACTTTTTGAACCCTTTATTGGCCGATTATTAACCAAAACTTAAATACTAGCATTTTTGATAACGTAACTTAGTCTAAGAGAAAGGAAAAATCGAGCAAGACTTGTCAAAAACAAAAACAACAGTCAATAAGGTGTAGTTCAATTGGGTCCAAGTGACCAAGGGATTTGATCCTTTTTGAGGATTAAGAAAAGGTATGCGTGGATACTTTCCCTTCATTTTCCTTTGGAACTAAATAATATAAATCAAGGCCTCTCGATTGATATCTCTCACCTCCCGGGAAACACGTGAATCAAGAGGTAGAGCCGTGTATGACAATGCCACTAATAAATCAATATATTATTATTATATCAAAATTAATTTATACATCAGCATTAATATACACCTTTATTTAATTTTTCAGATTATAAAGTATAATCATTTTAAAAATCATGATATCAAATCCAATACGTTAAAATAAATTATAATTTTTAGTATCATGTAATTATTTTCTTTTATTTGTATTATACTTTTAAAAAGTAAAATTAGATATCTAGATGTATAAGTTTAATTTTGATACACTGACAATATAAATGTATTTTATATTGTTGTCCAATTAAAACATTCTGTTTATATGACTTTTTAAGTAGTGGAAAAGGAGAAACATGATCATAACTGATGTGACAATACATGATTAAATGACCGTGTAAAAAATAGTACAGATGAAAATTTATTTTAAAATTTTGAAATTATGATGAAATAATATAAAATAACATAATTTAACTATCTTAAAGATTTAATGATCATATCCCATTATTTTCAAAATAAATCCTTTTTTTTTTTGACTAAAAATAAAGTTCAAAATCTAAATGCTGATCAAACGTAAGACCTAATATTATCTTATTAAAAAAAAAAAAAAGTTGAATTTCAATGCAAATCAAATTTAAAACCGACATTGTGCGTGGAAATAACGCAATGCAACTTTGGGCTTAAAGACCACGCCAACTTTAGGCCAACGCATCTTTGCCGTCCTTGTAGGGGTAAACACTAGACACCGCCTTTAATTGATTTCCCTCACAGGTAAAAGTACAGCACACCCCACACCTGATTAATGTGCCGCACCTAACTTACACGCTACATAATCTCTCACCGCCAATACAATCAAATCTCGTCCGTCCGTTACACGCAACCCATTATATAAGAAGCGTTTGGGTTCCCCTCTTCCTCTCATTCAGCGCCTCATTTCTTGCGTTCTTATCTTCTTTATCTTTTTTTTTTTCTCTCTCAACCTTCATAATTCAGATCTCGTTCATGCTTTGTCTCCGTGACTTTTTTCCACACCGGATCTTTATGGATCTGAACCAGATCTACACGCCGACGGTGGTTTCGTTCGGGTAATCATGCTTTGTCTCCGTGACTTTTTTCCACACCGGATCTTTATGGATCTTAACCAGATCTACACGCCGACGGTGGTTTAGCTCGGGTAAGTTCAGCCTTTGATTGTTCTTTCTTTTCATATGAGTTTGAATTATCGTTATTACGGTATTTATTTAGTCGTTCTTTGATTATTTTGCAGATCTTTCTCAGATATGAAGATGTGTGATTCAGATCTACCGTTCGAGGTGTGCGCTTCATGTTCGTCTTGCTTTTGGAGTCTGTTTCGTAGAAAGTCCTTTGTTCTTGCCTTAGTCAAGGCTCTTGAGGTGTTGTTTTGCAGGTATGGCTGAGAATCGGTGATTCGATTAATAAAGTGCAGATCCGCAGAGAAATCGAGTTGCTACCGCCATTTCTTGCTGATTTTTATGCCGGAGCTTCAGATCTACCATTTCATCAGCGAAGATCGGCTTGGCGCGGTATCTTCCAGCTACTTTTGTTGCAGATCTCAGAATTTGTAAAAAAAGTGTAGTTTATGGTGTGAAGTGGGAGAGAATAGAGAATATGTGGATGTAGATTACGGGATGAAAATCCTCGATAACGCTGAGCGTGTTGAGGTTATTTATCCTGAGTGATCCTGTCATCCGACCTTTGCCATGACAGGTGCGCTTGCATGGCAGGTCAAAAATATCAATAAAAAAAGAATTTATTTGGTTTCGGAGGAGATCGCACGGGGGTTGCCCGGGGTCTCCTCCTTGTGTGGTGTGTGCCTCGCTTTTCGTTGTGCTCCCTTTATATTTCCTATCTCTGTCGCTCAACTCCGTATTTCAACACTGGACGGGATGCAATACATCATCAGATCGCACTCCAACAGATAAGGTATTATCTAATAATTTTCATTCGCAAGGATAACATTATCGTTTATTGAAGTTTTACATGCCTAGTCGAAACACCTTTAAATTGACAATAATAGAAAATAAAAAGGGATGACCCTTATACAACTTTATTAGTCACACTTTGCTTTCTAATTATGTGGATATAATTAATTTAATGGGCTGGTAACTAAAATAGGTAACTAAAAATAGCATTAACCAGTTATAATCCCAACTCTTGGTAAGATTCTTATTTGTAGAGGTTGCTTAGTGAAGTTTAACGGTTGTTTTCAGAGTAACTGGTTGTCCATAATTTTTAAATTATTTATAAAATAAATTACCAACACTACAATCATTCGTTATCATACGAGTGTGATCGTTTAATATTATGCTTATAATTTTGTTGCCCTCAGCGTTTGTTTACTTTGTCCATTTTTTTGGACGCGAACCTTAACATACTTTATAGTCTGTGATTTAAATTCCATCACTTATACTATACGTTTGGGTCTGGTAATTTTGCTGGTGTATAACATCTCTGTATTAGATTATTTTTAGAAGTTTAGATCTGGATGTAAACGCGTGTAATGCAGTACTATGTACTTTGGAAGAGGATTTTAAGGGACTTGAGTTTGTAGAGGATGATTTAACTTTCCTTTATCATGAGGGCGGTGATCTGCCTTGTGAAGCCTTAGCCAAGCCAAGAGTCACTCCGCTTCACGCTGGACAAAGCTTTCAACTTGCTCTTCGGAAGTCATCGTTTTAGGATGACTCATATGTAGGCTTATTCTCAAGCTTTTGAAGGTGAAGGATGCTTGAATTATTTCGTGTTTATGTCGACGTTTATCTTCTCTTTTGAATTAAGTTGTTAATACTGTTTTCTTTTGAATTAAGTTGCTGATAGTGTTGTTAGAGTTGTAAGGTTTAGCTTGAGAGCATGAAAACCCCTAATGATAAATCAGTAATATCCTGCAATGAGGCATTCGCTTCGGTTTTTTTATCATACATTTATTGACAACAGAGCTATTCGATACAGTTAGAATCTGGTCTAATTTGTATTGAACTGTTAATTCTTTATCAACTTGTGGAATAGTTCATGTGGATTAGAAGTTGCTTACTCTATTTGCAGGTGACATAGGTTAAAATTTAGTTCCATGTTTCGTTTTTTTTTTGGATGTCTCATTTTTATTAGCATGAAATTTCAATTATTGATTTTACTGCTGCACCTTTTGTCGAATTAATTGCTGCTGGGTGGATCTTTTTGTGGAGTTACAATTTTACGTGAAGTTAGATTATTAGTGTTTTGAATCTGAGTGAATCGAAATGGATCCGTTAGTGATTAGTCCTGTGCATGTATTTCTGGTGTATTCGGCTTTCTCAAAATTCTGAAAAATCTGCAGGTTATTTTCATTTGTACAATATTTGCAAATTAGTGTAGTTCTTTTGTAGTTATATTTGCAAATTCTCAAAATTCTGAAAACATTGATATTTTTTTTGTTTAATTAGCTGTCACATTGTTTTTTAGTACCTTTTTAATTATATTACAGATTTTTGCACAACTATGCATTGATGAAAATTTATATAACCGTACTGCTTTTTTATAATTATCTTGATGTTAATATATTTATTAAATTATAATATATTTGTTAAATTTTAATATAATTATTAAACTTGATTATAATTTAAATAAATTGAAATTAGATAGTGAAATTGAGTTGTTATTTGGCATTTATTTTATTATTATTTGTAACCTATTTTTATTTTTAAAGATATTAGTGTTTTAAGGAGTGTGGATATTAAAATACGGTCATTTTGGGTATTTTCTTTATACTATATAGTATTTGATTATCTAATTTCCTAACGTAAATGCAATTCCAAAGAACTTTCGTTAATAGAATACAGACTTATGTTTATGATGAATATTGTAATGTTGATATAGTTGTAACTTTTAATTTTTATATATGTAAGTCGTAATGGCGATGATGAATTACGATTTATGCGTAATTCAATGCTGTTTTCAATTCTTAAAGTTTAATTATTTGCTATGTTTTGTTATGAAGGTGAAGTGGTTTAAAATTTACTAGGATATAGTTTGGAATAGTTGTATTCGAATAGAAGAAATTTATTGACATGAAGTCTAGAAGTTTTTGTTACGGATAAACTTCAGGTTAAAATTGGTTTATTTACTTATGATGAATACCTGTTTCTTGTCACCCAATATAATAAATATCTAAATCTATTCACCCAAAACTATTAAGCTTATACTTTTTTTATCTCTCTTAATATTCAGGTTAAATTGAATTATCAAATGTTTTTCAATGGTAAAATTGCGGAGTATGGGAATTTACGTTAGATATACTTGCGTGGCAAAATGAAGTGGTGAGTTCGATGAAGTCGTGATAATAGAATATGAGAGTTTGTAAGGACGAATCCTTTGTTCCTTTATTTTCGTTTTTGCTTGTGAAAGGTCTGTAAGCTCAAAATGGTAGAGCGCTCAGAGTATTGAAAAGGCTCGTCTGCCTGATCATGCTCTGAGAGGATGGTGGTTCGAATCCACTCGGATCTGCATGTCTTTTTGTCTGGCCCGACATTTTACCCTTTTTTGGCTAATCATCTAAATTGTATTACTTTTTGGGTTAAGATCTGAACTTATTCTGAATTGTAAAATTATCGTTTTGAATTCTTATAGCACATTTTGTTGTATTTCAATCTTAGTTCATATGAAATCTGATACCCACTTATTTCTTTATATATAAAAAAAAAGTCAATTTTTACGTTTATAACTATTTAAAAATAAAATTAAAATTAATCCAATTAAAAAAACATGTAATCTATAGCTGTTATTTTAATTTGTTGTTCCTGTTTTGCAATAAATGGAAATATCAACGGAAGATTTGAGTGTGCTATGTATTAATACATCACATGAGTGTGCAGTTTTTATTGATTATCAAAATTTTATACTCAAAATGTCCATGCCCCTTCCAATTTTTCAATCTTATGTGTCCGCGTAAATTATTGCTTAGTTGTTTTGATAGCGCATTGTCTATTATTTTTTATGAATCTTTTCAAAATTTAAAAGAAAGGTAAAGAAAGAAAATATGGAAATTATTTTCTTTTTCATGATATTCATTTTACGTGAAGAGTATTTAACTCAATTGTGAATTAGAATATGTTTAATCTACTCATCTTAACTTCAATTCTATAAACAAATCTTAAATCTAAATTTAAGGATGAGGTGCAAATGATTTGTCTAGTTCTAGTTTTGAGCCACTGAAAATAAATATGAATTTTTGAAGAAACTAGAAAGTAGAAAGATAAAGGTTTATACATGTCCGTTTGATAATATTAGTTTTGACTGTTTTGTTGATTGGAGTTAAAACGAATATTATTTTAAAATTAAATTGAGGCAGTAGTTAGTGAGCAGTATCTTATCACGAGGAATCTGACCCTCGAGATTCATCATGCTTCTGTCATATTCCTTGATTCTTGCCATGATGTTCACCTCCATCTTAATTACTCCTATTAATTAAGTTTTCACAATAGATCTATCTGATCAAGTCATACACAGAATCCCTAGCTGAGATGGCAAAAAAGATGACAAGATAGAAACACAAAGTGTAACCGACATTCATCCCCAAATTCTTCCTTCATACAAGAATCACTCAGTGTCCATCAATCTTAAGTGTATTGACAAACATCTATTAATTAGACTAAACAAACAAAATATTGTACCAAAAAAGAAAGCAAACACTAATTCAAAACCCAGATACGCAACAAATATACATACATCTTCCGATTTGATTGATTTTTTCCAGCCAGCCTTCACCACCCCTGAATTGGCCACCGCTTTTCAGGATCTGGAAGCCAAGAAGACCGTTTTTTCTCCTTCTTCTCTGCCACCACCTTGGGACCCTCGTCGGTTGCAGAATCGGTGGTTGTGGCTCTTGTGAAGGACAACAGCTTGGTCAGAATCCCCATTCTGGGCTTCCTTTGGTGATCACTGAAATCGCGTTCCCCTGTTTGCCTCATAGATTGGGACAGCCTCTCGTAGCGACCGATTCTTCCACATTCCAGATTCACACATTCTGATGAAAGCCTCCTACTACTGCTGCCTAATTCCATGTCGTCAAAGTTCAAGTCTTTTCCAACTTGGTCCTGCTTTGCCCGAAATTTATGTGACCAAACTATGAAAAATTGAAATTGGATTGTGGAAGTAGTTGGGAAATATGATGATAAGAGCAGATTTATTTGTATGCTTCTTTGCTTAAGAAATCCACAGTCAACTCTGGCACCACATAATTTTATTTCATTTTTTTATATTTATGTAGTTTCGGTTGAGTGTGACTCGAGTACTTGTAATAAAACCATGAACTATTTGAGGATGAGATTGTATCATGTATGTGTCTCTGCCTTTGTTTGTTTCGGCCTTTGACTTTTCTACGCGTTGTGTTGTGAAAGTGATTTTAAAATTCTATAACCATCATTGATCAACTTTATGACATAAGGCCGTGTTTGCTTACAGCAAAAAGCAAGTCAGGGAATATTTGATTGTGCCACAAGAGATTTTTGAGGTTAGCGGTGATGATGGGTTGATAAAATCACAGCTCTGTGACATCGGTGTCTTAGAACTCTGGAAAAATATGTATTTGAAGCAAAATTTTCTTAGTATTGAGTTAGTTAACAAGAAAGATTCAATAGAAAGAAGACAAATGAATTTTTATTTTCTTTTTGTCGGAAGAAAGAAGAACTCTTTCTTTATTTTTTCTTGAGAAGGAAGGAATGTTAGCCTAAAGATTTTCATAATCTTGTACATGGTACTCCATCACCTATCATTTTACATTAATATTCAAACATTTATTGTTCACTCTTAAAAATTACTTACACTGTATATATTTATTTTTATGTAAACTAATATTACTTTTCATAAAGGAGGATTGGATTAATTAACTTTTAGGTCCAATTATATTTATATCTTTTTATTGTCTTTGCATATATGGTTATAATAAGCTTAACCCCAACTAAAATGGCACAAGAAGTGTGTTGAACGAGTTTATGGGGGTTTTATCATAAAAAACAACTAAAATACTATTAGGGTTTGAAATAATTTTAAATGATATACACATTAAATTTCAATTCATTCAATTAATATTTAAACTGGTATTCAATCTTAGGTTGAATTTCCAATTCAATTTATTCATAAGTTATATCTCGTATTAAAGAGAAAATAAAAATAATTCTTTGCTAACAGACAAGTCAATAGCATATTGATCCAATAGAAGGATCTGAAATCCTTTTAAATTTTATTTCAAAATTTGTGGATGAAATAAAAATATAATTTGAAAACTGCAATGAAACTTAATTCACTTTCTAAATCTCCATAAGTTTTCTTTTTAAATAATGTTTTGCCATCAGCTTGTCGTGTATCATAGAGTTAATGGTTGGGCTTGGGCTTGGGCTTGGGGTTGCTTATGGCAACAATGTTTTGCGAGTTTCTCACGACACCCCTCTTATATTCGTATTCATGTTATGGTTTTAATTGGGCTTGCAAATGGCAATAATGCTTTAATCTCACTTTAAAGCAATAATGCTTTAAATTAAAAACTATATATTTTAAAATATAAAAACTTATTTTTTAAAGTATATAGCCTTCAATTTTTATTATATGCAAAAAATTCATGTAATTCACTATTTTAAAGCCTATATTCTTTATTTTATAATACAACCAAAAAAAATTATGAAATCTCACACTTTAAAGTATATAGCTTTCAATTTTTACTCTATGTGAAAAATTCATGTGATTCAATATTTTAAAGACTATATTCTTTACTTTATAGAGTATCCAAAAAATAGTGAAATCTCACGTTTTAAATTATATAGGCTTCAATTTCTAATATATATGAAAAATTTATGTAATTAATTATTTTAAAGCCTATAGCCTTTATTTAACAATACAATCAAAAAAATTGTGAAATGTAGAAAACCTTCAATTTTTACTATTTGTGAAAAAATCACGTGAATCAATAATTTAAATGTTATAGTCTGTAATTTATAATGTGTCCAAAAAATAATAAAATCTCACATTTTAAAGTATATAGCTTTTAATTTCTACTATATGTGAAAAATTCACGTGATTCAATATTTTAAATGCTATAGTCTTTATTTCACAATACAACCAAAAAATTGTGAAATCTCACATTTTAAAATATATAGCCTTCAATTTCTACTATATGTGAAAATGTCATATAATTCAATAATTTAAATGCTATAGTCTTTATTTTATAGTTTATCCAAAAAAATAGTTAAATCACATATTTCTTCAATTTCTACTATATGTAAAAAATTTATGTAATTCACTATTTTAAAGCCTATAGTCTATATTTTATAATGCAACCAAAAAATTGTTAAATCTCATATTTTAAAGTATATAGCCTTCAATTTCTATTATATGTAAAAAATTCATACGATTCAATATTTTAAAGGTTATAGTCATTATTTTATAGTGTATCTAAAAAAATATTGAAATCTCACATTTTAATGTATATAATCTTCAATTTCTACTATATGTGAAAAATTAATGTGATTAAATATTTTAAAGGTTGTAGTCTTTATATTATAGTGTATAAAAAAATAGTAAAATCTTACTTTTAAAAGTATGTATCCGTCAATTTCTATTATATGTGAAAAATTCATGGGATTCAATAATTTATTGGATATAGTCTTTATTTTATAGTACAACAAAAAAATTGTTAAAATCTCACATTTTAAAGTATATATAGCCTTCAATTTCTATTATATGTAAAAAAAAATTATGTGATTTAATATTTTAAAACCTATAGCCTTTATTTTAAAGTGTATCTAAAAAATAGTGAAATCACACATTAAAATGTATATAGACTTCAATTTCTACTATATGTGAAAAATTATGTGATTCAATATTATAAAGACTATAGTCTTTATTTTATAGCATATAAAAAAAATATTGAAATCTCACATGTTAAAATATATAGTCTCCAATTTTTACTATTTGTAAAAAATTCATGTAATTCACCATTTTATAGTCTATAGTTTTTATTTTATAATACAACCAAAAAAATTATGAAATCTCGCATTTTAAAATATAAATCCTTCAATTTCTACTATATATGAAAAATTCACATGATTTAATAATTTAAAAGCTATAGTTTGCATTTTATAGTGTATAAAAAAATAAAAAATCTCACTTTTTAAAGTATATAGCCTTCAATTTCTACTATATGTAAAAAATTCATGTGATTCAATATTTTAAAGGCTATAGTCTTTATTTCATAATATAATAAAAAATTGTGAAATATCATATTTTAAAGTATATAACATTCAATTTCTACTATTTGTGAAAAATTCACATGATTCTATAATTTAAAGGCTATAGTCTTTATTTTATAGTACAACAAAAAATTTTGTGAAATCTCACATTTTATAATATATAATCTTCAATTTCTATTATGTGTAAAAAATTCATGTGATTTAATATTTTAAAGGCTATAGTCTTTATTTTATATTGTATTAAAAAAAGTAGTGAAATCTCACATTTTAAAATACATAGCCTTCAATTTCTACTATATGTGAAAAATTTATGTGATTCAAATTTTTTAAAGGCTATGGTATACAAAAAATTGTATACAAAAAATTTTAAAATACATAGTCTTTATTTTCTATGGTATACAAAAAATTGTGAAGTCTCACATGTTAAAGTATATAACTTTTAATTTCTTTTATACGTACAAAATTCTTATAAATTATTATTTTAAAACCTATAGTCTTCATTTAATAATATAATAACAAAAAATTATTAAATCTCACATTTTAAATTATATAATGTTTAATTTTCACTATACGTAAAAAATTCAAATGATACAATAATTTAAAGATTATAGTCTGTATTTTATAGTGTATCCAGAAAAATAATTAAATCTCACTTTTTAAAATATATAGCCTTCAATTTTTACTATATATATATATATAAAATAATTATATAATTTAATATTTTAAAAAGTATAGTCTTTATTTTATAATTTAGAAAGAGAAATAAAAAGGCTTGGTCTTCCCTCAAGTGGAGTACCGCTCGCGCGCCAAACACGAGTAACTTTCTATACATTATCCTGTGACTAAAATTTCTTGGATCAATAGAAATTTCACTGACCAAATTTAAATACACCCGAATAAAAAATAATAGGATTCGTACATAAGTGATCATATTAAAAACAGTGTTAAGAAATTTTATTTTTATTACAAGAATATGTAAATATGAGCGGTTACATTTATATAATATCTTCTACGAGTGTTACCGACAACTATTATGAAGAATGCATTCAAAGTTTAACGTAATAGCATTTACATATCTAAGCCTAAGAAAACAATTTAAAACAGTATGCACAAATCATGCGTTCCATCTTTTAATTATTGTTGGCCTTGAGAACTCAATGTGTCAAATCAGACCTTCATTAGTCCCCACGGGTCTCCATCTTCGCCACTTTTATTTATTTTTTATTTGTGACGGGATCATCACATTTATTGCATGTCATAAATTAACATATTTTATTTAAATACATTGGACAACCTCAAAGTAATTGAACATATTCTTAAAATAAAGTTGACCAGTATTTTTCCACATCCCATATCTTATATATACATCTTTTTCAAAAATACACTCTAAATATTAGATGTTCAATTTTATTTTCATTTTTTTAAAAAAATATCTGGATTCGTCGTACTAAGTTTGGCAATTGGCATTCATTATGGTTATTGGGTCCCATTATTAATGCAATTTTCGTAAACCACCTCACACCGTAGGATCAGAGTATGGAGTAGGTGCTTGTAGTGATCACTGACCATTGATCCTAACCAAAACGCTCTGACTCTTACTCTATTTCTAACTTATGGTTCTTCTCCATAAGTTATCATTTATTTATATGCAAATACATAACGCATTGGCAAGTTGCAACATTTCTTTCCTCTCATAGTGACACTGACGCCAGGTTTGTTTTTTTGCCAACAATAACACTTTCTTACTCTTTTTTTCTTTCTTGTATTAATGAAAAGCTGTGTACATGAATTCCATTCTTTTTTTAATGGTGTTGAAACCATGGTTGAGTTCTGGAATATAATATGGTTTTTGGCATGATATTTAATTAATCCCTCTGTCTTTAGTTTAGAAATGTTGATAAATGATGATATTATGTCAATTTGTAGTGTTGAGTTGATGCCTTGATGGGGTTGGTATGATATGACTTTCTGAATTTATGAACGGAGAGGTGATGAGGTTGACCCTCATACACATAAAACTAGCTCAGGTGCTACTTTTCATAAATTGTGAAGTGAAAGGGATTCAGGGATCTTAACTATGATGCTCTGGATTTGATCTACGGATTCATATGCATGAAAAAACATGGTTGAGAGGGGTTTCTGCTTAGTGCTTAGGATATCACACCATTTATTTGGAAGATTTGTCTTTCACTTGTGTCGAGTATCATACTTTTGGAAACCAACAGATAAATAGTGAGAGAGATGATTTTGTATGTCTGATCTTGACTGAATTCCAAATGAGGTTTGATGTGATTTAGTAACAGCAGAGTTATTGATTTTGCTTGAAGAAGCTATGCAGATCTAATGGGGGGGGGATGCAAATCTGGTGCTAATTGAGGAATGATGAGGATCTCTCATCATTTCATTATGAACTTAACTATTTCTGAAAGCATATTCTACCTTTCCTTGTTTTTAACCTCACAATTACTGTTTATATCTCTGTAAGCTGTATATTTCTGAAATTTTGCTGCAGGTTGGGGCCTACATCGGCAGTCAAAATGTTCCTCCTTAGGAAGAAAACTCAGCATCAGCAGGAGAATGATTCCTCATATCAAGATGCAAAGGTAATAATAATCTTTTTGGATATAGTTCAGTTGATGTTTGTGTGCATATTAGTTCTTCTCTATTTGGTATTCTGAGGATAATAGGAAAATTATGCTTGTCTATAGTGATAAAAGCTAGCTTGTTCAGAGAATGAAGAACATGAAAAATTGTTTTAGATCATGAATTGAAAATAAGCATCAACAACAAACAGGTGGCTGAACTCAGGGCAGGCATTGGGCCCCAATCTGGACGAAGTTTAAAGTATTGCACAGATTCATGTCTTAGGAGATATCTAGTGGCTAGGAACTGGGATCTTGATAAATCC
Source organism: Aeschynomene evenia (assembly GCA_013621005.1). NCBI lineage: Eukaryota > Viridiplantae > Streptophyta > Magnoliopsida > Fabales > Fabaceae > Aeschynomene > Aeschynomene evenia. Next base: position 3,574,519 of record CM024267.1, on the reverse strand, counting down.
AAGAAGATGCTGAAAGAATCACTCAACTGGAGGTCTTCTTATAAATCCGAGGAAATCCGTTGGGTAAGTTTGTCTGTATAGAATACTAAATTTCAACAAGTTGTAATTAGTGAAGATCATAAGTTAAGTTCTGTGTGTTTATGTAACTCCAAAACAAAGGAAGATACAATACATTGTGCATAAATATTTGATTTTCTTGCATAACCTATGAGCATTGCAAGAAGCTATCACTGATATTGTTAATCTGCATTTACATTTGGATTAATTCTATAACCAGCCTCAGGTAGCACATGAGGGTGAGACAGGCAAAGCCTCCAGAGCAAACTTTTGCGACCGACTTGGGAGGGTTGTGCTTATAATGAGGCCAGGGATGCAGGTTTTCTATCTAGGATTCACTTTCATTAAGCCTATATATATATATACGCAGATAAAAATAGGCTGATTGTGTATAATCAGTAAATTTCCTTTCTGGTTTTGAACTAACAATCTTATGTTTTTATGTCAGAACACGGCGTCATCAGAAAACAGTACCAGGCATTTAGTCTACCTGATGGAAAATGCTATTCTTAGTCTTCCTGAAGGCCAAGAACAGATGACATGGTTGATAGACTTTGGTGGATTTTCAATGAGTACTAATATTTCTGTCAAAGCAGCACGTGAGATCATTCACATTATGCAAAACCACTATCCAGAAAGGCTCGGTATTGTTATTGTCTATAATCCACCAAGAATATTTGAGGCATTCTTCAAGGTTTTTCCTCATAGCTTCCCCAGTCATATTTGCACATGAATTCTCAATCAAGTGATAACATTATTACTTAATTATTCTTCTTGTATATGGCTACATCTTGGTTTTGGTCAACAACTTGTGCATGTGTTTGAATTGAGTTTATAGCAGTGATTTCTTCAATAAGACTGATTATTTTACTTTGATTTCGATAGGTTATCAGACACTTCATAGATCCCAAGACAGCACAGAAAGTGAAGTTTGTATATCCTAATAACAAGGAGAGTGTGGAACTCATGAACTCACTCTTTGACTCAGAGAATCTTCCCAGTGTATTTGGTGGAAAAGCTACTTTAAAATATGACCATGAAGAGTTCTCAAGATTGATGCTTGAGGAGGATGTGAAAACTGCACAGTTCTGGGGCCTTGATGATGAGAAGCCACTCTACACTAACAATGGTCAACATGGGGGGGAGGTTGCATCAGAACCAGTGCATGTTTAACTCAGAAAAACTTCTTAAGACATAAGCCTTGAAATAACCACAATTTATTAGTGGCTAATTAAGGAGGTGCATAAACGATAGTATATTATTAACTCTCATTAGTAATAGAAGTTTAGAACTGCTTATACTTCTGGAATATCAATATAAATCAAGCACTCGGTTACTTAGAGTGTCTAAGGGAAAATAACTCTTTGGTATGAATTTATTTTTGTATGACCTGCAATAAAGGTACAAATTGAAGTGGTTTTTCTTTTCTGCAACTAATGACCACACTGATTTTTTAAATTTGCAAATTGCAACCAAAAGAAAATAAGGTGTGAGCTATGAGTTTCAGGGCCAGGAAAATTCATTAACATACTGATGCATAATTGCAGTTAAGATACAAAATTTTCACACGATGATGTCTAACTTGACTTACACACATAACACCATATACATGCTAAACACAAAGATACATATACATTTTCCATGAAACCAAAGAGTTAAAGCTTGTTGAAGGTTAAAATCCCTGTCAGGGAGATTTGTAGGGTGATGGTGAATAATACTTCTTATATATAACATTCAACACCCTTTGCAGTAGTTTTTATTATGCAGGCATATGTGCTTGCTTACAGTTCATTGGAATAGAGACACTCTTCGACGAGTTGGCGCAGGTTCGGATTTTCCAGGGCAGCAGCAACTCTTTCTTTGTCATTTAACTGCTTATTGACTGCAAACAAAGGAATCCAAAAGAAACTTATTGTTGAGAATAGGATCATAAGTTTTGAATGTTAGATTTATCTTAGAAACTTGACCTGATTTTTCATCTGCATGAGATCCTGGAGAGACTTTGATGTCCACCTGCAAAGAGGGATTTGATATATATAGTATATGAAATAACAACTAGACAGAGTAAAATTAAAGATTTAAAGTACTGTAAGTGTAACATAATGAAATGTCAGAATTAAAGTAAACATGAGTATAATTCATTTGTATCTCTATAATTCACTTTTTTAATATAGAAAATCAAATTAAAAAAATCAGCAACTCTCTTCCTAACTTTGAAGATGCTGCAGAGTAAATTATCTGTTGCTAGTAAATACTAAATAACTACTTCCGTGATTTTAAAAATAGAAAAGATTCATAGTATACAAATTTCATTACAAAAATAATCTAATGAATTATTTGACTTCAGTCTCACCAAAGCCTGCCATGATTTCTGCCAACTACATGGATTGGGAAGAAACTTTTTCCAATATAGGTGCCTTCGATTGAGATAAAAATAAGGTAATTAAATTTTTTACCATAAATGAGCCCAAATATACCCTATATGGCCAATACTCACCTAAAAATAAGGAAAAGTTATTTTCCCATTACAAAATTGATGATGTAATTCCATCACGAACTCCATCTTTCCACAATTTCTCAGAGAGGATCCACCACAGAAAACCAATTGGCAGCATACAAAAAATTGCAGTAACAAAGCAATGCATGATCTTAATTAATAATTTTAATGTCCAATACCAGTTAATTTATACAGAAGAGAAGGCAAAAGAATAATAACAGAGGAAGCAGAAGAAGAAAGAGGCACGTGGCAGACAAAAGGGGGTTCAGAGTGGGAACAGACCTTGTAGTGAGGTGGGAAGCAGTGCTTCAGTTTCACTCTCAGACAAAGACCAATCACCGTCGCCATGCTGCAGTGCTGCACCGTCGGCGTAAACGTTATCCTAAACAACAACAACAAAATTAAAAACAAAAAAATGGAAATTCATTCTAAAATTAATAAAAGAAAAGGAAGGGAAGTCGTAAATTAAATTAGATAAAACTGACAAAATCCTGCCGAGTTTGTCATCGACGGTGATGGATTCCTCGGAGAGAACACTGAGCTGCTCCAAGGAGTAAGGATGTTCGGGATCCCTAATATCCCTCACGAAATTTGCGAAGTCTCGCAAAGTTAAGGATTCGCAGCGAAAACAAAAAAACTAAAACTTGAGCTACCAGATGAATGAGAATTATAAGAAAGAGAAGAAGATGAATGAGTAAAAAAGGATATCATAGATATCGAGGGGGTCGACGGCATCGTCGGCGTGAGGGTCTTCGGAGCGAGCGACCCTCTCCTTCTTGGCGTGAACTACAGGGTTCGCATTGATCAGACCCAGCGTCATCGCTTTTCCCTTTTTCAGCAACTGATCTGCACACCAATTGTTTGCTGATTGATCTTCTTCACTCCCTTCCTTAGTTTTTGTCACTTCCTCAACTTACCACGCCCGTTTATTTTTTGTTTTTTATCAGACTGAAAAGTGAAAAGTTGTGAATATTTTTTATAATTGATTTTAAATAGTATTATCTGTTAGTAATGTAGAATATAAATTATAATAATACTATAGTGTGTGATTCATCATGGCTACAGCTAGTTGCACAGAACGTGACAAAGAGAATCAATTGAATCACTTTCTAAAACATAGGCGTTATCTTATAATCAGCGGAAAAATAATATTATTTGCGGCTTGTTCACGTTCAATGAACGCAACTGGTGTATAATTGTCATTCCTAATACCTAAATTAGCTTTCTACCAACATGGTCCCGTAGCTCAGTTGGTTAGAGCGTTGGTCTTATGAGCCGAAGGTCGCGGGTTCGAGCCCCGCCGGGACCATCTTTTTCTGCTCTGCTCAAGCGTTGTTTTTGGTCATATAGTTGTGAAAGCAGAGTTTCATCAAGAGGTCCCATGGTCTAGTGGTCAGGACATTGGACTCTGAATCCAGTAACCCGAGTTCAAATCTCGGTGGGACCTTTTTTTTCGCATTTCAATTATCTATCATTTGTTTACTGCCTACTTCGTTGTTTCTGGGTTTTGTTCCTTCTTTGTGTAAGTGGGAAGAATTTATTAAAATTAAAATAAATAAATCAACGAGAGTAAGGTGTTGCAAGTTGCACTCTCGAAACAATGATCAAAGTTCAAAGAAAATAGTTGTTCGGAGAGCTTTTTAATCTAGACATTACCCGATAGTAGAAATACCATAGAGACAAGTTTTGGAAGAGCATTTTACTAATAGAAATACCTTAAATGAAAAGAAGAAAATGCACTCTTGTATCGTTGAAGAGATATCATTAAACAGAACCTCCATGAATATAATTTAAATTTAAAACACGTGTTCCCACAGACAAATGAAGCATTTTAGTTATTCGGATCCATCTTTATCATCCGAAGAAAATGTGAATGGTGCTGGAATAGTGAGAATCAAGACCAAATAATTAAATTTTGTTGAAGGAACATAACTATACCTAAACCTAATACATTTATTAAGAATATTTGTAGTACTTACACGCAGCTGTAAGATCTTGATTATTCCCATCCACGTGTTATGTGTAGTGAGTCATAAGTTGCTCTTCAATCTAGAACGAAATAGTTTGATAAGTTTAAAAATCCATTGACGCGCCCTCATGCAAAACGAAATAGAAATATACTATTCACCCCATATATATTGTTGCCCTATGTTAGAGGGTTGTTAAACATTCATTAAGTGTAAGCAATTTGGAATGAAATAAAATGAAAAATAATAATTTAACATCCAACTTATTATCCTTAAATTTTGTAAGATTTTTATTTAAATATTATTTCTCTTATTTTCTACCATTAAATTTGAGTTGTTGTATGTAAACAAGTACATTTTGTGTAAATTGAAGAGTAATATCTAATGTAAGACTGCAGACAATATAAAACACATGTATTCTATTATCCAGCTAAAGTCATTAAAACACATGTATTCTATTATCCAGCTAAAGTCATTTATTTGCATCATTTTTAAAAGTGAGTGAAAAAGCCAACTACCATGATTCTCAATGTATAAATTAAATCCTAAATATAATCCATGAATTTTTCTTCATATTTTCCTATCCCAAGCTAACCCCTAGTAAAAACTGATAGTTCATCATAACTTATTTAGAAAGCAAAGTTCTCTTACCAATTCCAATACTTAAACTTCGTATCAGTTCAATATAGTCAGTGTCTCCATCTTTTTTTTCATGATAGTTAGTGCTTCAGTGATCACATGCCATTAAATTACAATAACAAACATGAGACAATGGGACTAAAACCCTTGTTGCTACTTTATGGAGGAACACAAGAAAACTTGAAAGGGAAGCAACTGATTAATCTTAAGACCTAATCACTCTCATTGATCTACTAGCTGCCCAATCATCATATATTATATAAGCACCGCATTTATAACTTGTACTTGTTTTTGACAACTTTTAAACTTTCCATATACAGTTTAAAATAGTGCACCAATTACCAGTTTTGCAGTGTCATTTTTCGAATCCAGTGTCCCTTATAATATTCACATACATTAACAGCCACCTAAGTACCAATTGCTTTCTCACCCATTTTAAGCAGTCAAAGATTCCTTACTCAGCAGTGTAATTTCTTTCTTTCTTTCTTTCCCATCTCATAGACTCAGAATATCATCCAAGTTTTTTCTTTTGTTGTTGCAATGGCATCCAACAACACATTTTCCTCTCCCAACAGATGGACAACCAAGAAGAACAAACTGTTTGAAAATGCTTTGGCAATATATGATAAGGAAACTCCTGATAGTTGGTATAACATAGCCCTGTTTGTCGGAGGCACAAGTGAAGTGGAAGTCAAGAGACAATATGAGATACTTTTAAAAGACATCGAAAACATTGAGGCAGGCAAGGTTCCACTCCCTGCTGCTTACAGAAACAGGAGAAATGCTGGATGCACCAGAGTACTAAACATCAGCAATGCAGAGCAGAGGTAAAATATGAATCACTCATTAACAGCATTGAGGAAGTAAACTATATTATTGAGCTACTTCCATAATAAGATTTTTCTATCAGTTCTTCCTATCTCAGTGAAACAATTACTTTCCAATAAGTATGACTTGATTGACTTCACTGATTACTGGCTTTACTGCTATACAACAATTTTCGAATCACTTCAGATGGGAGTACTCCCAATAACTGATTTTTTATCTTTCAATCCTCTACTTGCCAACCTTGGCTTGTGCTAATCCCCATCTCACCTCAGGAAAAAAAATGAGAAATCCTGCTTACAATAAGTCAGTCTAGGACAATAGTAAAAGTTGGTTGCCGTGCTGATTTCTTAAACTACAGCCAAAACCCATTTGGGTACAATCTAAGGTCAGAGCTTGGATAGTAGAGAGGCACAAAAGTAGAATGTAATATGTAAACAGAGCTAACTGTTCATTTTCCAGCATAAATTAGAGACCACAATCACTGACAATATAATGAACTACATATCTTTGCATGCTTCAAAGGCATAAATTTAATTATAATGAATATCTAATTTAAAACCTTTACTAAATACCATTTCATGATTGTTTTCTAATTGTAATTTTTGGTTACAAACTATCTGCAGACTGAGGGACATGAAAATGAAATGAAGAATAGCCTTGTAAGAAAAGAGAAAGACCATGTTTCGAGAAGTCATTTTAACAATTATGAGCATCGACAACCAGTAGCATTGTATGTTGTATCGCATGACCCTTTTTCTTTCATGTTCATGTAATAAATTTATTCCATGCTTACCATCCACCATCGGATCTCCGTTTCGACAAAGGAATGATGAAAAGCTTAAGCATTGCTGCAACTTCTTAAGTCTGACAAATGAGTATTGCATGTCACAAATTTCATATGAACTGCTGAGATTCTGCAAGGGCAGAATGTTAAGAACAAAGAAAATTTGTTGTTTTCAGATTAAGATGCCATCCAGAGACTGGCAAACTAAACGGTAAGTTGGTAACTCCCATGCAACCATTAACCTGAATCCTAATTCCTAACTGACTACAGTCTAAGCCTTAAGTGGGCCAAACAAATTGTAGGCATGAATAACATAATGGAAGGGACTATTCTTTACTCAAATGACAAAATCGGTATTCATCTTACTACTAAGCATCACAAATCCACACGTGAAATGCATATAAGTGTATTACCATAGTCCAGCAGCAAAATAATGTGTTCTAACTTAGTGATGGAAAGTAAAAGTTTATCAATGAATGGGAAATAACCATACCCTATAACATAATTAAATAGCTGGCAAGATTTTAAAAGAATAGAATACATGATAAACTTTTTTGATACTCCAATTATCTTCTTTCTTATGAGTCAAGAAAGCCTTCTAATTCTTGGTAGATGATTGAAGGGGTAGAGAACTCTCACCTCCATTTGGGTTGTCACTGCCTTTTCTGAAATTCTTTGATGAATCAATTATCTGTTTCAAACAAGCTAAAATTCATCACTTACACGTTAGAACTTCATAGATGCCAAAATAAATAAATAAAAAACTACAAACCTTTTGAATAGTGTTTCTCAAGCATGTCCTGTGTTCATCCATAGAAGCATGGATAAATTCATGTATGTGGGTTCTTAAACTAGACACGAAGCTTCCATTCCTAGACTTGTTCCTTTGGCAGAATGAGGTCCTTGGTACTGTGTTTACCGCTACTTTCTCATCAACTTTTCCATCGTCGGAAGCCATTCTTTCTTTCTTTCCAGCACCTGCCACAAACTCAATCAAGTCACTATCAACACAGTATAATTAAATTAAATATAATAATGAAATTTCCCACAAAACATTTTGGATTATCATAATTTATTACTCCTTTTTTGTTATCACAATAATTTATACTATACATGACAACTCAACAATCAAAACTTCGTATACGAGAAGATATTAGAACTCCAAAACAACCATCACAATGAATTATTCTATTCTTATTCTATTCTATAAATTCATCAAGAAACAGCATCAAATCAAAGATTCCTAAGTTATAGAAAGAAAGAAATCAGAAGTGAAGTTTGGAGAAAGAGGAAAATGAGGGATGGGGACTTACTTTACGGTGGGTAACGCCAACAACCGAGAGGAGTAATAACTCAGCGAGCAATCGCCTATGGCGGAGCTCCGAAGTGATTATTTCGTTTCCAGTATACAACAACGCGGCAAAACGTCGCTTCAACGACGTCGTATCTGTATGTACTGTTTTTTTTTTTTTTGTGTTTTCGGCTTTTTTGGTTACGTCAAAATGGGCCTATAGGCCACATTTTAGATTTTTTGACAGATCAAAGCCTACTACACACATTTCATTTTTTTAGGCTGAAAACTGAAGAATTTAGTCCGTGAGAATTATAGGATTTTTGACTTCTTGTGTATCAATCTTTCAATTAAATATTCTATATTTATGTATATGTATGTAATTGTATTTATGTCTTATATTTATAAACAAACACAAACCAATTGATCACCACAATCCAAAAAAAAAGTACGAAATTAACAAAACTTAATAAATCACCTGGAACTGTGATGCTATAAAGTGCATTTTTTTCCTATATTAGTTACCAGAATTGGTTAGTCAAATACTAAGTCTATAGTTACTAATAAAAATATATATAACTATAATGCAGGCACTAGATGTTAGAAGTTAGAACTCAAGTGATTCTATATTACTTTTTTCGGGTTAGCAAAATATGTAATAACTTATTGTTTCAGCTCTAAATCCCAATCATACTTTCAGTTAAGGCAATAAGGCATCACGAGAGAGGGTAAAAACAATTGACACAAATTATACTATTTGATCAGAAAGCCTATTATGAACTAATATAAAAATCAAATAAAACACGATTTATAATAAAGAATATCTGACAATTCGCTTGATTCTGAACTTATATATATATATATGTATCCTTAAATTGTAGACTCCAATAAAGCTCGTGGTCACATTTGAACGAGTAAAATCTGAAAAAAAAAAAAAAAAAAAAAACATGATTCAACACATTAGAAATTTTCAAGAATAAAGATATCTGTCAAAAGAATATATTCGCCGGTAGAGTATCAACAATGAAGTCCAAATTTGAAATCATGTGAAGAAAAAAAGAGAGAGAAAATATTGTCCGAATTTGAAATGATTAAAAACCGGGTACTCTAAAGACCAAAACACAGGAAAAACCGAGGGACATAGAGAATAGACTTTAATCTCGTGATCATCTGCAAAAGGGGTTCAAACCCAAGATTCCAAGTTTACGTACACAACTGAAAATTCTTATGGGAATGGTGAAGCTTCAAAAATAAAATAAATAAATAATAAAAAAATTATTAACTACACTAAGAGTAAGAGATTTTTTTCTCTACACATTCATTACATTACACATCAACTATTTTATCCCATTATTTAAAACTTAACATATTTTCTTTTCACTATAATTACCTTTTTGAATTATATATCATGCAATGAATAGTGCAGAGCAAATAAAATCTCTTCCTCTATAAACACCTAATAAATTTTTCAATAAATAAATAAAGAGGCAGGTCTTACAGAAGAAAAAAGGTCACATAACGTAACATGTATGTATAGGATCCAACGCTACGTTGCAATCGCCACTGTCCCACTTCAAACCTTTGACACTTAACAATTAGCACATCAGTGAAATGTCGCTAATTATTTAGAGACTTTGCCAGATTTTAATCCACCTTTTTTTTTCTGGGTTATCTTGAAGGAAGTGTTACTTAAAACTCCGACACTCTGTATTTCACTTTATACCAGTTACGTAATTATTAAGATGACAAATTATTTGGATAAAAAATTAAAATGATTACTCGCTTTCATTTCATTTTTAATAGTTTTTAAAATTTATACATGGATATTAAAAGACACATTAATTATTAATAAATTATTAGATTATATTTTATTCTTTTATTACTAGTACATTTTTCAAATAAATTACCTTAGAAATAAAATTTATATACTATATCATTAAATCTGTATTAAAATGTTAAAAATGGTGATCAATATAGAATGGAATTTTTTACTTTAAATAACCATTAAAAGGGAATGAAGGGAATAGAATGAGTTTTAATCTAGTAGTTTAACATATATGCATTGTTGTCACTTAATCAAATAATCTCATTTGAATGACATTTAAAATAATAAATACAAGATTTAATTATCTTTATTAATGTGTCAATATAGGGATTAATCTCTTTTTTAAAAAGGGCAACGACATAAGTAGTGAAGATTCATTTGAAGATTGATTTAATAATTCAATTAATTTACAATTTTGATAAATAAAACGTATTGACCACCTTTTCTTTTTCTTTTTTTCGGGTACAACCTAGCTAGCTATGTATATAGATTCAGTAAGCTAGCTAATAACTTGGTTGTGGGGGAATGTTTGAATTACTTGATGATGCCATTTGAAGATGAAAATGTGAGTAACACGCAAGGGACCCCTGAGCTGAGATCTAAGTACCTCATGCTTAATTAAAAAAACTGGAATTACATAAAAATGAAGTGAGCAAACTGAAATAATAAAACGGAAAGATAAAGAAGGGTTCTTTTAAGGCGCATACAAAATACACAGTGGTATAAGACCACCTTTGACCAAAAAAGGTTAGACCTCCATAGAGGAGACAATTAGAGGTTACAGGGTGTGGTCTCAGATGTTGTATGATACTGACAACAAGTTAACTTTTCTTAGCTAGGACGGCTTATATTAGGGGTTTCTCCTACAATAACATACATACATTCTCCCTTTTCTAAATGTTGGTCCACTACTCCTTAGTTTACCTTGCACTTTTCATTTTTGCCTACTATATATATATATACCCTAGCTTTCTTTTCCCTTAATTCCTCTAATCGATCCTGAATGTTACACTTAATTCTCCAATGTTTGGTGGAAGTACTTACTTTGAATCCTTACCTGGCAAAAATTAAAGAAAGATCCCGTCAACCACAAAATCACTGGACCAATCCAATCCCAATCTATCTAGACCAAAAGGTCGCTCTCTCTGGTCTCGATGGATCAAATTTGAACCCCTCCCCCCATAAAGGAAATTAAAACAAAATGAAATCCCAAACCCCTAAGTGAGAGAAAGACAGACATTCCAGTTGTATCTTGTTGCTTTTGAGGAATGAATAATGTTAGTCGTTCCCAAAGTTTATTTTAGTAATAATTGTGTTACTTATTTTAATACTAGTGCTGGTGCTGCGTGTTTTTTGTATCGGTTAGAATGAATAAAATATACTTACAAGAGTTGGTCCAGGTTTAGCACATTTGCTTGCATTGCATGCATGCAAATGCAAATACCTCCCACGATACCCACGTGGCATCTTGGTCCATGATATTATTTGTTATTATCATCACTCTCTTTAATTGATTGATTTTAGGATTTTCGTCGGATTATGCAGTTTGATACATTTTGGAATTTATTAGATACATACAATACATATAATACTAGTACTTCCTCCGGTAATTTTTTAAATTTCTTTTTTGTTTGATTCATTTTATTTGTCTTTTTATAATTTTAAAATGTATTAATTTTTTTATTATATCCTTTTTTTTATATTTTTACATATTTGAATGAGAGAAAAATTACATAAATTAATAATAGTGAAATATTGTTGTCATTTAACTATAATATTTAAATTTTTAATAAAATTGAATTATTATCTTAATTGACATGCATAATTTAAAAAAGACCGTTAAAAAGAATTTGATAGAGTATTATTTAGAAGAATGCTACGTATACAATAATAATCTCTATTATTAGGTTGTATAAATTTAAATGTAAAAATAAATTTATATTACAATTTAATAATATAAATAAGTAGTGTATAATTTTTATGGTATAGCTAATATTTGTATATGATTGTTGCTGGTTACATTGGGAAAGTGGAAGAGTATGGCAGGGGGTGAGTCCCACCAAATCCAACGAGGCACGTAACATCATGATGATGATTAACCAAACAACCAAAGCATTACATGTAAGACCGTGCAAAACTGCGGGGTTGTGAGGCGGTGACCTGACCACTAATGACATGCACGCACGCACGCACGCTCCATTTCATCTCATCATCTTCTTGAAAATCAAATCCATGAATGAATAACCAAATCCCATAGTTTCCCACTTGAGAAATAAAGACCAGAGCACAATCACATTCTCACTAATACTAATCAATCCACTCTTCATTAAATATCTATGAACACACAGGCGCGTGAGAGGCACAGCTTCCGCAAAATGAATCGCGCGTAGGATGCACGTAAGGAGAGGTCGCGTGAGGGAGAGTGTGTGTTGTGTGTTAGTAAATGACAATGAATGAATGAATGTATTAATGTAGTCCTAAACTCAAAACGCTTAGCGTCTTGGGGTAATCGTAGTTTAGCGACTCGATCTTCGTAGTTTACAAAGCGAATAGAGAGCATCTTTTGAAAAGCGGTGGTCTCGTCCCGTTTGTCGAACTGTGCCTCATCAATCTCTAGACGATCTGATTCTCTCTCTCTCTCTCTCTCCTCCGTGACTCAGTACTCATGTTTTTCTTTTCTTTTCTTTTTTTTTTTTGGTTTTGAATCTACTACTCCTATCTTTTGATCGAATAGGATCCATATTCCAGAGGAGTTTGTTTGGTTGGCTTTGGCTATCATCATATGTGGGGTCCTTCTGTTTTTTTTTTTCTCCCTTTTCTTAAAATAAAATAAAATAAAAAACATCTACTACTGTTTTGGATTTTGTTTTCTTATTTAATTATTTATTGTGATGAGTAGTACCCTTTTCTTTGTATCTTTGACCCAAAGAGAATCCCCTCTCTAGTGGGCTAGACACAAACAGTGAGCCAAGTAATGAAGCAAGGTTGCTTTGATGATTGCAGAGTATCTCATTTGCGATATACCTTTATCTCTTTCTCTCTCTCTCTCTCTCTTTCCTTTTTTTTTCTACTTCCCTTGTTGTGATGAATGAATCAAAAAAAAAAAAGAATCTGAATGAAAATCTAATGGATGTTCTCTTGTTCTACTACAACTACTACTACAAAGACTACTAATACTGTGGCTGGCATAAGCAAGACTCTGGTCTCTCCTAAAAAGCAATGTAGTGATTGGGTTTGGATTCGGAGCATGAGGTTAGTATCATGACGAGCTTGGCTTTTCTTGTCTAATTTTGGATTCACGTCACGTGATTCCCACGGTACGGCCACCCCACAGGTGAAAAAAAAAGGAAGAAAGAAACCCAGGGTCCAAAACAAAATAAAAACTGGTTGTTGTTATTGCTGCTGCTGCTGCAGAAATTTGATGGATTGGACGCCCCTATAACAACTAACGGAGTAGTGGCGAGGGATGTTTGAGGACTAGTCATTGTTCGGTTGAAAATTACATTCACCTTCAGCCCACGCATTTCCTCACCCACCCTCATCAATGTGCGTGACTCTCAACAATTATTCCACCAAACACCCAAATATTATATAATAATAATAAAAGTATTACTAACATATTCCTCATAAATATAATTAACATATTACTACTATTTTTATGACTTTCATAGTAGAATTAACCCACCAATATGGCATAAGCATAATAATGAACAAATTAAATATTGCTACTTAATTAGTACTAGTAACCTCTTGTAGTACATAAACCATAATATATATGAGATATATATTGAGATGTAGTAGTGGAGAAATTCTGGTGCAAGTGGAGAAATTTAATTAATTAAGGAAATGGGGATGGAATATACTACTAGTGGGAGGGAGGGGTGGCAATTAACATTATGGGATTACCAAGAATAGAGGCAAAGAGTAGAGTAGAGAGTATATGGTTGAAGAATTCAATTATTGGGATTAGAGCGTGAAGGAGAAGGGAAGAGAGAGGAGCGTGAGAATAAGGGGGGTGGAGGGAGTAGTATTCCATTTTCCTTGGGAGGGTGGCAGAGGCAGAGGCAGAGATACGGATACGGACAGAGGTTTTTGATGTATTGGGTTTGAGACACTAAGCAAGCCTCGTGATCGGAGAAGGCAGATAGATCCATGGAAGACTGTTCCCGCTAGTCACGTGGGCTCTTTTGACTACCCCAATGACCACATCATATCCTCTCCATCCATCCCTTTTCCTTTCTTTCTTTCTTTCTTTCTTTAATTACTACTACTCCAGTAGTATATATAATATATCTGGTTCCAAGTAGAACTAGTGCTGTGCTATAAATTGATACTACGCAAGGGCAAACCTCACACAAAGTCACCAACAGTGCCACAGATAGTAGTACGTAACTCAATCACCAATCCTCATACCCTACCCTTACTAGAGACACCTACCTAGCTTAGCCTCAATCTTACTACCCTTTCATTCACATCACAATCCACTCCATCTTCTCTCCTCTCCTCTCCTCTCCTATAGCACACTGCACTGCACCACACTACTATCATCCCACCACTGGGTCCCCCCCACACTGTCTTTATAACATTACTCTCATCTTCTTTTCTTTTCTCTCTCACTCTCTCACTCTCTCCACTATATATATCTATGTAAGTACATGTCTCCATTTGCAACTAACGACAACGTGGACTGCAGGTGCTGACTGGTATTTCGCCATTTTATTAGCTCGCCAAGCTAACAGACAGACAACCCTCCTCTCTCTCTCTCTCTCTCACTCACCCCGTACCATTTCAGCTCTTTCTTCCAAGTCCCCTCCCTCCCTCCCTCATCACTTTCATTTCAAACATTTTATTATTGCAGTTCCCACTCACTCTCTACTTAGTACTTACTACTCCCCCACACACATTGTACTTCCCTGCTCCCAACCCCCCTTCCTTTAAATCCAGAACCCCACCATCATCATCCCTCCCAACTCTTTTCTTTAACCACAACCAAAATCAGCTGAAACCGTTTCTCTGCATAATACGGATCCAAATTCCGAGGACACGCATACATAGAAGAAGCAAGTAGTGGAGGGGGCTAGCTAAATCTAAGTGAGTGAAGGAAGAGAGAAAGAGGAGGCAATGATGCATGGTTCTTGCAGTGGAGCAACACAGCAGGGTCACGTGATGGGACCCTGCACATGTGGTATGTTTCACGGCCAATCAGCTGCGAATTCTTTCTCCATGCTATTCTCGATGCCAAACCACCACCACAAGCCCTACGATGAGCACGAAATGTATTCGTCATACAATACTAGCCAATCATCTTCATCCTCCTCCGTTGACTGCACGCTCTCCCTGGGCACACCCTCCACCCGTTTCACAGAAGACGAAGAGAAGCGTAGCCGCCGCTCCTCAGTCTCCAACTTCTGCTGGGACCTCCTTCAATCCAAACACACCTCCCATCATCACCACCACTCCCAAACTAACAAGTCCACCAACAACCGTACCAACAACAACAACGACCCTCTCCTCGCTCGTCGTTGCGCCAACTGCGACACCACCTCCACACCTCTATGGAGGAACGGTCCTCGCGGCCCTAAGGTATATATTCGATCAATGACTATTTATTGTATTTTATTATTATTCTTGTTAGTGTGATTGATGGGACTGTGTGAATTGAATTGAAATGTGCAGTCGCTGTGCAATGCCTGTGGGATAAGATTCAAGAAAGAGGAGAGGAGGGCGAGTGCCGCCGCCGCAGCACCGGCCGCGACTAGTGGCGGCGTGATGGATTCGTCGCAGATGTACGGGAACCACCATGGAAGCTCGTGGTATGGGCTGCCACAGAGCCAGAAGATGCAGTGTATTTCTCCGGCGGCGATGGGCGGAGAGTTCAGGTTCGTTGACGACGGCGACCGTGATTCCGAGAACGGGATTCCGTTCCTGTCTTGGAGGCTCAACGTTACGGACAGGACAAGCCTCGTTCATGACTTTACGAGATGAGATGATAGCTAGTAACAAAAATATTATATATATATATATATTAACAGATGATGACAAAAGGAGAGCTAGCTAGCTTTTTTTTCTATTATCTATCAGCCCGGTCAAGAGCAAGCAAAGCAAGCGGTTATACGTCAACGTTTTACGATGATGATGATGTAGGAAGATGTTTTTGATTGCGATGGTTGTGGTCTCGTCAATGTGATCTATGTTCTTTTATTTTATTTTTAATTTAACTTTATTTCTTCGTTTTGTTTGTTTCCTTTTCTCCATCTCGCAGTCTTGCTATGCTAGCATGAGATGGAGTGAGAATGGGATAATTCTATATTCTTAGTTTGCTTTTTCTTTCTTTAACTTTCTCTTTCAGTTATATTAACCTACTTTTTAGTTGTCTCACTTTTCCCTCTTACTAGTATTTTCTTGTGTAGTTGTTGATGTTGACCATCATTATGGACCGTTTGATATATGTATCCATTTTGGTGCGCATGGCTTTATTACTTACTTGAGCCATTATACACAAGATATGAGTGTTTCCTCCTCTGATGTCATAACTTCAAGTTTCACTTAAGCACCAGAGTATGAGGTTTTATATAGTGGATGCTTAACACTCAGATTTAGGAAAAGTTTTACACTCATTATATTTATTATGAATATACTTGTAAAAATTATAATAAGAACTACGTAGAATTTCTAAATTAATAAATGAAAACAGGTTAATTTCTTATATTGGACTAATAAAAAAATGGAAGGAGTAGTATTTTAAAGTTTAATTTTAATTGATATACTTATTTTCATTCAATCAAAATATTTTATTTATATAACTTTTTTAATAGTGAGAGAGATAAAATAAAAATATAACTGATGTGACATTATATGATTGGATGAATCTGTTAAAAGGTTGTATATTGTAAAAAAATTAAATCTATTTTTTAAAATTTTATTATATTTATTTGAAATATAGTCCATTCATATTCTATTTGAATGAATATTAATTTTTTAAATTATTTATGCAAAATCTTAAATAATATTAAAATGGAATGAAAGGAATATTAACTTAGTTATCGGATCAACTTAGGTGAAGAAATTAGCCATTAGCCATTGGTGGACTGTGAATACTATGGTATGAAAGATCATGAATATATACTTGTTTATAAATCCTACCAGTCTTATTTTAAATCTATCTGAAAATGGAGTGAAGAATTTTTAGTTTTGATATTTCTGATTTTCACAACACAGACATTGATGTAGTAAACATTTTGAGAAGGCAAAGGAGAGATTTAGCGGTGCAATTAATTGGTATGTTGGTGGAATGGCAATGTTGGATCAGTGTAGTGTCTGAACCGGACACTGTGCGGTTCAGAACAGTAAAACTGAAATGTCTTTTTAGTGATGAGAATTCTGCGTCCATCGAATCTAACCGTCCAATCAAGTTTGCGTTCCACTGCCTGGGAACTCATCATGCAACCTCTTTTCATCGTCAAATCTAACATCATTACCCGTATACTACATCTTTTTTAGTACCCAATCTATACAGAAAACCCTCTAAATTACTACTCTCAACCTTGGAAAATAATGTTGGTTTAAGGTTAAAAAATATATTTCACATTGATTGTTATTTTTTATTTTTTTATATATTTAATGATGATATATAATTTTTATCTTTAATATAATTTATTTGAAAAATATATCAATATAAGTATGAAAAATAATATAATTATTTTAATTTATTTTTTCATCATTCATATATTTTCTTAATATTCGTACATAAATTTTAAAAGACTATTATTTTAAAATAGAGGAAGTTCTAGTAACATCTTATCTATCATTCATTACATAATCAATCCACGTATAAGATGTAGTGTTTTTCTTAAAAAGAAATTGCTAAAGATTTAAAAACAGATTATATAATGTCTGCAATTGAGGTCTTACCAGAAATTTCAGTTTGGCGGATTCATTTAAAATAAAGCATTTCATTCTATATACTTTGAAATCTCATGTGTATCAAATATTTTAAAATAAAAAGAGATTATAAATTTTTGTTTACAGTATACAAAGTTTGATGAGATGCTTTCAAGTGTATATTTAATACAAATGTACGGATGTCTCCAGTACTATAATAACTCGACCGGCCCAGTTTAGAGAGGTGAATGTGTCTGGCATGGGCCAAGCCCCGTAAGTCCCCATCACCCTATCTGGCTGGATCCCCGGATCGGAGCACTGGCGCCCTGTCCGCTGGTAATGGGGTGCCTCCCCTTACTAGCATTCTTCTTAACCAAAAAAAAAAAATAGCATTCTTTTTAACCAAAAAAAAAAATAGTAAATAAGTAATGAGTATATTATAGTATTGTTTCTACAAGAATTGCAGAAAAGTATGATATTGATTTGTTAAATTACCATGTCAACGATCAGGCCCAAACAATGTTAATTTGATAGAATGATGTGAAAATAAACAATAACTAGAAGGTTTAGGTGTTCTCTTTCACCCTCTCTTCACTTAGATATGCAAATTACTCAATTAAACATTAACTAGTTGGTTTTGTTAGCATGTCAATAAAGCCTATGTCTAAGTCAATTAACCGGTATTAATGCTGGTTGTACATAAAAAATATATCAATTGAATATTCAATGCGTGTATTTGATGTGTGTTATAAGTATAATACATTACATATAACATATATTACATATGACATATATTACATATGACATGTAGCATACGTTTGATATAACATACTTTCGATTTACTAACAAGCATTTATATATTGAATATATAAATTTCAATCTACAGTTCTTGTATCTTGATCTCCGCTTCCAATCCTTTGGTCTTCAACTTTAATTTCAAGGTGGTCTTCAGTCCTTTATATATTGAATATCCAATTTCATTTTGTCATTGAGTATTATGTTTCAATCAAGGACGATAAGGTAGTATTTATTCCTATTCCAAAAAGAATGTGCAATTCTGGATTAACCTTTGCACTTATTCATCTCACATTTTGTCAATTGACATTCGGTGATGATAAATGTATTTTCCTGCTTATATCTCATAGTTGAGGGTAGAACTTAATAGGAACTAAAGAGGAAAAATCATATCATAGTCTCATTCATTATGAACTCGATCGAAATGTGACAGGATATCTATCGAACTTCATCAGTGTGTTAAAGTGTTTGCATCTAAATAATTTTAATTTATAAATATCAGTTGTCAAAAGACTTGGTTAATTTCCTCCAAAGTAGGGAAAAATCTATCTGCTATGTATAGGGTACAGTGGGTGAGCAATCTGATTTGTTAAAAGGGAAAAAAGCAAAAAAATCTTTCTCTGGCAGAAAATTAAAAGAAGAAGAGGTTGCCTCCTAAATTAAATTGGGAGTCATTTTATTTCATGGTGTAATTTTAAGGCATTATTGGTTGTTTCTTGTCCTTTCTTTGTGCTCAACTTTTGCATCACACTACTTAATATATGTATTCACAATTTCCTTATCATCTGATAGCAACTGATGATCAGAAAAAAGTTAGAGTTCTTTGGTACTAATGAAGTCATTAATTATTGCAAATTCTTAAATTACAACCAATTCAAATTCGAAAGGAAAAAAAATACAAAAAAAAATGGCCTCACCTGAATGCTATTAGAAAGTTATCTACCGTAGAAAAATCGTAACCTCTGGTTGACTCATCCAACTTACTAAACAACTATTTGTATAGAAGTACAGATATTGTGACAATTCACTTTGACACTCATACTAATTTATTAGGTATTATTGTTGTAGAAATATTATATAATTTTTTTTTATAAAACACTCAAATTAGTCCCTGTAAAATTTTTTATCGAACAAAATAGTCATTCTAGACTCAACAATTCAAAATACATCCCTCTAAAATACCAGACAAATTGGTCCTCCAATAAAATATTAATCAAATTAGTCCCTCAAGATTCATGAAAATTGTCAAATTAGTCCCTACTAATTAAAGATTTTGGACAAATTAATCCTCCAATTGTAAGGACCAATTTGACCATTTCCATAAATCTTAAGGGACTAATTTGTCTAATTTTTTTTGGAGGACTAATTTGTCCGGCATTTTAAGTTTGAAGGGATGTATTTTGAATTTTTTATTCTAGGAAAACTAATTTGTCCAATAAAAATTTTGAGGGACTAATTTGGATGTTTTTTCTAATTTTTTTGTACCATAGCATTTTGTATTTACTTAACCATCCTTGAAACCTACCACAGATCTAGGGGTGATCGGGTGTGAGGTATCAAATGAGTGTTATTAATTTGGATTGTTGCGAATAGTAGATATAGTTATGATTTAATAGGTTAGGTCCACTTACTTTTTTTTATCTTTCCCATTTTTTATTGGAATAATAAAAAATTGCAATATATGAGAATTAAAGAAGATATCATTATTTATAATAAATAAAATAAAAGAGATTAAATATTCTACTTTCTAACTTGACTTCATTTATTATATTATCATTCTTCGTTCTAATGAATGATAACAAGAACTTATTCGAATTCATAATTCCATTTTTTAATGATAATTCTACGAGTCCTTAGTTTTTTTATTAATATTTTATTATTTGAAGGGATGCATTTTGAATTTTTTATTCTAGAGAAACTAATTTGTCCAATAAAAAATTTTGAGGGACTAATTTGGATGTTTTTCCTAATTTTTTTGTACCATAGCATTTTGTATTTACTTAACCATCCTTGAAACCTACCACAGATCTAGGGGTGATCGGGTGTGAGGTATCAAATGAGTGTTATTAATTTGGATTGTTGCCAATAGTAGATATAGTTATGATTCAATAGGTTAGGTGCACTTACTTTTTTTATCTTTCCCATTTTTTATTGGAATAATAAAAAATTGCAATATCTGAGAATTAAAGAAGATATCATTATTTATAATAAATAAAATAAAAGAGATTAAATATTCTACTTTCTAACTCGATTTCGTTTACTATATTATCATTCTTCATTCTAATGAATGATAACAAGAACTTATTCGAATTCATAATTCCATTTTCTAATGATAATTCTACGAGTCCTTAGTTTTTTTATTAATATTTTATTGTTCCCCCCTCCTCCACCAACAACACCACCATTGCGTATTGTTATTTATCGGGTATAGAATAAAATGGATCTGTTTCTTTTTGTTCCTCTGAATATAATTGTTCCATCTTTCTTAAATTTCCTAAAAAAACCTAGAACAAATTTTTATCCCTTACCCGATATAATCGCATATTTTCTCTTTATATTGTGTATAGGTCGATGAATAATGACTCAAAAGTTTGCTTAATTTTTTTTTTAGATTATTAGAAGTTTATTTAATTAATTTGACACATATCAATTTAGAAATAGAATAAAAAATAAAATAAACACAAATATCATTTGTATATCATTTCTTTGGTATATTATATTTGACATTCAATTTGTTGCTTTTCATTTTTTATGTGGTTCATAATCCAACTTTCAAACTATTTTTATCTACTTTTAATTTTGATGGATGTCTTATTGATTAACATTCAACATTAAGATGTGAATATAACATTACAATAATGTTTGTCCTACAACATAAATACATTCAACAAGTATTCAACAGATATATATATATATATATATATATATATATATATATATTATTTATCTTTATTATTAGATTTTAAATAGATGGCACCTTTACATTCAAATAATTAAAAATCTAATAATGATAGGATAAATATTGTAAACTCTTATAAGTATTTATGTTATATATTCAACAAATATTTCTATGTTTAGCATTTTATTTTTGACATTCATTCGTGAGGGTTTAAATAAATCTTTTCATTAACATTCATTCATTAACACTAATAATATATGTGGTTAATGATTTCAGTATTGTCGGATTTTTTACATTTCATGATTGTCAAGAAAACCTTATTATCTTTTTTAATAGAATTTTAAAATTATTTTTAAGAATAATTTTATTGACACTTTATTGGTTAGATTAATTGTTTTCAACTATACTTGACGTACAACAGAAATACGTCCAACTTGTATCCAACGTGTGCTATCCATGTTACAGGATGTTTATACGTATAGCACACATCCTATAACATGGATAACACACATTGGATACAAGTTGAACGTATTTCTGTTGTACGTCAAACATTATTGTAAATTAGAGTACTTTCATTTCGAGCACCGTTATTCCAACACTAAAATATGCATGTTTCATTAAACACTCATTTAGTCCGATTAAATACATTATTATTATGTCTAAGAGTGATAAATCACTTTTTAGGTTTGAATAATATTTTTTAATTTACCAATATTATATGTACAATAAAAATCGTACAACAACCATATCCACCGTTAAAATGTAATATAAATTTACAAACTAATACAATCTCACAGTGAATATAATTGTTGTATAAATATTATATAATTTTCATTAAACACGTACCATTCCTCCCATTAATATAACAAGAGGAGGGATCCACTTACTCCATGAGTAAGTCTTTTATATTTACTCCATCAAATAATTTTTGATAAACATAAAATTAGATCAATCCAACCGTTGAATTTTATGATATTATCTTGATGATTATGCATATCAAATTTCAGAAAAATCAGACATAGATAGATATATTATTTAACACTTAACATTTACATATATTTTCAAAACTATATTATACGTCGAAATAACATGAGATGATGAAGTATCAAATTATATTAAAATTTTATGAAATTTTATACACTTGATCTATGTTTTGTAAATTAATATTTCAACGATTGAATTAATCAAATTCATTGTATATATAAAGTTATAAGATGGAGTAAGTATATCAAGACTTATTCTCTTCGAGTAAGAGGATCCCTCCTCATATAACAATGTATGTCCTGAAAATGCAATAGTTATTTATTTTGTTTGTTTGTAGGGTGATATATAGCAATTAGCTAGCGAGATGGTGAACGTGGTTGCAACACAATGGTCAGTTTTGTGCTGGCTAATGAAGATGGCGGGTGTAAGGCCGTGCATGGTGGAGATAGAGCCCGGAACAGTTATGAGATTCTGGGTTCCTTCCCACACAATCTCCAAGTCCAACAACCGCCACGAATACCCCACACTCGTTTCCAAACCCACCAAGCCAGCGGTGGTCCTCCTCCACGGCTTCTTCGCTGACGGAATCATGACGTGGCAGTTCCAGGTTGGCGCCCTAACAAAAGACTACGCCGTATACGTCCCAGACTTACTCTTCTTCGGCGCCTCATTCACCGACAAACCGGGCCGGTCACCGGCGTTTCAGGCCGAGTGCTTGGCGAGGGGGCTGAGGCAGCTGGGTGTGGAAAAGTGCGTGGTGGTTGGGTTTTCTTATGGTGGGATGGTGGCGTTCAAGATGGGTGAGATGTATCCTGAGCTTGTGCAAGGGATGGTCATTTCTGGCTCCTTTGTGGCTATGAAAGAGTCCATTGTTTTGGAGGCTGTCAAAGGGGTTGGCTTTTCTTCCTGTGCCCAGATGTTGTTACCCAATTCTGTTAAGGAAATGAAGGTGCTTCTCTCCGTAGGACTTCACAAGAAACTCGTCTTCCCCAACCGAATCCTTAACGACTTTCTCAAGGTTAATTTGCTCTCTACTTATTCAAATTTATTTATTTATCCAATCCTCTTATTTTCTTCAAAAATTAATGAATTATTTTTCGGAATGCATGGAGTCTCACAAGTGGAAAATATACAATAATGCTAAGTGGACCATGAAAAACCAGCTCATACAGTTAATGAGCCTATTTTGGTTTTGATTTTGACCCAATTAATCATTGAGATTGTAATGGACTTTGTAATTATGGCCCAAAATCTCATTTATTTGCTGGTTGGGCTGATTTTGTATTGTTCATTTAGCATATCACTCGTAAATAATTATTTGTAATTTTTCACCGTTCATTGGTAAGTACAGGTCAGTCCAT
This sequence comes from Aeschynomene evenia, assembly GCA_013621005.1. Lineage (NCBI taxonomy): Eukaryota > Viridiplantae > Streptophyta > Magnoliopsida > Fabales > Fabaceae > Aeschynomene > Aeschynomene evenia. The sequence continues at coordinate 3,550,711 of CM024267.1, read as the reverse complement.
CTCCTATCTTGTCGTAGCTTGTATACATGCAACTTATTCTGTTTATTTTTCTAAAATAAATCTTTCATGAACTGTAAATTACATGAAAGAAAATATTCTACCAAGTAAATTGATCACTTTTATAAAAATTTCATAAAAGTAAAAATATTGTGATGTTTTATCGTCATTTCATTTTTTTAAGCCATATTACTTTATATTTAATTTTCATATTTGCACTGACAATATATAACTTTTTTATGGATGATGCTAAATGAACAATACAAAACCAGCCCAACCAGTCAATAAATGAGATTTTGGGCTAAAATCAAAGCTAAAATAGGCTCATTGACTGTAGGGGCTGATTTTTCATGATCTACTTAGCATTATTGTTTTTTTATATAGTCATTCAATTATATCAGTCATGATTGTGTTTTCTCTCTCCACTACCTGAAAAGTCATACAATAGAAGTGTTTCGATTGAATGACACTGTAAAATCAATGCATTAAAATTAAACTCTATGACTTTATTTTGATATATAACATATTTTTAAAAATATAAATAAAAATATAGTATTTTTGAAGAGTCTCACAAAATTTGACATGTTAACCGGATTGATCATTAAATTGCATGTCCAAGCAAAATTGTGCACTTGTTGGTAATAAGAGCTCTTATGGCTGGACTTTGGCTCAGCAAGGAAGAGCCACTGAAATTTAAGAAAAAAGAAAGGCCACAAGGTATTATCATCACAAAGCAGGTGGGAATCATATTCTCATCTCATGGTCTGTTTTTAGTAATTAGCCTATTCACGTACTTTTAGCATAATTTATCTTTTGTTTCTTGTAATTGCAGGTTTTTTAATACCCAGATGTATCAATAGATGATAGGTCTAAAAATTAGTCTATAACAAACTACAGATTAAGCTCAGCTCAGACCAAGTATTTATGATGTAAGCATGGCTTATTAAGCGAAAAATATGGTCCTGAGGACCTGAGCTATTCTGGACTCTAATCATATTCAAGCAAGCTATTGCAAATTTAAGCCCCTAGAGGAGGGAAGGTAGAATGGAATGGAATATAATGGAAGCCTTGTGGGTTCTCATACATATATATATATATATGAAAAAATAAATTTTTTTTTGTATTGGACCAATGGTATCCCCAGTCCGATAGACTAAAGACTAACAGTGTGACCCTCAATTTAAGGGTTTAACCGCTGAACAATGAATTACCGCATATACAATGAGGGGGCAGTGCAACTTAATTACCAATATTGCCTTCTTTGTTGGCTTCCTACGGGCTGTTCTTGACCCATTATTCTCTATGTTAACAGTCATCAAATGGGCCTAACAGATATTATGGCTTATTTTATTTTCTCATTAAAAAAGTTGAAAAGCTTTAAACGGAAATGGTTTTGTACAGAAATTGGAAGAAAAAGTTTATATTTGTGAGTGAGGTATTGATATATTATTATTTGAGATAACCCAAATTTTAAAGTTTAATTTTTTTTTTTTTCAAATCATGGGATATGACTTGCATGAGTACAAATTAAATTACAGGCGATGTTCCCAAATAGGAAGGAGAGAGGTGAACTATTGGAGGCCTTAGAACAAAGTTATAAAGACATCTATATCCCCAATTTTTCGCAGGTGATATAAAATTGGGTTTTAAAATTGAATTAACGTGTTTAGTATTTTCATCATGTAATATATAGCTAGTGAATTACTCAACTTTTCTTGCAGCCAATACATCTTCTATGGGGTGACAACGACAAAATTTTCAAAGAAGAGCTTGCACGGACGATGAAAGAGTAAGACACCTAAACTATAAGTTAAAAATTTAAATAAATAAAACTTGCATTACTGCAAAATCAAGGCGTTATATTTCGAAAATTTTGTAAATAACTCTATTTTCACTTTTATATGCAAACCCTTAATTTGCATACCAATTGAGTATATTGACTAAATCTATATTATTTTACTATTAAGTTCACTTGTTAATTTCTATAATATACTAACAAATTAAACTGGTTTTTTTGAGTTATGAAAAAAATTACTTTTTGTTTTCTATTTATCCGTGTAACATAACAATTACGTAATGCACTATTTATTATGTGATGAATGCACTATTTTTTATGTGATAGAGGGGATGTAGCTAGTATAATGATTTTACTAATAACTCGCGAAAGGTTAGCATAATGATTTCATAAATTAAACTAAGAAATCTACTGAAAAAATTAAATTTCACAATTATAGAAGAATTAGAGAAAAATTTTTAAAAAAATAATTTCAGATACTGTGAGTATAGTTTCTCCTAGTAAAATTAAAAGTGCATGCGTACTACTTTTTTATTTATTTACTAATAGAAAACACATTGATTGAATCATTTTGTTGGTTAACGAACGTAAATGCATGCACATGGCAGGAAGCTGGGAAACAAGACAACATATGAAGGCATAAAGAAGGCGGGTCACCTGGTCTGCATTGAGCGACCCTTTGTATTCAATCGCTCTCTCAAGCATTTTCTTTCTTCCATCCTCCTAAGTGCCAAATAATTACTACCTATATCCATTTCAAATCCTTAATTACTCTTATTCTTATGCATGCCTAAATTATGCTCTATTTATTCCAATACCAAGGTGAACCTAACTACTCAAACAATAAATGCATGCCCTTTTGTATTTCATTGTACCCTATAGATTATCAATGATAATAATCAAGACTTTCTTTCAGGATGACGTGCGATTGTGTGGTCCTCTCATTTAATTTCAGGGTTCGTACGCGTACAATGGCATCCTAAATTTTCAAAGTTCAGTGCAATATAATTTGTTTAGGTTAATGACTATAGTTTTTTATTTGTTAGAGACACAGCAAAAAATCAGCCAAAACAGTCGATAAATAGGAATTTGGACCACAATCACCCAACTCATTAAAAATATACTCATGATTAAAGGAAAATTCTTGGGGCACAACAAAAAGCCAGCCAAAACGGCCAACAAGTTATGCACAACATACATAATATAAAATGCATATATCATATGTAGTGCACAACGTATATCATCTATTGTGCACAACATATATCACATGTTGCAATATCATTTTTCTTTGCAACATGTTATATATGTTGTGCACATCATGTGTTATATGGTGTGCACATCATGTAATATTCATTGTGCAATTTATGTTATATATGTGCACAGTTTGTTGGCTGTTTTGGCTTGTTGTGTCTCTAGCAATGCTCATGATTAAAATGCTTTTGAGCCATAAAATACAATAATGCTAAGTGGACCATGAAAAACCAGTCCATACAGCCAATGAGCCTATTTTTGCTTTAGTTTTGGCCCAAATAATCATTGAGATTGTAATGAGCTGAGTAATTATGACCCAAAATCTTATTTATTGACTGGTTGGGCTGGTTTTATATTGTTCATTTAACATCACCCCATAAAATATTAAATGAATTTTATTAGCTGTTTTGACTATAAAAGTATTGTTCCCCAAGCATTTTTGTTTATTTTTTAGTAGTGATTTATTTATGGGGTGTAAATGAGTTATATATCTCACCAATTTAAACAATCTTTTAAAATTATCATATCAATGATTAGATCATTATCGTTATCTTCAAATACAAATATCTTATAGGATATCAAAATAAAAATTTATTTTCTAACATGAAAAAATATTATTTAATTAACTGAAAGGGCAAAAGGGGTATCTTGCGTTGCATGTTGGTGAGGGAGAAATTAAATAATGTTGATCTTGCACAACATGTGTCGCTTCTTGCTACTCTTAACCTACCTTCCTCGCATGACAATTGACAAGCCAGTCCTCTTCCTAAGATTACCTTGTATTGATGTCTTGATGTCTTTAAAGAATGTATTTTGGTGACCATATTTATGAGTTTTTTTTTTGGTAGGAATTTATGAGTGTTTAAATATATGCTCTTGTTAAGATGAGTAGACTTAACTAACTCTATGAAAAAGAAAGAGGTCCCTATTCCTAATCATGTGAACAGTTGTTCCATTTAAATTATTATTGTGGCGCACAATTTTTTTTTGGATATATTGGAAGAGTTTTTCTCCCTATTTTTTTCATTGATCTCTCATCTCTAATCTCTAATTATAAGCAAGAATCCATCTTAAATTTATCATAAAAAGTAAAATTTTCATAACTACTCATGCTTATAAATGAATCCATAACATTATTCTTAGATATATACTTATATCTATCTATCTAAAGGAAAACTGAATTTCTTCCAAAGTTCTTCCCTTAGTCTCGGGGACCCACATTGCCGCAAAAGCAACAGTTAATGCAGCCACTGCTGTGTAAATTGCAAATGTCCCTGTTCACACACAACATATGTAGCATTATATATTCACTGCCAAAATTAATAAAGCATTCGTTGATTAAATTTTAATCTTAATTATAATTATCATTATCATTTGCATTGATTTTTTAGAAAATCATACTCACAAATTTTCCTATTAATTTGATACTTTATTTTATTTCAAATTTCTTAACCATATTCCATCATATGCTAAAATATTTATATTATTTATAGGATTTATTTAACCTAAGAATACTAGATAAAAGTTTAAACAACAAAAATAATGTTAAAAAATGTATTTTTATGTTTTTAAGTTTGAGATTCATTCAAATTTTTTTAAATTTGTTTTTCTAATACCCTTAATAAAAATTGATTAGAAAAGTTCTTAATTTGTTAATATATTCTTCCCTATCATCATATCATAGACACACAATAATAGATGATACACACCTCCACTGCTCCATGTCAAAAGCAAGTTTGCAGTCATTGTGATCATCCATGAAGTCAGCCAATTTGTCAAGGTAGCTAAACTGCCAGCAAGGCCCTTTATATTCACAGGAAGTATCTGAAAATCAAGATTAATTAAATAAATAAATAATAGATAAGTCAATTAATTAAGTCCTTCAACCATACATAATTATTCGATGTCAAAAAGAGGCAAAATGGTGAGTTCAGCACCAATTCCTGAGTTAGCTAGTTAGTTTGTTACCAATGAATATATATATATATATATATATATATATATATATATATATATATATATATATATATATATATATATATATACCTCAGACATTATAAGCCAAGGGATTGGTCCAATTCCTAGGGAGTAGCCAATTACCATAGTCTACAAAGAAACAATTGATCAAGCTGATAATTATTAGAACTAATAAAACCCTTAAATCAATGGAACTGATGAAGAAAAAGAAAGAGGAAAATAAACATACATATATATATATATACATACCACGAGGCCAACAACAGAAACTATTCCCAAAATGCTGTATAGATGAGAATCCTTGGATGTGACTCCCTGGTATATTATAGTACCAATCATCAACTAGTTAATTAATTAATCAATTAATAACATATATAGCTAGTCAAGCTAAGGTCATGATGATATATATATATATATATATATATATTGATCATCGATCAAGGTTGTATGATTGGCAGTACCAACCTCCAGATAGAAGGCTATAGAAACAACCAGAAGGCTAACACTCATTATAGATGAGGATATCTGCACAAGTAGTGATGATCATATTAGCATATTAATTTCAGATTAAATCCACATGATGCATTCTATTGCATCTTAAGGAAGGACAAGTTTTTGGTTCATTATTATTAATTAATATAATATCACTCACTATAAGAAGCAGCCTCCGGCCACTTTTGTCCACTAACCAAGTAGTCATTGCAGTGGCTATAACCTGCAACAGGAAGCTGATATGATTATTATTATGAGAATTGCTATATATTTTTGTATGATTGATATGTAATAATTTTTATATTTGTAACCTGAATAGCTCCAAGTCCAACTGTAGCAGCATTGCTAGATGAAATTCCTGTTACAAAATGGAAGTCAATTTAAAAACAGGGGATTGATACTGCCAACATTTGCCATCGAATCTAAAACCTAAATTGATTATAATTAACAGCTGATAGGGGATAGGGTATGTAGATAGAGATGTAATAATAACCTGCATTTGCAAAGATGGTACTTGAATAGAACAGAACTCCATTGGTACCACTCAATTGTTGGAGCACAAGTAATCCAATCCCTACCTGCAAGGCCTTAGTTAGCCAAAACGCAGAACCAAAAAGGATCAAAGCATAGAGGATATAGCATATAGCATACCATCAAAGGAAACCAATATCTTTTCATCTTTAGATCTGCAATCCGGACTGTGACTCCTTTTCCCGATGATGCCACTGATCTCTACACAAAAAGCATAGTCTTGATAACTGCATATATATGACTTGAATTGGTAGACAAAATTCATAGACCCCACAAATTCATAATACCTTAATTTCATGTACTTCAACAGATATGTCTGTGTCAAATCCTCTTAACACTTGCAAAGAAGTCTCGAACTCCTCTGTCATCCCCATCTTCGCCTAGAAATAGAAACAGAAGAAAGAAACTCAGGTAGAATTAAACATCATATATATTCTCTGTTAATAAAAAAACAAACTGGGACAGACATGTTAAATCAACAAAGATGAAAGGTCAAAAACAAAAATCAATAACTACAATGTACTACATTTGATCCATACCAGCCATCTAGGAGATTCTGGTATGAAAAATAATCCAGGTATTAATACTGTACAGGGCAAAATTCCTGCATTGGAACAGAAAATGTTTTTAATTACTCTTTGGTTGTTGCAAAAACAGAGTATGCTATTGCTAGCTATATGCTTTTGGACATCAATTGTTTTAGTTCCAATTATGTATTAGGAATTTACCTAGAACTGCAAGCGCTCTCCAGTTGACAAAAAGGCCTAAAAGATAAGCCAGCATTATTCCAATGGTGATAGAAAGCTGAGCAAAAAGTATATCATGAAACAATAACAGTTCAAAATATCTGCAAATAAAAGAAAAAGTAATGAAGACTCGCATTCACAAGTATCAGTAAGTGCCAACCTGGTTGACCGATCCAAGAGTGCCTCTCATGTTTTGTGGTGATATCTCAGCTATATAAACAGGCACCTCAAAATATAACCGCATATATTAATTTCACTTAGCACTCTTCTCGACAGCCCCAACAAGTAAAGTAAAAGATAGAAGAAGCTAAGGGCCATAGAGATTACCACATAAGAGATTATACCAACGCCTAAACCTTCCAATAACCTTCCCATAAATAAAAATGACGAGTCCTACAATTTAAGTTCACAAATAACAAACTATGTAAGGTAAGAAAATGCAGATATATATAACGGTATTTCACTACCCATAATGTTGATGAGTGCTAATTAATAATTAACACTTACTTTGGCAAAAGAAATTGCGAGCCATCCTATTATATTGGGGATTGCAGCAATCATCAGTGACTGCATTCAACATGCCAAAATCATTCTCATCATCGCACTCCTTGCTGCTACTATTTTCTTTACTTTTTCTTTTACAAAATCAACTTAGAAAAAAGGTTACAATGATTAATGATACATACCCCTTTGCGTCCGATGTACTCTGCCATTTGACCACTGACTATTGCTCCCACCATCGCCCCCACATTGGATAAAGATCCAAATAAAGAGAACTGATCATGACCCCAAGTCAACAAGTAAGCAACAGAATGGTTCAAAAAGTCAAAACTCGTGATTCAAATGAATCGAAGGACAAAAGAATTAAGAATATGCAGAGCCAAACCTCAGAAAGTGAGAGCTTTAGATCGCTTGTTATACTCTCTTGTGTTGGAGAGGAATATCCACACTATACATAAGCAAACAAAACAGAGGAAAATGTTCGTTCAGTCTTTGATACATACAAGACTAGTTATGGGCTATATATGGAGTGAAGAATATGTTTATGTACCGTGAAACCGAATTGAATAGGACCCAAAGCGACAATGAGGACACAGAAGAGGACAGAGACAGAGGCATCTCGGATGACCTGAATTGAGGATCCTATGAGGCTGGACTGCTTGGAACCCATCATCCTGTACCAGCTCCCAGTGTTGAGGAACGGCTTCCTAAGCTCCTTTCCATCTTCGCCGCTATCGTCCCGCGCCCTCATGGCCTCTGCTTCCAAAGAAACAGAACAAGGTGGATATAATAATGGTGTTACTTAATTGCTTAGCTTGATGTCAAAGTTTTATGAGATCCCAAGATTCATAAGGTAGGTGTCAATTGGACATACAGCGCTGCACATGTATCATGTTTCTATATTATATTGGGAAGCAGCGAATGCGATTAAACTATGAAATGGTTGTTGGCTTTGATATTACCTCTTGTAATTGGTGTTCATCCTTAATGTACTTGTGTGCGTGGGTTGTGAAATACGGTTTATCTTCATAACCGCTACTTCTTTTACATTGGATGCCATTAATTAAGTAACAAATTATTGATTTCCAATATTAAAATGCATTTGATGTTTAAATAAAATTTGATTAGGTGTGCATCCCATACCAAAAACATGAGCTGTACAGATCGAATAAAAAGGCATTAAGACGTACTATAAGATGATTTGTTTGTAATGTGGATGAAGACAAGAGTCAAAACATTTTTCTGGAGATAACTTATTTTGTTCAAATTTGAATTATATATTCCTTTTGTTTGGAGTTCAGACACAGAAAAACATGGTCTGTTCTCAGGATTGGATCGATCCAAATCTGAATAAGTATATATCCTTTAAGATATTAGATTTTATTTTGTACTATAAAATAGAAATTATGTGTTTTAAATATTGAAACACATCAATTTTTTTACCTATAATATAAATTGAAGACTATATATTTTAAAATATGAGATTTTACTATTTTTTAGATATATAATAAAATAAAGATTATAGTCTTTAAAATATTAAACCATATAAATTTTTTACGTATAATAGAAATTAAATATTATATTATACTATAAAATAAAGACTATAAGACTTTAAAAATATTGAGTTACATAAATTTTTTAAATGTTGTAGAAATTGAATGTTATATACTTTAAAATGTGATATTTCAATATTTTTTGGATATACTATAAAATAAAGACTATAGGCTTGAAAATATTGATTCACTTGAATTTTCACATATACTAGAAATTGAAGGTTATATACTTTAAAATGCGAGATTTTACAATATTTTTTTATGTATTATAAAATAAAGTCTATAGCCTTTAAAATATTGAATCACATGAATTATTTTACATATAATAGAAATTGAAGACTATATACTTTAAACGGTAAGATTTCACTATTTTTTTGGATATACTATAAATACATACTATAGCTTTTAAATTATTGAATCAAATGAAGTTTTCACATATAGTAGAAATTGAATGCTATATACTTTAAAAATGTGAAACATTACAATTTTTTTGAATGTTTTATAAAAAAAAAGACTATAGACTTTAAAATATTGAATTACACGAATTTTTTATATATAGTAGAAAATAAAGACTATAGACTTTAAAATGTGAGATTTTACTTTTTTTTTTATAATAAAATACATACTATAGATTTTAAATTATTTTATCCCATAAAATTTTTACATAAAAATTGAAGGCTATATATTTTAAAATATTTTATACCATATTGAAATATTCTTTAAATATGGATTAAAAAAATTAAGAACTTACGATCGAAAATGCTCCAAAAATATGGGGTAAAGATAATATTTCTCGTTGTAATGACTAAAGAGGACCAAACTCATGTATGTATGTTAACCTTGCCATCATTCATTCTCCCCTAATTCCCAATATACTTTTTTGTGCCCTAAAAATCAGCCCCAAATTTGGATTTTGACAAGCATGAGACGAACTCGATCTCAAACCAGAGCCATCTCCGATCCTCACCCTCATGATGATCATGATCAGGAACCACAATCCCCAACCACCACCACCACCACCACAACAACCGCTCCCCCATCAAAACTCCAATTTCGCGCCCGAAAGATCCCAAGACTCACCAAAGACCCCATCACTCCAAAACCCTCTCCAACAACTGCTACGATGATACTCTCTCCCACCATTCCCATTCCAAAACCCTTAACATCCATCGGCGAAATCGACCTCGCCCTCAACCACCTCCGAACCGCCGACTCCCTCCTCGCCGCCTGCATCGACTCTTTCCCACCTCCGAAGTTCCCCTCTCACCGCTCACCATTCTTCTCCCTCGCCAAAAGCATCATCTCCCAGCAACTCTCCAACAAAGCAGCCGAAGCCATCGAGAACCGTTTCGTCACGCTCTGCGGTGGGCGGGCTCTAGTTGGGCCCAACGCCGTACTCTCTCTCTCGGCCCAACAGCTCCGCGAGGTTGGAATCTCTGGGCCCAAAGCCAGTTACCTCCACGACCTCACAAGCAAGTACCGCGATGGGCTTTTGTCGGATCCAACGATTCTCGAAATGGACGACGAGACGCTGTACACTAAGCTCACGATGGTTAAGGGGATTGGGCCTTGGTCGGTCCACATGTTCATGATTTTCACGCTTCACAGGCCCGATGTTCTGCCCGTTGGGGACCTTGTCGTTAGGAGAGGCGTCGAAAAATTATATGGGCTCAAATCTTTGCCGTTGCCTTCGCAAATGGAGAAGCTTTGCGAGAAGTGGAAGCCTTATAGGTCCGTTGGGTCGTGGTACTTGTATAGGCTTATGGAAGCGAAAGGAATCTTGCCAACAGTAACAAAACTTTAATTGGGCCTCCTTAGGGCCCATCAATTGAATTAACTGGGCCTTGGTTAGGTGCTTGTTTGTGTTAAGAATGGTTTTCGTGGTCGTAGTATTCTGTAGCTGGCTTTTTGCGGGCCCGTGGGAAATTCTCTCTTTGCCTTTTGTTTTGTTGTATGAAACTGTGAATCATTAAAATTTTAAGGTTAGTGGATTAAGGATTGTTCTGTTCTTTAATTTTTTTTCTCTTTTTAAGCAGAAAGCAACAAAAGCGAAACAAAAGGGCTTGATCCGATTCTATCATCGGCACATCTAATAGAAGGAAAAATCAAAAGTGAGAAAACAAATAAAAAGAAAAAGGAGAAGCTGTTATGTGTAACCACCGAGAAAAAGACAAAGGAGAGAATCATATGGGTTGAGCCGCTTTATGAATATTAATCGCATAATAGACATCTTGGGATTGGGATGGACTAGCCCACTATCGCACAAGAGCTAGACGACAAAAAACACAAACGATGCCATTATGCTTAAAGTTTTGTTCTTTTTTTCTTTCTGATAATAATCATGCATGCCCGTAAACTTGATGCTACTGTATCATATCATAGTAGCTGTTCAGCAATAATCTTGATATTATTACACATTCTGCAAAGGACAATGTAAGTATTAGAAATTACTACCAATTAACCATGTACATCTACTTCCTAAGGCCTTAGGCCTTCTCCGAATAAAATAAATACCCTACATAGTTACTATATATTTCAGCACCCAAATTCAATAAATTGTTTTACAGCACATTTAACATGTGTTTATCATAACTACAGTACTTATTTTTATTTTAAAATTTCTAAAAATGTAGTTTTTTTTACTAGAATTTAATTTTCATCCACTAACCGTGTGTATAATTATTTTACACAGTCATCTAATTATGTACTGACATGTTAGACATAATTCTGTTTTCTCTCTCTCCTACTGCTTGAAAAGTCATACAAACATAATATTTTAATTAGATGACAATATTAAATACTTTTACATCACCAGTGCATCAAAATTTAACTTTTTTTTTCACTATTCATACTTTCATACCGATACACTCACATAATCAATCATCTTATTTAAATATCGACTTAATAAATTAAAAAAATTGAGTTAATAAGATACATAACTCATTTATAGTCACAAAATTATTAAAAAAAACATATATCTTAAAATTTTATGAGTTGCAGAAAAATTCACCAAAAATTTATGTAAAAACTTCAAATGAATAATTGTGATAGAAGTTCTCATGAAATTGGGATGAGGTTTTTGATTTTGACCCGTCCAATAAGAAATCTTGTTATGTTCCTCTCTTCAAATTAAATTCATTCAATTTGTGACTTTGTGTAGTTTCTTTCAGTTCCCCTGCTTACATTAAATCATCATATATTGAAGTCATATATATTCTCGTTATAAGTCGTAAAGAAAAATTTAAAGCAAGTCTTAAAGCATATCTAAAAAAAAATCATAATGTTGTACAAGTCACAAAACAAAAACTACGCAGAGAGATGGCCAGCAGATTTTTGATTTCTCACTCAAAACTTGTGGAAGAAATTGTTACAAATGGATGAAAATATTTCACAATAGAATCATTGATGATTTGATTAACATAAGTGCCTATAATTGCTAATTGTCCCATAATTTCCCCCTCCTTTAATGTCATTCGCAGTGTGTAATTACTAATTAATTAAGTTTACTTTCATGTGGAAGAAAAGGTGTAAAAAAGTGCCAAATTAAAGAAATATTATTTTGTTCAGTTTGACGACATTATTATAAATTATAATTTAACAAGATAAAGTTAAAGCTTTAAACCAACAATAGTTGTGGTTCAAGTATGTGACTGCGATAGATAGTCAAAGATTTTGTTAATAAAGTAATATCATTGGAGAACATTACAATTAATGGCTATGGTTATTTTATGTTGTGTTATGCAAATTCTGAGGTTAAAGTTTACAAGTTTTGGCGTAAAGTTTGAAGAAAGAATCTTGATCACAATCTACTGCAAAGAAAGCCAATGAGATACACTCACTGCTTACACAAAGATAAAGCCGAATTGGTATAAGTGGTGGTGATCCATGGATTTGGTGCCATAGGGTAAAGATTATTTAAGGGTCTGAATATTAAATAAATAAATAGTGCAAAGTGCAAATTCCACCAATATAATTGCATTTCGCCACGTGGCCGCGTGCGGTACCTGATGTGACTCTCACACACATACACATAATCTATTGATGTTAATTAGATTTCCTTGTCTTTGATTCTGAGTTTGGAAAAAAGGCTAAACCTAGCGAGTAGCGACTGTAGCTTTCTACAGCAATAGTAAGTATTACTCCCTCTGTTTTTTTTTTTTTTTTTCACTTTTTCTTTATGTAGTATTTTAGATAATGATTATTTTTATCTAAAAATTAATAAAAAATGGATATATTTTATAATATTATCTGTAATTAAAATGGATACAATATTTTAGGTAGAATAATTTATTTAATAGAAAATAAATTAAACAAAAATAAAAGATAAAAAATATATTAAATATTGACTAAAATTATTAATTAAATAAATAAAAAACAAATTTAAAATTTAAAGTGAACAACTAAAAAATAAAGGGAGTAATCCATAGCATATTAATTGTTTAGGTTTGGTAAGAAAAGGTTGCCGTCTTAGATTTGTGGCATTCAGCCATTCAGGGGTACTAAAGTTTATAAATTAGGGTTGTTATTATCACTATATATAAAATTGATTTTTATTATAATTTATGATTTATGTTGAGAAAAAAATTATTATTGCTGATATTTATATTTATATTTTTAATTTTAATATGATAAGCAATATTGGATTGTGTTTTCAGTTAAACTTATTTAACTGATGAGAGTCATATTATGCACATGGACTATGGAATAGTAGTATATTAATCAGCTAGTCATATAATTTAGGCTCTACAACTTAGGAGCTAGGTTTTGACGATATTATTAAAAATTACTGGAAAAAGACAAGCAGAGTGTAGGAATAATCCTTATTTAGGGTTTAGAGATCTCAAATTTTCGACCGTACCCACATGGACCACATCTCATCACACTCACAAATTGGTAAATTACGACAAATTTATATAAACATTATGTAAATTGCCAAATTGCGCACACCATTATTCACAATTCAATGTACTATTAACAAGTATCTTAAGCAAAACTCGTCAAATTAAAATTTTCATTAAAATTAGTTGAAATGGTGGTGGATATTCATCATTATTCAATGTATGTGACCAAGTTGTAATACATGAGTATTGACTATTGAAACTAGAAAGAGAAGTAATAAAATAAAATGAGAAGGAACGCTTGGTTGGGTATGAGCCACGTATAAGATGTTTCATTCTTATAGTTAAGCATGAATAATTATTGGCTGTGCCTTAATAAGGTATAGTACTAGTTGTGTACTCGGAAATTGTTCCATCTAACCATTCCAATAATCAAATCATTTAATAAATAAATTGAAAGATTATGATAACAATCAAATAAATAAATGGATGATGGTGGATCAGATAACTTATTAAATTCTACAATTAGGAAACAGAAACTTTGAGGTGCTCACGAGATATTCTTCTTGTTGTTATTAGTTCCCAGATATATGTTGCAATTAAAAACTAAGCAGCAAATCAAACTTAATTAGTTAGAAAATTCTTTCCTAATTTGATCAGAAGAAATTGGCATGAGCTCGATATCGAAGTAGTAAATCGGAGAGAGATGAGGGTCATTTTGGGTATTTTATTTGATTTGTCCAATGGCCAATGCAGTTTCAACATTGAAGTCAAATAATTTGTTCAAGGTTTCAATATATTTCCTCAACAAAAAACTATCCAATATATTTTTTCATGAATATATCAAATATATTTTGATTCTTATAAATATAGATAGTTTTAAGAATTTTAATCGCTATAATTATTTATTGCCTTTTGATCCTTTTTTATGATTTTTCCTAATTTACTTAAAATTTAGATTCCTCAAAATATTTTAGGATTATGTATGATTTTACTTTTCATTCTCATTTTAATGATTAAAAATATAATTTTACTTTTATATCATTTATTCTTTGTCATCTTCATTTCAACTACCTCACATTAAAACTTTAGTATACTCATTTTAGTGGTTACACTACCTACTGACTAAGAGCATGGGTAGATCTGCATAATAAAAAAATCAATTAAAATAATCAACAAATGGAAATTTAGACAATAATCACTCAACCCATTAAAAATATACTCATGATTAAAATTGCTATTTGAGTTATAAAGTGCTAAATGAACTTTATTAACTGTTTTAACTAATTTTTATTGCGCTCCAAACATTTGTAAAAAAGTAATTCTACTCTGATATATCAAAAAAAAATTATCGTTGTTAATCTTACTTTTCAAATGTCTAATCAAACGCAAATATATTTCTTCCAAAAGTAATTGTTTCAAAAATAATTATCTGAACTTACTTTTTCTAAAAGTAATTCATCCCAATATTAAATCAAACAAACACTTAAAATTTTGCTCATAGAATTATGTAATGTAATTTTTAATTTTCAAATAAATAAATAGATCATATATATATTTACTCTCCTAATTAAGTATGTATATTGTCGTATCAGATCTATTCACTGCATCAAATCAAGCGTGGTAAATGCTTTTTAAATGCTAAAAGATAATAATAATGTTTTTTTTTTTTTTTTATGAATTGTACAATGCAATGCAAGTTGTTAGATACTCTCCCAGGAAGTGACAACTATTCTAGCTAGTTCCATCATCGATCCCTCATTTTATATAAAGAGTTACGATAAGAACTAGCCAGATATGATTCCTATGTATAGTTTCGAGTTGATGTTTACGTGATCTTATATATGTTAATTGTTAATGTTATATATATATATATGCTTGCTAATATATATGTAAAGACAATCAAGATTAAGAAATAAATTTACACACACCTTCCTTACATTTTAAAAAAACTCAACTTTAATTCCCTGCCATGGATATATATGTATATTTTTGTTTTCTAACAGATGATGATTATACACGTTCACTTTTAATTTAATTTCTCCCTGAAGAAAGTACTTATGGCGTTGTGTCATTATTCCACATATATATGTATTTGAAGTGACAAAGACTTGACAATATATGTGATATTGACCGCTATTTTTTTTCTTTTTTTTTTTTTTCTTTTTTCCCTTTTTTCCTAAGGGGGCATCTAAATCTAATCATTAGAAGATCACGTTTTTCTCTCTCGATTTATTATCAACATTGTTATAAGTGTAATAAAAAACAATTAAAATAGTTAATATATTATGAATAATAAATATTATTCAATATATACTATATATATTACATGTTGATGCACAATATATATCACATATTATAAAGAAAAATAATATTACTACATGTAATATATGTTGTGCACAATATGTCATATATGATGTGCATATTATCCTTATATGACTACTTTAACTATTTTTTATTGTGCAACAAGATTTTTCATTTATTATTGTTAATCATATCTTTTAGAGTGTACCCTACAAAACAACTTAAGACGTATTTAGCATTCTAGTTCGCTCAATTTATTTTATCGGATGAGGTTTTATTACTCAAATTGAATAATTAATCTTTTGTAGGAAACTTATTAGAATGATCCTCACACTATTAAAGCTAAGTAGAAAACACTTTTCTATTAAATATATATGGAAAAACTATTTAAATTAATCATAAAATGTTGGACCAAAACAGGTTAGGCGGCAAACTTTAGCTTAGAAGTTAGAATAAACGTACATTCAAAGACGCCGCAAATTTGAGTGACAAATTAATTAAATATATAACAGTTCATATAAATCAAAAGGATATTCACGTCCGAATAATATTATAATTGAAAGTTTGTTGGATTATAATTTTTACTGATGTGAATTAAATATTTTGGTGAAGCAAACAAAGAGGATATATAAACAGCAGGAAGAAGACAATGATTGAATCCAATGATTTCTCAGTGAAGATATATACAAAGGGGAGAACAAAACCATGGAGATTTATGCGCATCTCTTACACACATTTCCCGTGTAAAGAACAATCTATAGTTGAATTATTTTTGTTGTGTGAATCCCATCAAATATAAAGTATCAGTGACTCATATTATGAGTGTACAATGAACATTTCTCATACATAATAAATAACTTGTAACAAGTATTAGCTAGATTAACAAACAAAAATTAAAGAATAATTTTTAGTATTATCTCTATTAATTTTTAATTCACATTAGTAAATAGGTTTTAAAATTGTCTCAACAGAATAAACAAATTAAAAATTAAACTGGAAACGGGACACAGAGAGGGAGAAAAACAATAATTAAAACCTGCTTGGTGAAATGTGGTCACAATATAATCCTTGTTCAACCAAACAATTGATTATTATTTAATCCCTCATTGAAATGTCTTTATTGAAAATCATCCACTAATTAATTATATTATTCCGTTACAAAGAATTGTGTACAGCTTGAGTCAACAGTAACGAATGATAAACAGTAGTGAAGAGATAATAACAATATTATCATAAAATTCATAAAAGCATATATATCAATATCAATTTAAACTCAATGAAGAAATGTAAGTCAAATGGTACAGTAGCTAGTAGCTAGAGTAGGAGTTAGGCATTTTGTCTATGAAAATAAGTGGGCAACGTGACTCTGTACTCGAAAGTAACCAGAATAGCACAATCACAAATCGATGCCCCGAAAGAGAAGTCTGTGTGGAAAAAGAAGATAATATTAGATCACAAAGATGATTGAGATAAAAAAAAAAAAATCAAAATAGTCAATAAAGTCCATTTAACACTTAATGATTCAAATAACATTTTTAATTATAAATATATTTTTAATGGACTAGATAATTATGAATTAAATTTCTATTTATTAACTATTTTGATTGATTTTTTATTATGACTGTGACCATACTCATATTAGATAGATGCTAACAATTTTGAAGGGTATGTACGTACCAAATAGCATCAATTGCAACCGTGAAAGAATGAAGATGATAAATAAAACTATGACCCATTGGTTCAACCGAACAGTGGGGTTCACACATTGCAGGCGCACAAACTAAGTCACTACCCACTACAAATAATAGAATATATATAAACAATAAAATCCCATTTTATTACCATTTTTTAGATTTGGTAAAATTTATTAAAACCCCATTTTATTTGTCCAAGTGATATATAAATCAAGACAATACCTAAAAATAATCCGTGTAAAAATTTTATAAACTAAAAAAAACTACAAATAGAATATAATATAATTAAATTTGATGCATTGTACTATCATCAAATTAAAATATTTTAACTGTATTTTTAAATAATAAGTGATTCCATCAATTATTATGACTGGTATGTTAATAGGTGATTAGTTGAACTTGTAACAATTTCATACTTGTATTAAATTAGATTCTATTAAATATGCTCCAAAAGATTGGAAACACTACATAAATGGGCAGAGTCGAGAGAGAGAGAGAATCTGACACAGCAAAAGAAAGACAAGTGCTATGTAGTGGCCCAGCAAGCATTCACTTCACTTTAATGCTGCTCACATCCTTAGGAAAAAAGAAAAGGAACCCTCCTTCTTGTATTCTAGTGATATTATTATCTTTCTTAAGCAAGCTAATAAAAAGTTTGATAGCCTCATAAATTCCTTGATCTCCACCGTGATTTGCATGTCTTATTAAACTTAAACAGCTTAGCATATAAGGTTAGGTGGTTACAACAGGGGAAGATTCGAAGCCAGAGACACATCTCTACCCCCTTTATCAATTAAATGTGCTTGTTTAGGACACACATTCACTTGAAGAGATTTTTGGTGGTGTAGAGCAATAATTAGAAGCTGGACCAGTTTTGGCTTGCAGGCTTTGTGGTAGAGGACCAACATGCCCTTGTCGGTTGTTCTGCAAGACAAATTAAGCAAAGATAGATCGATAGATAGATAGATAGCTCTTCAAGTGTACTAGTCACTCACCACTCAGTATTGTGATTTGTGAGTGCCAACACAAAACAAAAACAAAAACAAAAACAACCCCTTCTTGTTGTTTCTTTTCCTATATGGTTTTACTTATGGGACTGGATGGGTGGTAGGAAACATCACCTTCTAGATCCTCCTCTTCCCACCATACCATGTTCTTTCTTTCTTTTTCTTAAACCCCTTTTCTTGATTAATCACACACATGTCTTTCTTAATCAGTGTTACAAGAATAACAGCTATTAAACACCAGGTCTTGTCGTGTTCATTTTCTTTCTCTAACACCTTGTGTCTCCCAAGGTGTTGCTGGTGCAATTAAGCTTCTTAATCTTCTCTCTACTCTACTCTACTCTATTAGATTATTAATCTAACTCTGGAGGTAAGTCTTATATTGTATTATTTTAGGTTCCCTAGGGACCCAGCTTGTGGCCAAATTTTCTCCAATAAAATTATGCCAATATCTATCTTTTTCTTCTTTTTTTATTATTTTTTTTAATCTTCCTCTTTCTATGTAGAAGTTATTTTTATTTTCTCCCCCTAAAGAATTAGACTTTCCAGAGCTAGTGCTGCTATATAAACAGTTAAAATCAGTCCCTTTTGAGAATAGGATTAGTATTATTATTTAGTGAAAAAAAAGTATTTGGTTGGTGGGGATTAGCACCCAGAACGTCAAAATCAGAATAAGCAAAGAAAAGAATAATTGTATGGGTGTGCTAGTAATTAGTTTATCTTTGATTGAGATTTGAGCCTGTTCTTGGATTAGATTGGGATGAATTAGGGTTGAACAGGCTACAGCAAGATCCACAGCAATAAATTAAATAGAGAAAAAAGAAATACATGTGGATGATGATGATAGTGGTTTAAGGAGGAAGATAATACCAAGTCATAATTAGTGTGCAAGTGAGGTGTTTTTGGGATCAAAAGGTTAGATCTTTGTAGCTTCAATTTGATGGAAAGGAGAGATAAGGAGTTAGAGATGCCAACAACTTTGGGTTATAATTCCTCTTCTGCTTCCAAATTGTCTTCTTCTCCAACTACTATTGGTGGTGAAAGAAGTGACCAACCATCTCAAACTCACACAACAACAACACTAGCCTTCAATGATCCACCACCACCACCACTTCAAGCTCACCACCACCCTCTATATCCCCCTCCTCATCTTCTTGTCCCATCAAACAATCAGCTCCATCAATCACAAAGAACCAACACAGATCCAGATCTAACCTCACACCATCCTAATACTATTGCCACAACAAGCATAACAAGCACCCCAATAACAGTAGCAACAGCAACAGCAGCAGCAGCAACTACACAAACACCTGCAACTACTACTACCAATACTACAAGTCCTACAACATCTTCTACCTCATTGATCAGGTACAGAGAATGTCTGAGAAACCACGCAGCAAGCATGGGGAGCCATGTGGTAGATGGGTGTGGGGAGTTCATGCCAGGTGGAGAAGAAGGCACACCAGAATCATTGAAATGTGCTGCTTGTGATTGCCACAGGAACTTCCACAGAAAAGAGGTTGAAGGGCCATCCCTTCAAGTACAACAACAACAACAACATAATCATCATATTGCTTCTTCCAATTATCAAAGCTATTACCCCAACAAACACAATGGTCACAGTAACATACCTTCACCTCATCTTCAGTTTCATACACCACCATCATCTTCTCTGCATCAGCAGCAACATCATAGATTCTCTCATGGTATTGCTGCAGCTGCTACCACACCTTCAGGAGGGCTTGTTCAGCCAGTGATGATGGCTTTCGGTGGAGCAGCCGAGTCCTCAAGTGAAGATCTCAACATTTTCCAGTCCAATACAGTAGGAGGGCAGTTATCAGTGCAGATACCATTGTCAAAGAAGAGATTCAGGACAAAGTTCACACAGAATCAGAAAGATAGGATGATGGAGTTTGCTGAGAAGCTTGGGTGGAAGATCCAGAAACATGATGAACAAGAAGTGCAGCAGTTTTGTTCCCAAGTTGGTGTTAAGAGACAAGTTTTCAAGGTTTGGATGCACAACAACAAGCAAGTTATAAAGAAGCAGCAGCAATAGATGTAAGCCTTATTAGAGTTCTTTTCTCCCTTCATCTTTTTCTTATTGTTTGAGAACGAATAAAAAGTGAAAAGATAAGAAACAATACAATAGATCTTTAAGGAATAATATGTAGGAATACCATTAGGATGTGCATACTCATTCAAACAGAGGAAGGAAGCTAGCTAGCTAGCTAGATACATTTAATTGTTTTGGATTCCACTTATTTTCTCATACCATATGCTCCCAAGTTCTAATTATCGAATCAATTCGTTCAAAACATGTTATGCTCTTCATAGCAACAGTAGCAGCAAAGAAAATAACCCAATTGAAAATTCTCACCTCTTGCTTCTCTTGGCAAAGCGAACAGAAAGAGGCAATATAAGAGAGAAATAAAAAATGAAAGACCTTAGGTAGGTACAATGGAGTTATATAATATATATTACGGTTGATTGTTACAGGATACTTAGGGTAGATATAAACAATATTAAACTTTCATGTATAATCAAACTAATAATCCTACTTTAAAAACTTTTCCAAGGATCTTTAACCATGGAAACCTCCCTCGGTTCTTGAACCAGTTTCACTTGTTGCTAATCAAAGTTTGAAGGCTCTGGAGAGGATAGAAAGGATAGGATCCCCACAAACACACCCCATACCGCTATTTTGTCCTCTCATACTGTCATCTCTTTCATGTCATATCATAGCATAGCATGCGACACCGACACATGAAAAATATTAGCAGACAATACCCGACTCTTTTTCTCAAATTGCCTTTTCGCAGTATAGTGTGCATTCAGCATTGTCTCCACCAGTAGAGATTGTATAATGGAATATGACAAACGAACAAGTTGCTATGTCAAGATTTTCACCTCCTCAAATGTGTTTTTCTATGTTTTAGATATTCGTTTCACTTGAAATAATTCATCT
Source organism: Aeschynomene evenia (assembly GCA_013621005.1). Taxonomy (NCBI): domain Eukaryota; kingdom Viridiplantae; phylum Streptophyta; class Magnoliopsida; order Fabales; family Fabaceae; genus Aeschynomene; species Aeschynomene evenia. Next base: position 3,529,063 of record CM024267.1, on the reverse strand, counting down.
GTTATTATTATTACTATTATTATTATTATTATTATACAGTATACACGGTTTTTTAAATATTCTTAATCATTGTGGTTTCTTAAATATTCTTAATCATTGTGAATAGCAAGTAATTGGAGGAATTGACACGGTTTTCAAAGGAAAATGAATTTAACACTCTCTTCTTTTCTTCATTCCCTCATACATGTTCAGCAAATACTTTGGTCTACTGATATTAGAGGAATAGAGTAAAAACTTAAGTATGTAACCGTATTACTATACATTAAATCTACATTATGCAGTGATTATACTCCTGGAATATGAGGCTTTCTTTCTTCTCCTAAAGTAATTGATAAAATACAAACTTTTCTTGATATCAAGAAACATTTTATCCACAGTTGAATAAAGTGTGAACCATATTCAAATATTCAAATAGGAATTAGAAGTTAACATTATCTACTGCATACTCAAATAGAAGCTAGAAGCTAACATTTTATCTAAGGGTAGAATCTATTGACATAGAAATCTTACAACAAAGACTTTTTCCACATTTAAATAGAGTGGTGACATTCAAATAAGATCTCAACTCCATCAAAAAGTAAATGAAATATTCACCTGGTATGGTGACATTCAATTAGGAGCTATACTTGATATCTAATTTCATTTATACAAGATAGAAAAATTGACTTAAAAATTCATTTCTCAAAATTGTCAACATAAACACCATCAATTTGCTATTGAAATATAGCCTCGCAATGTACTTATATGGATGAAGAGAATGTATCCATTGAATGCCCTAGTTTGAGGCCATACCCGATTCTATCAAATTTGATTTTTGTAATTATCATCATTCAACCAAGAGAAACATAGTATAAAAAAGGATTCATAACATTTCTTGCATAAAATGACAGTAATAGTTTACACAGCAAGGTTAATTATAGAGTTTTACTAGCATGTAGATCAAAGTGTACTGTACTGTACAGTCTAGCAGAATGTAATGCTCCCAGCAAGACGAAGAGGATGATAGCAAGAATAAAGAATCAGGAAGAATTGAATTCAGTAAGCAAACAAAAAATAATCTGTAACTTTATAAGCAAGAAGGCTTTGCACTTAAGCAACATCCATGTGGTTTTATGAGACATGCCAAGCGCACGAAAAAAAGAAAAACTATAATCAATCTTGTAAACTTTGCTTTGACATCACAAATATTCCCTCTACATGTATGTATACTTGCAGCACAGAGCTATAAATACACAGTGTGTATGTGCGTGTTTGTGTATATGCACAAATCACTAGGCTTAAGACATGCCATATACAGGTTCTGAATGTAAAACACCTTCACCAAAAATTCAGATTAAGCTAATAAAAAATTTAATAGCACTGACCAAAACTAATTTGTCACATGTTTTGATCCTTAACAATAAGATATGCTGGGGACCATGCCTATGCTTCGTGTGCAAGTTGACCTTCCTAATTAATATGATTTTATATTACAAATTCCTAACTTAGGTAATATAAGTGATGGACCACCAAAATAAACTAAACAAAAAATAATATTAATCAAAGATGCAGGAGCTATACAACTAAGTAATTACAAAGAGGTGACATTGCCTTTATTAAACCATGCATCCTTTAGATGATCATGCTTTTACTATTATTATTTATATTATTATTTATATAACAAAGATGACAAATTACGCATGTTAATAAAAGGGACCCAGCAGCAGCATATATCAAACGTCAGTGTACACTCACTAAATACATCTGCATAATGTTAATAGATTAGGTACATAGCCCCAACAACATAATGGGAGCATTCATTGTCCTTTTTGTGAAATCTATTTCATCTTTGATATTATCAGAAGCACCCCACTCTGTGGGACCTTCTATTCCCTTTCTCCTGCCATAACAGACAACAGAGTTTTTTGTTCCTATAATATTTTCTTAAGGAAAATCTCTATCTAGTGCTTTTGCATATATCTATCTAACAGGTGCCCTAACACATTAAAAGAAAACATAGTACTTAAGATAATTTGCATACTGGAATGTACATTGTTGAGGTTGTTATAGGTGGCAGAAAACTGAACGTACCCTCATAGATTTGGGGTGTTCCTCATCTGAGCTCCAAGATCGCCTGTGGCATCAGAAGCTTTCTCCTTTGCAGCCTCGTACTTAGCCTTGGCCTCATCAGTCATGGTATTCCTTGCTGATAGGTATGCCTCACCAGCTCGGTGCTTAGCTTGGTCAAAAGTTTCTGCCATTTTGTCTGTTCCATATTCAATTGCCCCACCGAACTTATCTCTAGCATCATGGGCTTTATCTCCAACCATATTATTCATTTGCTCTTTGGCTTCATCATAGGCATCACCGGCCATATCTCTTCCATAATCGATTCCACCTTTTACTTTTCTTGCGACATCATAAGTTCTCTGTGAAGCCATTTTCATTCCTTCACTGGCTTCATCACAAGCATCACTTGCTTTGTCCTTTGCATATTCCACCGCATCAGCCACTGTGTCCTTGGCATTTTGAGCCATAGTTGAAGCCTTATCTGAAACTGAGGACATTGTCTGCTTAGCATCCTCATAGGTATCTGCCATTCTTTCTCCGGCACGATCCGCGGCTTCTTGCATAGTGTCTTTTGCATCAGTAGCTCTGTCTGTTGGCATTTTGATGATCTCACCATCTCCATCATAAGCCATAGAAGCTTGCTCCCTTCCATATGGCATGGCTCCTGAAATTGCATCCCTGGTGTCCGAAGCTTTTTGTGATGCATACTCTGAAGCTTCTGGAGAAACAATATAAACGAAATCCCATTGCTTGAATTTGATAACTCTTCAACGAGATGCATGTAAAAAAGAGTGCAAAGAATGAACATATACCCGATGCTGTAGATTTCATCGTCTCTGTAGCCCTTGAAATAGCATCTTCAAATTTAACCTTCATGTTTTCATCCACTTCTCTCCCATGATCTGACCCGAAATTTCTGGCACAATAATTGTAAACTAATGAATGAAACGATAAATTTAAGGATTGGCTTGATAAACACAGTAACCAGCAACTTAGGAATAAGTTGAGAAAACAAATATTGGTCAAGCATAATTGAAAGAAGCAACATCAACACACACTATGAAAGCATTTGCTAAAAAGTCCCATCTACTTAAAGTCTTAAATAAGATGTTTTTAGATTTGGACCATAGCTTGCAAAACATTGAAAATTAACTTGTTTTCACATTAGCTAAAAATATGTGAAGAAATGTTAATGTGATTTTTCCGTAAATGAATTAAAGCACAGTTTAACCATCAGAAATCTAAACATGCCGATAGTGAGTTGGAAAGAATAATGCTTTCTTACAATTATGATAAAGTCCACTAATCTAACCACTCCTCCTATGCCTCTTACTTGTTCTTATTTCCTAATGGCTATAAGTAAAATAGCATGTCACTCACTCTCCATGTTTTTTCTTCCCTCCATTGGCTATCTAATATCTATCCCTATTTTATTTTTTATAATAATTATTATTATCATTATATATTAAGGTGTATATATATGTGTGTGTGTGATGTGATTTTGACCCATTTATAATATTGAGGGATAAAACAAAAATTAGTTAGGTTGCTAATGAAGTAAATGTGGTAAGGGAACCTAGAAATGAATTCCAAAACCCTTCACCATGAAACTGAAATCTCCCGTTATATATAATAGAACAATCAGTCCAAAATAGTGTCCGAAATGTATTCCAAAACAAACATCTCTGATATATTATAATATCCAATTTCACATCATGCCATTTTGAGAGTGAAAATGCGGTTACATCATTTAAACCTTTCCATCAATGGGGTGCAGTGCAAGTGGATGCAGATATAATAATAATAATAAATAAATAAAAAATAACTCCACAAAGTAGGAAATATATGAAAGGCATTGCCATGTTGTGAGTTGAAACACAACAATTAAACATCACGCACTGAATGTGTTCTTCGGAGAGGAAATTAATAATTTTGGGTACACCATATGCATATGCATGGAATGCCTACACAATCAAGCCACAAATACATCGAAAGTAAAATAATGAAAGATAAAAAAATGCTGGTCCAACCCAGAAAAGGCATCACCTAATAATGTCCTGTGTATTAGGATTGAAACTATACAATGGTCAGGCGAGGTAGCTTTGAAACACATGTTCTAATTTTGAAATCCATTTTTTAATTTATTATAATGTTGAACAAACATTTAGAGAAGTGAGATTAGATTAGAAGTGGAAGTAGAAGTAGGATGAAAGAGGAAGATGTTATTACTCAGCGAACTTGTTGAAGGACGCAACTTCAGCAACAGCTTCATCACTGCTCCAACCCTTGCACAACGCCACACAAACACCCAACACCACCAAGAACAAAACCTTTGTGCTTCCCATTTTTGCTTCGATTTCTTTTCCGAACTAGAACAGATTAGATTTGATTTGATTTTCATTAGGGTCTTATGGAATGGTAGAGGCGGTTTATGCAGGTTTATGAATAGACACGTGTCGACATTTGGAGGGTCAGGAGAGAGCGGGGGCACGCCATCTTGATGCCACGTGGTGGACAGGCGTTGAGTGTTCCCGCATGGCCCGCAAAACGGCCCAATCTCCTATGACACCGCTTTCCCCCACCGTAACGAGCGTCACAAATTCTTTGCGTCCTACGATTTAGGATTCAATAATATCACCGCCTTATTACATCACATGTAATCAAATTGAATTTGCTAGCTAAAGTGCGTTGTTCCTAATTTTTCTCAAAAAGATAATGTATGTGTGCCCTAAGATAGGATACTTCTTTGTTACCGACAGTAGGAAAAGAACTAATGTCTATGGGCCAGGAAAAGGCATCCGTTCAATTCATAGCCAAAAGTTATAAAGATGAAGATAATATAATAGATGTCTAATCAAGTGGAAAATTTAAATAAAAGTATATTATTTAGCAGTAGGCCTATGCAGAATCTTATTTGGAAATCAAGATAGGTCAATTCATCGCAAAACAATGCAAATTATAAATTACAACTTTGAGCATATTTTATAAATTTAACAGTAAAAAATAATAATAATAATAAAGGGCAATGGACTCTCGTGTGCTCAGAAAGGCCTGGTTTCTTGCTCCATACATAATATGAAGAGAAGAGAAGAGAAGAGAAGAGGCTCCAAAATATCCTCCTCTAAATTAGGCTTACAAAAATGCATGTGGATGGTCAAATATTTGAATGAATCAATCTATCTCGATCCGGCATAAATAACAAGATGAAGACAACAACTCCGAGTGCTGATCACAATGGAATTCAGATCAAAATGACAAGCAAGTCAGTCATTGCTTTTGGTCAGGTATGCCACCTTCAGCAGCGAGTTTCAATCGCTGATGATGTTCCACCACCTTGTAATCTACAATTTCTTTAAACAACTGTGAATCCAAGACGCAGTCTGGTCGACCATACACCGCAGCTTGGACGCTGGCCATGAGTTTGGCTATCTCACGGCCTGAAAACCCCTCTGTTTTCTTCGCAGCCTCTCTCAGAACTTCTTCAGATAAGTCCTTTACAGTGATCTTCTGGGGCTGCTTCTTCAACAAGAGGCCTCCCTTGGAACCATTGTTGTCATGGCATAGATATTTGTTCAAATAGAGCTTCAATAATTTTAGACGCTCCTCCTCTCCTGGAAGCGGGAATTCGATCACTTCGTCAATGCGATCAGTGACTGCACTGTCAAGATCACCTGGTCTGTTGGTGGCGAGGACAAGGACTATGTCTCTGGATTGATCACCAGTTCTGAAGAGCAATGCGTTTAGAGCACTTCTTTGAGCTTCACTCATATGGATGCTGTTACGCCTGCATTGTAAAATAATAATAGTCATTAAATCAATTGTTTTGGCAATATAGAGGCTTCAAGTTATACAACCAGCAAGGTAAACAAATATGAGGAGATACATAGAAATTCAATTAAAAACTGTTCCTAACTCATGCACATATTTATAGAAATACTTCGTAGTTATTTTGTTGTAAATCTTCAAATTATATCTCAACATATTCTAAACTTACTCGCAAAGGAAAGCATCTGCCTCATCAATGAAAAGCAAAAGGCCTTTATTAGACTTCTTGGCCCAATCAAATATCTCATGGATTTTGGTGACAGCCTGTGGGCCCAAAGGTGCAACATCTCCTCCGGTCATCATGGCATAATCCAAACCCTTCATAGAAAAATTGAAATGACAACAGCAATTGAAGACACTTCTTAAAAAATTACGGAAAGTAAAGTACTTATAATGGACCATAAAATACAATATCCAAGAAAAACTGATCTACAGTTGGTGCAACTGTGCAAGCAAAGAACAGTATTTGCTATAATGAAAGAATTAGTTTTAGTTGGTCATACATCGCATCTGGTACAATAATCCTGAAACTTATGTCAGATTGTCGGTAAAAAGAACTTAACAGATCATATAGCAGAATAACAAGTCAACAGTACAAGTATGAACTTGGTACAACAGAAGTCTGTAACAGAACTAAACATCATACCGATTTTCTAGCTATTTCCCTTGCAACCATGGTTTTACCAGTCCCAGGAGGCCCATAAAAAAGCATGTTACGGAATGGTGCCTGATGGGTCTTGGTATTTGATGTTGCCCGTGCAAGATGCTCTATTCTTTTCTGCAATGATGGATGGAGGATTACATTCCCCAGACCATTTTGACTCTCAGCAGGCCTTTCTGCTCTAGCCAAAGTACTGTAATTCGACACTTTATTTTTGGCTAGAGATATGATCCTTGCCCCTGGAAACTTTGCCATAGATGATTCGCGGATCAATGATGGCTGCCCCAAAATCCGATTGATATAGCCCCATGTAACCTTAGCACCTTCTCTGTAAATACAGAAAGTACATAGAAATTTACATTTATAACATAGACCACAATTCTGAATGTTTGATTTGGATACAGTATACTGGCAAACGCTATAACAGTGTATAAACATTTTGCCAACAGAACTTTCAAACTCAATAATGTTGTTTACTCAGACCAAAATCGAATGTATCAAGTAAAACAACACATGTACCTAGTTGTATATACTCCTGCAGCTAATGCAGTAGCTCCCCCAACAGTCATAATCAATTTGTCCCTATCAGTCAATAAGACCCTTAAACCGCCTGCAGATTGCAAGTAGATGGTGCCATTAAGCAACAAATTCCTAGTATGACATAATTTCCAAAAGTTGTGTTACCAGTAGCATACCTTCAATATGACTAAAAGTTGTGTTAATTGCAGCAAGCCATTTATCTCTTTCGCCTTGCATTCGTTCTATAAGCATTCTCCTTTTATGATCCTCAGTCAATTTTGCTTCATGGGCTCGACCTTCAGCCTCTGCCATTGCCTTAACTCTAATGGTTTCTCTTTCTATCTCAGCTCTCTCTCTCTCAGTCTGACGCTGCTGAGACTGAATCTGTTCTTCAGTTGCCCGTCTTGCCTGCTCCTTTCTTACAGAAGACTCCTCTTGCATCTTGACCAATTCAACATTGTGTCGCCTTTGAGCTTCGTGATCTGCCTGCAAATTCAACTTGTGGATAACTATTTGATGTAGAAAATTTTAATTAACATAACTTTAAACAGGGAGAAAATTTATTTGTGCAGGGCACTAAGTCCCTGACTGTCCAAAGATTCACCAACAATTAGACCCCTGTTTGCAAATTTTCAACACAATTCCTGTTATTGCAGAGTTTTGAAAACCACGATAGGAGGGGGGATAAAATTCATAATTCATCAATCCGATCGTTAACTAAGGTCATATATTTCATTAATTGAAATTCAGATTAAAAAAAAACAAAGAAAGAAGAATATAATAAACTGTAAGGTTAAGTCATGCTCAGCATGATTATACACATATTTTCTAATAACTTCCACCATTCTCAAAGTTATTACTTATTATGACATTTTGATCGGGCAAAGAAATGTTTCTAAATGGTAGAGTAAAAATTTTCTAAATTCACATAGTAAATGAAGATCATATTGTAGTCTATTCAGCCCGTACCTGCATTCTTTTCCTTGCCAACTCATCTTCATATCGCATAACCTGGGCCTTTCTCTGTGCTTGATCTTGTATTAGATTCCGTTGTTCTTCAGCCATTTTCCGCTGCCTTTCCTGCATTGAAAATTTATTGACACATCAGAGCAAGACAGAAACTTACGATAGTACACATCAGAATGATTCCCTATCTGATGGACTCTAAACAAAAACATCAATCACCAAATCTTTTTCCAACCAGGTGGAGTTAACTGTATGATCAAACGATTTCGTTATGTCTTATTATTAACCATGTCTAGAGACAAAGCATTCAAGGACTATGAGCCACCCTATCAACTTCACCTTAAAAATAAGTGATGCAGAAGTTTAGAAAAACACTATCCATTAAAAGTCACTTACAATATCTCCTTGAGACTGAATAAGTTCGTAATGAACTTTCTCAGCGTCAAGCTCAGCAAGGCGAGTTTGTTCCTGCTTTCGCATTAAATCAAACACCTGCAAAGCAACGCCAAGTGTATGAGAAAACTACAATCTACGACATCGAAAAATTACATCATGAAGAATCCGTCACCAAAATATTGCGAAACTCAATACTCTTCGAATTTCTTCCACTTCTCACGCATTTCTACAGCTGAATTAACATAAAATGCAGACTGAAATCGAGAATCTGAAGAAAAATGAAAGAACCTGTTTAGAATAGGGAGAACTATTGATTTCACGGAGAGCTTTGGCGCCTCTTTCCAACGATTCTGGATCAAAACCCGACTTGTTTGGCTCATCTGGCGGCGGAGGATCCGACCTGGCGTCGGAAGCCGGGTCGGACGGCGAAGGGGAATTGGAAGGCGAAGAAGAAGAGAGGAAAGGGATGCGGAAGAAAGAGTCAGCGTAGGCGCGATCGGAGAGCGTGGAGGAGGAGGCAGCCACCGCAGCTGCAACCGCCACGCACGAGGTTGTTAACCTAGCTGCAGTTGCCATGGCTTTCAGAATGAGCCTTCCACGAGGCTCTGGAAGAAGAACGATTTAGAGGTTCAGTGCGTTGCGCTAGCTTAAGCCTAAACCCCTTCAGCCTATGAACTAGGGTTTAAACGGGTAATTGAAAAAGAACAAAGAAATTTGTGAGGAATTGCCGATTGCATGGAGAGCAGTTTAAACGCTTGAAACGACTGCCGTTTATTGTCCAAACACGGGAATATAGATTTTTGTTTTCGGTCGTGAATATTGGTTTGGAATAGATCAAAACAATTATGGGCCTTTGGCCCAATGGATCATTACTTATGATGAGCCGTGGGGATTCGATGTACACTCCAAAGTTGTGAAGATATTCATGAGTTTTGTTATTTGGATATCTAATTTTTAAAGGTCTATATACATTTAATCACATTTATTAAAGGTAAATATTGAAAATAAAAATATGTAAGTGAAGGTCTATAAAAATAAATAATAATAAATTGAATGTCTATATAGATTATGAAACTATAAATGAATATTTTTTCTCTTAATCTTATGCAAACTTTTCTGTCATTCTCTCTTTTACATTTTCGATTCTGCTTTTATTTCTATGCTCTGATACTCTGTTAAGTTTCATAGTTGCTAAATATTTTATGTTACACTTACTTTGTAAAATTCGCATGTCGTTTAAATTTGTAGAACGACTTTTGAACCAAGATTTTTTTTTTCTTCAATATATAATAACACATTGTTTAATGAGGAGGAATATAAAGCCGCTAGTGATAAATATCTGAGTCATATATTCATATAATAATATTATTTGCATAATAAAAAATTAACTAAAATCAATTAATATAGAAATTTTGGATCCAAAATTATTCAATCTTCCAAAAATTAACTTATTAAAAGAATTTTTTTATACAAAAAGTTGCTAAATTAACCTATTAACTTGTTGAACTATTTTTTTATTGTTTATTATTAAGCGTAGTTGTTATTCATATTACTCTTGTGGTGCGTATGGTATCTTTATAGAAAATACGTACATTAAACTGGGTGCTAAGTGTACATTGAAAAAATTAGTCAATATAGTCAATGAATTTATTTTAGTTTTAATTTTGGTCAAATAATTATTGAGATTGTAGTGAGTAATTATGGTTCAAAATCTCATTTATTGACTAATTTGGCTGATTTTTTATTGTGTATTTAACATTACCCATAATCTTTTATAAATTATTGCAATGATACCAATTAGTTACTGCGAAGAATGCTAAGCATATACTTATTTCTTGTACTCTTGTTTCACTTTACATTCCTCGAGAAGATATGTTGATATATAATTAGTTACGTCATTCCAACATACTGCATTATATAATTGAGCGAGTTTAATTTGTTTAAGCTTCAAGCTATCTTTCACAACAAGGCAAGGCTAGGCTTACCTTACCCTACCCTCGTGTTTAATTTATTCATGACAAATTAAATTAGAATAACATATATACACAACTTAATTAGAAGAGAAATACATTAACAACGTAGGTACTAATATTATACATGCTGGTTTACTTACACTTAAACATGATGAGTTATTTCACAACACAACCTAATTATAAAGGAAAGCCCTTTCTGACTCAGGGCTAACCGGTCATACATTTGTTATTTATTTGTTAGTTAATTAGGGACGACATACATCTGCGCAAGATCATCTTCAATCTTGGATTCATATTCTTGATCATCAAGAACCTGAATGATGGCAAGGATTATATATATATATATATCTAAGATTAGTGTATACATGTATGAAAATAATAGTAATTAATAATGAGGAGTTGTACAATGAATAAGCAACAATGTTAGATGTACAACAAAAATACGTCAAACTAGTATCCAATGTATGCTATAATATATCACACATTTAATATTAATTGGATATATTTTTATTGTACGACAAATATTGAAGAATAGGTATTTAGGTACCTGTTGTATAAGGGAATGGGACTTGGCCACGCTCAATGCGGTTGATGTCTTCTTTGAGGATCTCATAGTGCTTCTTAACATCCTCAACGGGCTTTCCCACCACTTTTGCAATGTTCTGCCACCTCTCAGGGGTTTCCCTGTCATATACTGCCAGCGCCTCTTCAAACAGTTTGTTCTGTCTTGCTGTCCATGATGATCCGCCCATTCTCTTTATATTTATTTCGAATAATGAATTGATGATGTAGTAGTGTTTGAATTGAACTGCTTCAAAGAAGAATAGATAGAAAGAAAGAAAGATATGTGTTATATGACTCCAATTGTAGTCAAGTATGGTATGGGAAAGAGATGATCAAGGATTGGTCTATATAAATAGAAGGGGTAAAGTATAAGTGAGTGTGTGTAAGTGGGGAGAATATATCTTCCAAAAGGACACACAAGATTTATTGTGACCCCTTTCTTTCTCTCTGAATTAACAACCAAAAGATATACATACATACATACATATTGATCAAGATCGATCCATAATAATATATATGATGAACAGCAAGAAGCAAGTGGGAGGGGGAAGAGAATCAAGATCAAATTCAAAGGGGGAACATGCCCCCTCCTTTCCCTATTAATTATTTATTAATTAAGCAAATTAAAGATAGATACTCTCCCCTAGGCCTCTTCATTATGCTCTGATCTGCATCACAAGTTGAAATGATCAAATCGATCTCCCCATTTCCATTTCTGTTTTTAGTTAAGTGCAGTGTCAAAAATGTGATCATGAACAGCAGCCAAACAAGTTTAATTTTGATAACGTGGCTCCCTTTCAATTCTAAATTAAGAGAATATATATGACTTCCCAGTTGTGGAAAACAATCTTTCAGCAGCTTCTATATCTGCTCACTGCAATCTTTCTCTGGCCTACTACCACTTTAATTTGATGGAACTAAACTATAATTTAATTTGCTCTGTCACTCAAACTAGTTCTTATTTAACAAAGGAGTGATTTTTTTTTTTTAAATGCATGTTACCGGTCTTTGAGGAGCATTCATATGTGGTGCGATAGATGTATATATGCTATTTATGCACTTAATCATGCATGGTGTCTATTTGCATTTTTGTGTGGTCATCAACAATAGTAAAAGTAATCCATCCATCACTGTTATTGCGCGTATTATTATATAATGCATAGAGAATAGATGAGATGGTATATATATATATATGTCGGCATGCATTTAGGAACAGGGGATTGCTTATGTGATGATAACCTGTTAAATTATGTGTTTGCATCATACCAGAACAGTGTGACTTTGGATTAGTTTCTTTGTTGAAAGATACTATTTCTAAGGTTATTGGAGAAAAATAGGGTAATTTATATGAATGAATATATATATATATATATATATTTTAAAAAATGAGATTTCTTATTTTTTTATAAAATAAAGACTATAACTTTTAAAATATTGAGTCATAAGAATTTTTCACATATAGTAAAATTGAAGGCCGTAGACTTTAAAATATAATGCTTTACAATTTTTTAGTGTTTTATTTTTAAAATAAAGGCTAGCCTTTAAAATATTGAATCTCGTGAATTTTTTACATATAGTAAAATTTTAAGCTATAAACTTTAAAATATGAGTTTTCACAATTTTTTGTTATATTATAAAATAAAGACTATAGCTTTTAAAATATTGAGTCACGTAAATTTTTCACATATAGTATAAATTGAAGGATATATACTTTAAAATGTGAGACTTCACAATTTTTTGGTTGTATTATAAAATAATGATTATAGCCTTTAAAATATTGAATCACATGAATTTTTTACATATAGTAAAATTGAAGGCTATATACTTCAAAATATGAGATTACATAATTTTTTTGATTTTATGATAAAAGAAAGACTATAGTCTTTAAAATATTGAATCACATGAATTTTTCACATGTAATAGAAATTGAATGCTATATACTTCAAAAAATATGAGATTTCATAATTTTTTTTTGTTTTTTTATAAAAAAATACTCAAATTGATTTTTCACATATAGTAAAATTGAAGTATGTATATTTAAAATGTGAGATTTCACAATTTTTTTTGTTGTATTATAAAATAAAGAATATAGTCTTTAAATTTTTCACATATAGTATGAATTGAAGACTATATACTTTAAAATGTGAAATTTCATAATTTTTTTGTTGTATTATAACATAATGAGCATAATCTTTAAAATATTGAATCACATAAATTTTTCACATATAGTAGAAATTGATGAAGACTATATACTTTAAAATTTGAGATTTCACAATTTTTTTTATTGTATTTAATATAAAAACTATAGCTTTTAAAATATTGAATCACGTGAACTTTTTCACATATAGTAAAAATTGAAGCCTATATATACTTCAAACTATGATATTTTATAATTTTTTATTATGTTATAAAATAAAAACAATAGTATTTCAAATATTGAATGACATTAATTTTTTACCTATAGTAAAATTAAAAGCTACTATATATAGACCTTTTCAATTAAAATAATCAAACGTAAATTTATTTTCAATTAAATAATTATATAAAAAGTTAATTATACAAATGAATTATATAAATAGGTATAACTTTTTAAATTGTAATGTTTGTTGTACAATAAAAATATATTATAGTAGTATCTAACATGTGTTATTTATGATACGTAATATGTGTCATATATGTACTTTATATATGACACATATTATGTATAACACACATTAAATAATAATTGAACGTATTTATATTATATCATAAATATTATTCGTTTTTCAAATATGCTTTTAGTAGGCTCGACCTACATGGACTAATGATTTTAATTTCTTTTGTTGTGGAAGTGCGTCTTTATTTTTTTTTTAGCATTACTAGAGACACAAAAAAAAATCAGTCAAAACAGTTAATAATTAATAATTTGAGTCATAATCATCTAGTCCATTAAAAATATACTCATGATTAAAATGTTATTTAGGTTATAAAATGTTAAATGAGCTTTGTTGGCTGTTTTGACCGAAAAAGTATTGTTCCTCATGTATTTTTTTTCCCTCTTTCTAAACAGTACGGCTCTTTTCATACAGACATTAGATTTGGGTATATTCTCTTCCTCAATAATAACTTATTGTTAGCTAATTATTCCAACTACTAGCACTTTCCCACGGAAAAGAAATGGCTATTGGATTTGTAATATGAAATTTTAATTTTAAGGACTTCAATATATTATATATTTGGTGGATACTAGAACCTCATTTTTGTACCACTCAGGTAGCAACTTGTTGCTTCGATGTCCTTTTGTCATTTGAAAGTTGCAAGGGGAAAATTCTGTTTATGACTCAGGGTAGGATATTTTTGTGAGTATATATATTTAATGAATTTAATTTACGTGCGTGTATACCATTATTTTATATTAATATTCAATCAAATAATATAATATAAATTTTATTACTAACTTTCACATTTTATCATCTAAAATAAAAAAAATAAACTAATTTTATTTATTTTCATGTGTATTAGTGAAATCAAGGTAAGTGAAATGTTTTATATACACTAAATTTAATATTAAATTAGTCACTCAATTCAACTATGATACAATCCAACATTTACAACTTTTCAATCTAACTTATATCCTGACTCAATTCAATATTATATCCAAACATTTATTTTGAGACAATAATAATTTTCATACTGACATAATCCAAACATTACGCGCAAGTCAACTTTTTGTATTGTTGGCTGATTTAGTATCACTTTTAGTGTACATGTAATATTGTCTTATTTCAGTTACAAAAATATTATGATAGTTAAGAAAAATAAAATTTGATGAATTGTATAATTATATACATAAGTACATATATAAGAGGACTAACCTCCAATGGCTGATAACATCAATTAAAAACGAGTTAAAATCTTATATATTTATACATCTATATTGAGTGGTAGTGTTTAATTAAAAGGTATGTAAATGAAACTTATTGTCATATATACTTGAATCACATATTCCCATTCACAACACCGATGAGCCAGTCACGTATGTATGTACGTATTCTCTTTCTCTAATTTTGCATGCGGCACTCAGCACATATCTTCAATTAATTCGTTGCCTCCAAATTGCTGTAATAATATAACACCAATAATTAGAAGAACAATTTAATTTGACCTATGGTTTCAGATTCGTCATGTGGTTTTGTCGCATGGTCGATATATATGATATGATATATATAGCAGCTTAGCTTAATTCGTCAGAATCAGGAATCACTGAAGTAACAATTCAATCAAATTAAAAATATATAAAACCCCGCACCATTTTATTCTTAATGCGCATAATCCTTTAATGCTATGCGTAAGCTTTCATCATGCTATCAATTATTCTATATATGTTCATGATCTCCTCCAATGTCACCAATTTTTGAATTATTAGGTTTTTCAATGTAATTTTTAGTACACTAGTTAGTTAATGACACAGTGTGCGTAGTATTTTATTAATAAATTAAATTTTGTAAAATAATTTCATTTGTTAAAAAACACTATCAAATTCAATAGGATTTTAATGGAATTAACTTAACTTTTAAATTGAAATACAAATTACTTCAGTTCATGTTTTTCTAATCATTCCAAACACTGCTTCCCAAGTATACAAGTGCAAGGTCATGCGCAGCTTGACCCTGAAATATTTTATTTTTCCCCTTTTTTTAATTATTTTATTAACAGTTTTGTCATATATATCGTGTTGGAGCTCCACACTGCGGCAGATTAGTCCTTGACCTATCGGGCTGTTTGGATACCGCTGGTCCAGTATCAAAATAAAAAAAAGAGTAAATACCTCAAGATTTGAAAATGACAAAATAGTTCCTCAAGATTAATTTTATAGGACACATTAAATAAGAATTTAGTCCCTCCATTAAGTTTCTGTTAATTGAGTTGTAGCGATGTGTATTACACATTGACATATCACCTAAGTTACGTCATGTTTATAACTCAGTTAACATAAACTTAACATAAGGACTAAATTGTCACTTAAAGTGTCATATAAAATTAATCTTGGAGAACTATTTTATCACTTTCAAATCATGAGAGACTGAATTATCCTCGAAATTAATTATGAGGGACTAAATAGAATATTCTCTCGCTATTTTATTTGTGTTGAGAAAAAGATATAACACATGACCAAAATAAAATAATAATAATAAAAAATTAACTAATTATTTTGCTGTAGGGTGTAACTGAAAGTAGCTCCACGCCATATTTCCAAGTTGCAATCTAAAAGAGCCACGAAGTAGATAATGAGAAGAGCTCAAACTCTCTTGATAGAGCTCAAATTTAGATGGTGGAGAACGTCCATGGGGCTTCTTGTTGTTTCAGAACATTCATTGCTCATGATTCATCACAAATAATCTTCAAGCATTTCTCCACAAAACTCATCCAAGTACAAACTCATCAACTGCATTTCATTAACCAGCAGAAGAAAAATTACTAGCATGAAGAAGAATTAGACTAGCACAATACAATATATATTGATAAAAAAAAATTACCTTAAATTAAATTAGAATTAGCTAGCTAGTCGATTTTTTTCCCGTAACAAGCTGATATATGGTGAGGCCTCTACTAAATGCTTCATTGAAGAGAATTCTGGTTTGCATAGATTGAAACCCAGGCAACCATGAAATAATTGCAACAGGAGCCATTACAATGACACCAAATAATATGTCATATAAACGAGCCAAGGAAGTTACACCATGCCAAATTATTGTGTGCTGCAAAATTGGTCGAAATACTTGTGCTATAAGTATGAGTCCCCATCCTGTGGGAATGAATGCCAACAAGCTAGCAAGTGCATCCATTAATCTGAATTCAGTGAGTTCCAGCAAAGCAATTATGACGAGTATTATCAGAATTACAATAAGGGATTGGATCAACCGAAAATACATATGATCATACACTTCAAATTTGTTCCTGGCAATTGCTAGCACCACATAAATCCAAAACAACACAAACACATAAATCCAAGATAGCAAGTAAACAATGATGCTTGTGTTTTTGGCTGCTATGCCCAGCTGATATACGATTCCGTACTGGAAAACAAAGAACCTAAGGTCTAGAATTATCTCGAAAAGCTTTCCCCAAAAGCCAGTTAGCCTTAGATGATCCTGCTCTTCATACCACCATTTTTCCCAACTTTGTTCTGATTTGGCGAACACGCTTCCTCTGTACCAAATCCAGTCCATGAAGTCCTCGAAATCATACACAGTTTTTAACCAATCAAAGCCAGAAGGGTTGAACACAAATGGTCCCAAGATCCATGATAAAACCAAGAACCAACTAGATATTGTCATGGCTATATAAACAAAAGTGTTTTTCGCAACAGGACTATGTACTGCATAAATTATGAGTATTAGACCCAACTCAATCGCTTTCACAAAATGGCTACGAGCATAGAGTCTATAGTTTTCTGCAAAGCTCTTGTGTTGTACAACAAAACCACGGCCGGTGGCTCGGTATTTCGCACCGCCGTGAAGTATAGTCCGGCCAAAGTAATGGCAACGCGTTCCCATAGAGAATGTGTAGAAAACTGATGAAAGTTGGAGCTGCATTGTTATGAAATCCCAAATAGCTCGAAGGAAACCCAATTCAAGGGAATTTTCCACAACCATTGGAAGAGCAGTGAAGAGCCCAAGTTGGACAATGAATTGCTGGTTCAAGATTGTACCAAGTGCATTATTATTATTGCTCTTATTTTTCATAGCAGCTTCAACACCACTAAGAGCAAGAATTAGTCGACCCCATAAAAACGCATAAACCGTAAGAACTATCACCATTGTGTTGCAAAAGAATCCCACTGTGGTGTAGTAGAATGACAACATTCTGATAAAATCAAGTCGATGGCCCAACCTATACACATCTCTGCTTAGAACTTGTTCTCCGTTTCCACTAGCAACTTTTGCTTCAAACATTGATATTTGGTTCAATCCAACATCTCTTCCTTTTCCCACCTGAATGTACTCATGATGGGTGACATTGCCACCACGAAGAGTGCAGTTAAAGCCAGCAAAGATGTCCTCGCTTATGTTGATGACTCTAGAAGCTTTGCTGATACCGCCTCGAGTCATGAACCAAAACCTGTCAAACACATCAGGGTGCCCATAATGCATTCTAATCTTCAAAGGGTTGGCCAAGACCCTTTGTCCCAAGGTGACAAAACTCGTTTCTTGAGCCGACATGAACCAAGCAAGAGAGGAAACAGAACCAGTGAAAATGTGCTCTCTCACTCCTAAAATAGTTGGCTTTCGAATACCATGGTCGTAAGTGAATTCCTCCAAGAGATTCCTTATCTTAAGTGCCTCCTCGAAGTAGTTATCCTGGTTCATGTCAATAGTTTGAACCGCATCACCTCGAGTGAAGATGATTGCATGGTTTTGATTCTCTGGCTTTCCCTCTCCTATTTTCAAGGGACCTGGCAACTTCACACGATAAATTTCCACCTCCTGCTCCAATTGTTGATCATACTTAACAAGAACAGAATAATAATCCACCCCATCTCTCCCAACTTTAACCTCATCAACATAGGCAACTCGAAGGGCTTCATTGTTTTTCATAAGAGATAAGATTTCATCGGCACGAGGGTCCTTTCTCTCCTTTTGAGTTCCATATATCTGGCAAGCAATTACATATGTGAATTTCATGGAAGCAGTTCCATAGTCATGGCCTTTGAATGGCAATTTTGTTGAACCGCTAACTCTACTTAGACTGACAGAGAAAGGTGACCTTCCAGGGTTCGAATCAAGTGCACGCGAGCCATCCCAGATTTCCAAGTCTGATGCAGAATCAAGAAAAGCTAGAAGCTTGAGGGCCTTATAGTAGTACATCATTCCTCTAACAGTCCTAGACAGTGTCTGGCCCCTGTAGGATGCCCATAACCTCAAGTCTCTAAGCTTATCAGTCCATACATCTTTGTCATTCTTCATCCCTTGTCGCCGCATTCTCTCCATGAAATTCCTCCACTCATCCTCAAATATAGTTTGCAAGTAGTACAGGATTGAAATCCCATCCTCATTCTCAGTTCTCAACTGCTCTTTGCTGTACACTACCTCTTCACTATAGTAAGGTGTTAGAACACTAAAAGCCATCATTTTCTCAACTTGGGGAGCATGTGGCATGTTCATAAAAAGGGAGTTGGTGAAGAAAGCAATTCTCCTCCTAGCTTCTAGATTAACCGGAACGTTCTGCATTGAGTCCCTCGAGGTAAGAATTGTGTGCAACCGACGAAGCTGTCTGTGAAAGTTCCCACTAGTATCAGGAAACTGAATCGCATTCTCAAAGAGTAGAGACTCAGAAGAATCAGGATTCTGTGGAGCCAAACCATCCTCCCTAAGTTGTTCAACCGTCCTTTTCTCCTTGAAAAGATCTCGGATTGAAACCTCATAAATGGCTTGAAGGATATTCACCAATTGGATAGGATTTATTTTGGTCTTGTTCAAAAGCTCAACAAGTTTTATCAACTTGTTATGGAGTAAGGGAAGTGCAGTAGTCTTGAACACTTTGGTGAACTTCCGAACCTCAATTGCATGATCGATCTCTTGAAACAGAACTGTCATAATCGAATGCTCCTCAGTATCAGGCTTAATAATAATCTCAAGAAGCAAGTGTTTTATGCAATCATATGTTTCAATGATAGCACATCTTCTGAACTCGTGCTTACAAATCTTCCTCCAAAGCCTCTTATCAGAAGAATCAACCAGTTCCGTTGCTTGACTAAGCGCGAGAAGCAACTCATTGCAGAGAAGAAAACACGGCCACCTTATAACCCTTACATTCCAGGAGTTCTTTGGCAGCTCCAGAACCTCCACCTCTCTATCAGAGACAATATCCTCTTCCCTAAAAGACAACACTATCTCATTCCATATAAGTGCAAACTTGTTTGCCTCGGCCTGATTAGACTCAAGCTTCCTATACGGTTGGCCGAAGCCATACCTAAGCTTCATCCTGCGCATAACATCTTTAAATCTGCTACTCACTGTCCCCCTTGAATTCAGAGACTGCTCCTCTGGCATAAGGTTGAAAAGCGTCGCAGTAGCAAAGAATTGAAACCTCAACTTGAGTTGTTGCATGCTCCTAATCTCGCCCAAATGAGCAAACAACCCCACAGTTGCTCCGACCAAAGACGAATATATGGAATACCAAATCTGAATATCCATCATGTAAATCAAAACAACAGGAAGCCACAACAATCCAAGGGCGAATCGGTTGCTGACCTTACTTCCAATTTCGTACCAATCATAGTGGACATGAAGTTTCAACATTGCCTTTGTTGGAATAATCATAGGCTTGATCTGCAAGAAGTAGCTGAAAGCAAACTTAGTAGCTAGAACCAAAACCCAGAACAATGTATACTTGATGTTATCAAAAAGCCCTTCACTCAAACCACGACCAACGAAGGTACGAGGATGAAACCACCACGACAACAAGTCGAAAACCTTCCAATCTGATTTTTCGATAAAATTCCTGGCCCAAGGAAGCACAAAGAGAATCATAGAGAATATCTCCGGAATCAAGAAAACCAAAGCAAACCCTATGAAATCCAACACTCTATCGTTTGCTGCACGAGACCATTTTTTATCTTTGTTCCTCCGAGACCAAATCTCCCTATAAAACACAAAAAATAAGCCAGTCCAAAACACGGAAACAACCAATTTCAGAAACATCCTCCAAGCAAGCAAAATGTTGTTCTTAGAAATCAACTTCCCCTGCATCGCAACATCAAGCAGAGCCTGCAAAAGTCTCAAACCGCTCCACGTGATGAAAACAGTTAAGACTCGAACCTGCACATCACGTTTCTTCAGAGCCTGCCAAGGGTATTTCTTACCTTCCCAAGCAACAATGACACTAACTTGCAAGATCAGAATCAACATCACCCAAAGCTTATGGAAGCTTCTGAAAAGGTTCCAGAAAGACCTTCTCTCCACGAACCCTGTCTTCCCCACACTCTTCTGTAAGAACCCGCTTGATCCAACATCGATTGGCCACTTCAACTTCTCAAAGCAGATTCTGCTCCAAAAGAACTCGTTAATGTCGTCGTAGTTCATCCATGAACCATGAGGCGCGGTTCCACCTCTGCTACTCTCTGCCTCCATCCTCACAATGTGGTAAATGGGTTTCACCACTCTGTTCAGGAATAAGTTTTCCCCTGAAGCGGAAGGCAGTAAGGGATTTTCACCATGATAGCCCTCGAGAATCCTGTCATCAATAACTGTTGTTGTAAGTAATAACAATTAATTTATGATTCAATTGTTACTTGCAGCTATTGGATAAACACACATGAATGATCTTCATATTAATTAATGCCATTTTTATGCTTTAAATGTGAATAATTTAAGAGAGTGTCAATAAGAATAATGCTACCTGTTAAGGTCCATGGCCATGTGGTGGAAGATGTAGCAGATGCATTCAGGGATAAATCGGAGGTTGGCAGCTTCGCCCCAAATAAGGAGGAAGAGGGAGACATATAGGAGCTCACGACGGTGGTCATCTGAGGTAGCCTCGGTGGAGCGAACGGAGACTCTGACATTTGGTTTCTGACCAAGGTAGGAGCACCAGGCGGTGTAGTTTTGAAGGAGTTTGCGGCGGAAGGAATGGATGACAGAAGGGTGGAGGTGGTGGCTGGAATCGGGAGCAGGGGAGAAGCGCATCTGGGAGTTGGCGAGGTGGAGGAGGAGGTGCTCGCGCTGGTTGCGGACATTGTCGTGTTGGAAGCCGAAGAAGAGGGAGAGCCAATCGAGGAGGTCCATGGAGGGGTGCCATCGAGGTGGGAGGTGGAGGTCGCCGACGGAGCGGAGGGCGGAGAAGGCGGCTTGGACTTCTGGGTAGCGGAGGGAAGGGTGGTCGGTGCTGCTGTCGAGTGGGATTATGTTGTAGGCTGCTTCGTTGCGAGTGAGATGAGACATTGGTACGATGATGATATTAGCGGCATTGATGTTGAATTGGTGATGAGACATTGAAAAGAGAAGGTTGCGCTGATTGTGTGGTCAGTTACATCTTTTGTCGTGTTCAGTTGTTAGTTATTCCTGTTGCGTAGTGTAACGGTCACTCAGAGAGGGAAACACGAGTTAGTTAGTTACTTACTTTACATCCCTAGCTTGAATAAACAAGGTTAATGAGAATCACTTTGAACATGTCTAAATATCATATCATATATTAATTAATCTCTCAAACTTGAAATGCAGATGAATGTGCACTAGCGGGACACTCGCGCTACGCATGGATCATATGTCAAAATAACTTTGCTAAATATTTCATCTTTCTATTATTTAATAATTAATAACGTTAAATATAACTTCATATGTATTTCAATGTGTGGAATTTTCAATGTATAAAAAAGTATTTTTCATATATAATAATTATATCATATCTCAAACATGTTAATTATATACGATGATACCGTGCATTTAGGCATGTCACCCGCGCGGGGCGGAGGCGGGGAGTACTTCCCCGTTACTCGCCCCACGACTGTGTCCATGTCCCCGCCCCCATCTCACCCCACCCCCCACTGCGGGGAATTTTTTTTCCCCACCCTGTTCCCCACAGGTTTTCACGGGGAATCCCTGTACGTTTTTTTTTTAAAAAAAATTCAAAAAAAAATTAAAAGTTCAAAAAGAATATTATGAAAAATTAAAATAAAATTATGAAAATTTAAAATAAAAATATGTAAATTTTTTAAAAAATGAAAAATTCTAAAATGTAATTCAATCACAAATTCATAATCACAATACAATAAATGTAAAATGACTAAAATGTACCATTTGTATAAAATATTAATTTAATACATAAGAATTTTTTAATAATTAGATATTGCGGGGTCCCCACAGAGCGGGGGGAGAGATCCCCGCCCCTGTCCCCACATTGACTGCGGGGGGTCTTGTCCCCCATCCCCACCCCCACGGGGGAAAAATCCCCGCCCCATGGAGCCCCATCGGGACAGTCCCACGGAGATTCCATTTCACGGGAAAAATTGACATGCCTACGTGGATTATATACATCAAAATGTTTATTCCATGCATAATAAAACAGGCAAGGACTTTGAGACTTTGAATGGGGTCCTAAACAACATTGTTCCAAACAGGAGATAAGACCATCCTCTTTGAGGACTCTTACTATGCTCGTTCTTGTGGAAGATGATTCTTTCTGAACAAGTTGAAGCTTATTAAAAAAGAGTTGAAGCTTATTAATTGGCTAATTATTTTTCTGGGCATCAACTAGCTTTGATCTTGCTTCTCTCTTAAAATTTGCACAGACCTGTGTATGTACCTACAAGCAACTCAAGAAAAATAAACACGTGACAATTTGAATTCTATTGAACTTCATCTTAATTGTTAAATACCAACTGGGAACTTTTTTTTATTTTTTATTTGGGAACATGATGTATTATTAGCACTTACTATTTTACTTCATCCTAATTCTTTACTTCATCTTAATTGATAGTTTCTTATATATAACAAGATCGATGCTCGTTTTATTAATTGATTTTGTTTTTCAGTGGACCGCCCGTGAATCTTGCAGGGTTATATATTTTGACCTCAACAATTTTACTTTTGATCCGTTTATACCGATGTAAGATATAATGATGATCTTATACAGTTTATAATTTTTTATTGAATATGATTTTATTCAAAATCTGACGTTGGATTGAAAACTTATATATTATGGATCATCTCTATTAAATTTAATTTCACATTAATCAGAAATCATTTGATAATTTTTTATATATCTATTAAATCGATATAATAAATAGTTCATAAATGTGTGTAATTTAAAATAATTTGATCACAATTTTATAGTTGTGCAATTATTTTAAAATTTGGCAGATATAATCAAATTAATATGCAATTTTAATTCTAACGGTTGGATCAATAAAAAAATATATTCTATCAAATGTTATTAAATGTATAAGTGTATTAAAAATGTTAAAGTATCTCTCTCATTAAATCACCACCTTAGCTTTAATTAAATATTGTTATTATATCATCAATTATTTTTTAAACTCAATCAAGGTCATGATTCAAACATTATTACCCTATATATTATATGTACCAATGATCAGGTCTGAGATGGTGGTGGCAATGGGAAGAGAGAGGAAGCTGTGGAGGGTGAAGGTAGGGGTCTACCGATGTTAGTGGTACTGCTAGTAATATGAGCAATGGAAGTTCAAGTAAGGTTTTTGGCAAAGATTAACGGAGAAGAAGGAGAGTCTGACGGCAAGGACAAATCTGACAAAATGAAATGGTTGAGGTATTATATAGGGTACACCATATCTAAATGGATGTATCATATTCTATTCCAAGTGGTAATCATCCAATGGTCCTTCATCTTACAGATAAAAATGATTGTCTTTATATGAGAATGACCCTATTTACATACACATAGCAATAGTGTGTGATATGGATGGCATCTGATTCTTCCACTAGTAGTGAATAAGTTTTTGTCAACTACTAAACTTGGGCTGAATTTCCCGCAAAAAATGATTAATTACTGGACTGCATGCAAAGTTGATAATAATAGTTAAAAATGAATAAGTACGTGAAATTAATATTTAACGTATGTTATACATTATGTAAAATGTGTTATATATATAGTACACATACGCATAACACATATTTCATATTATATATATCACATTTGATATTAGTTGAATGTATTTTTATTGTGTCATAAAATTTATTGATTAAGGGCCAGTTTGGATAAAGAACTTAATTAAGTCCTTATACATAAAAGACTTTTTAAGAAGGATTTCAATAATAAGTAACTTTTAAAAAAGTTATTTTGTATTTGGAAGTAAAATAATATAAGTGCTTATTTTAGTTTGTAGTGGTAGTTTTTAAAAAGTTGTGCAAAGACTTTTTGAAGAAGTTAAATATTTTAACTTCTCCAATAAACACTTAAAATAACTTTTTAAAAAGTCAAAAGTTATATAAAAATTAATTCAAACATCTATTTAATAACTTATAAGTTATAACTTATAAAAAATTAAAAAAAATCATAAGTTTACTATCCAAACTGAACCTAAAAATATTTCAAGTTCAATTTAGGAGATACCCAACAAGGATTTGGATTGGACGGTTGCAACTTGGTTTTGGAAGCATAAATACACGAGACATAAAAAAAAAAAAAGCCAAAACAGTCAATAAAATTCATTTAATACTTTATGATCCAAATAATATTTTTAATCAAGAGTATATTTTTAATGAATTGGGTGATTGTGGCCCAAATTCCTATTTGTTAATTATTTTAACTGATTTTTTTGTTGTGCATCTACCATTATTCTTTTAGAATTTAGAAGTGGAGTTTTTGAAAGCGTGTATAGCCCCAAAAACAAAACTAGAGGATGAAGTGGCCTTGGAGGTAAATATCATTCATTGGGTGAGAGCGAAAATTTTCGGTTGCTTTTACAACAAACATTTTCCCTTATTTTATATTACTTTACTAATGAAATGTGAATAAATAGTAAAAAAATTACATTAAATAACTTATATAATAAAATGTGAAACAAAAAATCTTTTACTCTCAGTCCATATCTCGAAGAAAGAATGAGAGCAACTCCAACATATATATGATGGGGAATCTGGGATTAGTGGTCCTTTATTAATTTTATTTTCTTGGATAACATTGGCCAAATATCGCATCCTTATCAAGTTTCTTCCACTTTCCATGAAATAATTAAAGTTATTATTTATGCCAATAGGATTCCCTTTACTATTAGATTTGATATGATATATTTGTTGTAGCTTCTGTAATATTATTGGAAGGATATCCACATATCTAATGAATATAAGCACATTTTTCAGAGAGGTATATATCAAGATTAATTTCCTTTGGCCCCCTCGAAATAGAACTTTCAATCTTTTCTATATATACCCATCAAAGCTTTAATGATAATTTATTATTAATATTTCATAGTGTTAGCATTTGGAATCGAATTTTTCATTTACCCTATAGCTAGCTAGGCTAGTAGCACCACTTATTATAATATTAAATCAAAAGAGAGAAGGAAATATCTGGAATTGGTGTACCTGGTCCACGGTCCGGCCAGGTCGTAGCACGAAATCCATATATCCTTGGAACAAGTCTACGAACGCTAGAATAATCGGAGAGAATAACAGTGAAAATTAAGAATGATTTTGTCACAAGATTTTGCACATTCCTTCACTTTTGGTGCATATTGCACATTTCTAATTGGATATTTTTGGATAATTTCTGAACCCACTTTCTATGGTAAATTCTTTTTTTTCTATGCGATAATAGGCCTTTTTTAGTGTGTTTGGTCTTCTCTTTTTAGGTAAAATTGGCATATTCATTTCTTACAAGTGGTGATTAATTTTTTTTTTCCCGAGATCTAAAACTTACATATATATATATATATATATATATATATATATATATATATATGTATATCCTGGTATATATGTACATATTATTATTAATCAAATTATTGATTAAATATTTAAAGAATATAATTAGTTATCAGTTGAATTATACTTAAAAAGTTTAGTTAGCTATCAATAAGTATTATATATTTTTATTTATTTTAAAATAATAAAAACTAAATATGATCATCTTAATTATTGTAAAAGAAAGACAACTAAAAATTAAATAGACAAGTAAAAGTTATATATATATATATATATATATATATATATATAATTTTAATCCACCGATAATGTAAAATATATTTTACACTGTCATTCAATCAAAATTTTCTATTTGTATGAATTTTCAGGTAGTGAGAGAGAGAAAACATAATTATCACTAATGTGACAATACATGATTGAATGACTCTGTAAAAAAAATTATACATTATCCATGAATAAAAATTAAATTTTATATATATATATATATATATCATCTCTCTTATAAAGAGATTCTTGTATGTATGGATGGAAATCCATCGCTTACATTTAATTGGGAGCATTTAGATTAATTAGAATTGAACTCCACTAACTCAATTTTTGTATTATAATTCTCACAAGTTTTTATTGTGAATATGCCAATCTAAGGCTTTGGTGTTTAGCTCCAATATAAGGTAAGTATTTTTATATGCGATCCCGAGCTCAGATTTTATTATTGTGGGTATTATGTATTAAGAGTCAAATACTATGCTTCGTTTTTCATCCTTTAAGTGAAAGATTATATTCAGTAATAAATGAACTAAATAGTCAATACTCCTTTCTCAAGTTAAGTGTGAACCT
This sequence comes from Aeschynomene evenia, assembly GCA_013621005.1. Taxonomy (NCBI): domain Eukaryota; kingdom Viridiplantae; phylum Streptophyta; class Magnoliopsida; order Fabales; family Fabaceae; genus Aeschynomene; species Aeschynomene evenia. The sequence continues at coordinate 3,501,893 of CM024267.1, read as the reverse complement.
AAACTTGATGAAGTTACACTGTTGTCAACATCAGAGACACATGTTAAATATCAGGAGTTAGCTAGAGACTTAGAGTAGTGTGTGTATGTGGAAGGGATATTGATGATTTAATTCCCACTTACGTATTTATAAAGGCATACATACAGAAAATTAAAACGTTAATTGAAGGCCCTCACAACATATATAGGATGATATATCGTGCATGTATTTATTAACATAAATGCTTGGGGTACAACAAAAAACCAGTTAAAATAGTCAATAAAGTCCATTTAATACTTTATGACCCAAATAACACTTTTAATCATGAGTATATTTTTAATGGACTGGGTGATTGTGTCACAAATTCCTATTTATTGACTGTTTTAATTGATTTTTTTTTGTGCCTCTAACCATGCTCATCTATTAAGTTAAAGTCCACACTAGTACTACTCCACATGCATCACAATATAATTATCATCATACAAAGTCAAAATAATTAACTTATGTTAGACACAATGGTTTAATTAATGAAAACCCGGCATAGGGTGCAGAATCCGCAGGGTATGTTTGCGGTGCCACGTATGTAATAGAATCATTGCTTGTGATCAATATAGTATATGATTTTATATATCTATCCATAAATCAATCTAATTTAATTTCCGCGGCGGGTTTTAAGAATTTATTAATTATTGCCGTAAAATTCGAGCCATAAATTAATTAATTAAACCTAAAAAGAAGTTATGCAATGAGAACTTACGAAGTTTAGATGATGCCAATTTTTCAAACGCGTGCTTTGTCTTACTTTGGAGTCTTATTATTCAATAATGTTGATTGTACAATAAAAATACGTCAAATTAGTATTTAACATGTGTTATACATGATATGTGAAATATGTGTTATATGTATATATGCATATAATACATATTCCATATCATATATAACACATGTTAAATACTAGTTAAACGTATTTACATTGTACAACGAATATTATTGCTTATTATTATAGGGTGGGTATGTATCAGCTTTATTTCGAAGGTGAATTGATATGTCGCATTATCTCAGCCACTTCAATTTTGTGTGTATCACATTCTAATTAGCCATTGGTTACTTAATCAGCAAATCCAAATATATATATGTCATGACTACAACGGTCAAGTTGGTATGATTTTGCATGTCATCGATCATTCCGTGTCAGGAAAGCTAATTTAATTAAGCTACTCCTTATGTTATTAGGATATATATGTACACTTCAGAGCTCTAAAACTTAACATACTAGTAATATAGAATAGTTGGTAAGAAAGTAGAATACACGTTTAGATCATAATCCATTCTTAAGATGATTAAAATTCTGCACTTTATAACCACAGAGACATAGTATGATGGTGGTAGTTCATATATTTTTTTCCTTAACAATGTGATCAGAGAATGGGGTTCAAACCTCTCTCGTAAAAATGAAAAACATTTCTTACTCCACTATATATGTCCTCCTGAGAACACGTTTTATGGCAAGGAGATTAGTCACTTATTTATTTGATTTTAATACAAATGTTTGGTATACAATTGAAATGTAGTCTACATTTAACCCACATTTATCCTAATCATTGGAGTTTAACGTGACATTTATCTACATTTAACCCACATTTAATCATTGTAGTCTACTTTTAACCAAGATTTATCATCATCATTACATTTTAGTTATACACCAAATATTTCTATATTTTTGAAACTTCATTGCGTACTCAAAAGATTATCAAATTAATTAAATATATACGTGTGATTCACATTAATTAATATATTTGTGCCTTGTAATTTTTTTACACACATCATATTGTGTTATATATATATATATAACATTGTTAAATGAATATATTAATAAAGTTCATTATGTTTAAAAATTAAAAGAATTGATGAATAGTATAAAACTTATCCTTAGATTAGACTAAATTAATCCCTATGGCTATGGGTTGTATATATATATTGCAAATCACATAAAAAATTTTTGGGTGACAGTTGATCAGTTCATTTATTAAAACAATCTTATTTGAAGGAAAATTTTATGTAGTTTTGGAACGTGTCTAATATTTATTTCAGAAATATTCACCATAATCATATTTTTTAATTTTTATATAGATTTTGTTGAATATTATAAATTAAAATAAATAATTATAAATATGTTCTAGAATCATACAAAAAATTTTCCTAGTTTAATTTGATATTTTTATTCAAACTAAATCACACGGCATTTTCAGAACGTTTTACTATTTTTTGTGTGTGAAAGAAAACTTATTAGATGTATATCTAACTATTAAATAAAAATTAATACATAGCACAAATTAAACTAGATGATGTGATGTACTATAATTTTTGAGCTAAATGTTTTTCCACGTATATTAGCTAAAATCCCACCAGCATTTATTAACCATATATACTCACGCAATAATACTTGAATTACAACATAAATACAATTAACTTGTATCCAACATATGCTATTTATATTATAAGATGTGTATAGCACACATCCTATAACATGGATAACACATATTGAATGCAAGTTGAATAATTTCTCTTATACATAAAATATTATCGTATATTCACGACATAAATTATTGAATATAAAAGCGAAGAATACTATACTATACTATGAAGCGTGACGAATTAAATATTACATGACGTGACGGGTAGTCAGGGGTAGACCTCGCGAGTCGCTGACTCTTCCTAGTATTAATAGTTATCTTTTCAATGGTTTTGATTATAATATATGTTTTTTTTTCTTTTTGTTTTTTCTTTTAACGTGTTGATTAACACGTACTTTGCTATTTACCTACCCGCGCAGAAATTTAGAAGAATACCCAAAAAGAGGAAAAACAAAAAGAGTCAGCTTAAACAATCATAAAATAATTGTGGCAAGGTAATCGCTCACTTTCCTTTCACCTTCTTATTTTATATCATTATTATTTTCTCTTTTATCATTAACTCAAAAGAATATACAAAAGAGTATAATAGAAAAAATAAATTAAATGTTTTTTTAAAATTGTAATTATAGGAGACAGATAATTTAAAATAAAAAAAAATAGAAAGAGACATTAATTAATTCAAAACGGAGAGACTATCTGTTATAAATAACTCACATCTCGTGTTGCTTAAAGTAGAAAGCTTATACTTTAATAATAACAATAAATAGGGTAAATAATATTATTTTTTTAGAGCTTTTCATCTTAATTATTTCCCTCAATTAAATTTGTTCCAATTATACAGAATTTTTTCTATATATATTGTGAAAAGTTTGATGAAGAGAGATGTGAGGGCAATGAAATGATCTTACTAGAAAGTTGATGATGATGTAATGATTTTACAAATGAGAAATTTTCTGAGAAAAATTTGTGTAAAACTTTAAAATGAATCTTACAAAATTTTAGGAAAGACCAATGTAATTTTTTCTAAATAAATATTCATGTCTTATATTACTTTTACGTTTAACTTTGGGCTTTTAAAAGGGTTAATGATTTTTAATTAGCTTGATCAATATTTTTTATGATCTCTCTCACCATAGAAGTGTGGTTAAATATATTTGAAAAATAAATTAGACCAATTTGATCGATTTTTATACTAACTTTATTTTATTTTCCGTAAAAAAAAAAAAGCTTTGTGAATAACATGCATGCATTATAATATCAGATTGACATAGCAAATGGGTAAAAAAAAGAAATTGACACAACAAATAAACAAAAGAATATTTTTAGTGACTTTATTTTTATATATACTACTTGCGCAGTTAGTTGTTCTTACGTCGTAGGAATTTTTTACAGCCAGTAGATTGCCGCCCGGACATTAACGTCCCTTAAATAAAATAATTAACATGGTGAAAGTCAAGTATATATATATATTTATTAATAGCAATACATTTAAATTGTATAATTTTAATTTCAATCTCTCTTTTTCTCTTTGTTTTATTGCTCGTCATCTCTTTCACATGATACAAGAGTCATATAAACGCACTCAAAAAATTTATTAAATAATAAATAAAACTTAGACTGAGATTTTTTCTAGGCTAAAATATGGAAGCCACTATAAATATATTATTAGGAAAATAGTAACAATGAAACAACAAATCTATGTATTTGACAATCTTTTAATAAAAAAATATTTGTGTACACTATCAAATCAACCACAATTATAATAATTCAACTTTTTAAAACTATTAATCTAACCTTTAATATTATACATTAATCCAACATTTTTAAAAGTTAGATTAATAATTTTAAAAAGTTTGATTATTATAAATGGTAGTTAATGGTAACTGATTTTTATGGTATACTGGTAATATTCCTCTAAGAAAATTCTCTTAAATTAGTTTTTAAACTAATTTTTAATGAATTTAGTGATTATGACCTAAAATATCTATCTTATATGCAAATATCAACACCAAAATTTTCAATGTACAACAAACATTATATAATTACTGATATATATAATCTCTCCGTCCATCAATAAATGACGTTTTAGACTTTTCACGGTTATTAAAAATGTAATTAAAACACACAACTTCATATGTAAAAATGATATATAATGACTAAATTGTCCTTTTAGTTTTTTGTGTAATAATTATTATAAGAAATATGAGAGAGAATGCATGTGAGGATAAAATTGGAAAAAGAATAATAAATGCTTTCTTAAAATTCTAAGGTGACAAATAATATTAAATAAGAGAATTTTCTGAAAAGACAATTATTTGTGGATAGCGAGAGAATAATCACCAATAGTAGTAAATTGACGAGTTGGAGAGCGAGAGGTTGGTTTTGTAGTTATCTTAAATGTTTTTGTCACGTTTGAGCTTTCCCAGCACCCATCAATGTACATGTACATGTACTAGTACTGCTTTATGACAGAATAATAATACATACGGCACTGCTCCTCATAAGTAAATTGAACCAGAGAATTTAATCTGTGAAACAATGGAATTAATGAGAGTGGTAACAGGGAAATGCAATAGTAGTAGTAGTAGTAGGAGCAGCAAATTGGGGGGTTTTGACCTTAATTTAAAGCATTCAAGGGAGTCTGCGGGTAGAAACGTCATATGATTGTCCCAGTCAAGTCAACAAACAAACACCACCACAAAACCCCACTTCTGTCCTCGATTTCATCAGAGCCGTCGCCCCCTAAACACAATCATAGAGAGAAAGATGGTTCCACTACCTGCCAAACTTGTTTGTTTGTTTTTGGAAAATGCTAAGTATAAATGGTATAATTACTTAACTTTAATGAATATGTTAGCAACTTGCTACTACTACTATTTGAACAAGTAAAAAATAGGTTAAAAAAAATAGGTAAAGAAGTTAATAGCACATCCACTTTGTTTTTACATTACTACTACTGTTTTGTGATATTGCTTTTGCCTTTTAATTTGGTCGACTGAGTCTTTCTTCATATGTATTGGTGGGGATTAGAAATATAGAATAGAATAGAAAAAGCCCACACTCAACCTGATGAAATCGTTGCAACGTAGAACAATCTTCACGTTGACGAGTCTCTCTCTCTCTCTCTTTCCTTTCTTCCTTCCCTTCCCTGGAGCTCAGGGCAATTCCTTCAATTACTGCTTACCCACCTACTTTCTCTCTTTTATCCCTTTTTTCCTTATCTTCCGCTCGTGCTTTAATTCATAATTAAGGTCAATTTTGATCATCTTTAATTCATGCCTTTCACTCAATCATTCTCTCCTTTCTCTCTTCTTTAAGATTATGAACTCGCCTACTAATCCCTACTCTTTCACATCATTCAACCGTTGCTTTTTGCTTATCTACGGTAGAGCTGCGCAGCAACTCCTTGTTTACTGCTAACTCTGTTCAAGATTTTCCTCTCCTTACAGTGGGACAAATTATAAAAAAAAAAAAGATTTTTTTTTTCTTTTGTTAATAAGTAGAATATTTGGATTTTGGAGTATCTGAATTCTGAACTGAAGGTTCGGTTGTAATTTATCTGATTGCTTGATTGATTGGATAGAAAAGCCAAAAAAAAAAAAAAATAAGAAGAGTTGGTTGTGGTGGAGCTTGGAATTCTTTTCCCTGTAAACAGAGGAGAGGTTGCTTCTTAGCTATCATCATCATTCTAATTCAAGGTAATATATTTTCCTCTTTTTTGCTACTGTTATTTTAAAGCTACTTCAGCTTTAGGTTCAAAAGGAGTTAATTTTCCTGATGATGAACCACATAGGTGTGTGTCTGTGCACTGAAATTCAATGATCCATTTCTTAGAAGTTAGGAACTGATTGGTTTTTTTTTTTTTCCTCTTTTCTGAATAACTCATATTAATGGAGTGTTTGATAATTTCTGAGAAATGAGAATCAAGAAGAATTAAGGATATATTTGGTTTGAGGGTAGAAATGAAGGTAGAACTTTTTCTGGATGAATTCCATGCGTAAATTTACACATGGATTTACCTATAGGATTTTTACCCTCCGATCAAACAAACCCAGAGATGAAAAATTAAGTTATAATCATGCTTAACAACAACACTTTGACTAGCTTAATTAATGTTCTTTTCCTTTGTCTATTTATAGCTTCCAGACACTCTCTTATGGGAATTGATAGCGGTGAAGACGCTGAGGCCTTACAGAATCCGCGCTCCTTCAAGGTACAACTTAGGGTTGGCTTTAGGATTTTGTTGTGACATACTTTCAGTACCTGTTAATTGTTATATTGACTCAACTATGTTAAAATGAACAAGGAACTATAAAGCCTTTTACACGATCGTTGGTTGTGTTTTGCAAATTAAATTGGTTTTGATTTTCCACCGCTGGTATTTATGAGGAAAGGAAAAAAAAACAGCTACTTTGCAGCTTGTTATTTGTCTTTTAGGATATATCAGTGTCTTTTTAACTACATTTGGAAATTAAAACTCAGCAATCTGTTGATGGGAATATTCAATTAAAACAGGTGCATGGTAGAATGTGCATGGAACTCCACAAAATTCTGGATAGAGTCTTGAGGATATTTCCAGCCATAGAGGAGGCCCGACCTCGAAGCTCATCAGGAATAGAGACTTTGTGTTTGCTGAACAATGCAATTGATAGATCCAAACTAGTTCTCCAACATTGCTCTGAATCCAGCAAACTCTACCTGGTGTGTAGCTTTTTCTTCTTTTGATTAGTTTGTAGCTTTCTGTGATCTGTGTCACTAATATCGTAAACAGCTCAGGGACATAGGGCCACCACCATTTGTTCCTCATGAAGGGTCAAAGCTTTTAAACATTTTATCTTAATAGTTTTCTATTATATCAGAGTTATGTGAACAATTGGGAAGTAAGCTTATCACAAGAAGGAAAAAATGAGCAGCCAACAATGAATATTGATTATCAATTTATATTACTAGCAGGGTGCATGAGAGTCTTATCGGCTTTAATATTACTTTCAGGCTTGCACGGGGAATGCAGTACTGGCAAGATGCCAAAAGGCAAGAAAATTGTTAGAGCAAAGCTTGATCCAGATTCAGGGCATGGTACCAGTTATGTTAGCTGCAGAGGTTAGTCAAGTCATCTTTCTTTCTCTGAAACCGTTGCTCAGATTGTTTTTTCAAACTGCCAACTGAATCAGATGTTTGTCATAGATCAGTAGCCTTTTTGATGTTACTTGAATAGTTAAGATTCTTTTAGTTGGATCGTGAAGCTGTCAAATAAAATTGTGATCTGTTACTAGAAATAACCAACAATCCACTTAATGGTTAAGAGTTTGTTTTCTAGTTTTGAGTAATGTTGTAAGTTGTAACCACATATTTCTGCATAGGAGTTTCTTTTGTTATGGAACAGAGAATTGCCAGAAAACTAACTAGCATCATCTCATACTTTCTTTTGTGGGTAAAATTTTGTTTTATCTTTTTGGCACATAATATATCTTACTGAAACTTCGGTTTAACACTAATGGTGCTGCTGAAATGTCTCTTGCAGGTCTCTGGAATAATTGATGATCTTGAGTGTGTCAGACTTGTCCTAGACTCTACTGAAGAAGAGGCTGGGAGGGTTATGAATGAGTTGCTTGTGCCAAGTTCTTCAGCATCAGATTCATTGGATGATGATGCTGAAGTTAAAGCTCTTAAGTTTGCAGCACCGAGACTTAACATCACATCTGCAAAGGCCATCGTAATAGAGAAGCGATCTATTAAGAAGTTGTTGGATAAAGTTGGACCAAATGACCAGAAAAAGAAGAAGATTTTGGGATATTTTTACTATCTACTGAGAAAGCATGGAAGCCTTATCATTGGAGAAAAAATGGAGCCGGTACTTTCTCGTAATGAAGAACAAATCACAACTGAGAATTCTAATCACGATTCTCTACAAAACCATCACGTTGAGTCTGACCCAGGCTTGAGCTTTGGTCATTACAGAACTCAGATCGACGATTTGGGTAGAGTTACACCCCCTGATGAATATAAGTGCCCAATATCGTCAAGGTTGATGTATGATCCTGTTGTCATTGCCTCTGGTGTTACATATGAAAGGATGTGGATACAGAAGTGGTTTGATGAGGGTAATGATTTGTGCCCAAAAACAAGAAAGAAACTAGCACATATGGGATTGACTCCTAATATTGCCATGAAGGACTTAATATCAAAGTGGTGCAAAAACACTGGAGTCTCCATTTCTGATCCAAGAAGGATAGCAGAAGACTTTAACTCATTGGAAGCTTCCTCAAATTCCATTAAGAGTTTTGCTAGTTATATAAATGATTTCACCTTGCCATTGGATATAAGTAACATATCACTTGGATCATTGGATGCCAGTTACAATTCAGATGCCTCACATGGTAAGACCACGCGTAGCTCAAATTTGATGCCAAGGAGGACTAGTGAGGATTCTCAGAAACATGAGGCACATGAACAGATGCGTGATGCAGATCTGATACTTTTGTCTAAACTCCATGATCTTCAATGGGATTCTCAATGCCAGATCATTGAAGATCTGAAAAATAATTTGAAACGCAATTACCGAGGTTTTGGTTCTGTGTCACCTGAGAATGTCATTGAACCACTTGTCAGATTTCTGAAAAGTGCTTATGATCGGCATGACATAAAAGCTCTGAGATCTGGAACCCAGCTGCTGTTGGAGTTTGTGAACAACTGCAGGTACAGTTTCCTTTCCCCTTTTCTTCAATTTGGTTTTTGATGAGTTATGTGTAGTTATTTGATGTTTATCCTTTTCACACAACAACCAATCAGTTTAGAATAAAAAGTAAAACTACTCATTCTAAATTTTCCTTGTAAGTGTGGGTCTTCTTAATGTTCAAGACTGTTCTGGGTCTCTGCCTGATACATTTATTTCTCCTAATTCAAATGCTTGACTGTAGCCCTTATTTTTTTTTATTTGTAAAATATTTCTTCTTGACTTAAATCTGCCTGCTTAATTGCTATATCTGAGCACCTACTTTTGATATTGGAATGACTTTTTTCTTTACATTTTTCCGGTTTTATTGCAGAAATGGTCTGGCTGATTTCAGTGAAGATATATTCACTATGTTGGCAAGTTTTCTTGATTCAGAAGTGATTGGAGAAGCTCTTGCAGTAATGGAAGAACTCTCAGGGTATAGAAAAGCTAAAATTGCAGGATCCAGTGCACTTCCTTCTGTTTTAAGTATACTTGATTCCGATAACAAAGATTTCCAACGACAAGTCATTGTAATATTGTATAACTTGTCCTTCAATGGTGAAGTTTTTCCTCACATGCTAGATCTCAAGTGCATCCAAAAACTGCTTCCGTTTTTCAAAGACAGGGCCCTTTTAAGATACTGTGTGTGTATATTGAAAAATCTTTGTGATACCGCAGAGGGTAGGAATTCTGTTGCAGAAACTAAGGGGTGCATATCTTCTGTTGCCGAAATACTTGATGCTGGCAGCAGTGAGGAACAAGAACATGCACTGGCTGTTCTAGTCTCTTTATGCTCTCAGAGTGTGGATTATTGTCAGTTAGTTATAAAGGAGAATGTTATCCTTCCTCTCGCCTTTATCTCCCAGAATGGAAGTGATAAAGCACAGGCAAGTGCATTTGAACTGCTCCGTCTTCTGAGAGATGCCGACCATGCTGAGGATGAAGTTTCCTTTGAACCTAATGTCATCACCTCTCAAAATTCTAACAATCAACCTCAAGAGAAGAAATCATCAAGGGGGTCGACGTTTCTGAAGATACTATCACCATTCTCAAAAAGCAAGAGATGATACTGAATTCATCAGCTCCTAGGTCCATAGCATCCTTGTGATCCTTCATTCCGGGACTACAGATCATGTGCCTTATAAGAGCCATTTTGGATTGCTGGATGCAGATATGTTTTGTAGATGGAGCCTTGTGGATATGTCATCTGTGGGTTGTGCCTTTCTTGTACTTAGTAGTTAGTACTTTGTAGCATTTATTAGGTCTGCATATTTATTCACAATGTGTCTGCTGCTTAATTTTGCAGAGTAACAGCAGGTTGTGTGATGATGTATAGTTCTGCTTATGATTTTGAGGTATTCTTTTGCTAAGGTAGTTGGTAGTTTTCCCCTCCCCCCATCTTCTTAACATACCAGACACCAATTATTTTAGGTTTATTCTTATTGTATATATATTAAACACTTAAATATTTTGAGCACATTGTAAAATAGAGATCAATGTACTAGGATATGCTTGGGAATATTCTATGGTACTTTTGTTTTTCATTTAGTTGGTAAATGGTAATACTATAAATGGAGAGGATAGTACCAGCCAAACAACCAATTGTTTTTTTTTTTTTTTAATTTTTACAAGGAGCACCACTAGGAGCTAGGGAAAATGGAGAAATGGATGGACATATGGGGATAGAATCCCTTATCCTTGACCAGCAAACCCCTTAGTCACTTGGGCTAAGGGAGAGCCAATTGTTATTGTCATACAATCAAGTGAATTAACTACAAAATATGGGGTAATAATATATTTTGTAATAGGCTCTCTATTTGGACAATTATTGGGTTATAGGCCAAGACAGGTTTCCATCCCTGCCAGTGATAAATGGCTTCCAGAAAATAAAGGATTACTTCTACAAGTTGTATTTGACTTATGATCACTGATAAATTTGGTTAATCTTGTGATGGCTTTGTGGATAATTTGATAAGATAGAAATCATTTAAAGTGTCAAGCAAAGTGGTTGGATTTATCTGTCGTTATCTGGAGTTGTTATTAAGGTTACTGTCTTTTCTTGAATTTTTTTTTCTCAATTTAAGAATGCAAGTTGGCGAGCTTTGCTTGTAAATGCTGCCTGATCATGTCACAGGCACAATAGTTCAATGTAGCAAATCAAACTTAAGAACCTTTTTTTTTTGGTGGAAATTCAATGATTAAATCTGGTAGGAGTAAAGGATATCAATGATTTAAACATGTCTAATATTATGTCGAGAAAAGGAAGAAAATGGCTAATTTTGATAATTGCGTTTGTATCAATATCCATGTCCCACTCACTGATGCAACCTATAGCCTACAGGATTGAATGAAATTTCTTACCATTATATATAAGAAAAAGGTGTTTTAAATGTAATTGTCTTGTATGTATTATAAATAATCTTATTTGAATCAATATTTTAAGGACAGTAATTGAAAAAAAAGGCACCCAGCCAAGGATTTGACTGTTTAGTAAATAATGGAAGAATAATGAAAGTGATATTTAGCTCGTGCTGACAACTACTGATCATCTAAGGAAAATGAGTAAATGACAGTAAACGAATCATCAGCATCAGCAAAGAAAAATCTAGAATTTAAAAATTCAGTAGTAAAATTATAAAAAAAAAGAAGAAGAAAAAAGGGCGATTAATTAGTGACAAGGATCATGCCACTATATTTATAAAGATAGAAAATTCACTAAACTTAATTTAATCTTAGTTGCAGGGCTATGAAACAACATACAAGTTAAAAATTCCAGAATAAACATCTAACACCAAAGGGAGGGAAAACACTAATGACTGCATAGCTAAGATTGTCAGCTGAATGATACCATGCTTGATGAACTGTGCCTAGCATAGTGTGTATATATTATAAATGACACAAACCAGCGACATGGGTTTTCATTCACAGGCTGGTTTTGTATCAAAGCTGCTCAAGCATATTGCAAAGGCTTGGAAGGCAGAGAGAGGATAGCGGTAATCCATGGTGAATATGTCTTTTCCGATCTTTCCGAACTGCAATATTACCTTTTCTTGCTCTGCAGCAGAAACATTATGAGATGGATCAACAGCAGCCACGAGTTGGAAGTTCTTAACGGAAGCCACCGTAACACGGCCCTTGAAGTTCAAGCACCAGCATTGCAGCTGCTCATGCCATCTGGGAGCCTTATTCTTTAGTATCAGGGAATCGACCGAGCCTTGGCTTGGTGCTGGCTGCTCTGAGAGGCTTGTAGAGCTTAAGTCAATCATTGGAGCTTTTCCTTTTAGGGACGGTGAGGGAGGAAAATGCTCGTCAATGATCTGAGGAAAAGATGTTGGAGTTGGTGCAGTGCCTCCTTCCTGAATTGCCGAGACGGGTATGGAGTTCATGGTGCAGTTCATTCTCCGTGGCCCTCTAGTGCGAAGAACATTGAGCTCATAGGCAATGGTGCCAATGGTATAGTTACATGCTGGAACTCTCGGAGACACCTGCTTAGAGTGAAATCTCCTACTAGAGCGACCGTTTGGCTGAACTCCAGCCCCATGCGGAGATTGGCTGTCATATATAGTGAACTTGGTTCCCAAAAAATTAGACCTGCCAAAGTTAATCAACAAGTTGGACATATGATAAGGAGCAAGTTGAAAAATCAAAAAGGATGAGAGTAAAGTTTAATTCGACCAAAACTTGCCTCAGTTTACCGACATATGTGTTGCTGGACCTAGAAAAATCATTTGCAACCAAAGATATGACAAAGTCTATGCCCGTTGCCCTTCTTATCTTTTTAGCAGCTAATAACAACTTATCACTCCCATTCTCCGCTGTTCAAGTAAAATCAAAACAAGCTTCTTAAATGTCAATGCAAGAGCATATTCTATCAAAGTTCAATAAGATGGTTCCATGGATCTTAAAAGAAGGAAAACAGAGCACACAGATTGACTTAGGGTGCATCCATAGATTGTGCCAATTTCTGCACCCTCAAATAGATTATATATAAACAAATATTTTATTCGAACACTAAAGGAAAGTTCATTATGCTCCCCAGTATAGACAACAACCATCAAGTTATTTTTTCGCTAAGTGATGTCGGTTATATGAATCAAACAACATCATAGTTCCCAATAAAAAATAAGTGGATACCAAGCAATCCATTTCAGAATGGCGTTACAAGGATAACGATGATGATAATCATTGAATGTAAATGACATGATAATCATTGAATGTAAATGACATTTTTGCTTCCGTATGTGAGTAAATGATGTTAATAGTATAATATATAAAGAATCCCATATTCTTAAAGCAATAAACCTGTCATTCAACATTCAAAACCATTTTTGAAGACTAATTGTAAAGGCATCGAACCTGACGACCCATTTCATTAAAACAAGAAACAGATTGCATCAGCAATGAAAGAAACTTACATGGCACCAGACCGAAGTACAATAAATATGTCGAAGTTTCTCTGTTCCTCCTGATAAAGCACTGTACTGGAGAGTCACGAGGACCCGGCTATTCATACACAAAAATTAAAGAAAGAGCCATAAGAAACGGAAACACATGAAAGGAAAATAATAAAGATTGGGGCCGGTAACGGGCGAATAATTTATTACCTGCTTCAGTGAAATAGGAAGTGTGAGCCTTCCACATTGCTCAGGAGTCTTGACAACCTCTTTCGTAACGGCCCTCCATGATTTGCACACTGAAGCACAGGAAACAATAACGGAGCGAGCAGGCCAAGTCGTCTCACTCTCTTCAACCCTCCGGATTATGTCCAGAAGCAACTCAGGTGGTAGATGTGCCCACTGTCCCTGTTGAACATGCTCAAGAGAATTCATAGTGATATCAGGAACAACATGTGACTTTGGCCGACTGTGCCAATGCTTGCTGTCTGCACTTCGCCTCGACATGCTACCAATCCCATCTCTCATCTCCTTGAGTTCTCGTACTATGCTTTTGAACGACATTGTCGCTCAGCATACCAATCCTCCTTCCACCAGCACCAATCTTCCTTTCACCACAGAAAAAACTCCAAAGATTGAAAAGGAAGTGAAAGAACTCTTCCAATCTTCCAATACCAACAGGAATACAAATGCTGATAATGCAACAAACATACAAAGGTAATAGTCATTAACATAGATGCACATTGCACAATATCTAGAAGTAACCCTAGATTCAATGAAATCAAAACCATAGCCAATCCAAACACAAACTACATTACCAACAAGAATTACCCCTCAGCCCAAAAAACTACATTTTTGCAAGAAAACTAGGTCAAAATCAAAACTTCCACCCCATTCACATCAAAGACATCACAAAAAGCTAACATATTTCAACATCCCCCACCAACAACATAACAAAAGAACAACCTAATCTATCTACTCCCTCCCCCAAAACACATTTCTTGTAAAAGAAATTGAAAAAATAATCAAGTCGCAGCTATTTGCAGATACCATGGACTCATCGATCTAAGAAAAAAACCCAAACCCCCTTCTTTTAATTCAGGTAATTAACAAGAATGCAGAGAAATGACCCATAACACCCCCCCCCCCACCCCCCACCAAAAAAAACACTTTCTTTAAAAAAGAGAAATGAAGCAAAACCTGTAAAATAGAAGCGGATGAGGACCAGATCAATCGCGGCGAATCAGCAGAAAAACACAAACGCCGCGGGATGAAAACGCGCAGAGCAAAGCAGGGGAGGAGAGACGAAGTTTCTAGAATCCGGATCCATAAACAAAGGGGAGGGTGGGGAAGAAAAAGAAGAAGAAGCACCGAATCCAAGAAACAAGAAGGGGGAGGCGCGTTCTCAGATTCACTTCACATTTCACAACAATGTTCAGTTTTTTGTTTTTTCTCTCTTTTTTTGTTCTGGTGATGTTGTTAAGGAGGAGGCGCGTGGCGCGTGGCGTCGGAAACCCAAGGAGGAAAAGAGGGTCTCAGGCGGTGGCACCACCGCGGAGTAAGGGAGGAAGAGGGAGAGGCATGAAATCGGATCCAAGGGATGACAACATGATGCTTATACCAATCATCTTAATTTAGTAATCCTACTCGCTCCCACCATAAAACCCAATACTCTACCCCTTAACTTCATTTATTTACGTTCGGGACCCTAATCTTGTGTGCTCTCTCCATGCTTTCCTTGCCTGCACTCTATTCTCTATAATTAAATTCGATAAAATACCTACTCTATCGATTAATAAAATTTAGAAAAATCATTAATATAACGTTTATCCCCAGTACCTTCTCTAGTCTTGAAATTAAACCTTTTGGTGCATAAAAAATAAAATCCAGCAATTTAAGAGATGTGCGAAGTCCAGCTGGATATTAGTGGATAACATCACAACTATGAAAAATGTATAAAGTATGCTTTTGATGATGGTCCTTTTCTTATGAGTTTAATTTTATTTTACTGTTAAGTAATTTCATATAAATATTCAATTATGAATTGATATATCAGAAAAAAATTTTAATCAATCATCTATTAAAATTATACAAATCAATGAATATGATTTGATTAATAGTATAAAATTTTTCATACTATCACTAAGTCATAATTAAGTTTTTTTATTATAATGAGTGTTAAAATAAATAAATGATTTAAGAATTAAAGTGGATAAAAGGGTTGATGGCTTGATGCCACAATATTGGTGACTCAACAACTTATTCACATTATTATTACTCATAAGGGATCAACATTAAACCCCCGATAAATCATGTACAATGATAGTAAAATAGACACACACACAAAAAAAAGAATAGAACATTTCCACGATAAGCACGATATTTAAAAAATCGCATATGATTGATTTCTCTCTTGATTTTAGATTAATTGTACGTTATATAACGTGGAAATATATAATTTAAGTTAGAGCAGTATTAGAGGCACAACAAAAAAAACAGTCAATACAGCCAACAAATTGTGCACAACGTATATAATATAAATTGCACAACGAATATTACATGTTGTGCACACTATATAGCACATGATGTGCACAACATATATAACATGTTGCAAAGAAAGATGATGTTGCAATATGTTTGTAATATGTGATATATGTTGTGCACAATAAATGATATACGTTGTGCACTACATATAATATACATTGTGCATTTTATATTATATATGTTGTGTACAATTTATTCACTGTTTTGACTGATTTTTTATTGTGTCCCAAATATTTTTCTTTTAATTATAAACCGTGTGGAGAGATAATAGATTAGAGGCGAGGGAAGAAAGTATAGTGGAGGAGCCTCACGTTATTTCTTGCTTATTATTTTTATTATTTGAAATTTGTTATTCAAATAATGTTTAAAGGATACTCATTTTAATTTTAATTGAATGTAATCATAATTTTTATAAAATTTATCAATTTATAAAATTATAAATAAATATCTCAATTAAATACTCATTTTTAATGTTAAAATCATAAGCCTCTTATAGCCTCATTACATAAATTATGGTATTTAATGAGCTGTACATTATAAAATATGAGAAATATGAATATAGTGACACATAAAGTATAAATTTTTTGTATTAAATTTAAATTAATATAGATATAATAAAGTGAACTAGGGTTGACACATTTTATTCAACTTTTTGTCCATATTAAGTGTAGTTTGAGTTCAAATTTTGAAAAACTTTTTTTATAAGCACTATGTAAATTCTACTATAAATTTTAATTGAAGTTGATGATATATTCTGATCATGGTGTCTTTCCTAATCTAAACTTTTGTTAAAAAATTATAGTAATTTTTATCTTATTTTAATAAATCTTATATGCATTTTTATCAATTTTTTCAAATGCATAAAATATTTAGATTTGTTATTTTGATACACAAGTTTCCCGTCTTGATACAATAATGCATTCCTACAAAAAAAAAAATATTTTCTTATTACGTTCCAAGTTCGTCTCGGTTAATAATTATTTGGTAAAATTAAAATACAAATAATAGCGCTGTTTTTTTGTTTAAAAAAAGTGTATTGGAGAATTATCAATTGACACATTATGAAGTTCAAGTGTTCAAGTATATAGAAGCTTATTCCTATAGTGGTGGGGCATTGTTACAGGTTACTTATTGATCATGTGTTCAAATTGGATCTGAAAAAAAGTAGCTGCCATGATCTTCTTCTTTTTCCATATACTCTTATTTTCATTTTTCTTTTTAATTAAAAAATGAATGGAAAATATTATGTCTTTTTATTTTTCTGTTGGTATTTTAATTGTCATTTCAGACATTTCATCCACGTTTGTCAAGTGTTGTTGCTGATATGTTAGGGACATTACACCCACAAAAATCGAAGCTATATTAGTTTTTTTTTTTTTTTGAGACAATTTGCTACTCTTGAAATTTCGTTTTAACCCCTCAGAACAAATGTTTCAACAAATTCATAAACAGATATATATTGCTGCGAGTTGAATCATCAATGATTCAGTTTATTTGTGATCAATTTATTAATTCAGTGATGATGAGATGTTATTTTTTTAATCACTAAGTTGTTTATCTTGTCATGTTTTTTGATTCCTGCATGTGAGCAACATGATTTGGATATTTTGAATGTTAGAGGATTGAAATCTGTGACTTATACCAGATCGATTAAAAAAAAGCGAAAAGAAGAAAGAAATATGTGACTCAGAAAATCATATAACCTCACAATCATGTTTCTATAGTTTAGATATTTCATTCATAGATTTGCTAAATAATGTCGATTCATCATGCGACATATATATTTGAAAAAATAAATAATAATGAAGTCGAATAAAATATCATTTTTGCAATTCAAAAAAATCAATTCGTTATCATTCTCAATAATTTGATCCTTCACAGTTTAAATTCCTTCAAATTTAGACATTTTTTAATACTAATAATGAAAACTGATGAATAGTGAATTTGGTTTGATGGAAGACCACAGCACTAGAGATTCAATTTCGAGAGAGTGGAATAATCAAATCATTTTGCAAGAAACTCAGTAGAGGGACTAAAAAGCTAGTAGGTTTATTATGGTGCAAGTTCTGCAGTGACAATTTGTTCTTCAAATCTGTAAATAAAATTGGTATTACACACACACTTTTATATATATATATATATATATATATATATATATATATATATTCTTTTTGCTGATCTGTAAACCTAGTATTTTGTTATAATTTAGTGAGATTGTTGATATTTTGGTCGAACCCATATGATTTACGACCATTTTTTGACATCTTCGAATCTAACAGGTAGAAAGTGCCAGCCCGTGAATCAAGGTTTAGGAAACGGTTAAATCCAACCCTTATACCTTGGTAGAGCTGAAATTTCAACCACAAGTATGTGTTTTGGTAGATTTTAGTATTATTTTTTCGGGGAATGATATATGTACAACAAAAATTTACAGAGTACTTGTACAAGACTCATATTCATCGTTAAATTGTAATATGAATTACTTATATAATTTAACAATAAAGATTATTATTATATAACTGTTGTACAACTTTTCATTGTATATGTAACATTTTACAATTTTTTCATTTCATGGTTTGTATTAGATTTAGGTATATTTTTTAATTTCACATTTGACCTAAGAGTCGAACTCTCTTGATTAAAATAATGAGTAATGTTATATTGATATTTATAAAAGTAAATGTTTGTAAATATTCATTCAAATTTAAGGGTGAAAAATAAAATAAATAATGTGTAAGTGAAGGTCTCATGACAATTAAAGATAATAGTTTAAATGTATACACGATGTACAAGATAATAAACGATAAAATAGTTTTACTATAAAATAATATGAACCTCTACCACTTAATTACATTCTCTAGGTTAAATTAAAGATTTTTTTGGTGTGTAAATTGAAGATCAATTACATGGACTGGGTTATTACACATGTGACGGTGACATATAGATTTTGTTCATAACTGGGCCAATCCTATTTGAGTGTCTCACTGCTTCAAACCCATAAGATTGGTAGCCCAAGATAATACATAATCTTGCTAGAAAATAAAAATAACATAAATCGGCACAACAAAAGACCAATCAAAACAGATAACAAAACCCATTTAACACTTTATGGCTCAAATAGTACTTTTAATCATGAGTATATTTTTGATGGACTGGGTAATTGTGGCCCAAATTTCTATTTGTTAACTGTTCTGACTGATTTTTTATTGTGCCCGTAAGAATGCTCTCAAAATAAAAATAACCAATAAATTGTAAATGTTGGAAAGGAGAAAGTACACCTGAGGACTGAGGTCTATTGAAATTCATCTCAGATTTCCTCTATATGTACACTTTTATTAGAGTATATATCCCCTGATTATAATAATAAAAAAAATGAATATAATCAATTAGAGTATATATCCCCTTATTATATTAAAAAAAAAAAAACCAGAAAGATTCAATTATAATCATTATGTGATTTAAGGATAAAAGAAAAAGGTTGATACAAAGATTTTATATAGCATGATTTTACTGAAAAAGATTGTAAAAGCAAGTTTCACTATCATAAAATATTTAAGAGTTTAGTCACTTATTTATTTTATTTGATCTATCATAAATCCTAATTAGTATTTATTGATGAGTTTAACTATTACAATTACATACATACAGATCTAATTAAAGATATATAACTAGCTAGGATAGCCACATACAAGACTTAGATTTCTTAGCTTAAGTTTGACGTAGCAGTATCTTAAAACTTGTGTTATTTATCTGCAACGACAACCTACCTAGCTAGCTACTAGATAGTCCACAAATGAAGGATCCTCCATCAATAGTTAAGGATACAAGCAAATATTTAATTTCTTATATATGAATATCCCCTGATATAAATATTGATCCGTTGCTAAATTACAGAAAATGTTTGCTACAATTATATAAGATATTACATGATAAAATTTCAGTTAGCCGCGCACACAGTATATAAAGCATTAATCATAGTTAAATTAGAGCATCATTTCTTCTCCTTAACGAAAAAGCTTGGACCTATCGATAATATAGTATGTGTGTGTGTGTTTTCTGGTCCCATGTACCTCTCTCACTTTCAATCCATATATATACCAATAAAACTACCAAAATTCACTAATAACAAAACTCACAGAATCATATATATATGTATATATATAGCTAGGTAGCAATCTCAGCCTCTAAGGCATTCCAAAGACCTTGAAGCTAAGTCCTTATCAGTATAATATATTGCTTACAAGCTTTGATTGATTTGAATAAAATAATAACCCTCCTTCATCACCTAATCACACCCCTGAATTTTCTATCCTCTTTTAACTTTATAACAAACTGATTAGTCCTATGACCTATCCCCCCTCTTGCTGCAACAATTTGTATAAATACTAGCTTCCACACACACATATATACAAGCAAAACAATTATACACAAAAGTTGTCTAAGAAGAACAGAATGGCTAGCAAGGGCTTCAACATTCACACATCTATGTTAATCATTTTGTTGGGTCTACTTGGCTTTGTCTCTTTTCCAGTTGAAGCTGCCATAAAGAAATACCAATTTGATGTGAGTTATATATATACATGCTTAATCAATTAATTAGCTATTTTATTAGATGAATTAGTTTTTGGTGACATTATATTTACATAATTACAGATTCAAGTGAAGAATGTGAGTAGATTATGCCATGCAAAACCCATTGTAACAGTAAATGGGAGGTATCCAGGACCAACTATTTATGTTAGAGAAGGAGACAGAGTCCAAGTCAATGTCACCAACCATGCACAATATAACTTGTCAATTCACTGGTATATATATATATATATAGGCTAATTCATTCCAATTTACCATAAACATGTATATATATATATATATAGATAGATACATGCAAAAGGGATATATTGTGATAAGTATTATGGATTGTTGAATATTATTATTGTTATTATAGGCATG
Organism: Aeschynomene evenia; assembly: GCA_013621005.1. Classification (NCBI taxonomy): domain Eukaryota; kingdom Viridiplantae; phylum Streptophyta; class Magnoliopsida; order Fabales; family Fabaceae; genus Aeschynomene; species Aeschynomene evenia. Next base: position 3,480,897 of record CM024267.1, on the reverse strand, counting down.
GACTGAAACAATATCGCAATGGTTGGGCTGATGGACCAGCTTATATCACACAATGTCCAATTCAGACAGGAAACAGCTATACCTATGACTTCAATGTGACAGGGCAAAGAGGAACATTATGGTGGCATGCCCATATTCTGTGGTTGAGGGCTACTGTTTATGGTGCAATTGTTATCATGCCTAAACCTGGAACCCCATTCCCTTTCCCACAGCCTGCAAGAGAATTTGAAATTCTCCTAGGTTGGTATTTTATTCAGTTTCTTAAATAAATCATAATATATATATATAATAATATTCTATGAAATTTTCACATGATTTAATTATATCTGTACCTTTTGTTATGCTTTTTTTTTTTTTTTTTTTTTTTTAAATTCATTATAATCACAAGGTATAACATAGTTGGTAGGTAACTAGTCTCCTTAAATATTTTATCATGAATTCGACTCCTAGAAGTGCATATAAGAGGGTCTTGTGATCAGAGATAGGGAACTCTCATCTCAAAGAGATTAATCACTGTTTCCTGTTTCTAACAATGGATACATAAACAATAGATAAAAAATCATAATCCAAGAATCAACAATAATGATGAATAACTGCATCATGTAAATATATCATATATTCACATGAGAATATCATAACCAACATTGAGTTTACTTACTTAAAATTATGATAACACTTTAAAATTATGAGAATAATTTGTGTTACTGGTTTAAACAGGAGAATGGTGGAACAATGATGTGGAAGAGGTTGAAAAGCAAGGAAACCAAATGGGGTTGCCACCAAATATGTCAGATGCACACACAATAAACGGAAAACCAGGACCACTCTTCCCTTGCTCAGAGAAACGTAAACAAAATATTTGTCCCAATTTTGTGATTATATTGTAAAGGAAAAGTCACAATAGAACTAATCCTATAAGCATTTTCAATCTATCTGTTTTTTGTAGATACATTTGCAATGCAAGTTGAACAAGGCAAGACATACCTGCTTAGAATCATCAATGCAGCACTGAATGATGAGCTTTTCTTTGCCATTGCTGGCCATACCATGACAGTAGTTGAGGTTGATGCTGTCTACACAAAACCATTCACCACAAATGCAATACTAATTGGACCTGGTCAAACCACCAATGTTCTGGTCCAAGCCAACCAAGCACCAAGTAGGTACTTCATGGCTACAAGGACTTTTATGGATGCACCAATCCCAGTTGACAACAAAACTGCCACAGCTATACTCCAATACAAGGGGATCCCAAACACTGTCCTACCTACTCTTCCAAAACTGCCAGCTGGAAATGACACTGATTTTGCTTTGAGATATAGTAACAAACTCAGGAGCCTGAATTCTGCAGAGTACCCTGCTAATGTTCCTCTAAAAGTTGATAGGAACCTCTTTTTCACTATTGGTTTAGGCAAGAATTCTTGTCCTACATGCATCAATGGGACAAGGCTACTTGCTTCATTGAACAATGTCTCATTTGTGATGCCTAAAACTGCACTTCTCCAAGCTCACTACTTCAACATGAAGGGTGTTTTCAGAACTGATTTTCCTGATAAGCCCTCAACAACTTTTAACTATACTGGTGCACCCTTAACAGCAAATCTTGGAACTTTGACTGGGACAAGAGTGAGTAAGATTGCCTTTAATTCCACTGTGGAGTTGGTGTTGCAGGACACAAATCTCCTCACTGTTGAGTCGCATCCATTCCATCTTCATGGATTTAACTTCTTTGTTGTTGGAACTGGGATTGGTAACTTTGATCCTGCTAAGGACCCTGCTAAGTACAACTTGGTGGATCCTGTTGAGAGGAACACTGTTGGTGTTCCCACTGGTGGTTGGACAGCAATTCGGTTCAGAGCTGATAATCCAGGTATGATCTACCTCAAAAGCTTCTAATAAGTCTCACTATTTAAGAAAAATTAAGGATTGTCTTAGTTTTGAATGAGATCTATGGTATACACATACTTAAATATAGTCAACAAACACATACCAGATGCATAATTAGATGTTCTTTCTTATACTTTACATTTTAAAATTTGATTTGTATTGTATTTCATGCACACATATTGTATTTATATTCTAATGTATACTCGTACCAGTATTTGTGCAATACGAAATGAGATAATATATAAGCATATATATTAGACATTAATAGGTATGCATCAATATCCTCCCATTTTGAAGCTTAAATGTGAGATTTCATATATTATGTTATGAATAATGACATGTTATGATTTTTTTGGTTTAGGTGTTTGGTTCTTTCACTGTCATTTGGAGCTACACACAGGTTGGGGTTTGAAAACAGCATTTGTTGTAGAAGATGGACCAGAACAGGATCAATCTGTTCTGCCTCCACCAAAGGACCTTCCAAAATGCTAGCTAATCGAATTGTAAAGGGAGCTTGAACTATAACTGTATTCACAAAGCAATGTTTAACTTGTGTTTTATATATATATATATATATATGCTAATACTACTTACTGCAAAAGTTGCAGATGATTTTTATTTGATTGTGATGAGAAATAATGTAAGCAAGCAAAGATTTGGACGACAGACATGTATAAAAAAGTTTCTTAATTCTTTTTTCAGGAATGATATTTGTACGAAGGGAATGAGACGAGTTAGGAGACGAACGCCTTTTTCTCTCTCTTATTGTGATTTGAAGTGCAACCCGTAAATACATGCAATTATTTGAGTGATGCTAAATGGACAATAAAAAATCAGCTAAATCAGTCCATAAATAAGATTTTGGGTTACAATTACTCAGTCCATTACAATTTCAATGATTATTTGGACTCAAACCAAAGCCAAAATAAACTCATTGTTTACATTGACTGATTTTTTATTATGCATCTAGTATTATTGCAATTATTTTACCTAATAACACACCAATTAAAATTTCATTTTTTCCTTTTTTTTCCCACAATTTTTTCTCTTTCACATTTTTTATATTTTATTAAAAAAGTAAAGTACTACTTTGGTCCTTTATTTTATATGTGTGAGTCACTTTAGTCCCTCACTTTTTAAAATAAAAATAAATTGGTCCTTCACTTTATAAATTTTGAATCATTTTGCTCTCACTTCTCAAAATTAATGAATTGGTCCCTCACTTTACAAAATACGAATTATTTTGATCCCCTACATTTCAAACTATGAGTCGAGTTAGCCTCTCTTTTTTTCCACTTTGGTCTCATGAGAGGGACTAACTGTACTCATAGTTTATAAAGTGTTGGACTAATTTGATCGTTTTAAAAGTGAGAGACCAAAGTGATTTACAATTTATAAAGTGATGAACCATTTTTCTCATTTTAAAAAATGCTGGACCAAAATGACTCACGTGTACAAAGTGAATGACCAAAATGATATTTCACTCAAAAAAAAACTATCTAATTTAGATTACAAGAAAATAATAAGAAAAAAATAATTATTTCTAATTTAAAATAAATCAATCGAATAATTTTATATTCCTTAAATATTTTAGAAATGTTAAAATTAAATATTTATTTTTTTTGTTATGATGTGGGTTCCAAATCTTTACTTTTTAAAAATAAAAATAAAAAAAATAATTAATAATAACTTGTCATCCTTATTCAACAATAAATGAGTAAATCTTATCAAAACTTTAGCAAGGAATCAATGTCTCCATTACAAACACATAAAACACGACTACTAGCTATTTTACAAAATTACCAACGTTTTGTATATCTACTTACCAACAAATAGAGACAAATTACTAACCACTTTATAATAAGTCAGTTTCATCACTACTTATTTTTCATCATGGATGTGGTTATTGGAGATAACAAGAGATGATGTTGGTCACCCAAAGGATCACTAAAAACTATTATAATAATTTAAATACTACCATTGTTCTCATTACTTCTTTCAATAAATAGGAGGAATACTAAACCACACACCATCACTTTGAAAAGAAATCAATTAAATAATTTCTTCTTCCTTAAATAATTTAGAAATATTAAAATTAAATATTTTATTTTCCTTGTTACGATCTGGATTCCAATATCTTTTAATTTTTCAAAATAAAAAAATAATTATTAAGTATGACTACATTTTTAATTAATAATAATTTGTTATATTTATCCAACCATGAATGAGTAAATCTTATCAAAATTTTAGCAAAAAATCAATGTTCTCCAAGACTAACATGCATAGCATGACATACCGACTTTTTAAAAAATTACCAACATTTCCTATATCTACTAATCGGTAAATAGAGACGAATTATCAGTCACTTTATAATATGTCTGTTTTATCACTATTTCTTTTTTATTATGAATTTGGTTATTGGAGATAACAAAAGATGATGTAAGTCATTCAAAGGGTCACTAAAAACTATTACAATAATTTAAATAATATCATTGTTCTAATTACTTCTTTCAATAAATAGCAAGAATGAACACTAAATCACACATCATCACTTTAAAAAGAAATCAATTGAATAATTTCTTCTTCCATAAATAATTTAGAAATATTAAAATTAAATATTTGCTTTTCTTATTATGATGTGAGTTTCAATATTTTTAATTAATAATACTTAATTTGTAATAATTAAATATGGTTATATATGAATTAAGTATTCTTAATTAAAAATGTATCCATACTTAATTTTTATTTTGTTATTTTGAAAAATTTAAAAATATTGGAGCTCACATCGTAACAAGGAAAACAAATATTTAATTTTAAAATTACTTAAGGTAGAAGAAATTATTCAATTGATTTTTTTTTTCAAAGTGATGGTGTGTGGTTTAGTGTTCCTCCTATTTATTGAAAGAAGTAATGAGAACAATGGTAGTATTTAAATTATTATAATAGTTTTTAGTGATCCTTTGGGTGACCTACATCATCTCTTGTTATCTCCAATAACCACATCCATAATGAAAAATAAATAGTGATGAAACTGACTTATTATAAAGTGGTTGGTAATTTGTCTCTATTTGTTGGTAAGTAGATATACAAAACATTGGTAATTTTGTAAACCAGCTAGTAGTCGTGTTTTATGTGTTTGTAATTGAGACATTGATTCCTTGCTAAAGTTTTGATAAGATATACTCATTTATTGTTGAATAAGGATGACAAGTTATTATTAATTATTTTATTTTGAAAAAGTAAAGATTTGGAACCCACATCATACCAAAAAAAAGTAAATATTTAATTTTAACATTTCTAAAATATTTAAGAAATATAAAATTATTCGATTGATTTATTTTAAATTAGAAATAATTATTTTTTTCTTATTATTTTCTTGTAATCTAAATTAGATAGTTTTTTTTTTGAGTGAAATATCATTTTGGTCCTTCACTTTGTACACGGAGTCATTTTGTTCCAGCATTTTTTAAAATGAGAAAAATGGTCCATCACTTTATAAATTGTAAATCACTTTGGTCTCTCAATTTTAAAACGATGAAATTAGTCCATCACTTTATAAACTATGAGTAAAGTTAGTCTCTCTCATGAGATCAAAGTGGACAAAAAGAGAGGCTAACTTGACTCATAGTTTGAAATGTAGGGGATCAAAATAATTCACATTTTATAAAGTGAGGGACCAATTCATTAATTTTGAGAAGTGAGAGAGCAAAGTGATTCAAAATTTATAAAGTGAAGGACCAATTTATTTTTATTTTAAAAAGTGAGGAACCAAAGTGACTCACGCATATAAAATGAAGGACCAAAATAGTACTTTACTTGTTTTTAATAAAATATAAAAAAATGTGAAAGAGAAAAAATTGTGGGAAAATAAAGGAAAAAATGAAATTTTAATTGGTGTATTATTAGATAAAATAATTGCAATAATGCTAGATGCACAATGAAAAATCAGCCAATATAAACAATGGACCTATTTTGACTTTGATTTGAGTCCAAATAATCATTGAAAATTTAATGGGCTAAGTAATTGTAGCCCAAAATCTTATTTATTGCAGGTTTGACTGATTTTTTTATTATTCATTTAGCATCACTCAAATAATTGCATGGATTTACGGGTTGCACTTCAAATCACAAGAGAGAGAAAAAGGCGTTCGTCGTCTAACTCGTCCTATTCTCTTCGTACAAATATCATTCCTGTTCTTTTTTCTGTTATTGCTATTTCTTATTGTCATTTGTCATTAGTTAATGTGACTTCTGAATTTTTTTTTATATAATAATGTTATTTCAACCTTTAATTTGGGATGTTAAAATAACAATTTTGTTTGATATATATGTCTAGAGCACTTGAAAATGTACAAATATATCTAACACAATTCCATTTCAAATAATTAATCATATAATAAGATTTTTTTTCTTTTACCCCTTAAAATTGTAAACTCTCCAAATGATTGTTGCATGTGAACATCTAAAAAAAATTTGACATCAATCATTATTTGACATTAAAATATAGATGTCCATCTCATACACTCCATATGAATGTCAATCTATCATTTTTCTTTTAGAAAACTTTGTGAGTTGGATGTCAAAGAGTATGCACAAATTCTTGAATAACAACAATTTTTCAGTTAGAACAGCCAACAAAACTCATTTCAATACTTTTGATCCAAATAATATCCTTAATTATGTGTGTTTTTCTTAATGAATTTAGTAATTGAAGTACAAAATCCTATTTTATTGTTTTGGCTGCCTAACAAAACTCAAGAGTGTGGGTCTATGTAAGTTGTACAAATATAAGTATATAACAACTATCTAAAATTTAAGATGCTACTGTCATATGATTGCATGCAAGGAAATGTCGTGCATGGATAGTTAAAAGAGAAGTACTTAAATATGTCGGAAGTAATTTTCAGAATTATGTGATAAAATATAATATCAATTTTTTTATTTTGTAATTATTTATGATTTTTGACTATTTTTAGATGGAAATATCCTGGACATGTAGCAGTAATAATTAAAATTAATAGTCACAACTTTGTTTGAGGGCCTTCCATCATGACAAGTTTACCCGTATCATGCGAAACTAGTGTTATAGGTTAATCATCTTTTATTTAACCGCAAAATATATACTATTATATAAAGAAAATTTATAAAAAAATTATCTATTATATTCACACTTATTTAGGTAGTTACCTTTTTTTCTAAAAAATAAATATAAAAATTTTAAAAATAAAATAAAATAAATAGAAAAAATATAATTACTTTTTCAGTATTTTAATCTCACGGTTATTTATTTAATTTTAATTTCTATAATTATTAAATTAAACTAAAATAAAATAGAAAATAATAAAAATATAAAACTAAAATTCTATAAAAATAAAAATAAAAATGCGGTGCTAGTAAATTATAAAGAGTTTACTAAGGTACTCCTGCTAAAGAGTGATGTATCACACACTAAGAATTTAGCCATTCTTTGAAAGTTTGACTAAATATTGAAAAGTGTTGCTAAAATCCCTTTGACACACTTTTAAATGTATGTCGCCACATTTTACAAATATAGTTGAATGCTTACTTTATGGTACACCACATTTCACCTACAGTACCATAGTCTTCACCTATGCTTGATTATCATACGTACACTTTAATCTACTAAATTATATCTGCAAATTTGGAAATCTGTACTTTAATCTATTATTAGTCGTCATTTTCATCAATTGAGGATTTCTTTTTTGTCTCCCTTCTTTTAAAATTCTAGAACCAAATTATAATTCGGAACATTAACTATTTATTGGATCATAGCCATGCACGGTGCAGAAAAAGAAAATACAAGTCATGAAAGTGAGATATATAATAATTAATAAGCAATAAAATAAAAGTTAGTTTAGTTTTTTCATATTAAAAAAGATTAATTAGACAATAATATAATTAGACAAACTTCTATTTTTTACTGTTTTAACTAATATAATTTTGTACCTCTTGCAAAACTGTTATATATAACATAAACATAAATGCTTGGGGAATAACATCTTTCCAGTCAAAATAGCCAATAAAGTCCATTTTAACATTTTTGGCCTAAATAACATTATTAACCATGTGTATTTTTTTAATGGGTTGAGTAATTTAGGTCCAATTTTCTATTGTTGACTGATTTTTTATTGTGCCTCTAGAAAATACTCATAACAGAAATTCCCTTCATCAATGATCCAAATCTGAATCCTCATGAGGACTCAAAAAAACTCGTCACCATCCAAAAGCATCTCAAAATGGCACCTAAACGAACAAAAGAAGCGTTCTATACTTAGTATGCAACACAAGACACAACTCAAGGACCTTACAATTCTTTACTTTAAGGTTGATTCAAAGCTTTGTTTTATTTATTTGCGCAAGAATTATAAAGAAAACAAAAAACCTCAGCGTTTTGGTTTCAAAGATAAGCAACAGAACATCCCCTGAAAGAAGCTTCTTAGTTTGCAACAACCAATGTATGGCCTAAAACAAGCAAAAGATTTAGAGATCTTGTCGGTAACACCCAATAGTGATAGTCTACCATTATTATTATAACATTAATCATACATGAAACATTTGATCGAGCAAAATGAAACTAGAATTTCTTTTGGAGGTTAAGGCTAGGCAAGAGAAATTTTCACTTGGACAGCACAAAATTGCGTGTATTTCAGGGGCATTTAATAAAATATATATGACAGAAATGCAAAGAAAATATAAAAAAAAAGAATTTATATAATTTTTATATTCTTGAAAAGTAGAGACAAAAGAGATACAAAATTAAACAGAATAGACAAAAATCATTATCTATACACTAATCTAAATATGATATAATAACTTTATATTTTTATGTGTGTGTCTCGATATTTCTGTCTCGATATTTCTATCCGGTCAAATTACATTCGTACATCATAACAATGCATCCTAAGGGTTGATTTGGTTTAGTGTAACTCTCACCTTCAGCTCAAATACTACATATAGTTCGCTTAAAAGCTTCTATATACAGCACATAGAATTACTACCTAATCATATTCAATTGTTTTTTCAATCCTTCATGTAACAAACTGATATAGTTCATCTTACCTTCCCATTTTTATTCATATAAATACACCAAAATATGAACCACTGCATGCATTGCATTCATACACAATCCAGTATTGTACAAAGAGTTTGAAATCAATCAAACATGGCAAGCTTGTGTTCTTTCATGTCTGTCTTAACCTTTCTGCTCTACTTGTTTGTTGGTTTAATGTCTTCACCATCTGAAGCTGCCATAAAGAAATACCAATTTGATGTGAGTTATGTAATATATATATATACATACATTGATCATAATCAAATGCTTTAACCAACTATCTTTGTGAAGTTCTCTTGATACTAGCATGCAATTTGTTCTTTCTACAGATTCAAGTGAAGAATGTGAGTAGACTATGCCATGCAAAACCAATCGTAACAGTAAATGGGAGGTTTCCGGGGCCAACTGTTTATGTTAGAGAAGGAGACAGAGTACAAATCAATGTCACCAACCATGCACAATACAACATGTCCATTCATTGGTATGCCAAATTTGATATATATCAGCAACATTAGTAGAAATTTTGAAAACTAGCAGATATACATGCAATATATCTTATAACCATATGCTAAATTATTATAGGCATGGACTCAAACAATATCGGAACGGTTGGGCTGACGGACCGGCTTATATCACGCAGTGTCCGATTCAGACGGGGAACAGCTATACTTATGACTTCAATGTGACAGGGCAAAGAGGAACATTATGGTGGCATGCTCATATTCTGTGGTTGAGGGCTACTGTGTATGGTGCAATAGTGATTATGCCTAAATTGGGAACACCATTTCCTTTCCCACAACCAGCAAGAGAATTTGAAATTCTCCTAGGTGAGCTTGATTATCAAGTATTCTACTATTGGTAAGATTTGTACAGCATAAAAAGTGAGAAAATTAGCTGTATCTAATTGCTTGTGCATGAAAAATAATAGGTGAATGGTGGAACAATGATGTGGAAGAGATTGAGAAGCAAGGGAACAAAATGGGGTTGCCACCAAACATGTCAGATGCACATACAATAAACGGGAAACCAGGGCCATTATTTCCTTGTTCTGAGAAGCGTAAGGAACACTAGCTTAAGTTTGAGATTTTTTTAGGAAAGAGTAAAACCTTCAGTTTTAACTGCAATTTTGTTCAAAACTTGTAGATACATATGTAATGGAGGTGGAACAAGGGAAGACATACCTGCTGAGAATCATCAATGCAGCACTCAATGATGAGCTTTTCTTCGCCATTGCGGGTCACAACTTGACAGTAGTTGAGGTTGATGCAGTTTACACAAAACCATTCACCACTGAGGCTATACTAATAGCACCTGGTCAAACCACAAATGTTCTGGTCCAAGCCAACCAGGTTCCAAACAGATACTTCATGGCCACCAAGGCTTTTATGGATGCACCAGTCCCAGTTGACAACAAAACTGCCACAGCTATACTCCAATACAAGGGGATCCCAAACACTGTCCTACCAACTCTTCCAAAACTTCCTGCTAGCAATGACACAGGTTTTGCTTTGAGTTATAACAACAAACTCAGAAGCTTGAACTCTGCACAGTATCCTGCTAATGTTCCTCTCAAAGTTGATAGGAACCTCTTTTACACTATTGGTTTAGGCAAGAATTCTTGCCCCACATGCATCAATGGAACTCGGCTACTCGCTTCCATAAACAATGTATCTTTTGCAATGCCACAAATTGCACTTCTCCAAGCTCACTACTTCAACATCAAGGGAGTTTTCAGGACTGATTTTCCTGACCACCCTCCAACTCCTTTCAACTATACCGGCGCACCTCTTACGGTCAATCTTGCCACTCTAACAGGCACAAGAGTTAACAAGATTGCCTTCAATTCTACAGTGGAGCTGGTTTTGCAGGACACGAATCTCCTCACGGTTGAGTCGCATCCATTCCATCTTCATGGATATAACTTTTTTGTTGTTGGAACTGGGATTGGTAACTTTGATCCTGCTAAAGACCCTGCTAAGTACAACTTGGTAGATCCTATTGAAAGGAACACAGTTGGTGTTCCTACTGGTGGTTGGACAGCAATTCGTTTCCAAGCAAACAATCCAGGTGTGTCTCAAGAATTCATCCTAACTTCTATAATTTGGAACTATTAAGGAAAATTCAAACTTAATGTTGAATGAGGTATAATACAAACATTCATATTCTGTAATGATGACACTTTTTCTTCTTCTTCTATATGGTTGGATAGGTGTTTGGTTCATGCATTGTCATCTGGAGCTGCACACTGGTTGGGGATTGAAAACAGCTTTTGTTGTGGAAGATGGACCAGAAAAAAACCAATCTGTTCTACCACCACCAAAGGACCTTCCAGCATGCTAGCCAAAATTTGATTTAAACAATTTTCAGTGTTTTTACTGTGTCTTTGTCTGCTCAGCCTTGCTGTAAAAGTTGCAGAAGGCTTTTAATTGTGAGATAATATGAAAGGAAACAATGTATGGAAAGATTTCGAGGGTTTCTTATAATTGAATTTTCAAAACATGATTCATGATTTTCTTGTTACTTTCTTGGGCATTGCTTTTTCCTTCTCTATATTGCACCCTTGACCTTATAATGATTTTGGTGTCCACAAACTTATAAATGATTTGGTGCAGTTCATCGCACTAATTAGGCAAAATTATCATCAAGTAAAAGGTACTAAGTATAAAGAGCTTGTATAAAACACACCATGAAGTTTCAGCATATAATACTTACAAACTTAAAATGCATTCTATTTGACATTTCGACCAAGGGCATCCCTAGACTTTATTTCTTGTAAATAAACTCCATTACTCTCAACCATGGAGTTTAACCTTCAGAAGGATACATCCTTTGCCCTTCTATATTTATTTCGTATGCCTTTCTCTTCTCTGTTTTTTCTTTCTACATTCTCCCCAAACTAAATTTTCTGAGCCTCATACCATGGCATTTAGTATTTCCAAGCTTGGATCAGCTAGCAACTAGAACCAGATTATGATCAAATCCTGAAACAGCCTGTAAAATTTGAAAACCTTCTAAAGAATCAAGGTAAAATGGCTCAGCTTCATCAGCAGAACTCCCTAACCCGAGCCTGCCATTTTTACCGGAACCCCACACCCACAACTCTCCCTTTGATGTGAGGGCAATGGAGTGTGCACGCCCTGCAGAGACCAACAGAGGATTCTCACCAGCTAATCCATCAACCAGAGATGGGAGGTTCCCTGGCCCCGACCTCCCAAGCTGAGAACCCTGGTTCCATCCCCATGATGCAATGCTTGTAGTCCCTACAATATCACCATCTTGCTCAGGAAGCTGACATATTGCCAAAGAATGGCCAAGCCCTGCTGCTAAAGATATCGGCCGGAAGTTCATGTCAACCGGGAAAATTCCCAAATCAGGTTTAGCTCTCCCCAACTGGCCATATGCATTGCTTCCACAGCTTAAGAGGGCACCATCACCTGATATACATAACAGGGTAATCAAAACTCAAGAGGAAATTCTAAGTACATTCATGTGCAGAATTTGCTACTAAAACTGAATGTGGATGATGAGTGTTAACTTACGGCAAAGAACTAGAGAGTGATCAAGGCCACATGCAATGTCCACAACTTCAACACCATCAAGTTCTTCCACCAAGCTAGGCTCCCATACTATTGGCATGTTATTCTCCTTCTCCATTCCTTCTAATACCCTCCTCTCAGCAATTTCAAGCTCTGAACTCGAAAGATTCTGCTGGTTATCACGAAAGGCGGTTGCCGCAGAATCTAGAGAAGATGCCTCCAAGCCATTCCCCATTTTCCCTATCCTTCCATCAGCAGAGTATCCCCATCCAAAGAGCTTCCCATCCACAGTGTGAGCAAGAGCATGACCCCAACCAAAAGACAGCTGCTCAAGTCAATCACAGAGCCAAAACAAGTCATCATCATAATAATGCATTGAATTTGACTAAATAATAGAATTGTGTCAGATATCAAAAGGATCAAAGAACCTTTGCTATGTTTTCTCCTGAGAGTGCTTCAACCTTAGCAGGTTCAACAGCCTCAGTGACATGCTTTCCAAGACCAAGTTGGCCACGCTTGGACTTTCCCCACACCCACAAAGAACCATCATCCCCAATTGCAGCAGATACAACACCAGAAGCAAAAGCAGCAGAGACATTCACATGTTCTAATCCCATCACTCTCTTTGGCTCATTCCAAGATTCCCTGCTAACCATAAAAATACCATTTTTATGCAACAAATTACAAAAATAAATTAAGAAAATAAGATTGAAGAATGGTATTTGACCTCGGAGAAGGGCCACGGCCAAGTTGGGACTCGTTGTTACGGCCCCAGGCCCAAAGATGGCCCTGGGAAGTGATGGCGAGGGAGTGGTAGTGTCCGGCACTGACTGTAAGAACATCGCCGGGAAGAGCACGCACAGGGGTGGGCTCGTATGCGTCTTGTCCCAGACCTAATTGTGAAGTGGGCAATCCAAGAGCACCCTGGCTCCCGTCTCCGAAGGTCATCACGGTGGCTCCACCGCTGCTCATCCATCTTTGCTTGGTTACCCTCACCGCCACCACCCACCTTTCCGGTGTCAGTTGTCTTGCTCTCCACATCTTTCTATTTAAAAGCGGAAAAATAATAAAAGTGTTGCCCTTTAACTTAACGTTTTCGCTGCGGTGATGCACGTGCACCCTTTTGTCCAAGATTTCTATTGGATTTGCTTACTTGCGTCCTGGGCTGGGTAGAAGGTTTCAGGCCCAAATATTAGGATAGATGGATTCAAGCCCAAAAAGAAGAGTGATAATACTTCACTTTTTCAATAGTCAGTGTTAATTTTAAGTCTTTTTCCTAAGGAAGGTATTAGCAACAGGTTCTTGGACTGGACATCAAATCGGTGAGGAAGAGGTTTGGGAGTTTAACGGAGAGTTCAAAATAAAAGAATAATAAAAATAAAATACATTTATAAAACATAATCAAATTTCTTGATTTTCTTAAGTCTTCTTATTTTTCTTGGGTTCTTTATATTTTTCTTGAATTTATTTTCTTGGATGTATTATTGGGCTTCATGATCTCTATTTATATGTGATTCTTTTGCCACCAAGGCATCAATAATTAAGAAAAAGAACATATATTCACAAAAAAGAAAGCATCAAATATTTTTTGAGTCTCTTTATTTTTTTACGGGGAGTATATCATTATCTTATCTTATCTAATTATTTTTTACTAATTCATTATCTTATATCTTACGATAATACTTTAAATGACATCACACTAAAATTTGCATAAACCCTACACACAAAACAGGTGATCTGCCATAAACCCTACGCCCGCGCCCAAAACAGCCATCCACTCGCTCCCGTCACCGCCACCACAACGGACGTCGACGGCGGACGCACTCGCCACCGGGAAACATCTTTGTGAACAAACGATGGAGGCTTTAGGCAACCATTCTCTGTTGGACTCAACGGAGCTAAAGGTGACGGAGCTATTGAAGGAGGTTCAGCTCGATTATTCACCTAACTTCACTAAGCTCGTCGATGACACCGTCTCCTCCATCAAATCTTCATTCGATAAAATCCCCGACGACTTCATGGTCATTCTCCTATATTTCTTCCTTTTCCTTCTTCCTCATCGCACAAATTTCTAATAATATTTGACTGATTCTCTATCTGCTTCGATTGCTCGTGAGTTTGCAGGTAACTGCCGATATGGCACCGAAATTCGTGAGGGACATTGGTGCGGACAAGGTGGATTTCAAGTTTAAGAAGCCATCGTTTGTTAAGATCGGAGGCAGTTATTCCATTCAGAGTCTTGTCAGGCCTGAACTCAATGTCGATCTCATTATTAGGTTACCGAAGGTGAATACTCAAGTTAATGTTGGAATTTATCAGTGTCGACTTTGAATTTCGGTTATTTGTAACTATTTAAACCTTTTTTTTTTCCGATTATGTTTAGGAGTGTTTCCACGAGAAGGATTATTTGAATTATAGGTACCATGCCAAGAGATGCCTTTATCTCTGCTTGATCAAGAAGTACTTGGAGACTTCTTCATCCATTGGTAAGGTTGAATGGTCTACTTTGCACAATGAAGTTCGAAAGCCCGTACTTACTGTTTATCCAGGTTTGTTCTCATTGTTTTCATGCACGTTTTATTACTACACACGGTTTGGCATGGCTAACATAAATAAAATAATTGCAGATGCAAAGATAGCTGAATTTCCTGGTGTATTTGTGAGAATAATTCCGTCGGCAATGTCTCTATTTAGCATATCAAAGCTGAACCTGAAGCGTAATAACATTCATAATTCGGATCATGGTTTGCTCTCTGCGTCCTTAACTACCTTCAACACTTACATTGAGAATATGATATTGTAGCTTTTTCCTTTTATACAAGCTATTAATGATTGGTTTTGAATATCCTGAAGGGGCTGCACTTCAGGCTACGCCAAAGTATAATTCTAGTATTCTGGAAGACATGTTTTTAGAGGATACAGAATTCATCTACAAAACATTTATTGGACGGAAAGAACTAAGAGAGGCTTTAATCTTGCTTAAGGTTTGATATCTGATTTATTTATTTTTGTTTCACTATGGATGAACATTCAGTATTACTAGAGGGGAACACAAAATTGACTTCTTGTTTTCATTTGTTTAGGTTTGGGCTCGACAGAGAAGTTCAATATACGCTCATGATTGCTTGAATGGGTTTTTAATATCTGTCATTCTAGCACATCTTGCTTCTAGGCAACAAATTAACAATTCAATGAAGGCAATCGAAATTATCCGGGTTACCTTGAACTTTATTGGTATGTCTATAGACTCTCCTTTGCAGTTCATCTGTTTTCATTTAGCTTTCCCATTATGTTAGTGTACCATAATTGGTCTGTTATTATCAATGTGAAGCAAGCTGTTCATATTGGGGAGTTATGATTGTTACATTTATACACTTGCATAGTTCTAATACTTGTGTAATATAATGTGCAGACAATAAATGTCCAGTGCTTTAGTCTAAATGTTGTTGCAACCTTATTATAGCTCTTCCCCTTTATTTAATTTTGTTTTGATGACTAGTATATTCCCACTGCTTTAACATTGTTTTTTCTTTGCTAGTATATTTGTTAATTTTGTTTTGATGACTAGTATATTCCCACTGCTTTAACATTGTTTTTTCTTTGCTAGTATATTTGACTTATTAGTTCTGCAATTCAATCCTAAACCTTTTGTTTTGCGTCCAAAATCACTTGAACAAGTCTTTGCTGCCAGATGTTGTTTTCAGTCAATTTGTAGCCAATTTGCTGTCAACTAAAAATTTACAGCAGAGCAGGAATGGGGCTTGAGACTATGACATTTAACACGCACTAGTTGTTACTATATATAACTATTTATATTGCTGTTGTTTTTGCAGCCTCTTCGGAGTCGTGGAACCGAGGGCTTTACTTCCCAAAGGAAGGCCAGAGTAATATTACAAAAGAGGTCCAAATCTCTTGTAATTTTAAATTTGTGTTAGTTTGTGGCTTTGTGTAATTTTTACTATTGTAATTTTATTTTGTATATCATTTGCTTTCATTTTCCATTTGTTATTTATTCTGATAGTCACATCTCTAACGAATTTTTATTATTTACTTTTTATACTAATAATTTTGCATAAATATTTCATAAATCATATGATGTTCATGCAATATATAGTTTATGATCCTTCATAAGCAAATAGTTCATTTTATTTTCAATTGCTTACAAAATAGAGTTTAATCCTGAATTGATGCAAAAAATTTTTTGCATCTTGTATTAAGAACACTCTTTACAAGTTTCATTTTTTTCTTATTTCTTCATTTTTGTCTCATTAATGTATTTGCAATGTTTCTCACGCATTATGTTGTTAACATTACATTGTTTAATGCAATATGTTGTGTCCATGGTTCATGTCTGCAGGAAAGGGTGCAACTTAAAGAGTCATTTCCAGTTATCCTATGCCATCCATCTGGAGGGTTCAATTTGGCTTTCCGGATGTCTAGAGTTGGCTTTGCTCAGGTACTTTGTCCAGCATACCGATTTTTTTTTAAATTTTCCCCCCATTTTTTATGGTGGTCTTTTTGATGATTTTTTTTTTTCGTTTTTTTTTTGCTCCACTTATGTTATTCAGCTTCAAGATGAGGCTGCTTTGACACTTAAGTGCATGGAAAAGTGCAGAGATGGTGGATTTGATGAAGTTTTTATGACCAAGATAGACTATGCTGTTAAATATGACTATTGCATGAGGTAATGTTATTTCATCTATGTTTGTTTGTCTGCCTCTTGTAGGGTAGTATAGGATTGTCTCTGTCCATGTTCTGATTTGGAAATTTTCTGCAGTGTTACTTTGTTGTTTATACTGTTCAATGTTCTTTGTTCATAAACTATAATATATTATCCAAACAATGTAAGATGTTGGAAATAAATGAAATACAAAGATGGAGGTTACTGGAGAGCACTAATCATCATATTAAGATTTTTTGTTGCTCTTCAAAAGAAGGTATTATTTACACAGTGATTTATGTAAGGATCTTCTAAGTATAAGTTTCATGGCATATTAAAATTCTAGCTGACTGTATGAATGTGGATAAGACATGGATATTCAAAGCATAATAATTGATTTGAACTGCCTCGTTGAACCGATTACGATGCATATGTTGTTTTTGCTACTTTTTAACTTGCAGTATGTTTGTTTACTTTTTCCTTCCCTGTCTCCATTTGTTTTTCTTCTGGATAATGGAAAAGGTTTTTCCTAATTGGTTGCTCTGTTCCTTGAATCAATAGTTGACTTGCTTCAAGTTATGAAAGCTGCTAGTTTATCTTATTTCATGCTTGCTCCTACAGAATAAATTTGAAGGGAAAGAAGGATGTATATGCATCAGGATTTTGTTTGGATGATGAGTGCTGGAGATCATATGAGGAGAAAGTGCATGGTATTTTAGTGAAAGGATTGAATGACAGAGCAAAGTTCATTCGAGTTACATGGAGAAACACACAATGCCAATGGAGTGTGGATGATGTATGGTTTCTAGCATAAATTTTCAATATTTCACTTAAAACACACATCGTGTTTTGGATTTTCTGTTCTTTCTCTTAATCCAAGTTGAATTCATGACTTCAGGGGTTGTCAGTACTTGATAAAGAGCCGTTGTTCATAGGAATTTCAGTGAGTACTTTGGAGAAAGCATTTAGGATGGTGGATATTGGCCCAAATGTTGAAAGTAAAGATGAGGTATATTCTTCTTTCCATGAACAGTCCCTTCTCCATGCTTTCAAATTTTTGTTTCTTTGAATGCAAAACAGCCTTAACTCTTGATTTGATGCAGGCTCTTGAGTTTCGGAGGTTTTGGGGAGAGAAAGCTGAGCTTAGAAGATTTAAAGATGGTAGAATTGCAGAAAGTACAGGTGTGGCTTCTTGTGTTCTAACTATTTATGTAGTTGATCCTGTTTTACTATAATATCCAACATTGTAATGCTTTTTTTTCCTATAAAATTTTTTTAGTATGGGAAAGTGAGCAATGGGCAAGGCATCTTGTTTTAAAAAGAATAGCTGAGCACGTACTTGGCCGGCATCTTTCTCTATCCAAGGAAAATATTATAGTTGCTGTAGATCAACTGGATTTCTCTTTGTTACATGGTGCTGGAGGTAACAATCTCTATGAACTCTCTCCTTCATTTTTTGGTTCATTATGCTTACCTTATTAATAGCTGCGCAATGCTTTTGAAATGATTTAACCTTTGGCAGATCCTATATCCTACTCTGGAAGTTTGCTTGGGGCCTTTGACCTTTTATCAAAGCGCTTGCGCCTTATTGAAAACCTCCCTTTGAAGGTGTCGAGTGTGCAACCTTTAGACTCTGGTATTTTACCTTCCTGGACAAACACTTTTTAATACAATTACAGACACCTTAAATAAATAAAAATGCATTTTTTCCATATAAGACAAAATTGAGCATTTAAAGTTGAGGCAAATCTGTGCACTGTTCTTATTGTCATTTACAGCTTTTAGGTCTACATCGGTCTTCCCTCCTGAACCCCATATTCTAGCTCAGGAAAAGATTAAATCTCTGAGATTGAATAAGATTGTTCCATCTTGCATTCTACCTCTGGAAGTCATGATTCAGGTATGAATTTATGCACCGACAGTGCTCAATGAAAAGATGTTTTTTAC
Organism: Aeschynomene evenia; assembly: GCA_013621005.1. Lineage (NCBI taxonomy): Eukaryota > Viridiplantae > Streptophyta > Magnoliopsida > Fabales > Fabaceae > Aeschynomene > Aeschynomene evenia. The sequence continues at coordinate 3,461,795 of CM024267.1, read as the reverse complement.
AGGCATTTTATGAACGCCTTCTGTTTTTTCTCTTCACAGCTGGAAGGTTCTGGGAACTGGCCAATGGATGAAATCGCTATTGAAAAAACAAAATCTAGTTTCCTTATTGAAATTGGAGAGAGGTGGGGCATTATATTTTTATTTCACTTCAGGGTGTTATTCCTTTTCAATATTTAATTTTATTATGCAATTATGCCAGTCTTCAGAAGACTTGGGGGATGACATGTACTGCCACTCAGAATGATGTGGATGTGCTTATGGCTGGATATGCATTTCGTTTGAAAATCTTGCATGAGAGGGGCCTTACTCTGCTCCAAAAGGAAGGTATGAGCTTATGCTTCTTATATGATTTTGATGATTTAGTTGGAGATGCCATTTCTCCATCCACTAATCAATCCATTTGAAATGCAGTTGGGAATGATCAAGCAAAGCGGGTTCCTTCTACTGACAAGAAACTATTTATTCGTGGCCAGCATGCAAGCATGATCAATGGATTACATAGTCGCTACCCAATATATGGACCAGTAGTTAGGTGAATATTTGAAACTTTCTATGTTAAGCTATATCCCATAAGTACTATGGAACTAATACAGGCTTTTTGCATTTGAAGACTTGCAAAACGATGGGTTGCTTCACATCTATTTTCGGCTTGCTTGGTAGAGGAGGCTATTGAGCTGCTGGTTGCATATGTCTTTCTGAATCCTTTGCCACTTGGTGCTCCCTGCTCGAGAATCAATGGGTTTTTAAGGTGAGTGTCCAAAATAATTTTGTCTAGAGATGAAATGACCGATTATGTAATTAGCAATTGCCTGAACATTGCATCACATCCTCTCGAAGTTTTGTACACATTTCTTTACAACAAACTGCCAAGGAATATTTTCTCCTTCCATTATCCTTCCTCTCAGGAAAAAAAGTATTAGCTGGCTGGTTAAGATAGACCAGAAACTTCTATATGTGGTTGGGGGATACCTCCTGTAAAGGATCCAGTACACTCTATTATACTTAATTTGCTTTGTGGATTATCCTAAACCATATTACAGGCAGTTTATGTTTCCATTAATATGTTAAGGGATTGCAGAACTTGCTGTGTAGTTGGGATGAATGATTCTCTTTATACTTAGGATTCAGTAATTGTCAGATTGCGCCAAGGGCTTAGGACTTCTTAGAAATATTTATAATTATCAGAATATGATTCATGCTTATTTATTTGATTGAAGGTTCTTGCGATTACTCTCACAGTATGATTGGACTTATTCTCCACTGATTGTTGACATAAATAATGACCTGAGCCCAGGTGATGAGAAAGAAATAAATGTAAGTAGTGTGACTGAATGCATCATGTAAGAACTAGTTGTTAATGTTGGTCTTTGGTAAAACATAAACATTGATGACAACTGTATGGAATTTCAGGATAACTTCATGCTAAGAAGAAAAGGCCAGGAAGAGAATGGACAAAATATAGGGCCTGGAATGTTCTTAGCTACAATTTATGATAAGGCATCTGAGTCTTGGACTGGATCATCACCAAGTGCACTGGTTAGTTAGTTGCCCCTGCAAATGGATATCTTTTAAGCTTTGTTGCACAATTCACGTGAATTACTTTAATACATTACCTTTATATGTTTGCTTATTTCGTTGTTGGTCCTTATCCTCTGTTTGGTAGTTCTTGGAGTAGTTTTCCACAATATATAGTAATCCATGTCTGCTGGATTGTCTTTAAGTAGCAATGAACTGCCATAATCTTTTCTGCTGATGTAATTGTGTGCATCATTCCTCTCATTTTTTTTAACAGGAAATTAAAAGGTTAGTTGCTTATGCTAGAAGCAGTGCAAATTTGTTGACTAAACTCACATTTGAGAAAGACATTGGTCCATATAGATGGGAGGTAAGTGGAGCACATTTCTTTAAAATTTTAATCGTAAAAATTGTTTTTCAGTCTCTCAATAAACTTTTCAATTCTTGATGCAGTGCCTTTTCCGAACTCCTTTGAGTAACTATGATGCCTTAATTCTTCTCCACAAGGACAAACTCCCATATCCCCAAAGACTCCTCTTCCCATCTGAAGCTGATAACGGTACAATTCCTAGTAGCTGATAGTTTACATGATTATACAATTCTGTAATGATTGTAGGGATACCATTAGTTGGTTTTGAATAGTGATAATTACTTATAGATTGGTAATATGCAATTTAACTATTTTCTGTATTCATGGTCATCTGTGATTATACTTTGTAAACTTTTCCCGATCCATGAAACATTTAATACAGTTTATAGACTTAGTCGTTATTAAGTTAAAGGACAGTAATTATTGACAGCATGCTTTCATACTTTCTCTGCTTCTCTATGACATGTTATGCCTTAACTAATCAAATGATATTCATATTTGCCATGTTGGCAGGAAAACATGTTGTGAGAGGACAAGCTAGCAAGTGTTTCCAACCCTTTCTCTTGCCTAGAGATTTGAAGGGTAAGCCAGAGGAACTTAAAAATAAGTTGCTGGTAGACTTTGATCCATCGAGGTGCTTTATCCAAGATTTAGAGGCAAGTACAGTGAAAATTATTTGACATTGAACATACTGCTGCTGTTTCCCTTTTCTAATTTATAGACATTCTCGTTTATCATTTGCAGAAAGAGTTCTCCAACACATTGAAGATATGGCATGATTCTCTGGGTGGTGACGTTATTGGCCTAACATGGGGCGAATCTTACTCTTCAAAGGTATAAATAAATTGCATTAATATTGGTGGGCTTAATGCAGAGTATATGAATTCTTATCACAAATTTTGACAAATGGATTTTCTTACACTTTCTTTTTAAAACCTTTTCCTTTTTTCTGTTTTATAGAAGCGGAAGCTAGAGGAAGTTGTTGAGGAAGGACATGATGACCCTTGCAAGTTGCTAAAAGCAGTGGGTGAAATTGGGAAAGGGTTCGTGAGGAGTATACGCTTTCTAAAGCCTCCAAAGCTCACAAATTAATCTCCTTTTATTTTCACCTGTTGTCTATATGTATCATGAGATAATTATCGTGATCACTAGATTAATCTGATTAGTTGCGAGATTAACTTTAATTAGCGTGGAGGATGGAGTTCAATGTAGATCGATGCAGTGCAGCACAGTGATACCATTTTTATAAGCTAGAAGAGTCGCTGCAGATTATTGTTGTGTATATACATTTTTGTCACCTCCTCCTTCACAGCTCGGCCTGCCCAAAAAGAATGAAGAGGATTTCTTGTATTTGTTAGTAAGAAGCTGATGCAATGTTGCAAGCATTTTTTTTAAGTAAAATATTGAATGCCTTCACTCCATCTTTAAAGTCTTTTACTCTACCTGAAGTTTTACATTTTATTTTTGAAGATTGTAACTTTTTATGGTCGTTTCTAAATAAAGCAGAGACATGTATTGCTATACCTCAGTTTAGAGAAACTCTTGAATGAGAACAAATGATAAATGCGTTTCCTCTGCATTTATCGTAGCTTTTATTCCTTTTTGTGGGCTATTGTTGGGCCACAATGGGCTATAGAGAATAGAAAAGCAATAATTGCAAAAAATTCTTAAATCTTAGGCCTATTCCACTTAACATCATTCTACCCGTTTATAAAAATGAATGAAAGAAATTATGGGACACATGAAATCTTGTCGTGACCCAACGAAGCATGAATGGAGGAGGCAAGTGAAAGAGGTAGTTGAGTTCGTGGAATATCCGAATTTCCGCAGGCAAGATAACATTATCAAGTGACAACAACCATAAGAAAGTAAATTGAAAATAAAATAATAATAATAATAATAAATAACAATTATATAAAAAATAGCAGAGGAAAGAAGTAGAAGAACTGTGAGTTGGGGGAAAGTAAACAAATGGCGATGGCTTCCATAGCATTCTCCGCCAACGGCACCACCATTACCTTTCCCAACATTCGCCAAGTCAAAAGGTTAATCCAATCTCAAACACCTAATATTTCTCTCTATATTTGATAATAAAGGTTTGATTTTTTTTGTATTTTTGGAGTGTAGCAACAACAGGTACTCATCAGGAATGGCATTTGCAAGCTTGAGCAACAAAACAAGCACCTCTTCAGGAGTGCGACTCACAGAAGGAGAGGGAAACTTACCTAAACTTGTGCTCACTTCACCCTCTGGTAGGTACGTATTTCTGAATTTCATTCACATTCACAAACACATCAACAATCATAATTGAATTGAAATGAAATGAAATGATTCTGTTGTTTTGATTTGATTGTAGTGAGGCTGAAATTTACCTCTTTGGAGGGTGTGTTACCTCTTGGAAGATTCCTGGTGGCAAGGACCTCCTCTTTGTTCGCCCTGATGCTGTTTTCAATAAGAAGAAACCAATAAGGTTGTCTTGTTACACTGTTTAATTTTACTGCTTTAATTCCCTGTATAAGTAATGTCTTTTTGAATCAGTCATGCAAACCATATAGTTTGAATATTTATTGTATTATATATTGTGAGATTTTACTAATTTTGGGGGTACCCAGATACTGATTTAATTTTCTATTGGGGCAGTGGAGGCATCCCACACTGTTTTCCACAGTTTGGTCCTGGTCCAATTCAGCAGGTATGCCACTCTACTGAATGCTATTTTTTAGGCTCTTCATGTTATTCTGTTTTTCAAATGTGGTATTTGTTGTACTAAATACAAAAATCTGATGGAAGTAGAGGGCTCTTGGGTAATGTGTCTCAGCATGATTGATACATACTAGTTTATGCAGCATAGTGATAGTGAGTCCATTTCTTCTTTTCAGTTAATAGGACTTGGCTCTTGGGTGCAGTTACTTGATTGTACTGCTTTTCTTTTCCATCATGTACTAATGCTTTCATTTGAAAATTAAAACATTTGCTTGGTTGAGTACTTGACAGCATGGATTTGCAAGGAATATGGATTGGACTGTTGTTGATTCTGAAAACGTGGAAGGTGATCCAGTTGTAACTCTGGAACTGAAGGATGCTCCCTACAGTCGTGCTATGTGGGATTTTAGCTTCCATGCTTTATTCAAGGTCCGGGGCTTGTTTTCTTCTAGCACAGTTCATCTTTGCAATGCTACTAAAATACTAGTATCTATTCTTGTCATGTTTCGACCCTGCATTGTGATGCAATTCCACGTTTCCTTTTTTGCAGGTTACACTAAATTCTAAAAGTCTTTCAACTGAGTTTAAGGTTAAAAATACAGACAACAAGGCGTTCTCATTTACTACTGCCCTGCACACATATTTTAGTGTAAGTAAAGGCTGTGGTTTTGAATAAGAATCATGGAATAACCAAAATGAGGTTTTGTATTTATTCTCGAGTATTGCTAACATTTTGTATTGGGTTTGCTGGAGATCTGAAGTGAAACTAAGCATCCGATCCAATGACAATATTTTTCTTTCAATTATTATTCAAAGGAATTAACATTTTTCTGAGGCATTTTTTAAACTCAATTTTATTGCTTGAACCTGCTGCTGATGCTTATAAAAGGAATAATTTTTGCATTGTCACACAGGCTTCTGTGAGTGGTACATCGGTGAAGGGTTTGAAAGGATGCAAAACACTGAACAAAGATCCAGATCCTAAAAATCCATTGGAGGGTAGGGAAGAAAGGTCTGTGCCTTAACTTTTGTCCAGGAATCATTAAATTGATATAAAACATAGTAACTACTTGTTCTGGCCGTCTCGGACAAGAAATGTCAATTACTGGAGTTGCTTTCCCTTTGTTTGTACAGTTGTTAGATAAAAAAGTTGTTCTAGCTTTTAGTATTTCCAAGTTCCAACTATCTTTTACCATGAGAAAACATTGTCGTTCATTTTCTTGTGCTTAACCTGTGTCTTATATAAGAAATGAATTTAGTGAACATTACATCCACTTAATGGCCAATTCTGCTATCTTGTCTTTCGATTTTCATTTCTTTTTTGTTTTCCTTTTTTATCTTTAGACTAGTAAACAAGTATATTTTATGTCAATATAACTCATGTAAAACCAACATTTCGTTAAATAAGGAAGAATCAAATCTTCATAATGCAGGGATGTGGTCACTTTCCCGGGATTTGTAGATTGCGTTTATCTTGGAGCTCCCAATGAATTACAACTCGACAATGGCTTGGGTGATTTAATATCTGTCAAGAACACGAAGTATGTAACAGTAAATATCTGTCATAATTTATTTTTTTGGTTCAGCCAACTCTCATACTTACATTCCTTTGCCTCTTACCAATGTAGCTGGTCAGATGCTGTGTTGTGGAATCCACATCTTCAAATGGAAGCATGTTACAAAGATTTTGTCTGCGTTGAAAATGCAAAGGTAGTGAATGAATTTATAAACAATTTTCTTAAAACTGTCAAGTTATGACCATTGAATTTAAATTGACAAATGAATTTTGAACATATTTGTGAGCACCCTTCAATAATGGAGTGTGTTGATTGTTAAATCATTAGTTTTCAAGCCTTCTCGAATTGATTCGTCTAAATTATAATGTTTATTATTCTTAATTCCTTCAGATTGAAAGTGTCCAGCTAGAGCCTGAACAAACTTGGACAGCTGTGCAGCATCTTAGCATCGCTTGAGCTGCATCATCAGTTACTTTTGTCTTATTTGATTCCCAAGAATATGTACTTTCTGCAATAAGAGTGAACTGGTGGTTAGGAGCTTTATAGTTTGAGAGGGTCAGAACCCATAAGAACAAAATCTCATTATGTCTATATCATTCTTGTAACAAAAATAAGAGTAATAATAATTCTCTCTTCTTTCAGTTTTATCCCCACACAATAGAAAACTACTTTCTTTACATTTTCATTTTTTATCCAAAGGGATGGAAGACTAATATAACTTCTTTCCACTTTCATTTGCTCCATTTTTATTCTACCCTGAAATTTCTCTGTTTTGCTATAAGATTGGCCATGTCATATATCTCTTGGATATGTGGGTAGGATGATCCGGTTCCAGCAAAGAACTCATGAACAACACCATTCAGGGTTATACTACTGCATCCTGGAAGATTTAGCAGTCCCCTATGTTTGATCTGGCTTCTCACTTCAACTGCCTGGTTCCATTCTCCATCTGCAGCAAGAATGCTTGCCAAATGAATATAGCGGCCACCATGATCAGGGTCCAATTCAATCAGAATTTTGCCGATCTCTTTGCCAAGCTCAACATGTTTGTGCAGGTGGCAGGCATTAAGTAATGCTCCCCATATTGCAGCATTTGGCTTAAGGGGCATTGACTCTATGAACTCCTTTGCTTCTTTCAACAACCCTGCACGACCTAGAAGATCCACCATGCATCCATAATGTTCCATTGAAGGTGTCATGTTATAAACAGCACTAATGCTTTGAAACAAGGACTTTCCTTCTTCAACAAGTCCTGCATGACTACATGCAGTTAGAATTGCGGTGAAAGTGATAGAAGTTGGCTTGATTCCTGATCTCTGCATTTGGATAAACCAGTCTAGAGCTTCTCTTCCATTTCCATGGACTGCAAAGCCACCAATTATTGCTGTCCATGTATACACACATTTCTTCTCCAACTTAGTGAACACTTGTAATGCCTTTTCCATTTCACCACATTTGGCATACATGTCTATAAGAGCACAACCCAAAACTGGATCTATTTTAATTCCATTTTTATCGATGTAGGTGTGAATCCACCTCCCTTGCTCTAATGAACCAAGGCCTGCACATGCTGAAACAGAGGAACTCAAGGTTATACGATCAGGTTTGATGCCTGCAACAAGCATTTGCTGCAGGAGAGACAGTGCTTCTTTGTGCATGCATGTCCTAACAAAGCCAACAATCATAGTTGTCCAAGAGATAACATTCTTCTCTGGCATGGCTTGAAACATCTCATAAGCCATATCTAAGTTTCCACATTTTATATACCCATCAATCAGTGTATTCCAAGAAACAATATCTCGTGCTGCAAGCCTGTTGAATAGGATCTGAGCAGATTCGATATTGGCTGAAGTTGCATATACACGAAGGAGGGAGTTTGTGGCGTAAACCTCGGTTCCGAAACCCCTTTTGATGATGTGAGCATGGATTTGCTGGGTTTCTTCAAAAGCTGAGAGTACAGAACATGCTTTGAGAAGGAAAGGGAAAGTGTAGCCATTGTGAGGTACTGAATGGTAAAGCATTTGATGGTACAAAAGAAGTGCTTCTTCTGGCTCATTACTGTTTGAGTATGCTCTAATCATGGTGTTCCACATGACAGTATTAGGTGAACTTATTCTGTCAAAAAGCAAACGAGCACAAGCTAAATTCCCAAACTCTATTGATGCATATGAAGCTAAGAGCCTGCTTGATACTATCTCTTGCATGATGGTGCCCTTTTTCAATATTTGGCCATGAGTCTGCCTCAATTCTTTTATGTTTGAACACCTCTCAAGCGAAACCAGAGTCTGCTCCACATTGAGTTGCACTAGCAGCATGGTCACTATTAAGCACAAAGAAATGGAACTATCCTCAAAAGATAAGTTGAAATAAATTGGTAAAAACAGGAGGAGGAGACATTCTAAATTTGTGGCTTTAAATTGTCTGCAACAGTTTGGGATAAGGTCATAAGATATTTGTATTTGTGGACCGAATAGAATATCCTGTTTTAGATAGAATAAGGGAAAAATTAGACTTCTTTTGGCTGTTTCCATTTACTTGGTGAGATTTCAACATTAACCTGTTATTGCAACCCATTTTTATGAAAGATTTAAAAACGAAAATGGAAAAAAGGAAAGTAGTTCTTCACCCAAATAATTACTATAAGGTGCTGTAATAATTTTCATTTGCAGTTCTAACTAGTAATTTCACCAGTGACCTCATGATTTAAGACAGTGAAAAGAACTCACTGAAAGCATACATATATGCATTTGTAGAAGAAACAAACAAATGCAGCAAAAGAGTACCACAGAGAAATTCTGCCAAAAAACAAAAATTCTATTCAGCAACTTTAGTTCTCGTGAAGAAATCAGAATCAATTAACAGAACTATTTCCAACTATCCAGGAACCATTTAATCACTAAAGAGGAAGGGGTAACAGCTTTTAAAGACTCAAAACTCTAAACCACTTCCCTCAAAAACTGATTCAGTTAAGAAGTCAACATTGCTATCAAACACACCAACAGCACAATCAGCCCCACAGCACAAACCCAACAGACCCATTTCTTGTTCTTCTTCTTCATCTGATTGGCATAGTAGAGACTATTAGTCCCACCATGGATGTAGTTACCAGCACTAGCCACATTATCTTCAATGTTGTCCACTTTCTCCCCTTGTGTCTCAACCAGAATAGCCATATCAAGAAAAACCTGGTGAAGCTTGTTCAAACTCCTATGGATATCCATCACAGCCTCATGCCTAACCTGAGTGCCCATATCAGCATCTGTTTTCCCAGCCAAAAACTCAACTTTGATGCTCCCTGAGATCATCTTCTCCATGACCTCCTCGCTAGGAACATCCCCGGTAGCCGTGTAGTACCTTCTCTTCAAATCTTCCTTGTGATCAGACAGAATCTTGTCCCTCAAGGACTGGAACTCATTCATCATTTCCCTAAGCTTGACCCTCAAACCATTTGTGACAGACATCCTAGTCCTATCAATTGGGGAACCCTCCTTGTAGGACTCAGATAAAGTTCTGTTGGCTATGTTGGATTGGTCAAGAACCTCGAGCCTCGCCTTGATGATCTTCGCCTTGCGAAGCACGGCAACCATGTCGGACTCCATCCTGTCCCTTAGTCCACGAAGGACTTTCGCACTGTGGGTGGACTTTGCCTCTTCATTCAGTTGCTGAAGATCAAATAAGAGATTGGTGATCTCTTCCATTTCAATTTTGATTGCATCCACTTCTTGGAAGAACTGAGTGAGGTTAGGGTCTTGTGTAGGGTTGAGTTGCCCTGCTTCAATGTCAAGATCGTTTTCAAGGTCCTTCATAGCCTGTTTCTTCAGTTCAACATAACTTAGGAACGAATTCGTCATCAGATCATTCATCTTTGCAAAAAGAAATGTTGCAAAATCCCACCCAACCTGCAAAAGAATCAAAACCCAAAATTCAATGCAAGATTATAAAGGAAGAAACTTGAATGGTTGTGGGGTTAAAGAGAAGAAAATGAAGCATACCCTTTTGAACAGATTCAAGAAATGAGACAATTTCTCAACGGACGCAAGTTTTTTGTCATGCAAACGATATGCTCCAAATGATCTAAAATCAAAGATCACAAAAACAAAAAAGACATAAGAACCAGAAATTCTCAAAGCACAGGAAAGCCAAAAATGAAGAGGATCGAACAGTAAAAATCGAATCTTTAGCGTCTCGTGCATGGAAAAATGAAGTTCCAAGAAAGGAAAAATCATAACCTGATAGAACTACTTAAGGAGGAAGCGTGTTCAAAGAAGAAGAGGAGAGTGTGATTGAACCTTGAAGAAACCTACGTGGTGTGGCCTTTTCAACTTTCTTGGTTGCTGTTGATGATCAAGGAATGAATGCAATTTTGAAATTTTCAGTTATGATACCTCAGAGATAGAAGAATGTTTTAAGAATTAGAATTTTAAATTTTGGGGTTCTGAGATGAGAAGAGAAGAGAAGTATCCGTTGAGAGAAATATGTTTTACTGTCTTTTGTTCTCTGCGACGTAACTGTTGAACTTGAACCGTCATGCGCCAACTTAAACTAAACTAACTAAGAGATTAAGAGATATAAGTAGTCAATTTTCTTAGTATAATATGAGATTGATTTTATATATGCTGTCATTGTTAAAAGGATGGATTTAAATTTAAATTGAGTATGTATTAACCATATAAAGTCATATTTTTATCACACAATCACCTAATCAAATATTATTATAATTTAATGTTAATATATTGTGTGAAAGTTTTCAACTCATTCAAATAATTTTAGTATTCCAATTGGATGAGAGTACACAGTAAATTAAAATTATAAAAATTATTGATAAATAAGAAAAATTCAGTTAACACGAAAAATACACATCAACACATAACACATTTAATTTATATAAAAAACATGATAAAATTAATTAAATGTAACACAAATAAAATGTACAACAATTAATATGTATAATATATCGATTACACATAAAATACACATTCTATATTGTTGACTGATGTTAACTTAAAATCTATTATTTACCTAATATTATCGTTAAAATTAAACTCATATTATTATATCACCAAATATAATTTAACTCCTATGTCCACTTATGAAAAAATTATATAAATGGAAATATTTGATCAGATGAGGCTTCAACATTATTAGTGTATTAAATTAAACTCTGTATAAATAAAACTTTACCAAATATATGGCTACACATTTTTATTTGTCTGCACGAGGGAGGGATAGATTATTTTAAAATATTAAAAAATGAAATTTCAATGGTATTATAACTTTTAACTGTGGATTGATATGTGTATGTGGAGCAAAGATGCCCCCATGATGGTCACAAAACATTGCTAAATAATAATAATACTTCTATTACCTGTGTTTATTAAACAAATAATAATAATACACAATATTACCATACATTTTCTTCTCTTCTTTTTTTCTTCTTCTAAAAACTGTTTGTTCAGCATTCTGAACTTTGAAACACTAACAAATTCAACAAGTTCTTTGTAACTATGTCTGCGATATTGTGCTCCGCTGTTTGGTGGCCTTTTCAGCCTCAACCTTCCGTAACATTGATGAACTCAGCTTAATTTCACCTGATTCTGCAGAGACCAAATCTACAACTTCAATCTGCATTACACAGAAAAAAAAACAAAATAGAAATTAATAAAGTAGAAAGATGATTTGTTTTTCATATCAGAAATAATAACCATAACAATAAATTTAGACCTTTAACTGTGAAAGGCGTCTTTCAGCTCTTTTTCTGTTTACAGCCAATCCACCCGGCAATGTCTCTTTGCTGTCGTTTGAGTACATTGCAATCAGAAATTGACAAGAAATCACAAAATGTTAACAATGGACCAAGGAATAAAAGAAGATTCCCCTGCTCAGTTTACTACCAAACAGCCAATAGCAATAATGTTTGTTGTACAATAGAAATACATCCAACTAGTATCCAACATATGCTATATATTATACGTAATGTGTATCATATATATAACATGTTATGTATAGCACATATTACGTATGGTATATATAGCACATTGAGCCAATAGTAGGTATAATATACTTGGTCACAAATTATATTTTAAAAGCTGTCAAATAGAGACATAATCCACAGTATTCTGCATGCCATACCGCATATATTAAGATGGCATGACACAGAGCAGCTTGATTACAAACCTTACAACCACGGCCTCCAATTTTTCATCGACGATGGACGGGCCGTAAGGATCTGTGATTGGTACAGCTTGCACTTCCAGCTCTGGCTTGATAGACTGCACGTTTATTCAAACTATTATTAGTCAAAATAAAAATAAGATTCTTTTTCCTAGTAAATCCTGCCAGAACAAACACTGGACGATTGGTGGAACAATATGTCTACAACTCCACCCCTCATAATATTTTACATTAACATGAAAAATGAAAAAGTTGAAGTTTCAAAATGCTGGAGATTATTTTCATAAACTGTATATTTAGAACTGGAGGATAACTGTCATTTCCTTCACTTGGTACCTTTATGAAAGTTTCAACATTACGTATCCTTTCCTCAATGGGCTGTATCAGTTCAGCAAACTGCAAGAGTGGAACAAGAATCATACAAAGAAATCTCAAATCTACACACAAAAAAAGCAAAACATGAGGGAGTAAAGGACTACGTTGTCAGTAAAAAAAATCCACAAATGACAAAATTCTCATCTGGTAATAAAGTGATCTTTCAGCATATGGCTGAATTGTAAATTAACAAGCTCGGACAGTCAAATAGTTCAAGTCTCAAGGTTACAAATTTAGCAATCTCCTATAAAATTTACTGAAGACGTTTTTGATAAAAATGAAAATCTGATCCTGAATTTCAGCACTGAATTTCAATAGCCAAAAGCTTGAAGCATCAAGCAGTTTCATCAATTTTAGCACCAAATTCAATTTCATTGTTCAAGATTTTGCACATTGACAACTGGAAAACAAGATTCTCTGTAATTTTGACATCAAGAAAAGCAAGAAAAGATGACACTTGAAGAGAAGAGCAAAGCTCAGACTCTAATTGTTTCCCTGTTTTTTCAACTCTCAACTAATCAGTGATCACAGTCAAAGGAGGATTCATTTCATCAATGCTTATGGAACAACCAAGATTCTCACTCTCACTACACCTTTCCTTTCTGGGCCTAACAGAAGCAGCACTAGTAGTATTAGTAGTAGTTGTGGAAGTGCGCAAGTTTTTCTCATAGAAGAGGTTCTTGAACTTTGAGTAGTTTACAACAGTGCAGGAAGAATTGCTGCTGCTTGTGGTGCTGCTTTTTTATGTGAAGCTGAGCCTGTGTGAGACTGTTGGGAACCCTGCCATCTTGTGATTCCTCTTCTTCACCTGACCCATGCAACTGATTCTTGGGTACAAAGGGTCATCACATGAGGAAGATGCATGGTACCTCCATTGTGGAAGGCTCACATGTTTGATTGAAGGCCTTAAACACAGCATTGGAAGGAATGTTGTGCTCCTTTGATGATGATAAGGGTGGTTCTCAACAACCATGTTTTCTCGAATTCCAAGACTCAATAGGCAAAGACAGAGAGAGTTGAGGATGGTTTCTGAAGGACAAAATAGAATAAAACAGATGATTGCAAGGAAGGAACCTAATGGAAGACTGGGAACACGCATCAAACAGGTAGAGGACCAGGATGAAACATTTCAGCCATAACAATTCACAGCACAAAAACTGATCAAATCAGACACAACGCAACAAGATGGAACAAAGAGAATAGATTGTTGCATACTGCTTTCCTATCGAAGCCAAAATTAAAAAAGCTTCAACAACTTAGCCAGTTCGTGTCATTAAAACATATAAATTAAGAGTTGGTTGAAATATAGTACTAAAAATTATCAATCCACACAACATCATGAAGCTCAAGCTACACATCTGAAAACACAAATTGTAGCTGCAATCATACTACCGGTACACAAAAAATCCAATTTTGAAACAGTACACAAAATCAAGGAAAAATGAACTTATATACAGCTTTATCTCCTCATAAAAGTTTGAATCGAATCAAATCAGATCAGCAGCTAATACACCAATGAAACTATTCAATTTTAATCCACACCCTTATTTCCAGAAGTTTATGGATGATAATATGAGAAATGGAGAACGTAAACCTGCTTCTTAGCTAGCATAGGTCCGTCGCAAACTCCAATCACAATCCGGCGCCTAGCCAACTGTGCTGAAGCCTGCAAAAACAAATTTTCAACATTTCGCAGTAAATAACTAAATCCAAAAAGAAAATGGAAAGAAAAAATGAATGAAATTAGGAGATGTAGAAAACGGAGAGGGGAGAGAGAGAGAGAGACGGTGAGGAAGAGGCGGTGGCCGTCGTGCAATCGGTCAAAGGTGCCGCCGTTGACGACGGCTTCGTAGGTGTTGGGCGGAGAGAGGTTGGGAACCACCATGGGATCAACATCTTCAACCGCCATTGGAACGAACCACTTGGCTTCGCTTCAATTCAAAGCAGAAGAAGAAGAATAAGAAGGTGATGGTGGTTGTGAACACCAGAATGAATACATGTGTGTACCATAACTGAGAGAATATGCCAATTAATTAACATAAATTTTTGGTCCATAATCAAAAATTCAGTAAAAATAATTGATAAATAATACTCCCTTCCTTTTTTTTTTTTAATATCTAATTTTAAATATGTGCGGGTATTTAAGAAATGATTGGTGTTGTATAAAAATTAACAAAATATATACCTACTTTACTAAATTACTCTTTATTACTTACTTGGTAAAAGAGTAAAAGAGATTAGTGAGTAGTATTAAGTAGGGATAAAAGGGAGAGAAAATAATAAATTTTATCTCAAAACTTGAAATGGACAATTAAAAAAACCACACGCATTTTTAAATTGGACAATTAAAAAAAAAACGGAAGGAATAATATATTGTGTATATTAATTGATTTAATTATTTTTTCATATTAATTGAGCTTTCGAGGTAGTTGGCAAGTGTTGCATCAACCGTTGGCACGTGTTTATTTGGTGATACTCTACTCAAAATAATGGCCTCCTCATTTTCAAGGAAAAATCGAAAATGGTGCTTCTATTCCATGCTCTAATTTGTTTTTTTTATTGTAGAGTAAACCCCCAAACTGGTCCCTGATCATTTTCGCGTCGGATAACTTGGTTTCTAACAATTAGAAATATCCTACTCAGTCCCTCACAATGTCAAACCTCGGACACGCTAAGGTCCCTAGACGGATTCCGTAATGTTTGTCCTACAGCTCAGAACAGTGCACATGTGCTGACTTGGTCATTTAATGCTTGAAACGGCGTCGTTTCGTTAGAAATAATTAACATTAAACATATTTGAAAGAATATGTTTTTCATTTTCATAAAAATATTGGCTGATATATTAAAAGAGTGCTGTTTTAGTATTAGAGCATATGTGAGGGAGTATAAGTGGCTACAACTATTTACCTTATAATATGGAGGTGAAAGCGTGTAATTAAGGTCATTATTCCGTTTAAAATTTTAGTAGTTTATGTTAGACGTTAGGAAATCATACATGATGTGAGCATCTTTGACAAACCTCTTTTTCTTTGGCTTGAACATACATTACCAAAAAATGATATTTGTATATACATTCACCAATTTTTATCCATTTAAAAAATTGAGCAATTTTTATGAATATGTTAACAAGTGCCAAAATATTCATAAAAGTTGCTAACTTTTAAATAGATAAAAAATAGATGTATAACATTATTCTATATACAAATAGTATTCCTTTACATTATCAGTGTAGTGTTTACTTTACTATTATTATTATTTATTATCATAATAATAATAGAAATCATCAATGTATGTAGACAAATACATATCCAGATACATAAACAAGTGTTTCTTTTTATTTCCTTTTCTACTTGCTCTACCAAATCCGATCGATAAGTGACAATGAGATTCAATATTTGGCTCCTAATTTGTTGGTAAAGTAGTCCAGGTGCATTGCATTGCACTTATTAATGGACAACAATAATGTTAAGTGTAGATGAAAAATACAGTTAATGGACATATTTGGATTTTGATTTTTGTCCAAACAATCATTGAGATTATAATGGACTAAGTAATTATATGTCAAAATCTGGCTGATTTAACTGATTTTTTATTATAATTTAACATGTACAATCAACATAAATAAAAAATGAATGTCAAATACAACGACAAAGTTAAGTAACAAACCATAACACTAGATTTGGCATTATTTATGTGTTTGTGTTTTTCATAAGCATAAATTGACATTCTATGTTTAATAAATAAAAAACTTAGGTAGTTGTATTATTAGTTTTTAAAATTTATGAGTACTTTTAAAAACACCAATAAAGATATTTTTTAAAATTATCTTGTATTTTTTTTAAAATTAAAATATCTAAAATAACTTTATTTATTTGATTAATATCATAATTTATCCATAAATTTCAATATTTCATTTTTAAATTTTCTCTCTATTATATTCATTTTAAATTTTAAAAATAACTTTACCAAACACTATTCTTGTAATTTGTACTTGTTAAAAACAATTTTTATTTTATTTTACCAAATATATGTTCTACAACTTTTAAAAGAATAAAAAGATAAACAACTTTTAAAAAGTAACATCAGTACCAAACTCACCCTAATCACTTTTCAATCGAGTTTAATTTCTCTTTGCTTTGAACCGCTTCATGCAGGAGACTCTTATAAACTGATATTAACTCTACTTAACTAAGGCGTAGAAGCTGTTTTATCTAGATATATAATAATAACAAAAATTCTCCATGTTCAATTTCTCTATTAATCATCAAAAGAATCAGCTTTTTTTTCTTTTAAATTGCATTGTTCGCAATTTTGGATGTCAAATGCCAATCTGTTAATAGAACAAAGTTCCTCCTGCCACAGAAGCACGCTTCTATGATTCTTTCTATCAGTGCTCTATGTGTTGCAGTTATTCACTATCAGTATCTCCCTCCTTTGGGATTATGCAAAACTAGAAGAAACAAGATCCACCGTGAATTGCTTCTTCTAAGCAATAATGTTACACTTCAACAGGACTTGAAACTCAAGACTTGTGAGTGATATATTTGTCTGTTGCAAAACACTCCTTCAAGAAATCAGTAACCTGTGACAAATACAAGTCCGGAAAAGTCCTATAATGATCCACATGGGGCGATGACCCGAAGTTGAAGGACCTTACCCTCCTTCCCATCCTCCTCTGCTCCTCAATGAACATTTCAATTGATTCTGATGGAACTATTTTGTCACCTGCACTGTACAGGTAGAGCTGAGGGCAAGACTGGTGCTTCGAGAGGGCAGTGACGACCCGCGTTAACCTCCTGCATTCGAGACACAAAAAAAGATGAGCTTACAATTTGAGCTTCTATTGGAACAAACTTAAAATGCAGGAGGAGACGCTTACTGATTCACATCTGGCAACTTCAAAACATATGAGAAAAGTTTCTCTAATAGTGAGAAGACAACGGTTTCGATCATCGACATTTCGTTCTGTTGAATATTTGATGTGTTAACTTCAGTCTCTGATTTAAGCTTGTAGTCTACCTCAACAGCGGCTTGGGCTAAAGAGCTGCGTTTCTTCAGTATAGCAGCAGAGAAACCAGCAGCCCAGACCTACAGGATCAGCATACAAGTCACGGTTATTGCAAAGATAACACAAGGAGTGAGAGAACAATTTGATGATTCATAATCCATGGAATAACCAAAGCCAAGAAAAATAAACAACACATCAAGACAGTAACAGAAAATGGGCTTAACGAAATTTAAGCCAAGCATAAGAGATTCTCTACTCTGCAATGAAAGAGTGGTGAAAACAGAACCAAAAACACAATCAAGAGGAAAAGAAAAGAATACTATTTCCATTGGTCAACAAAATTAAGTTAACCTATACTGATTATAATGTGAGTGATGATCCACATTCTACATTGCTTCCCACACACAGAGTAACACAATGACAATCCTAACAAATTAAAAAGTAATCAAAGTAAAATGAAACCAGAAAAAAAAAAGGTTTTGCCAATCAAAACAGCCAAAAAAGAACTGCAAACTTTGTACACACTCTGCAGAATTCAGAAGCATTGAAAAGCAGAAAGTAAACAATATAAATTAATTAACTAATGCTTCTAATTGAGAACCTGTGGATCAAAGGGACCTCCCCCACCAGAATCAACAATGCTTCCTTTAATCTTCTCTATCAGATCCTCTCTACCCAAATCCAGCATTCTCGCAAGAATCGAACCATAACTACCAAAACAACAAATAAAAAAAGAGTAATTACTAATCACTCAACAACATTCACATTGAAAATCATATATATGAGCGCATTAATCAATGGACATACGTAAACCAACCCGTGTTGCTGAAAGTGTGGAAAACCAAACACCGTTCTCTCCCATCATCTTCGTCACGTGAAACCCACGTGATGAGCTCATCAGCGAGCTCAGAGATTCGCCTCTCCAGTATCCTCCCTAGATCCAACCGGAGCAGCTTGTTCACATCAACCACGAACGTCACCGCGTGGGCGCCACGCGCGTTGTACCACTCCACGTACCTTTTCAAGTGCTTGGTCCTCGCTCCCAACCACCCCAACAGAACCACCGTCGTAACCTTCTCTCTGCCGCCGCAAAACCCTACGTTTCCTTCGACGCTGTTCTCCGAAGCACGGTTCCAAAAGAACCCGCCACTATTTGAATGAGAAAGAGATGGGTTGAAATTGTTGGTGGGGTGAGAAAAATTGAGATTTTGGGAAGAGGAAAGAGAAGATAAGAATGTGAAGGGATTGGGATTTTGAGAGAGGGGGCAAGAGTGGGATGAGCGAATGAGGGCGGAGGAGATGGTGTGGCGGTACGTGAGAGGGACGCGCTGGTTGGAAGGGAAAGAGCGCGTGGGGTTTGATGTTGATAGATGAAGGAGAGAAGGGGAAGGGGAAGGGGAAATTGTGGTGGCGGTTTTGTGGAGGAGGTGGCGAATGGAGGGGTTGAGGATTCTGAGATGAGCCTCCATTGGAGAAGATTAAGATGATTACTGTTTAGTGTTTGGATACAAATCGTCAAATCCAATGTTAAGGCTTCGTTATGTTCTTCGTCAATGTGTGGTATAATTTTCTCCATCATTAATGGAGGCCCAACTAATTAATCTCCAAATTCTACGAGTTTTAATGAGAATTTAGATCAAAAATCAAACATAGTAGTAATGTATAGCTAATTAACTTGGCGTTAATATTTATCTCGTCTTAACTCTTACAATAAGAAGAGAGAAAAAAAAACAAATATTATTCTAAGAAATCAATATAGGCAGTTGAAATAAGAATACCGTGATTCGACTACATACATACACGAGATATGTAGATGATAAACAATTAAAACTCCTATGCTATAAAATTTATGATAAGGCATCTGAACTGCAATATCTGTCCTCACTCCTCTATTTGGTACTGCATTTAAATCTTAATATTGCTTGGTTTCTCATAATGATCATAGTATAAAGTATTAAATGAATTTTAATCTAATTATTTAATCTTTTTGATGAAATGAGTTTAGCTGAAGTTGTTTCTTAACAGGAATATAGCTAATCTTTTCTGCTGATCTCACACTTGTCAGTTCTTTACTTCATAGAAGAGTCATTCTGAAGGAGATGAGAGGTTTTAGTCTTCAAAGCTAAATATTAATTTTCTTTCCGATGATTGCCATCCATAACAGATACAATACACCTACCTGGCTGAGACCGAATGGCACGACTCAGGGTAGCTGCTGGGGTAGTTCACGTGCTTGCTTATTATTAGCTGAGAATGGCAGAATTCAGGGTAGCTGGCTGGCTACATGGCAGTAGTTCACATGATTTGATTAATTAAGCAGCCCTGCAATGCAATGATGATTCTAGGGTGATGTAAGCACAAAATGCCTCTGTCTCATCTTATAACAAAACAAATTCTAAGATAACAAGTTTGAGTTCCTTGTCCAACTCTTCTATCTTCTTATTCTATGACTTTGACCATTCTTTTTAGTTTTTATAGTAGACAATATTTTAAGTTCATTATTTGCTCCCTATTTCTACTGCCTAACTATTTCTATTTTCAAACTTATAGAAAGGTCCAGAACTTTGTGATAAAATTAACAGCAGAAATATTATTATACAACAAAAATATATTCAACTAATATCCACGGTGTATTATATATGATATGTAATGTGTATTATACGTAACGTGATATATACATATTACATATGATATATAATACATGTTGGATACTAGTTAAATATATTTGTGTTGTACAACAAATATTAACGTGTATTATATATAATACATAATACTAGTTAAATATATTTTTGTTGTACTATAAACATTGTTATTTTTCAGTTACTCAGTCACTTTAATTAACCATATTCAAGCAATGATATTTTGAATATTCAAACATCATTTTTTTTATAATCAATATGCGATATATGTCTTCATAAACTTGTAGCCATGATTTTTCTAGAAATACATTAAAAAAATCTTTCTCCAGATCACCGCTTAAAACGCTCTCTAGTCAAGGCGGCTGTGCCTCTTTATCTTATTTGTTTTATGATACCATTATTATAATGATATTATATTATTATTTGCACACTTAAAAAGTTAATGTCTGAACAGCAATCTAAATTTTAAACAAAAACTTTATAAAATTTAAGAATAATAGATGGAATTTATATGAAACAATATATGTTAAAATATTATTATTATTATCATGCTTTCCTACGATGCTATGGGCGTTTTTTCATTTGTGTTATTATTCCCATTTTGGCTTTATTTAATGACCAGACACCTTGTTCTGATTCTGTACTATATCCATAGTTTCATCAACAAAGCCTAGAAAGGATTTTTACAGCCATTAAATTTAGGGGTGACATTTTTTTTTCATCCATAATTTTAAAAATTATTAAAAAAATGGCTATTGATTTTAAGAGTGAGACTAAATACACAATAAAAATCAGGCAAATCAGTCCATAAATGAGATTTTAGATATAATTACTCAGTCCATTATAATTTTAATGACTATTTAGACTATAACCAAAATTAAAATAGGCTCCATTGACTGTATTGACAGGTTTTGATTTTAATTATAGCGTGGAGTATGTATGGAGATTGATTCAAAAGAAATACTTTCTTTTTCTTAATAAAATGAACATAATTCAAATCTCAATTGAATTGCCTCATTTACCTGACTCGTTTACCATTCAAAACAAACAAAAAATATCTTGACACTAAGTAATTTTATATGCCCCTTTTTCTTACATTAACTGCTCCAGAAGATAACGCAATCGGCTTAAATTGTCAACTAAATACGAATGCTATGACATAGGTTAGATTAAAAAGAAAAAAGATTATTTGTATGGAGATATTTGATGTTGTTTTTGCCGGAATCAAATCAAAGTCAAGCTTTAGAGAAGAAAAGTAAAACACGAGCTTGTAGAATGTAGACTATTTCGTATAATACTTTTTTTGTAGGGAGTAAACTTTCGTTCAATCCTGTAACTATTAGAGAATCATGAAATATGCAGGAAAGACATGAAAAATAAACAATCTCATATATCATTGGAAATTCCAAATAATGTTAGGTAATGCATGTTAAATAATTTGCATTCTAAATCATTTCACACCTGTCAAATACTGCCAATGATAAAGTAAGAGCAAATTGTTTTGGTTTTTGTTTTTGTCTTTTTATTCCTTTTAATACTATATATTATAAAGATTAAGACCGCAAAAATTGGGAAACATAGAATATTAAAATAAATAAAAGGCAAGCAATGCCATTGAGGGTTGACACACCTGATTCAACCTTTCGTCCACGCTAGGCGTGACTTGGGATCTTTGGTAGGCGATATGTAAATTCTACTATAAATCCTCGTTGAGGTTGGTGGTATGCCCTGACCTTGCATGGGGTGTGTCTCCCCTAATCTAAACTTTTGTTTATAAAAAAAAAATAAAAGGCAAGCGATTCAAATGGAATAAGTCATATGTATGTCACGAAACTCAATATATGCAACAAAAAAGTCAATGATTTCGTATGAATACTGTGTTTCGAGAATTTAATTTATCGGATTTGTATATCAAAATCAAACATAATATTCATTGAAATTGACTATTGACTAGAATCCCAAAGGGTAGGCCTACCCTACAAATACCCTGTAACTCACCCTTTCTGTGCATCACCAAATCAACAATTCAATCTTGATCTGTATCAGTTAGTTTAATTCGAAGTAGTATTTTGTAAGATGGCAGAGAAGAGCAAGATCCTAGTCATTGGAGGCACAGGTTACATTGGAAAGTTCATAGTTGAGGCAAGCGCAAAAGCAGGACACCCCACTTTTGCTTTGGTCAGAGAGAGCACTGTCTCTAATCCTGACAAATCCAAGCTTATTGAGAGCTTCAAAAGCTCTGGAGTCACTCTTCTCTATGTAAGTTTCCAAAATCACAATCTCTTTTTTTTTCTTACTAGTAACCGTCACAATTTGTGTCTTAGATATATTAATTTTTTTGATTATGCAGGGCGATCTAGGTGATCACGCTAGCCTTGTAAAGGCAATCAAGCAAGTTGATATTGTGATCTCCACCGTCGGTGGACAACAAATAAATGATCAAGTGAACATCATAGCAGCAATCAAAGAAGCTGGCAACATCAAGGTGCACATATATATATATATATATATAAGCCTTGAAATTTTGATACTTTATTGAATTAGTATTATTGTAACTGATGTATTGTTGTTATATATATATCAGAGGTTTTTGCCATCAGAATTTGGGCTAGATGTGGACCGTCACAATGCAGTTGAGCCAGTAGTGAGCTTCTTCGAGCAGAAAGTGAAAGTGCGAAGGGCGGTTGAAGCCTCAGGAGTTCCTTACACTTTTGTGTCATCTAACGCTTTTGCTGGGTACTTCTTACCAACTCTGGCACAGCAAAATGTGACAGCTCCTCCTAGGGATAAGGTTATCATTCTAGGAGATGGAAATGTGAAAGGAGTGTATGTGAGGGAGGAAGATATTGGGGCTTATACCATCAAGGCAGTGGATGACCCAAGAACCTTGAACAAGATTCTCTATGTGAGGCCACCTGCCAATTGTGTGACTTTCAACGAGCTCGTTTCATTGTGGGAGAAGAAGATCAACAAGACTCTTGAGAAAATTTATGTCCCTGAGGAACAGCTCCTTAAGATGATTCAGGGTGAGCACATAACATAAGGATCATGTTCTGTTATGTATATCATTTTCTTTTCCTTTTTAATTAATTATTTGATTTTATGTTTGTGATCTGCAGAGACTCCTTTCCCTGGAAACTTGATGTTTGCATTAGGCCACTCGATGCTAGTAAAGGGAGATTGTATAAACTTCAATATTGAACCTTCTTTCGGTGTGGAAGCTTCAGAACTTTATCCTGAGGTCAAATACACCACAGTGGACGAGTATTTGAATCCATTCGTCTGAAAATTCAAATCCAAGGATTTTGTATTGCTCAATCTCTAATGTTTTCCTCCTAAGTCAATAAATAACACCAGAGCAGAGAGAGCTTCTATATGGTGTTCATTAGTAGAGAATCCTTTCTTATTATGCTTTCTTTTCCTTTGCTGTGTAATGTTCAAGAGTGCTTCTAATATTAAAGTTGTATCACAAGTTCACAACTAGTGCATTGCTCTGTTTCTATGCTCATTGTTTTGTGATCGCCGAGAGTCCATACTTGTGCTTCTTTTACAATCTATATAGTATAATATACTTCATCTTATTCAAAATAAATATCTCTATATAATACAAGTAACAAGATAAAAATAATAATTATTCTATCACCAATATTTTTTCATCTTCATTAACTCAATTTCTTCTATCAATATTTTTTCTTCTACATTAACGAGGGATATTTAAAAAATAAATAAATAAAATAAGAGTTTAATTTTGATACACTATCGTCCAATCAGAACACTTCATTTGAATAACTTTTCAGGTCAGCGGAAGAGGAAGAAAGAAAAACACAATCATAATTGATGTGGCTATACATGATTAGATGACTGTAAAAAAGTTTTACATTGTCTTAGATAAAAATTAAATCCATAAAGTAATTTTTGAAATTTTAAAAAGATAAATAGTATGGGCTGAAAAAAAAAATAATCATTTTGGATCGAAAATAGTAATATATTATCACTTTGGTGAGCATTTTTCTATGTTATCGTAAATGAAGTCATCAATTTGAAATTTATCCCTATTGCTAGTTGAGTTTACTATAAAATCTCAATAGAAACTAAAAAAAAAGGGAATGACTTCTTATCTAGATAGACATCGCATTTTAATATTCATTATTAAATCCTTGAATGTAATGTATAAATATTATAAACAAAACCATTGTCACATTTAAAAAAGAGAAGTAGATATTGATTATATCCATTTTTAAAGTTGAAATGGTACAAATTTTTTCTCCCAAATGATGAAGTTATGTTATTATATAATGAACTTGTATTATAACTTGACCAATGATGAGATTAGAAGCATAATAATGTCATGTTAAATATTATTTTGATATGATGCACATACACTCTATTGGTATTTTAATAAAAAATAACAATGAAAAGTGTTGTTTCAATAACATAAAAGATAAAACAACACAACTACGTCATCCACCTTATTACTTTTGGTCATTGTTTTATATTATTTTATTTTAATAAAAGTAACACTTTCCTACTGTGATAGTATGATTTTTATTATACGGTGATATTAGTATCAAGATATGGCAGTGGCTTCTCCTATTTACTCTATTTGACTGCGTGTATAATAAAAATTATATAATATTTATAAAATAATTATATTTATTGTTAAATTGTAATAATAAATTATTATTCTTATTATAATTATATTTAAATAATAGATATAAGTATTATATAAGTATTATATAACTTTTATATAATAGAGTTGATATCTACTTTTTGGGTCAGATATTTGGGTTTTACCATTTATTGTAGGCTTGTAGCCTAATTAATAAAGTTCTCATATATTATTATCTGTCTACCCTAAACTCAATTTTCTTTCTGACCAAAAACCAAATCAAACAGTTTTGGAAAAAGAAAAGAAAAAACGAAAATGATAAAATCTTTTGGAGACCTTATAAACAAAGAAAACTTTCGAAAAAAAAAAAAGAAGAACTATGTCTACCATTTATCTTTTCAATATAGTTTATTTTCATTGGTGTGGGATATACACAAAAGAAAAAATAAATAAAAGGCCACGCATCATTTTTCAAGTTATCCTTGTGTTTACACTCATCTATTTTTTTTAAAATAATATTGTATTGATTTAACTTTTCCAGTCAAAAATAATAACATGCGAATTAAAGTAAATAAGATGTGGAAAAACACAAGTAGTTTCTGTCTTTCTTAATAGGAAATCTTGTTGTCGGATGATCAAATAAAATTGGGAATATATTTAGCTTTTCAATTATTGACTAATGACTACTATATATATGTAGAATAATGAGCATGCCAAGTTGCCAACTTTGACGGAACCGCATGGAAATATTTTTTATCAGTAGTATTTACTATACAACATAAATACATCAAACTAATATATAAAGTGTGTTATATATTATACATAATGTGCTTCATATATATGATATATATTATGTATGTTATATAGCACACGTTAAATACTAGTTGAATGTATTTCTGTTATGCAATAAATATCATTAAAATTTATTAATCATTTTATTCGTTTTTCTAGAAAGGTCAATTTCCATGAAGTAAATATGAAGCATATAATACTGTATGCTAGTAGTACTACTACTAGTCAATTTAGAAGTGATGCAAGCAAATTAAAGCACGGTTCTTAACAAAGCTACTAAGAAGTTGCTATGCACTGCGTGCTAGCTGCTAATTAACCTTTCTACATGCGCCTCTAGCTTTCAGGTGATTTAGGATAATAATGAGATAATTAATATATAAAAGAGTACAAAATTAAATTCAAAATTAACATTTTTATATTCATATCATATATCAAACATTCATTTTATTACCTTTGAATTTTAGTATAATTCTCATTTGAACACTTTTATGTTCACATTTGATCTTAGTAGATATCTTTAAAGCATCAACTTTTGAATATCAACATAATATTATCAAATTAAATTGGATTTAATTAGACTTGTACTCTGTTTGATTGTTGGACCTGGTTATTTTTTTTACATAAATGCTTGGGGCACAAAAAAAATCAGCCAAAACAGCTAACAAAGTTCATTTAACACTTTGTGGCCCAAATATCACTTTTAATTATGAGTACTTTTTAATGGGCTGGATGATTGTGACCCAAATTCCTATTTGTTGACTGTTTTGACTGGTTTTTTGTTGTGCCTCTAGCAATTTTTTTTTCTATTCTAAAACTCAATCTGATATCAAAATCTATTTAAATCTTTAATTATATTGCATTAAGAAATTAAATATTTAAAAAAACCATTTTTTCGTAATTCTTGATAGCGTGTGTAAACGTTGACAAAATTACTATGTTAGATATAACATATAATATATTCATAGAATATTGATATTTAGATAATGAAAAAATAGTCAAAATAGTCAATATATTATGCTCAATACATATCATATAATGCGCACAACATATTTTATATGTTTTACATAATATATTATATATTGTGCACATCATACATTACATATTATAAAGAAATATAATGTTACAACGTCTGATATATGTCGTGCATAATATGTAATATATAATATTCATATTACATATTATTTGTTATGAACATTACCATAACGACAATGAAAATACAGTCAAAACAACTAATATATCATGCACAATAAGTATTATGTAATATGCATAACATATATTACATGGTGTGCAAACATATACCACATATTATGCACAACATGTATCACATGTTGTAAAGAAAGATGATATTGAAACATATGATATATGTTTTGCATAACATATCATATATGATGTGCACAATATGTAATATACGTTGTCCATATAACATATCATATATTATGCATAATCTATTGACTGTATTTACTGATTTTTTATTGTACACCAAAATTTTTTCATTTGTTATACATAATTTATAAGTTAAAAGTGTTTAATAGTCTTAAGTACGAATACACCCAACCAATCAATAAGGAGTAAGAGGGACAGGGAAGATTATCTTAACAGTCTTGTGTAATTGTGTTTCACTACTCATTCTAAATACGGGATAATAATCTATTTATGATCTAACTAAAAAACTTAACAATAATACGATCAAGTTAAATCACCATTTTCAAATCAAATAGTGTGATAATTACGTATGATATGAAACTTATATTATTATAAAAACAAATGTTACTGGTACATACAAAATTATATTCCATTCTTTTTCTCATTCATAATATATTAACAATATCGATATATATGATTACAAGTTATATGTTATTATAAATAAAAAAATGATTATAATAATTTTTATATATACCGATAACATTCCTCTATTACAGAAAAAAAAGGCCGGTCTTCTTTGAATGTGTATGTCACCCTATGGTGAAGAGTCAAAGTAACTCCATATAAATTAAACCAACCAAATATTTCAGAATATATTGGACTCACCTCTTTTGAAAGAGAATATAATTCTAAATAACTCACTCAATTTTGAATTTTTACGTTTCTTGATCTGATGCCAGCAACCGGCTACGTAGGAACACTGCTATGGTATTATAATGCTAAACAGTGCTATTTTTTAATTTAAAAAACTTTTTAAATTAAATATATAATTTTTTATTAAATTGAAATTAGAATACCTTTTTTAGTCAAAATTAAAATAATTGTATACCACGAACAACTCAATAAGCTGCACAATATTAATGTTCAATTTCTTAGCCGCCACCAAGAGAAAGTAGGTTTATAGAAACATCTCTTATGAACTTCACAAATAATTTGGAGCCTGACATCACTATGTTAAAAAAATGTTAATTAAAAAAGTTAATTCTACATCATTCTTTGTGAACTTATTGACAAATGATTATTTGATATTTATAATTTCATATTTAATATATAAATATTTATTACACTATCTTAACATTTTTTAAAACACATATTTAAATATCTTTTATTTTATTCTCATCTATAAGTGGATATTCATATTTTCAAAATCTACATAAATACTACTGTAACCTCTATAGTCACGAAAACAAACACTACCGAGAGTACGTGTTTATAAATTAAAAAGGTTTAAATGAAATTTATAACAATAAGATGGGTCCTAAAAATATAAAAAAAATATTTTCAATGTGTATATATATTTTTTATTATCTTAACCAACAAGTGTTTAAAGAATATTTGTCAGTAAAATCCAATTATTACACAGGTGCAGTTTATCAAAATTAAAATTGAATATATTCAAATCCATAACCCAAAACCGCAATTTACAAATCGAAAGTTAGAACTTAGAACATAAAATAAACCCAGCTTAATTAAGGCGTAATCCTTCAATAATAGTGATTAGTGCCTGCAGGTGTGCCCCATCACATATTAATATATTACCAATAATTGCAAAAAAAAAAAACATTGGTTCGAAAGATTAATATATGAAATATTTAGACATTTATTTATATGTTTAAAAATATTAACTAATAAATATGTAATTTCATATTGAGATATATGCAATAAAAAATATTATTTAAGCATTTAAAAATATTATTTATAAAGTAAGATATTATAATTTTTTTGAAAAATATTAAAATAATTTATTTAAACATGATAAATTATATTATTAAACATAAAAATTATATTTTAGACTCCAAGAAAAAAAAATCATAACATTGTTGTCTAAATAGTAACCTAAGAAGAAGATCTGCCAATAAATGAGATTTTAGGCCATAACTACTCTGTCCATTACCATTTTAATGATTATTTAGGCTAAAATCAAAATCAAAATAGGTCCATTGATTAGATTGACTAATTTTTTTATCGTACACTTAGCATTATTATTTTTCAAAACTAGAAAAGCGCAGCCGGTCATAGAAGGAGGTAAAAAAATAGCATTTGATTGATTGATCAAAGTGATAGACTTCAAAAAGCAAAGGACCAACAGAAGGAAAAATCAAATGTGTTTATTTATTGTTCTTGTTGAGACTTGAGAGTAGAGTTGGTGGGTTATGCCATGAAGTTTGGAGAAGTCTATAAATACCAAGTGCTTCCATGCATTGCTCTGCACAAACCCACTTACTTCTCTCTGCTTGCCTTCATTACTTAATTATCAGCAAAACAAGGAGATTAATTAAAACAACATAAACACTTGTTTTGACTATAGTTATCAATGGCATCAGAGAAGGCTAGAATCCTAGTACTGGGTCCCACTGGTGCCATTGGAAGGCACATAGTATGGGCTAGTGTGAAAGAAGGGCACCCCACTTTCGCTCTGGTCAGGAAGACCACCGCCTCTGTTCCTAAGCCTAAGCTCATCACTGCTGCTAATCCTGAAGACAAGGATCAGCTCATTGACAGCTTTAGGACTTCCGGTGTTACCCTCATCGAGGTACCTACCATTTCTTATATATATATATATATATATACACATGTTCCATTTATTAATTAATCAATTTACACGTATATAGCTGGCGTTTGATTCGAGGATCACAGCGTAAATTATCAATCTTTTGTTCACTTCAATTTTGAGTCACTTTGTCTTGGAAGGATGTCTCCATATGTTGGAATGAAAACACAATATGTGAGAGTGTGTGTGAGTCAATTTTAGATTCAATATGACTCAAACTCTTGTGACACTGACTTCATACCACGTTAGAATCATTGAAAAACAAACAATATCGTACTATACTATACTAGTATGTGATCTCTTACTTTTATATTATATACAGGGTGACATGAACGATCATGATAGCTTGGTTAAGGCAATCAAGCAAGTAGATGTTGTGATCTGTGCAGCAGGTAGATTGCTCATAGAAGACCAGGTCAAGATCATTGGGGCAATTAAAGAAGCCGGAAATGTCAAGGTACTTACCAATCATAAACATCCAATTTTAGACATCAGTATAAAATTACCCAATTGATTAATGAATTATTATTGTACGTATTTGTTTCAGAGATTCTTCCCATCAGAATTTGGGCTAGATGTGGACCGTCACGACGCAGTGGAGCCAGTTAGGCAGGTGTTTGAGGAAAAGGCGAGGATCCGCAGAGTGGTTGAAGAGTCAGGGATTCCATACACTTACCTCTGCTGCCATGCCTTCACTGGCTACTTCCTGCGCAACATGTCTCAGTTGGACACCACTGTTCCTCCGAGGGACAAGGTCTTCATCCAAGGAGACGGCAATGTCAAGGGAGCCTATGTCACTGAGGCTGATGTTGGGACTTATACAGTAAAAGCAGCAGATGACCCTAGAACACTCAACAAGGCCGTTCATATAAGGCTCCCTGCCAATTACTTGACATTCAACCAGGTTGTCTCCTTGTGGGAGAACAAAATTGGCAAGACCCTCGACAGAATCTATGTCCCAGAGGAGAAAGTGCTTAAGGACATCCAGGGTAATTAGTACTAGTAGTAGTAATAATCAATGATCGTTAATATTAATTAGTCAGATATGAGTGTATGATATTGATTGATTTATGGTTTATTTGTGCAGAGTCATCTTTCCCTAACAACTACCTATTGGCGCTGTACCACTCACAGCAGATAAAGGGTGATGCAGTGTATGAGATAGACCCAGCCAAAGATGTTGAGGCTTCTGAACTTTACCCTGATGTCAAATACACCACCGTTGATGAATATTTGAATCAGTTTCTCTGAGTCTGACCCACCAATGCTGCTTTTTTTTTGTTTTGTTATACTATATGCACAAGAAGGCTCTGTATTCAAATTGTTGGCCCCTGGAGAGGCTTTGAGTTTGTTTGGCCCACTACTATACTTTGTGTTTGTCCTGTTCTTTTCAAAATAATCTCTCCACATTATTGTAATCTTTCACAAAAAACAGATCATACTTTAATGATGATGTAACCTGCATTATATTTGTAGTTTTTCAAAGATAAGTATTCTCAATCACTCTTGGTTCTGTTCTGTTGTACGAACTTTTTCAATCTCTATATGTCGACAAATTATATTCACTGATGGATGATTTCTTCCAACATATAATAAAAGTGCTTGTCATGAATTTTAAGATATTATCTGTTGCAGACACCAGAGTGGACTGGCACTGCATGGAAAACTTTGTTTGTTTGTTTGCTTTTTATTATTATTATTATTATTGTAGGTTGACTAGAATATCATTACCCTTAGCCTCCAGTAAATACTAGTTGGAAAAAAATAAACAACATAACTTACGTAAGTTAGAAGAAAATTAAATGTATAACTTAATTTACTTCAATATTACTTGGTGAAAAAAAAACGAGCATGCACAATAAAACAATAATCAAAATAGCCAATATGACATGCACAATATTTATTATATAATGTGCATAACATATATTATATATAGTGCACAACATATATCACATATTGTAAAGAAAGATGATATTACTATATATAATATGATATATATTGCGCATAATATGCCATATATGTTGTGCATAATATACAATATATGTTGTGCATATTACATATTACTAGTACGTTTAACCCGTACGATGCACGGGACGTATTCGTCCTAACAATATATACATGAAATCTAAATATAAGAAGGAAATATTAGATAAAATATGAGAGAAACATTTATGCTAGCTGCAAGAATATCTTAGAAAGATAATTATAACACTCTAAGTAAATAAATTATAATAGTCTAACTAATCCTCTACACAATTTCTCTAGCAAAATTCTATTGTTTATTGCAAAATCTCGTTATTTTTAAGTTTACATCATGTATATCTAATATAATAATAGTTAAGAGTAAATCGAATTACATAGAAGCAATATTTGATTGTTATAATGTATTAATATGAAAAATATTCTTTTGAATTAATAGTAAATATTGAAAAAAAATCATATTAATTGTGCTAAATAAGTGTACCAATCTTATAAAAAATGATATGTATCACCCCATTATAATAAAAATAAAATATAAGTATACCAATTCTCATTTTCAGGGACATATTTTTCAGGAAAATCAGAGTACCATCTCCATTTTTTTTTTGGGCAACCGTAGATTTTGACAGGCCAATTCTCAAATTTACAAGACATGTGCCATCTCCATTTTTTTGGGTCACCAAGTATCAACATATAATGCACTGCTTCTCATAAAAGCTTCCCACAATTCCATAGTACAATGCCATATAGGGTCATGAAATATAGGGTTATCATCCTATAATTTTTTTCAAGATAAAAATAGCTTCCCACAATTTCACAGGATAATAATGCCACAGAGTCATGAAATAGAGGTTCATTTTTTTTCATGATCATAAAAGCTTCCCACGATTTCAAAGCACAATGCCATATAGGGTCACGGAATATAGGACCATCATCCTATAATCTTTTCAAGATCACAAAAACTTCCCCAGATTACATATCATCATGCTAAATATGGTCACAGTTTCTCCAATTTATAGGGACATGAGACCCAAGGGCACCATTAAAAAAAATCCAATCCTCCCTATTATAGATTTTAACAAACCAATTCTCATTTTCAGGGACATATTTCCAGGAACATCAGAGTATCATCTCCATTTTTTTCTTTTTGGGCAACCAAGTAGATTTTGACAAGCCAATTCTCAAATTTACAGGGACATGTGTCATCTCCATTTTTTTGGGGTCACCAAGTATCAAAATATAATGCACTGCTTATCATAAATGCTTCCCACAATTCCATAGTACAATGCCATATAGGGTCATGAAATATAGGATTATCATCCTATAATTTTTTTCAAGATAAAAAAAGCTTCCCACAATTTCACAGCATAATAATACCATAGATTCATGAAATAGAGGTTCATTTTTTTTATGATCATAAAAGCTTCCAACGATTTCAAAACACAATGCCATATAGGGTCACAAAATATAGGACCATCATCCTATAATCTTTTCAAGATCACAAAAACTTCCTCAGATTACATATCATCATGCCAAATATGGTCACAGTTTCTCCAATTTATAAGGACATGAGACCCAAGGGCACCATTAAAAAAAATCCAATCCACCCCATTATAGATTTTAACAAACCAATTCTCATTTTCAGGGACTCAGAGTACTATCTCCATTTTTTTTCTTTTTGGGCAACCAAGTAGATTGTGACAAGCAAATTCTCAAATTTAAAGGGACATGTGCCATCTCCATTTTTTTGGGTCACCAAATATCAATATATAATGCACTGCTTATCATAAATGCTTCCCACAATTCTATAGTACAATGCAGTATAAGGTCATGAAATATAGGATTATCATCCTATAAATTTTATTCAAGATAAAAAAAGCTTCCCACAATTTCACAGCATAATAATAGAGGTTCATTTTTTTCATGATCATAAAAGCTTCCAACAATTTCAAAGCACAATGCCATATAGGGTTACGAAATATAGGACCATCATCCTATAGTCTTTTCAAAATCACAATAACTTCCCCAGATTACATATCATCATGCCACATATGGTCACAGTTTCTCCAATTTACAGGGACATAAGCAACAAGGGCACCATAAAAAAAAAATCCAATCCTCCCTATTATAGGTTTTAACAAACCAATTGACATTTTCAGGGAAATCAGAGTACCATCTCCATTTTTTTCTTTTTGGGCAACCATGTAAATTATGACAAGCAAATTCTCAAATTTACAGGGACATGTGCCATCTCCATTTTTTTTTGTCACCAAGTATCAATATATAATGCACTGCTTATCATAAAAGCTTCCCAGAATTCCATAGTACAATGCCATATATGATCATGAAATATAGGGTTATCGTCCTATAATTTTTTTCAAGATAAAAAAAGCTTTCCACAATTTCACAGCATAATAATGTCACAGACTCATTAAATAGAGATTCTTTTTTTAAATGATAATAAAAGCTTCCCACAATTTCAAAGCACAATGCCATATAGGGTCACGAAATATAGGACCATCATCCTATAATCTTTTTCAAGATCACAATAACTTCCCCAGATTACATATCATCATACCAAATATGGTCACAGTTTCTCCAATTTATGGGGACATAAGCAACAAGAGCACCATCAAATAAGATCCAATCCTCCCCATTATAGATTTTAACAAACCAATTCTCATTTTCAAGGACATATTTTCAGGGACATTAAAGTACCATCTCCATTTTTTTTCTTTTTTGGCAACCAAGGATTTTGACAAGTAAATTCTCAAATTTACAGGGACATGTGCCATCTCCATTTTTGTTTGGGTCACCAAGTAACAATATATAATGCACTATGTATCATAAAAGCTTCCCACAATTCCATAGTACAATGCCATATAGGGTCATCAAATATAGGGTTATCATCCTATAATTTTTTTCAAGATAAAAAAAACTTCCCACAATTTCATAGCATAATAATGCCACATTCATGAAATAGAGGTTCATTTTTTTCATGATCATAAAAGCTTTCCACGATTTCAAAGCACAATGCCATATACGGTAATGAAATATAGGACCATCATCCTATAATCTTTTCAAGATGACAATAACTTCCCCAAATTACATATCATCATGCCAAATATGGTCACAGTTTCTCCAATTTATAAAGACATAAGCAACAAATGCACCATAAAAAAAAATCCAATCCTCCCCATTATAGATTTTAACAAACAAATTCTCATTTTCAGGGACATATTTCCAGAGACATCAGAGTACCATCTCCATTTTTTTCGTTTTTGGCAACCAAGTAGATTTTGACAAGCAAATTCTAAAATTTACAGGGACATGTGTCATCTCCATTTTTTTTGGGTCAGCAAGTATCAATATATAATGCATTGCTTATAATAAAATTTCCCACAATTCCATAGTACAATGCCATATAGGGTCATGAAATATAGGATTATCATCCTATAATTTTTTTCAAGATAAAAAAAGCTTCCCACAATTTCACAGCATAATAATGTCACAGAGTCATGAAGTAGAGATTCTTTTTTTTCATGATAATAAAAGTTTCCCACAATTTCAAAGCACAATGCCATATAGGATCAAGAAATATAGGACCATCATCCTATAATCTTTTCAAGATCACAATAACTTTCCCATATTACATATCATCATGCTAAATATGGTCAAAGTTTCTCCAATTTATAGGGACATAAGCAACAAGGGCACCATAAAAAAAGATCCAATCCTCCCTATTATAAATTTTAACAAACCAATTCTCATTTTCAGGGACATATTTTCAAGGACATCAGAGTACCATCTCCATTTTTTTCTTTTTGGGCAACCAAGGATTTTGACAAGTAAATTCTCAAATTTTCAGGGACATGTGCCATCTCCATTTTTTTTGGGTCACCAAGTATCAATATATAATGCACTGTGTACATAAAAGCTTTCCACAATTCCATAGTGCAATGCCATATAGGGTCATGAAATATAGGGTTATCATCCTATAATTTTTTTCAAGATAAAAAAAGCTTCCCACAATTTTACAGCATAATAATGCCACAGTCATGAAATAGAGGTTCAATTTTTTCATGATCATAAAAGCTTTCCACGATTTCAAAGCACAATGCCAAATACGGTAACGAAATATAGGACCATCATCCTATAATCTTTTCAAGATCACAATAACTTCCCCAAATTACATATCATGCCAAATATGGTCACAGTTTCTCCAATTTATAGGGACATAAGCAACAAATGCACCATTAAAAAAAAATCCAATCCTCCCCATTATAGATTTTAACAAACCAATTCTCATTTTCAGGGACATATTTCCAGGGACAGCAGAGTACCATCTCCATTTTTTTTTTTGGCAACCAAGTATATTTTGACAAGCAAATTCTCAAATTTACAGGGACATGTGCCATCTCCATTTTTTTTGGGTCAGCAAGTATCAATATATAATGCACTGCTTATCATAAAAGCTTCCCACAATTCCATAGTACAATGCCATATAGAATCATGAAATATAGGGTTATCATCCTATAATTTTTTTCAAGATAAAAAAAACTTCCCACCATTTCACAGCATAACAATGCCACAGAATCATGAAATAGAGGTTCATTTTTTTCATGATCATAAAAAAGCTTGCCACGATTTCAAAGCACAATGCCATATAAGGTCACGAGATATAGGATTATCATCCTATAATCTTTTCAAGATCACAATAACTTCCCCAGCTTACATATCATCATTTCAAATATGGTCACAATTTCTCCAATCTATAGGGACATGAGCAACAAGGACACCATAAAAAAATCCAATCCTCCACATTAAAGATTTTAACAAACCAATTCTCATTTTCAGGGACATCAGAGTACCATCTCTATTTTTTTTTTGGGCAACCAAGTAGATTTTGACAAGCAAATTCTCAAATTTACAGGGACATGTGTCATCTCCATTTTTTTTGGGTCACCAAGTATCAATTTATAATGCACTGTGTACATAAAAGCTTTCCACAATTCCATAGTGCAATGCCATATAGGGTCATGAAATATAGGGTTATCATCCTATAATTTTTTTCAAGATAAAAAAAGCTTCCCACAATTTTACAGCATAATAATGCCACAGTCATGAAATAGAGGTTCATTTTTTTCATGATCATAAAAGCTTTCCACGATTTCAAAGCACAATGCCAAATACGGTAACGAAATATAGGACCATCATCCTATAATCTTTTCAAGATCACAATAACTTCCCCAAATTACATATCATGCCAAATATGGTCACAGTTTCTCCAATTTATAGGGACATAAGCAACAAATGCACCATTAAAAAAAATCAATTCTCCCATTATAGAATTTAACAAACCAATTCTCATTTTCAGGGACATATTTCCAGGGACAGCAAGTACCATCTCCATTTTTTTTTTTTGGCAACCAGTATATTTTGACAAGCAAATTCTCAAATTTACAGGACATGTGCCATCTCCATTTTTTTTGGTCAGCAAGTATCATATATAATGCACTGCTTATCATAAAGCTTCCCACAATTCCATAGTACAATGCATATAGAATCATGAAATATAGGGTTATCATCCTATAATTTTTTTCAAGATAAAAAAACTTCCCACCATTTCACAGCATAACAATGCCACAGAATCATGAAATAGAGGTTCATTTTTTTCATGATCATAAAAAAGCTTGCCACGATTTCAAAGCACAATGCCATATAGGGTCACGAAATATAGGATCATCATCCTATAATCTTTTCAAGATCATAATAACTTCCCCAGCTTACATATCATCATTCCAAATATGGTCACAATTTCTCCAATATATAGGGACATGAGCAACAAGGACACCATATAAAATATCCAATCCTCCACATTATAGATTTTAACAAACCAATTCTCATTTTCAGGGACATCAGAGTACCATCTCTATTTTTTTTTTGGGCAACCAAGTAGATTTTGACAAGCAAATTCTCAAATTTACAGGGACATGTGTCATCTCCATTTTTTTTGGGTCACCAAGTATCAATTTATAATGCACTGTGTACATAAAAGCTTCCACAATTCCATAGTGCAATGCCATATAGGGTCATGAAATATAGGGTTATCATCCTATAATTTTTTCAAGATAAAAAAAGCTTCCCACATTTTACAGCATAATAATGCCACAGTCATGAAATAGAGGTCATTTTTTTCATGATCATAAAAACTTTCCACGATTTCAAAGCACAATGCCAATACGGTAACGAAATATAGGACCATCATCCTATAATCTTTTCAAGATCACAATAACTTCCCCAAATTACATATCATGCCAAATATGGTCACAGTTTCTCCAATTTATAGGACATAAGCAACAAATGCACATTAAAAAAAAATCCAATCCTCCCCATTATAGATTTTAACAAACCAATTCTCATTTTCAGGGACATATTTCCAGGACAGCAGAGTACCATCTCCATTTTTTTTTTTGCAACCAAGTATATTTTGACAAGCAAATTCTCAAATTTACAGGGACATGTGCCATCTCCATTTTTTTTGGGTCAGCAAGTATCAATATATAATGCACTGCTTATCATAAAAGCTTCCCACAATTCCATAGTACAATGCCATATAGGGTCATGAAATATAGGGTTATCATCCTATAATTTTTTTCAAGATAAAAAAACTTCCCACAATTTCACAGCATAATAATGCCACAGAATCATGAAATAGAGGTTCATTTTTTTCATGATCATAAAAAAGCTTGCCACGATTTCAAAGCACAATGCCATATAGGGTCACGAAATATAGGATCATCATCCTATAATCTTTTCAAGATCACAATAACTTCCCCAGCTTACATATCATCATTCCAAATATGGTCACAATTTCTCCAATCTATAGGGACATGAGCAACAAGGACACCATATAAAAAATCCAATCCTCCACATTATAGATTTTAACAAACCAATTCTCATTTTCAGGGACATATTTTGAGGGACATCAGAGTACCATCTCTATTTTTTTTTTGGGCAACCAAGTAGATTTTGACAAGCAAATTCTCAAATTTACAGGGACATGTGCCATCTCCATTTTTTTTGGGTCACCAAGTATCAACATATAATGCCACTGCTTATCATAAAAGTTTCCCACAATTCCATAGTACAATGCTATATAGGGTCATGAAATATAGGGTTATCATCCTATAATTTTTTTCAAGATAAAAAAAACTTCCCACCATTTCACAGCATAATAATGGCACAGAGTCATGAAATAGAGGTTCATTTTTTTCATGATCATAAAAGCTTCCCACGATTTAAAAGCACAATGCCATATAGGGTCACGAAATATAGGACCATCATCCTATAATCTTTTCAAGATCACAATAACTTCCCTAAATTACATATCATCATGCCAAATATGGTCCCAGTTTCTCCAATTTATAGGGACATGAGCAACAAGGGCACCATAAGGGTCATTGCTTCTTGAAATTAAAGAGCAATGAATTTAGGAACACCATCAAAGACATAAATGCATCCCACATCGCCATATACCATCTCAAATTAAAAGGGACATGATTAAATAACTATTATTTTCTCAAACCATCAAAAACATCCCACAACTTTTTTTCCAAATAGGTATAACAGAACAAATCAATAACCTATATTTGCATTTTCAAAATTCATTACTTCTCAAAAACAAAAGCTGATAATAATAGGAAAATCATCCTATAATATATTTTAGGGTCAGAGTAACATCGCACAATAAGTATTAGGAAGCTAACCGAAAGCCAATGATGATTGAATAGTGAGAGATTCTGAGTAAGAGAATAAGAAAAGAGAGATGATTCTATTATAGATTTAACACCCCTCATGTGATGAGGCTTGAGGTATAGGTATATTGCGGACAGTGAAGGGAGCGAGAAACACAACCTGACTTGATAAGCAGATTATATGAATATGATGAATCATAAGCATAACTTCAAAATGATTTCTAACCTCTAGCGTGCACTGGAAAACTGCTTCAAATATGCGAGGGACATCATCAACCATTTCAGCTTTATATCTGCAAGTACAGAGAGAGAGAGAGGTGAATGACACAGCTAACATGTAGATGAAAATTTTACAGATTCATAGTAGTAATGGTTGTCGGAAGGGCAGTTGGAAGTTCTGATACAAATGGCTCATTTTCTCCAACCTGAAACAATGATCATGGTTATTGTTATTTTGTCATGCATATGCACTGAATTTGAATGGAAGATTTATGTGAAACACTACACTTTTTCTTAGGGAGAATTAAAGATGGAGAAAAATGTAGCCAGCAATACCTGGGTGATTACAAATTTACGCTTGCACTTCTGGACTATTTTCAGAAATGTCACAGGCCATATCCTGAAACACATAAACGATGAAAAAAAAAATTCCAAGATATTAAATAGTAGTAACCAAGTAACAAACATAATAAAAAAATAGCAGAATATTATACTACTAAAATTTGATTCAAATGATTTTAAAGTAAACCAAGCTCCTGATAAGAGCACAGGCTATGTCATTTTCAACAAGTTATTCAAAAACCATGAGATATAATAGGCAATTGAAAAGGGGGTGGGGACAACCTGAACTCCAGGATGTGTCTCATGCATAAACTCGAACAACTTATTCACAACAGTTTTAAGAAACTTCCAATAAGACCTTAAAAATTGTGGATACTGTCCCACAACTTACCTGCCAACAAAAGCATTAATATATATATTCAATGAAAAAAAAGAATCTTTAACAAGAAGCAAAGAAACACATAAACAGCCCTTACATGATATTACTTGCAATAACAGCTTTGTTATTTTTTCCCTTTGTAATTTCACCAAGATTTAACAAATCACGAATGACCATAACCCAAAAATCTGTTTTCCTGCCACAAAACCATGATGTTAGCAACTCCCTGCAAATGTTAAAAAAGAAATACAAGCTAACAAAACAAATTAAAATTAAATCAGATTGGAAATGGGTGTTATACATGCTTCAAACGTAAGAAAAAATCGAATAAACTAACACGGAGTCATGCAGATAAAAATTTAGAAAGAGAGATTTTAAGTTTAGGAAAACGTATTTTAAAATTGATTAATGAAAGAACTGATATCTGTTTGCAACAGGTGCATTACAAGGTAAAAGTTGACCCTTTCTGAGGATTGAAATAAAAGAAACTAAGTCGGCATAGCTGTACCCAGAAGTTGGAAAAACCATCTTAAACCCAACAGGATATCACAATAACAAAAAATACCTCAATTGCCAAAACCAAATTTCAACTCAAATAGATAAATAATATAATTCCAATAACAAATTAATCAAACAAAATTCTTAATGTTGCTTCACTTCCTACCACTAATAACAAATTAAGTCAAGCCAGAAAAAGGCTAATGGATTGGGATAATTCTACATAATAGATTGCAATGCATACTAGATTGCAATGTCTACTTTTAATCTGAACTATGAAGTTCACAGTACCTGTTCTTCCATCATGGAACCAGATATAGATCCTATTGGCCAGCACAGTGTGTTCAAGTTGTTCCATCAATCCTCCCCACTAAGTTGTTTACTTAATTTCCTCATCATCTGCACATTATAAAATGAGTCACTGCATCAAGACGTCATATATGTAGGCACAAATTCAAACAATTTCACAATGTCTAGCCAATACATCACAGTCATATCACTTTACATGAAACCATGTTCATACAACACTTGTAAATCTTTAGGTTATTCAAAAGGAGTTCAGTCTATTATTCTTCCAAGAAACACCTAAGAACTTACACAAATTCATATCCTAATTTGACCATTGACTAAAAAAGAAAATAAGCTCATATTTGAAACAATAAAACTTCCCTATAGTGTAAAAAAAGGATAAAAAGAAGCCACAGACTAATCATTTAATTTTGAAAAGAAGAAAAGGAGCCGTGCTTTCTGATTACCATACCTGTTTTTCAGTATCGTCATGATCAAGCTGCGACAAATAAATAAGAGTCACCCGCATGATCTATATAATTGATGAGTTTTGATCAGCCACAGAATGAAATCATTAATATCTCTAAAATATTAATGTTTTGTAGAAGCCATCAACTAAAAAATATTCAGAGAAAAATGCCTCAGATTTTTGTTCTTATTACGGTATATTGAACAAGCCTTATTACGGTATATTGAACAAGAACATCATTGTCCTTCATGGTTTCACGGACAATATTCCCATTTTCATCTTCAACTATGAGCACCTCTTCTGGTTTAGCCATTCGACATATCATAAGCATTCTCAATTTTGACATGAGACCAGCATAAAGCTGTCGACGCTGAAGCAACTGTGAACCAGGGCCATCAACAACACCCGGTAGCATCGCCTGCTTATTCCATTAAGAAAAATAGACCAAAAAGTACATAAGAATCCATTCTCAGAAAGATGAGAGTAATATAATGCATGAAATACTTTAGTTACATAATCTCCATTTTAAGGAGGGGGGAGGGAGGATAATGCAAAGGAATTGGTGAAACTATTAGAAATTATTCAAAAAAAAAAAAGATAATCACACCTAAAAAAATGCTGTCTAATTAGAGTTCTTATAATACTTAATTGTTAATTGAATACCGTTTTAATACATTTTTTATCCCAAAATACCAGTTTTGGGTTAAGACCTACTGATCCAAAGTCTATCCTGTAAATCTTCGATTTTAAAATTCATCATCAAGTACAAACACAGCATCAAGAAATACTGCAATAGTTTTATTAATTGTAGAAATATGATAATATTGCTACAAATCTGTTGTGCAAGCAACATAGACATTCTTATATCTGAAGTTTCAACTCAACTCCCAATGTTCAAAATGAATATAGTGATGCCAAGAACATAAACAGAACCTTATTCAGCTAAACAAAAGTATTATTCAAAAAGGGAGGGAGAAGATAACTGCTGTCGCTTCATTTCAATAATCAGGGAGCTAGTTATCAATGCATAATTAAAGAGGCAGTACCTGAAGTCCTACCATGATCGCAGCTGCTGCTTCAGGATTGTCCAAGCTGCGGTGTGGCTCAAACAGTTCTGAAACCAGAGCATTCCAGTAATCGAGACAGACCTGTTATTTTTAACAAATCAAATCAAATATGAATCTTATATATCCAGAAAGGGCATAAAGCTAACAAACACATTGTAAGGGTGCTTAAAAATAAGAGTGCATGGGAGCTTGTCAGGTGAATTCTAGAATGAACATATAATGAGGCATCCATAACAGATGGAATAAGCAGAGGAAAGAAACATATGTCAACTCCATCATCATCATACCTTGAAAACCTCTCTATCATCCACGTATGAGATGTTGATAAGATATTCAAGACCCAATAACAAAGTAGTTACATTCTCTTGAGAAGATTCCAGAATTCGAATATGAACCTGCAGACATTAGGATACCAGCATACCAGTAGTACTGTTAAAAACAAACCAATACACCAACCCAAGACACTATATTGGAGATAAAGAAAGGAGGGCAAGGATGTGGCACACAAAGAATAGGAATTTTAGGCACCTCAATTCAAGATGCGGAAAGATAGGTCTATTCTTAAATATGCCACAGGCAAGTACAGTCCACAAAGCATTTATAATAAATTTTAAATCACAAGTAGATGTAAATCTCACAAAAGAAACCCCACCTCGTAAAATGAGGTAAAGAACAATGCCAAATTCTGTATAAATGCCTGAACACAGAACAAAAAAGACAGCATCAGAAAAATACTTCACAAGTAATTTAGAAACCAGGCATCTTGTTTCAGCAAATCAGAGACTCACTTGTTCCTCGCTTGAACCATGTGCATATGCCTCGGGGATATTTGTAGTAGGTGGGAGTATGCTCTACATTAAACATAATACCATACCAAAATCAGCTAAAGAGATTATTTTATTTATAGGTAATCAGAATAAAACAAAATAGATACAGGACTAAAATGAAGCAAACAAATTTTAAGAATGCAATATGTGGTACAGAATGGAAAGCTATTGAATTTGAAATGCACCTGCAACTGAACCATGAATATATTATACATCTTAACATACTGCGCATCACAGTAATTCCCAAATTGAAGGGCTGCCACCTGTGAACAATATTATTTTCAAAAAATTAATGATGATTTTGCAAGCTTCAGGTAAAATCACAAGCAATTGAAGATAAAGTATACCTCAGTTAAACACTGTAATGTCAGGTTCCAATATGCTGTAATTGGGAAAAACTTAAGGAGTGTCTCAAGCTGTGTGATGTAAGATAGAAATGGAAAAAAATAAAAAATCAGAAGTCCTCCATAGCGGTGTTATTTAAGCAGAAAACTGCACTTACCAATGGTGATTCAAAAATGTAACCCAATGGAATCCATGTCAGGAAGACATGCAATGTAGAAAGAGTTGCACATATAAGCTCAGTCCACTGGGACGCTGATAAAAATATAAGCATAACTCGTGTATGAGCTGAAATTCACTGCAAACAACCAAGTATAATTCTCAGCATTTTAAAGGCACTACAAAGAAAGAAAATGTAGATAAATCGCATTAAATAACTGAAGAGTCAACTTGTAACAGCAAATATGTCCTGAACGAAAAAGAAAATCAATAACTGATATCAATCAAACACCTGGATATCAGCTATACAAAAGCCCAAATAAAATTTTTAAAACACAGCCTTACAAACCAATCACTGCAGAACCACTGATTAAAACTAACATTTAGCCAAACATCCAGTTTAAAAGAAGGATAAATGAATAATAGGTAAAATTTCTATAAAAACAAAGCCTTCAAGTTTCACCTGTTCAATGATTGTTTAAGCTCCTTTAGCTTCTGCTGACTCATCTCTCCTCTTGATTAATAAAAAACCTCTTCGCTCAAGAGCTGACAGAATATTTATTAATGTTACTCATTGATATAAGGAACACAATATTATCAAGGGAAAGCAATATAAACTTACTTTCAATATAGCCATACAATTCTCACAAATTGTCTCACTAGTTTTAGCTGCAGAAACAAGGTCAGGAATAAAGCTTCGCCATCTTGCGGGCCACTCATGCTTCAAAATCTTGACATTCAATATAATCACCATTATATACATGCTTTAGCTGCACCAAATTCATAAAACCAAACCAAAACACCAAAAGAATGCAATGGAAACTTGCAAATCCGGAATTTTAAAAATGCAGTGGGAAAAGAAATAGGAAACCAACATCTAGATAAGGGGAAAACAGAAGAAATTGACAAAATATATGCTTTTCATCTAAATA
The DNA here is from genome assembly GCA_013621005.1 of Aeschynomene evenia. NCBI lineage: Eukaryota > Viridiplantae > Streptophyta > Magnoliopsida > Fabales > Fabaceae > Aeschynomene > Aeschynomene evenia. Next base: position 3,416,864 of record CM024267.1, on the reverse strand, counting down.
AATAAAATAAACCATAAGGACAACATAACTTCATTGTGGACATTTAGTTCAAGTAATATTAGAGATTGGCAATATTATTTTTACCTGAACTAATATAATATTAAGTTTGTTGACATACAACCGTTCCGTTCGAAATGAGGCCTCAAAGCGAGAAAGCTATGCAAGGAAAGTAAACATGATGAGATAATAGTTGCATAAAGAATACAAACATGGACAAAATGACAAAATTAGTTTCAGTAGCTCCATATGTGGCTGATACAGGTGTGTGTTAGCTTTAGGAAATTATAGACACAGTCTTTTCTCATAATAACTAACAATAAAACTTAGGCATTTCACGAGAGGCAGTCAGATTCAACTCACATTGATACAAGATACTTTTCCAACAGGTATAGGACAAATAATGCATTACAACAAAAGCAAAAGGACTAAAGAAAAGCGTTCTGCAAATAAAAAGATAAAAATACTGACCATATGCTATAGACACCTTCTCTGTACTAAAGAGTACATAATGAAGTTCTCTTTATCCACATGGAAAAGAAAAGAGAGAGAGAGACAAAACAATGATCAAGATCAAACAGAAGTCAGAATACATAATATCAAGATCTAACACTAAATCATGGATATGTAGATATATATATATCTTAATAAATGACGAGAAAGATATCCAAGAAAATACACAAATTAAATAAAGTTGAAGTAGAGAAATTTACAGGTTATGAGATCCAAGTGCAGGGGTGCTGCTGAGGTTGTCCTACACCTTAGGCACAAAGGTGTTCAGCCCCACCATTTCTATGCCCTTCTAACACTGCCTTCAGTTTAGCAACTGTACCCGATCCATCAATTCTACATACATAAATATATATTATAATAATTAACATCACAAATCAATATAAAATATCTCTCTGCTAACAAAAATATATCAAAATGTGAATTTAAAAGAAACCTTTGAGCCTTGAAATCCTTCAAGATATCCAAAATTCATAGTACTTTTCCATCTCATCTTTAAATGTGTCCTTCACAGCCATCACATATTTTCCACAGACATCTTAATAACACATTATTCCATATGAAGTGCTCCAATAGCTTGAACCATTTTTTCTGACCTTAGATATAAATCATATTTGTAGTGGGACCTCAAAATAGTGACCAAAGATCCAAACCATAATGACAAAAATGACATCCTAAATTACAAGGTGACAAAATGACAAATAAACCATAAGGACAACATAACTTCATTGTGTAATCAACCAGAAACATCTTAAACTGATATATCAATTCTAAGAAACAAATTTAAAACCTCCAACAAAAATTATATACCATTTTTTTTATATCAAGTACCAAAATTGTAATAAAAGCATCCCACATTGCCATATAGGGTCACCACCATCTAGAATTAAAAGGGACATGAGTAATAAGTGTACCAAATCTATTATTTTCTCGAACCATCAAAAACATCCCACAACTTTTCCAAAAACAGCTATAACAAAACAGATCAATGACCTATATTTGCAATTTCAAAGGGTCATTACTTAGCAAATTCAAAAGCTAATAATAATTGAAAAATCAACCCTTGAAATTTTTTGGGGCCAGAAAAACATCCCACAATTTTTTTGCATATTTCACAAAGGGTCCATCATCTCTATTGTAATCTAGCCTCATAAAGAATATTTAAAGGAAGCCACAATGCTAACAACTCTTGAAATCCTCGGCATAACAAGCAACTAAAACAATCATTTGTCAAAACTCACTTAAGCTCTTTTCAATTTACTAGAATTTGATTAACTCAAGAAAAATTGCAACAGAAAACAACTATAGTAGTCTCTAGAAAAATCCAATACTTCTATTTCATCCATTGTATATTTTGAGAGGCAAACAATTGGTATCAGACATTTAGATTAGAAAGCCAAAAGAATAACTATAAAGCAGTTCCTGCAAGACACTTTTACTTAGGACATATTTTCAGGGACATTATAGTACCATCTCCATTTTTTTTTTAGGCAACCAAGTAGATTTTGACAAACAAATTCTCAAATTTACAGGGACATGTGGCATCTCCATTTTTTTTTGGGTCACCAAGTATCAACATATAATGCACTGCTTATCATAAAAGCTTCCCACAATTCCATAGTACAATGCCATATAGGGTCATGAAATATAGGATTATCATCCTATAATATTTTTCAACAAACCAATTCTCATTTTCAGGGACATCAGAGTATCATCTCCATTTTCTTTTTTAGGCAACCAAGTAGATTTTATCAAGCAAATTCTCAAATTTACAGGGACATGTGCATCTCCATTTTTTTTGGGTCACCAAGTATCAACATATAATGCACTGCTTATCATAAAAACTTCCCACAATTCCATAGTACAATGCCATATAGGGTCATGAAATATAGGATTATCATCCTATAATTTTTTTCAAGATAAAAAAAGCTTCCCACAATTTCACAGCATAATAATGCCACAGAGAGTCATGTAATAGTGGTTCATTTTTTTCATGATCGTAAAAGCTTCCCACGATTTCAAAGCACAATGTCATATAGGGTCACGAAATATAGGACCATCGTCCTATAATCTTTTCAAGATCACAATAACTTCCCCATATTACATATCATCATGCCAAATATGGTCACAATTTCTCCAATTTATAGGGACATGAGCAACAAGGGCACCATAAGGGTCAATGCTTCTTGAAATTAAAGAGCAATGAATTTAGGAACACCATCACAGACATAAATGCATCCCACATCACCATATACCATCTCAAATTAAAAGGGACATGATTAATAGGAGTATCATAACTATTATTTTCTCAAACCATCAAAAACATCCCACAACTTTTTTCCAAATAGGTATAACAGAACAAATCAATAACCTATAATATATTTTAGGGTCAGAGTAACATCCCACAATAAGTATTAGGAAGCTAGCCGAAAGCCAATAATGTTTGAATAGCGAGAGATTCTAAGTAAAAGAATAAACACAGAGAGATGATTCTATTATAGATTTAACACCCCTCATGAGATTCACATCAAGAAACCTAACACCAGAATTAAAAAATTTACAATCTTTTCACAAATTATTCAACCAAAATTGAAGCTTTTGAATACACTTCAAGAAACCCAACACCAGAATTCAAAAATTTGCAATCTTTTCGTCAAATTACGCAATCAAAATTGAAAATTTGGAATTCACTTCAAGAAACCCAGCACCAGTTTTTCAAAATATAAACTCTGTTCGTCAAAATACTCAACCAAAATTGAAAATTTTGAATACACTTCAAGAAACCCATCACCAGAATTCAAAATTTGCAATCTTTTCGTCATATTACCCAATCAAAATGGAAAATTTGGAATTCACTTCAAGAAACCCAACACCAGATTTCCAAAATATAAAATCTGTTCGTCAAAATACTCAGCCAAAATTGAAAATTTTGAATACACTTCAAGAAACCCAACACCAGAACTCAAAAATTTGCTATCTTTTCGTCAAATTACGCAATCAAAATTGAAAATTTGGAATTCACTTCAAGAAACCCAGCACCAGTTTTTCAAAATATAAACTCTGTTCGTCAAAATACTCAACCAAAATTGAAAATTTTGAATACACTTCAAGAAACCCATCACCAGAATTCAAAATTTGCAATCTTTTCGTCATATTACCCAATCAAAATGGAAAATTTGGAATTCACTTCAAGAAACCCAACACCAGATTCCAAATATAAAACTGTTCGTCAAAATACTCAGCCAAAATTGAAAATTTTGAATACACTTCAAGAAACCCAACACCAGAACTCAAAAATTTGCTATCTTTTCGTCAAATTAACCAACCAAAATCGGAAAGTTTGAATTCACTTCAAGAAACCCAGCACAAGATTTCCAAAATATGAAATCTTTTCGTCAAAATACTTCGCCAAAATTGAAAATTTGGAATTCACATCAAGAAACCTCAATACCGAAATTCAAAAAAGCTGGGAAAGAAAAGAGTGAGGGAGAGACGAATACGAGTTTACGGGTCTTAACTCTTAAGGGAGGCAATGACGGAGCCAGTGAACTCTACGACTTCGACCTCCTTCTCTTTCTATTCAGACTCCGAAGGGTTCTTTGATGCCATTGCCATTGCTTCAATTCAGAGTGAAGAAGAGAACAAGAGTGGAAGGGGCGTAGATAGAGAAGAGGAAGAACCGAGAAACGTTAACTTGGAACGTTGCAATGTCTTCTTCTTATTTGATATTTATAGAGTTGCTATATCAGTATCTTTTTTATTTATGGGGCTGGCCAAAACATTTATTAAACCACTAGCGATTTGATCAAATCGCATTTTTTTTAAAAAATATTATAGTTAATAATATTATTTATTTTAATTATGTTTATAAAATTAATAATACTTAATACTTAAATTAATCCTAATATCTAATATATTTTAAAAAGAGAAAACAAATAAAATAATGGAGGTAGTTATTTGAAAAAAGTTAAAGAAAAGAAGTTACAATTTTTTATTTTTATTTTTATTTTTATTTTCTTTAATATTATTTTGAGAGACCAAAAAGTAACTAATTTGGGAATTCTCATTATAGTAGTAATAGATTTCTTTAATATTATTTTGAGAGACCAAAAAGTAACTAATTTTTTGGGAATTTTCATTATAATAGTAATAGATTAATATTATTTTGAGAGACCAAAAAGTAACTAATTTTTTGGGAATTCTCATTATAGTAGTAATAGATATTATTTTGAGAGACCAAAAAGTAACTAATTTTTTGGGAATTCTCATTATAGTAGTAATAGATTAATATTATTTTGAGAGACCAAAAAGTAACTAATTTTTTGGGAATTCTCATTATAGTAGTAATAGATAATATATATATATAATACTAAAGTTGGGCTATGCACCTATGAGGTGGCACACCCAAATTGCTTCTTAAGTTAAGTTTGATGATGTGGCATGCTTAGATTTTTTCTTATCAAATTCATTTTATATATAATTTTTTATTTTTTATTCTAATTACTTTAATATTGTAATCACTATTATTTATTGACCTTAATATTTATTAAAACATTCAAAACTCTTGACCTTTCATATGCATATGATTTTTTATAACCTTCTCTACATAACTCTATATTACACATCAATTCAATTCAATTTTATTAAGTGAGCATCAATTTATTTCAATAAAATATGTTTTATATTTCTAATCATTTAAAATCATGTGTATGTAAATATACCTTTTCACATGCCATAACTTTATATTACATGTCAATTCAATTTCATTAAGTATTAGGTTGATGAAAATTATTAATAAGTTATTAGATTTCAGTTACATTTTATTTTTATTAATAGTAAATTAGTAATTGATTAGTTATTAAAAAAAATTATAACTCTTTTTATTATGTATGTGTTTTTGTGGTCATTAAAAAAATATTAAAAAAATAAAACTATGAAGATGAAGATAAAGATAATGAAGAGTTAAACTAAAGTGTAAGGAAAATGTAATAATTAAAAATTATGAAGATGTCCACCAAAGGAATAATTATGTAATATTCCTTTGCATATTTATGGTGCATTTTGATAGTTATGCAAAGAGGAAGATGAAGAGTTAACCGAAAGATATAATATAACTAATATGCATAAAATGGATTATAATATAATTAAAATGCATAAAATGAATCTTATAAGAAAAAAATTTATTAAAGCATGCAAACTTTTGACCTTCATATGCATTGAGTTATGCACATATGAGATAACACACTCTTATTTAAACCAAATTCATTTGATTTTCCACTATTTTTACCTCTCATAATATGTCTATCATAATATTCAATTTTATTAAGTATTAGGTTGATGAAATTTATTAATAAGTTATTAGATTTCAGTTACATTTTATTTTTATTAATAGTAATTGATTAGTCATTAAAAAAAATTCTTGAAATTTTACTATAAATTATAACTATTGGATCATTATCCATCATCACTTAAACATCTCTCCAAGTTTGTTTATTTTTTTTGAAGAATATAATACTCTACCAATATAACTTCAAAATTTGATTTTGTGAAGGATATCAAATTGGAAGGGATTCCATAGGATAAAAAATAGAGGTTGAAGGTTAATTAGGGTGCTAAGGATTTGGGTTGGACCATCATGGAACGAGCAAAAATTAAGTCTAGCATTGAAATGATCTTGATAGATGAAAATGTATATTCTTAATATTTGTGTTTATCTTTTTGTTTTTTCTCAATTTATTTGTGTTTTTCAATATTTTTTCTCAATACTTTTATCAATTTATTTTTAGTATTTGATTTAATATTTACTTATAAATTTAACCTCGCAGCGTGATAGGATTCACTGCACTATCAGATGTTATCATGTCCATCTATTTGAAGAACAATTTGAAGAAGACAATATTTATGTAATCTCAAATTTCACCGTTGAAAGTGTCAAAGAAAGATATAAACCAACTTTCAATGAGGCAAAAATTATTTTTAAAAAAGATACTCGAGTTAAGAAGGTTGTGGACACTCATATTCCTGAATATGACTTTTGTTTCATGAGTCATGCCAACATATTAAAGCATGCTGATGTTATGATGGTAATTTAATTTGTGAGTAATTGAAAACTATTTTTATTTTCTATTCATCTTTTAAATGACACTCATAACTCTTCATTTTTTTTTTGTGCAGATGTCATTGGATTATTGTGTGAATATGGAGATGTAACTGAATGGTCCAAAGGAGGAAGAAGTGGTTATTATATTGTAATAGAACTTGAAGAATTTGGGTTAGTAAAAACATAATAATGCATAACTATTAAAACATTCAAACTCTTGACCTTTCATATACATTGAGTTATGTACATATGAGATAACACACTCATATTTATTCTCATTTTATACTTGATGATGTGATGCACTTAGAATTTTTTCATATTATTTCTTATAAAATTATTCTATTTCTCAAGTGGTGGCGATGATGATGAATGAATGAGATTGAAGATGGGGTGATACTCTTGCTTCTATGGTATGTTTTTTTTTTTTTTTGTATGTGTAATGGTGGTGATGACGAGTCATCTTAATTCTTCTTTGTTTTTTTTTTCCTGATGTTTATTTTAGGTCGTGGTAAAAGTGGTGTTGATGGTGATGAATAATGTAGGAGGTTGAAGATAAAAGGTAATATTTTGACTTCTTTGCTATTTTTTTATGTTTAATGGTGATGATGAGTCATCTCTTTATTCTTCTCTATTCTTATTTTATTTTATTTATTTATTTATTTGTTCTTATTCTAATTCTTTTGTAGGTTGGTGGTGAAAGTGATGTTGATGATGTTGAATGAAGGATGTTGAAGATAAATCTAATATTTTTCTTCTCTGTTCTTTTTTATTTCTGTTTAATAGTGATGGTGAACTATCTCTTTGTTCATCTCTATTCTTATTTCTTTTTCTTATTCTGATTCTTTTGTAAGTTGATGATGAAAGTGCTTGAAAGTGCTGTTGATGATGATGAATGAAGGAGGTTGAAGATGAGGGTAATATTTCTTCTATGCTCTATCCTTATTCTTTTTTCTTTTTTGTTCTTTTAGATGGTGATGGTGAGTTCTATTTCTATTCTTCTTTGTTCTTATTTTTGTTCATTTTTATTTTGTTCTAATTATATTTTTTTTTGTAGATTAATGATGAAAGTATTGTTGATGATGATGAATGAATGAAGGATGTTTTGATAAGGGTGATACTCTTGCTTCTGGACTTTTTTTTTTTATTTGTTATGTTTAATGGTGATGATGAGCTCTCTCTATGTTTATGTTTATAAGAAACCTTTCATATTTTATAACATTTCATATTATCTTTAAATATTTTAATTTCCTAATGCTTCATATTATCTTTATCTTTATATATTTTTATTTCCTAATGCTCCACTTCAGCATATATTTATTAATATTTTATTCCTTAGTATTTTGATTTTTCCAAAAAAAAATACAAATAAAAAAATTAAATTGTTTATTTATATGAATTGATCACTTTCATAATATAATTTTTTAAATAAATTGTACAAAGTAATATAATAATATTATTATATTTAAAAAATTTAAAAATATATAGTTATTTTAGTTCTCCACCATAAATGAAACTAATGAATATTCATAAGCATAATTGTCTAGAGCATTATTAGATTGTCACATCTTATCAATTATATTTATATCTTATGAGTTTTAATATTCATATTAGTTGTATTTATAATTGAAATAAAAATTAATCATTTGTCAATCTTTATTTTAAACCTTTCATATTTTATAACCTTTTATATCATCTTTATCTTTATAAATTTTAATTTCCTAATGCTCCATTACACCTAATGATTATTAGGATTTCTTTTTCCTTAGTATTTTTTATTTTTCCAAAAAAATTGATTTATTTGAAATGATCATTGATATAATAAAATATTTTAAATAAATTGTATGCATAGAGTAATATAATAAGATTATTATATTTAAAAATAAACCTAAAAATATGTAGTTGTTTTAGTTCTCCACCATAAATAAATCTAATGATTACTCATAAGCATAAATATTTAGAGCATTATTTGATTGTTACATATTAATTATACTTGTAACTTATGAGTTTTAATATTCATATTAATTGTATTTAAAATTAAAATAAAAATTAATCATTTTTCAATCTTTATTTTAAACCTTTCATATTTTGTAACCTGTGATATTATCTTTATCTTTATATGTTTTAATTTCCTAATGATCCACTACCCAACATGTTTAATATTTGTTTTTTAGTATTTTCATCTTAACAAAAAAAAGAAATAATAAATTTGTTGTAACAATCCTCACTCACAATTTTGCACTATCAACATTACATAACTAATATCAATATTTTCAAATTTTAAAAATATTACTCTTTCGCTTCTTTTAAGTTACACTAAAATTAACACATATCTCCTTTTTTTTTTTACTTTAACTGAATAAATAACAAATACTTAAACAAATTAAATTATATATAAACATAAACTAAAATCTGTGCTTAGTAATTTTTTTATTGTCTCATTAGGTTTATAAAATTTATTAATTTATTATTAGATTTTAGTTAAATTATATTTTCATTAAGAGTAATTAATTTAGACATTAAAAATAAAAAATAAAAATTTTCTTACTATAAATTGTAACATTCTATCATCACCAATCATCATTTGAACATCTTTGTTAGTTTGCATTTTTTTTCCTTAAGAATACTCTACCAACATGGCTTCAAAACTGATTTTGTCAAGGATATCAAATTGAAAGAAATTTCATATGACAAAAAAATGGAGGTTTATGGTTATAGGGTAATAAGGATTTGGGTTGGACTATCATGGAATGAGAAAAAAAAAAGACATGTCTAGCATTGAAATTGTCTTGATCGATGAAAAAGTATATTCTCAATCTTAGTGTTTCTTTATTTTTTGATTTTTTCTCAAATTATTTGTATTTCTCAATATTTTCATTCATACACATATAATTTTTCGTTTGTTACATGGAATCAACTTTCATTTGTTATTTTTATTTGTTCTTTGTAAAATAGAATCAACTTATTTTTAATGTTTGATTTATTATTTACTTATAATTGCAACCTAGCAACATGATATGATGCAGTAAGGTTACCATGTCTATCTATTTAATTTAAAGAATAATTTGAATAAGACAATGTTTATGTAATCTCAAATATCACTATTGAAAGTGCCAAAGAAATGTATAAAGTATAAACCAACTTTCAACGAGACAAAAAATATATTTTGTATGTTCTCAACATATTTTGTATGTTTCCATTATAAATCTATTTAACAATAAGTTCATATTCTATCTTTTTTTACTTGAGTGACTAATGTGATTTGCCTTTATATTCATTAAATTGCAAATATGTTTATAACTACTCTTATTTTTAATCTTCAATTAGTCATTATCACTGTCAAATGTATGAATCGTGTGACTAGAACTATAACAATTCTTTAACTTCCTGATTTTTAAAATTATTTGGTTTTAATTTTACTATTGTCTTTTCTCTAGGATAATTTATATTAAAACGTAATCGATTTATAATTAAATCAATTCTTTTACCAAATTTATTACTATTTTTAGAATCATGATCAACATAAAATTAAAATAATACATAATTAATAGATAAATAATAAATAATAGATATATATAAATATCTTTTTTTGCCCGTACATAGTACGGGTACATACTACGGGTACATACGCTAGTATTAAATATAGTTTGTTATTTGTTTGGTTATTTATTTAATATTTATTTATGTGTTGTTGTTGCTTTTGAGAAGCATGGACAGCATTGCACGTGGCCTGATAATAAATATTAGGTAGTGAAGAAAAATAGATAACTTTAGTATTTAATTCTTATATACGGCTGTGTATAAATTTTATATATAGCCATTTAATTATGTATTATTAGTCAGTTATGATAGTGTTTTCTCTTCTCTATCTTAATAATTATACAAATAAACAATTTTGATTGGACGACACTGTAAAATAAATTTATACTGTCAGTATATTAAAATTAAAGTCGTCCTCAAATTTTATCATTTTTTCTAATTTCCTAAAATATAATTATTAATTAATTATAAAATTCATATTTATTATTAGAGAAATGATATGTGTATAATGAAACTGTACAATATATACTTGTATAACAATCATATATATATCATTGGGTTACATTAGTTTGTAAATTTATATTATAATTTAAGAGTGAATATGATTGTTGTATAAGTATTGTACAATTTTCATTGTACACATAACATTACTCTTATTATTATATGGAGTTTAATTTTAATGTACTTATAGTATAAAGATATTTTACACTATTATTTAATCAAAATATTTTGTTTGTATAATTTTTAGGATAATGAAAAAGAAAAAATATAATCATAATCATAGTAACGTGAAATAGATTATTTTCAATAATGCTTGTCGTACAACAAAAATACGTCCAACGTGCATCCAACGTGTGTTATTTATATATGGAATGTGTGTTATATGTATAACACACATTCCATATCATGAATAGCACATGTTGGATGCTCGTTGGACATATTTCTGTTGTACGACAAACATTATTGGACTATTAATGATGGAATAAACGTGTAAAATAAATTATAAAAAAATTTCCCGTCCGCACTTTACAACCATTTTTTAAATAAAAAAAAACAAAAAAAAGTGAATTTCGTCATCAGCGTGGAGTTTACGGGAATAATCCATCGACCTTTGTAACCTATATATACCTCGCTTTGTTATGCTCTCTCAGATCATTTTCCTTTTTGAGAACGAGGGAACTCGCAAGACCAACGTCAAAATTCGTTGAGACAATCATGCATTGTTGTTGTGGCATGAAGAGAAAGATCAATTATCGATATCAAGATTCATTCCTAGTTAGATTCTACGATGGAAAGAGCACGGCAATTTCATACTAAATTTGATTCATCGTCAACGTCTTGCTCATTATAATAATTTGATTCGGCAGATGCTATTTTCATTCTTATGAGAATGCTATGATCAAGAATTCCTCTCCAAGATTTCAGAAAGAGAGAGATTCAATTACCTTCGAGATTCTTCTGCGATGGAAGAAGCACTGTAATTCCCGTACTCAATTTATTCATCTTTAACATCTTTCTCACACTAATAATTTGATTTTGCAAATGCGATTTCTTTTTTATTAGAATGCTATATCCTCTCCAAGACTCCAAAAAAGGAAAGATTTAAGGTTCTGAGTTTTGGAAAGAACAAGTAGAGATTGATGCGAAGATGGAGACTTCGGAGTCAGTTAGGTTCGATTTCGACTTTGGATTCGTCATAAAATGTATATCAAGAATTTATATTTGTTTAATTTGAAATCTTGGACTGGACTATTTGCTTAACATCGTGGTCAATTTGAGTCAAGATCTCGTTCAAGATTCATGAAAGAAGATCATTCAAGAAAAAAGTTGAAAAAAACTAATTCATTTGTGCGTTTCTTCAAATCGATACATGTCTTCATTGGATCTTTACGTAAGACAAAATTGTGGCAGGTACCAAGAGGCAGAGATCAATGTACAAGACACGAAAAAGATTTGAGGGTTTGAAATTTTGAACGAGTCTGATAAGATCAAATCAAGGTCATATGCTAAAAAACAGTATGATGATGAGCTTCATGACAGAGGATATTGACATTGACATCAGAAATTGATTCAATTCAAATGTCATGTTTAACAGAGTATGTGACTGAACTAAACATGTATAGTAGTTTGGAGCCAGCAAACTTTTAACTTGAGGCCAATGAAATATTGCATTTAACTGATTGCAACAAAAAAAAAAGAAAAACAACACTAGAAAACATAACTGATTGGAAGACTCTTTCATCTCCAAATAGATTGGTATGTATCACTATTTATTGATTGTTTTGGTGAGTTTATTTATTGTGGACCAAGAATTTTCTCCAAAAAAACAGTCAAATTAGCTAATAGATCCATTTAATAACTTTTTAACACAAAAAAACTCTTTTTAAGATATTACTCCCTCCGTCCACTTTTAATTGACGTTTTAGAGTATTGCACACTTATTAAGAAGGTGATGAAAACAAAAAAATTTCTATAGAAGTAAATGTACAATGACAAAATTATCCTTATAGTTTTTTGTACAATAATAATTGTAAAAGATAAAAAAGAGAGTGTATGTATGGATAAAACTGGAAAAAGATTGTAAATGTTTCATTGGAAATCTAAAATGACAAATAATAGTGGACAAATAAATTTCCTAGAAAGACAAATAAAAGTGGACGGAGGGAGTAGATTTTAATGGGCCGAATGATTATGATCCAAAATCCCTATGTTGACTGATTTTGACTAATCTTTCTTGTGCAAATACCAACACTTAATTTATTTACAATAATGCTAAGTGGACAATGAAAAACCAGTCCATACAGTCAATGAGTCTATTTTGGCTTTGGTTTTGGCCCAAATAATCATTGAGATGATAATGAACTGAGTAATTATGGCACAAAATCTCATTTATTGGCTGGTTGAGCTGGTTTTGTATTGTTCATTTAGCATTATCCTTTATTTATTCTATAATCACGACAATTTATGTAAAAAATAATCACAAATGCTTGGGCACAAAAAAATCAGTCAAAACAGCCAACAAAGCCCATTTAACACTTTATGGCCAAAATAACATTTTTTATCATGAGTATATTTTTAATGGACTGAGTGATTGTGGCCCAAATTCCTATTTATTGACTGTTTTGGCTGATTTTTTATTGTGTCTCTAGCAATGTTTCAAAATAATTAATGCATGTGACATGTGAGGTGGGTGAGGAGGCTGTGTCAAACAGCAACTGCTTTCAATTTTCTTTTGTTTTACTTTTAGTCAAAACATTGATAGAACCACATTTCTGCTGTGTAAGAAATGGGCCAAACCTAATTGGGTATGCTGGCCCAATTATGACAGGCTTAGCAAGGCCTAATCAAACTTGTATCTTCGACCACCGCTATCTTTTGGGGGGAGGGGAAGATTATTTGGAGTTGAGATTTCTAATTCTGCAACGTGGGAATGAGAATTGTTGAAAGAGGTTAGGCTTGTGGCTGGGTTGCTCTTGCTCAGCGCCAAAACCCTTCAAGCTCAAGCAGGAAGATGATGGATGGAGATAGGTTACTTGGACGCGGAACCTGGTCGAAAACAATTTGTCACTCATCACTGCCTTGTGGGACAACAAGATTCTTGAAACAATTTATGTCCCAGACGATCAACTTCCCAAGAAAATCCAGGATCAAGAACATGAACCTTTCACTTAAGACTTTCCTGCACTCACGAATTAATAGTCTCCATCGTCATGTCAATGACTTATCTTACTTTACTTCTATTCTTTTTTTTTGCAGAGTCTCCTTTCCCTCGGTGCCTTCTCATGGCATTAAGCCACTCAGTGTTAGGAAATTAGCTGGACATTGTTGCGAGTTAGGAGCAAAAGACAAAAGCTAAAGCACCTTCTTTGTCTAGATTCGGTATTTTTAATGAAATAAATTAGCTGATAGGTCATAGGAAATTTGGAAAAAGCTTAAGGCTAGGGAAATGTATTCTCCAAGTAAAGTACAAAAGTTTTGTTTGGTTCTAATTAGTTTGCATTGTAACTCTCATAAATTTCACCTTGCATTCTTTAACATTTGCCAACTCAGATTCGTACCAGCTCTTACTTTTTCTTTTCATTTCATGCCGTGACAAAACCTCTATAGGAGAAGACTTGACTATACAATTTTGTATCCCTGATTTTGCATAGCTTATCAGTTCTGTCATGCAAATTTTGGTGCTTTCTCAGTTTCTCTAGAGACCAGAATGCCAGTAAAATTTCCAAGAAGATGATCGAGGAAGTTCACTCTCCAATTGGTACATGATTTAAATTTAAAGCGTGGAAATCTAATGCATGCCATGCAAGCATAATTTTTTATGATATAAGCAAGCAAGAAAACAAGAAGTTACATAAAAGCAAAGTTATGTTAATCTAAGCAAGTGGTGAATTTAACTAGGCACATTCCTGACCAGGACAGGGCGTTGATAACCATGCTGGTATATTTCTCCACCGAGTAGCTGGCTCCTGACAAGAAGATCCGAAATTCCTCTCATAACTGCACTTTCCTGAAGGAAAATGACAAAATGACAGACTTAGACATGTAGATAAATTTATCCTAAAGAACCAAGCTTTTTCATCTATCAACACGCAAGTATTGTTGCCATTATCGTCACCAAATTGTCCCATTTCGAAACCATCTCGTTTTCATTCCCAATTCTTCTCTTCTTTTGGATACCCTTTCTTTGACATTTCCACAAACTTGTCCCTTTAATTTCTATGTTATATAAGAAAAAAGATACCAACCCCAACTCTTTTAGTCCCTAAAGTCACAACTCAAACACCAGGTTCATTTTGATCTGAGAGGTTAATTCACTCTGATGGATAAGTTAACACAAGATAGCAAGTTCACATACACTCTTAATTCATTCTCAACTAAGAAAGGACGCAGTGGTTATGAACCATCAGACACAGAGACAGAGTGGCAGGATGTTCCAAGGCCTGAAAGAAAGAACCCCAACATGCCGCTACACAGAAGGCACCACCACCATTCAAGGTTTGAGACTGATACCTCATCGCCCTCAATAACAGCTTCTGCTTCAAGTCAACCGCGAAGAAGACAACATAGTAACAAGTCACCCTTTAAGGTGCGAGCAGCAGAAGATGATGATGATGATGATGTTTCGCTATCAACACCTGTAATAACAGGTTTGAATGCAAAGAGAAATATAAGTCCCCTGCCTAAACCAGAGTTTGCAAGAACCCTGTCTCCATACAGCAGAAAGCATGAGACTGAGAAGCCAAACCACAGGAGAGCAGTGACTGCACCGAGGTTGAGGGAACCGCAGAGAAGTGGGAGAACTTCCTCACCACTGACCAGGAGCATGATTCAGAAACAAAGGGAAGCTTCGCCTTTCAAAGCTTCTTCTTCAGTGGGAGAGATCAATGAAATGATAGCAGAGGTTAAACTATCCAAGAACCCCACCAATGGTGATCACTCAGAGCTTGAAAGCACAGAGTCTATTCAACCTGGTGATCTTTTCTTCTCTCGTGAGTGCAATACCTTGCAAGGCAAGAATTCTTCTTCCTTGTCGAAAAGCATTCAACAGGTTGGATATTTTAGCCCAAGGCCTGGAGTGGCCACTGTGAATCCCATTAGAGGCCCTCCTTCTTCCATTCAGGATCATAAGAGCAGAGGAAATGGCAACATCGCCCGAGGCGCTTCATCAGGGAATGCCTTTTCTAGATCGAGTTCTGCTGCTACAAGCAGAAAAGGAAGTAGCAGCGTGACAAGTGATGGCAGTAGGAGGACTACTGAGAGCATGAGGAAATTCACGGCTAACAGAAAGCAGAACCAGAAGGATACATGGTTTGCCTGCATGAAAACAGGAAACTGTAGGACGACAAGGAAATCGCCGGAGCGCCGGCCGATCGATGAGGCTTCTTTCATTGACAGGGCTGTTGTGGTGGAAAGCCTGCCACAATTCTGGGCAGATAAGCATCAACCTGCTTCACTTAATGGCTTCATTTGCAACAAACAAGAAGCTAAACTTCTCAAGGAATTAGTAAGTTTCCAAGTTTCAAATTCTCTATATTGTTATTTGTATGAGTTCTGACTCTTACTATGTTGGTTTTCAGGTGTCTCAAAGCCCTTGTCCTCATATATTGCTCAAAGGACCCTCCGGTTGCTGGAAAAGAGAGCTAGCAATGGCTCTTCTACGGGAAATATATGGCGATGCATGTTGCAGTGTATGTTTCTTCCTATAATTTCCTTTCTAGATTTCTTCTACATTCCTAAGCTGACCTTATCAGATCATTTTGCAGCTGTCCCATGAGTTAAGACAGTTCACTATTCAGGTAGAGATTTCTAAACTTTTTAACTATGCAGACTTTGGTAATTGATGAGTAAGAAACTGATTTTGATTATTATTTCAAAAAATGGCATTTTCCCTCATAACATTAACTTCTATGACAGGACAAAAGACCTATGAATAAAGTGTATGTTCCAATAACATACAGTTCTCATCACATGGAACTCAATGTAATGGACCCAAATGCTAAAGGTGCTTTGCTGGGATTGATAAAAGAAATTAGCAATATATATGCTATTACTCCTGAAGTCAGCAATATTCATTTCAAGTCAGATTATAAAGGTTAGTTACTTAGTTGTCTGTATGCATGTATGTATAGAATTAGAAGGGAACAAGACAAATTTTTATTAATTGTTTAGAAGTTATCTTGTAAAGAAATAAAATGAAACGTGGTTGGGTTCTCTTGATTTTCAGTTATGTTTCTTTATGAGGTAGACAAAGCAGTAGAGAACATCCAACACATGATCAAATGGATTATAGACCGCTATTCAGATATATGCAAACTAGTGCTCTTCTGTGAAGATGATGCAGGAATTCTTGACCCAGTGAAAAACCGGTTCAAAGTTATCAGAGTTGATGCTCCTCAAACTCATGAAGTAAGCATAAAAAAATAAGCATCAAACATGAATTAGATATTTATATTGATTACTCATATATATGCTTAGATCTTGTACTTATAGTCAATGTAAATTGAGTTAGTAACTCACACAATTCCAGATTACTGAGGTTCTTATTCAGATAGCAAAGAAAGAGGAAATTGATCTATCCCTGAGTTTTGCTGCAAAGATTGCCACAAAATCAAAGCAGAACCTCAGGAAAGCAATCATGGCTCTTGAAGCATGCACAGCACACAAGTAATAACTCCTAAAAGGAAATATACTCATTTCTAATGAATTATCTACAAAGACTAACCAGGGCACTATGATATGATGTGCAGTTATCCATTTTCTGAAGAGCAACCAATTCCGGTTGGATGGGAGGAGATCGTAATAGAAGTAGCTGCAGAGATTCTGGCTGATCCATCATTTTCACGGCAAGAAATTCTCATTCTAGGATCTTCTTGTTATCTTGGTCCTGAAACCAACATGTTTTGAAGTCCTTATTTTAATCATATTTTTCTGTTGTTTTTATCAGCTTACTCTCAATAAGAAGCAAGTTTCAAATGCTTCTCCTGGATTTTGTCCACCCCAAGTTGATTCTCCAGGTAAATGAATCATTGCCTGCATCAGAAGAATCCATGAAGAAATTATTCATTATACCAAAATTATTCATTTTGTTCAAACATGCAGAAACTGGTGGAACATCTCCTGAAAAGAATTGAGCCCAGCTCAAAAAGGGAGGTCTACTACTGGCATGCTTATTATGTGAGTTTCTCCTTCCATGAATTTTTCTTAAGCTTATGGCAAATTTGGAAACAGAACTTGGGGTATTCCTATCATGTCAATACAAGTTCTATAACTTCTGTGTAATTGTCTTGTAAATTAATAACCAAAGGCTATACGATTAACAGGACAGAAGACTACCACCAGGAACAACAGCTTTACTGAAATTAGAAGGTAAAGCACAATTCTAATCAAAGGCTATATATAATCTGATGTGGGTTTCTGTTTAGGATATATATAAGATTGACTAAAATGCTTTTTGTATGCAGAATTTGTGGCCAAGTTCATGAGCATATACAGAAAAAGCTCTGGCAATCGGCAACTTGTATAGGTGTTAAACATGGATGTCACTGAAGGAATGAATTCTTAAGAATCTCAATCATATGAACAGCAGCATCAGTTCCTGCTCTGCTGAAATCAGTATAAGAACATCATTGCAAATGGTTCTGTTTTAGCTTAAGACTAGACAGAGAAATCATCAGTTTCTGCATCTTATAATATTATGAACAATAACCATCCACATTTTGAGCAATGCATTAATTATGTTGCAGAGTAATAATTAATTAATCCTAAAAGCCAATCTTATGTAAATGTAAGTAACATCAGGCATCTTCATTTGTAAAATGCATAGACAAGATGCTCCACGTGTACAATGGAAGCTTCTAGTTTCAGTAAAAATGGAGTGGCAAGGTGATCTTACTCTGTATTCAAAATAATAATCAAATATTACCAACCTGCTTACCAATAAATTATCACATTGATTGGACATTACCTGTAAGTATCAACCTACTTAATCAAGCAAAGAGTTTTAGAGTAAGACAAGTGGAAGTATTTTGAGAGTAGGTAAAGTAAAACAGAATATATATTCGTTGTATACATAGTTTTGTTGAATTTATAAATCCATGTCCATTAAATATACTATTATCATGACACTAAATAAGTAACTAATCTTTTGGTTTTTTTTTTTTTAAATATATTCGAGATGTGCCTTTGTTTCACCGAAACATCCAGCAGCATATAAATGGATGTTCTCAATCATTCTAACGAATATGTCCAGAATGTATAAATTTTCAACTAAAACTTGAATGCTATTATTAAAACATATTATTTGAGGGGAATTCAAGCAAAAGGTGGACCACATAACGTAGGCTTCACATCACAAATGAGAAGGATTTCCCGTCAAAGTCATATTCTCCGAAAGCCCAAGGTTCCCTTTCTTTACCAATAAACTCACATCTCCATCCATATCCGTACGATGGGAATCCTATTTAATCTGACGGGTCACATTCATTTAAATGTTGACCGCTTACCTGAGAGACTCACGTGACGTGACGTGACGTGAGAGAGGAGAGACTATGCAGACTGGTATACACACCCGTGTTCTTCTTCTTCTTTCCCTTTCGTAAATATAAATATAAAAGCCTCAATCCAGAAAACAGGTCTCTACTGTCTACTCTCTGACACACCTTGACTCTGTTTCACTGCTTCTTTGAAACTGTAAGTGCTTCTTCCGTAGTCATTTTCAGCTTAATAGGTTTCATATCGATGATTATCATGATTCTGCTATTTTTCCGCTTACATTTTTTCATTCGATTCTCGAGTATTTAGCTCGCTTTCGTTTACTGTTACGGTGCTATGCATGCCTAAACGGAATCGCACCATTCTCCGATTAAATAAAATAATGGAGATTTCTCTTTTTTATAAGATAAAATAAAATAAACACTGGATTTATGCTTCTGTAGATTCATTCAATAACCTTGGCCTAGTTCTTTTCGATTTCTGGAAAAGCTGTTTCATTTGATGATACTGTTTCATTTGCAATAAATCTTGATGGATTAGACTAATTTCCATTATTATTAGCAGTAGTAGTAGTGTAAAGTGTTGTGTGTGTTCTTATGCAGGTATTGTGTGCAAAAGAGCTATATGGCTAACCAGGAAGAATCAAGTTCAAGGAATTCAGGTTTCTCTCATGCTAAGCTCAATGAAAGAATACTTTCTTCACTGTCACGGAGAACTGTTGCTGCCCATCCCTGGCACGACTTAGAGATTGGTACAGTCTGTAACATTCTGGATTTTGTTTTTCCCTCCTCAGTTTGCAAAGAAATTTCTGTGATTCAAGATTTCCCTGTTTAGTTTTAACAAGGCCTCTTTTGAACGAGTGAAAATTATGAATGTGACTCAGGATTCTCTTATGCTTGCAGGTCCAGGAGCTCCTGCAGTTTTCAACTGTGTAAGTTTCTACTGTTCTGTTACTTATATTCACAAAGCTTACCAAAAAAAAAATGAGAAAAAGGAAATAGAGCTTATCACAAGGTTTGCTTTAGCTTTAACAAGGAAGTGATGCTAATGGAAAATAGTGCTTTGGCTTTTTAACAAGGAAATATTTCTGATGGAACTTGAACTGTTAGTCTATTACATTGTATGCTCATAGATTATTCTGCCAAACTTCCATCTGATACAATTTTTCTAAGGGAAATAAATGGATTTTCATGCAGGTGGTTGAAATTAGCAAAGGTAGCAAAGTTAAGTATGAGCTGGACAAGGCGAGTGGACTTATAAAGGTGTAGCTCCCATCTTTCATTACTTAAATTTACCTTCTTCCGTTTCAAATACTTTATTCATTGGGAAAATATTTAGGAATTTCTTTTAAGGTAATAGCTTCCTCATGTACCTACATTCATCACTGAGATTTTTCAACTTTGAAGCTGAGTGTCTTCAAACTCGCACGTTGTCATTGAAATCTTCCAAATTTGTGAGGGGGTTGCCTTTTCAGACATGACATTGCAATACCTCTTTGTCCTATAGAAGCAAACCCATTGATTTTAACTTTTGGCTGCAAAGAAAGACTTTGATGTACAGACTGGGTTGTTGTATTTGTTCTGCATAAATGTTGTTCAGTGCTTTTAACTCTAGTGTCCTTTAGTTTTGAATTACGGTATATTATGATTGTTATTGGGCTTTAGTTTCCAATGCAGTCACTTACATAGATAGTGCCATTGTTTCCGAATGTGAATTTTTTGTCTGTCTGAATTGAGGCTTGACTAATGCATGGTTTGAATAACTTAGGTTGATCGTGTTCTTTACTCATCAGTTGTATACCCACACAACTATGGTTTTATCCCAAGAACCATTTGTGAAGACAGTGATCCTATGGATGTCCTGATTCTGATGCAGGTAGCAATACTTAAAATTATTGTCCAATATGTTTAACACAAAATCTGTTTTCAGCCAAAATTTGAACTGAAGTAAAATTGAAACTTATGGTTTGAGTAGGAGCCTGTATTACCTGGTTCCTTCCTTCGCGCTCGTGCTATTGGACTAATGCCCATGATTGACCAGGTAAAAGATCCCTTCTCCTTGCCTATAAGTTAGAAAGTTATTTTTATTTTTATTATTATTCCCCTTGAGTATCCAGAAGCCTTTATAATTATGTTGCTGATTAACTGATTGGTGGCTTAACAGCTATTGAATTGAACATCAAGTCTAACTGGTTGTCTTTATTCCTACGACTTCATATGATGAAAACATTGCTTCACCTTGTATTTGATATGACATGGTGAAATTTATCCCCATTAGCCTTTCTAATCCTATAGAAATTTTTGCTTGGGAGTGATAAATGGTTGAAATGAGAGTGCATTTCAATGGGGCAATGAAATAAAATTGAATTTATTAACGAATTTTGGTGCAGGGCGAGAAGGATGACAAGATCATAGCAGTTTGTGCCGATGACCCTGAGTTCCGCCATTACACAGACATCAAGCAGCTTCCTCCACATCGGCTAGCTGAAATCAGAAGATTCTTTGAGGATTGTATCCTGTTATTTGAACTTAGTACATAAAATATGCATATCGGTGTGCAGTTTTCGACAGTTATACAAATTGATGATTAATTTTTCACTTGTCAACTTGTTGAGTCTCCCTGTGTTTCAATGACGTGTTAAATGCTTATATAAATTTCTTCCGTCAATGCTATCAATATTTGACACCACATTCCATAGTTTGGTGCACATCCTTAGCTTGCCTTGCCAGACAAGAAGAATGAGAACAAAAAGGTTGATGTTGAAGACTTCCTACCAGCTGAAACTGCCATTGAGGCCATCAAGTACTCCATGTGAGCCATTATCCTTTACAACATTCTGATCTTCCCTCCTCTTATTCAAGCTTTGTGTCTAATGTTGGACACTTGGCACTAATCTTGAATAATTGTATGTTCCCTTTGGAGTGATTCTTTTTGCAGGGACCTGTATGCTGCATACATAGTTGAAAGCTTAAGGCAGTAACTTCCTTTGGAAACTGATTGGCCAAATGCCGCAGTAATATCTATAGTAGTATGCAAATGTGAATGATGCTCCATGAACATTCTAATCATTTTGTTGTGGCATTTGTGATACGAGATTACAGTTGTACTTGCACCAAATAATGAGATCATTCCCAGTATTGAAGCCCTTGATCTGCTTTTGTTCTATTGTTGTTTCGCTTCTTCCCTGCACCAGTGCTCTTGCCAAAGTTGCACATGAAAGAATGTCCGTGTAACCATGTTAGTTTGTTCATCTAATATTCGGAGTATGAGTGTATGACTTCAAAATCGGGCTTAATCATACAAGTAATTTGATTTGTTTAAGAGAAATTATTAGGTGTTCCGAGAGCAAATGAGTAATTTAATCTAACTAAATTAATTTAACTAGAGTAAAATTTAACCATTCTTCCTATTTTCTTATTATTTTTTAATATTTCCTAAATTTAAAACGCTTTTAATTAAATTTGTGATAATTTATTTTGGATTTAATTTTATGAAATAAAAGTTGTTAAACTTTAGTATTTTCTTTTGGGGGGGTGCTTGGAAACCCAGGCCCAACTCTAAACAAATCACTAAAGTTACAGAATATGATTATGTTGCACTGAGGCCCAACAAAAAAAGTTGAATAGATGTTATACAAGAATAATTATTCTCAGTTTCAACCAAAAAAAAAAAGAATAATTATTCTCAGTTAAACCAAAATAAAAAACAATAATTCTCCTCAAAACCAAAAATAAAAAAACCTGTCCAACCTTCCTAAGATAAATAAATCTTCCTAAAAAAACACTAAAGGAGGTAAATCTACCGACAAAAAACCAGAGAGAAATGGTTGAATCCGGAAATGACAAGGCTGTAAAATACTACTGAAGTGAATGATAACAAGCGCTACGTGGCGCTTGCAAAGTGAAGTAGGGAAAGAGAGAGAGCGGCGAGATTCCGCTAATCCAGAGAAGAGAAGAGAAAGGAGATCGAGGGTGCGGTGGCCGGCCGGTATAAGCATCAGTGAAAGAAAGAGGAACACAACACAAGACAAAGATGGTGGGCAGAGCTTTCTACACCGTCGGATTCTGGATCCGCGAGACTGGCCAGGCCCTTGATCGCCTCGGCTCCCGTCTCCAAGGCAACTACTTCTTCCAGGAACAACGTACGTTTCAATACCACGCCCTCTCATGTGTTTTCATTCCCTTTCCTATCACTTCCTCTCCAATTAGGGTTACAATCTAACTATATGCAATAGGTTTTTATTACATTTAGCTTCTTTAATGTGTTTGATTTTTTTGGGGGTTTGTTTTCAGTGTCTAGGCACCGACCTCTGATGAATGTGTTCGACAAAGCTCCAGCAGTTCATAGGGATGCGTTT
Organism: Aeschynomene evenia; assembly: GCA_013621005.1. NCBI lineage: Eukaryota > Viridiplantae > Streptophyta > Magnoliopsida > Fabales > Fabaceae > Aeschynomene > Aeschynomene evenia. Next base: position 3,393,372 of record CM024267.1, on the reverse strand, counting down.
GTGGCACCTAGCGCCTCCATCACCGGTGATGTTCATGTCGGCCAAGGTTCTTCCATTTGGTATGGCTGTGTTCTCAGAGGTAACTATAACTCTACTGCACTACTGCACTCCTTCATATCATGTTTATTGTTAATACGACCACCCCGAAATTCTAATATACTGATGTTTATTATATTAATGGTTTTGATTGGAAATCCACCATTGTTTCTTAACTGTGTGATTCTTATTTGGATTCAGAATGGATATTAGACTTTGTTATATGAATATATGGTTTAGTAAAATGCACGATTGGACAATCATTTCCAACTTCATATTGCTTAGTTTTCTGCTTAATTTCATTTCCAACTTTTGCATTGAACATGCTGTAAATTCATAGACGAAGTATAGAGAATGGGTGGGTGGGATGCAGGATTTGGGAGTGCCAAACTTGACCTAGGCTTTGCTTGGTTGACCTGAGATAGGCAGGTGAATACCAGGAAGGACAAGTTTATGTACACTTGTTTAGTTCACAACACAGATGTCAGCAATTTTAAGGGAACTGAAGCTCTTTAACTTCAGGACTGAAATTTTTGGTTTCTGCTCGCATTTCTTGAAAATGGGCTGAAAATGATTTTCCTTCTATTTGCCTGCCTTTGCCAAGATCCAATGAGTGAAATCAAAACCTTTTCATCCCTCTTTATTTCTTCAATTATACTATTCTCCCTATTTTTCAACTTTCCAAATTTTACCTCCCTACCAAGCATACCCTTAGTCATAATATTTACAGATCCAGACATGCAGGCAAACTGTCAGTATCTGTCTGGAATATGTATCTAGTGGATATGGCGGATGGGAAGGTGGTAAATTATTTGCTTTAACAGGAATATTGCTCTTTGAGAAAGGTTTTCTTAAATGTGCTTTTCCTTCAAAAGGTACTAACTCTGATAGATCTGCCTTGAGTGCCTTTGTGATCTATTTATTTTAGATAGTAGAGATAGAAATCACTGCTTACTCAATATTTCCTTCCTCTTGTTTCTTCAGGTTAAACAAGACAGACCAGATTTTTGTTACTTATTTCCTTCATTTTTCATAGCTTGAACTCTTTGCATCAGATAAAATGTTAAGGACGACTGTTTCCTATCTTGTTGCTACTCACATGCATATAATAATTTATCTACATATTGCATGCTGCATATATCATGGGGTTCAGTATTAATATTTCCCTTCCTCTCCTCTTTCCTTTATTTGTGCACCGCCTGTTGTTTTCTAATTTAAACTAAATTATATTCTTTTTGTGAAGGTGATGCTAACAGCATTAGTATTGGATCTGGAACTAATATCCAAGACAATTCTCTTATTCATGTTGCTAAGTCCAATTTGAGTGGAAAGGTCTTACCAACTATCATTGGAGATAATGTCACCGTTGGTGAGTGAAAGAGATGTGATCATGTTGTGAATGACTTAAGCATGGTTCTAGTGATCTTTATTTGAGGTTTGTTCACTATGGCTACCTTTTGAACTTTAGGACATAGTGCTGTGCTACAAGGATGCACTGTTGAGGATGAGGCATTTATCGGCATGGGCGCAACCTTGCTTGATGGTGTATGTGTTGAGAAACATGCCATGGTTGCTGCCGGAGCTCTTGTCAGGCAGAATACAAGGATCCCCTACGGAGAGGTTTGTATGAGCCTTTTGTTTTCCGTCTGATGATTTCCTACATCATGGTTTATCTATGGAAGTTGATTCAATCGGTGATTCAGTTGGGCCAGAATGAATGATTCAAAAGGCTTTTAGTTTATTTTCACCATGCCTTAGATTATATCGTACATGTTTGATTTAAACTTAATGAGTGCTTTTAAATGCAGGTTTGGGGAGGTAATCCAGCAAGGTTTTTGAGGAAGCTCTCTGAAAATGAAATGGCTTTCTTCTCACAATCTGCCTTAAACTATTCCGATTTGGCTAAGGCTCATGCAGCTGAAAATGCGAAAAAACTTGATCCTGCCGAATTCGAAAAGGTTGTTCGGAAGAAGTTTGCTCGCCGCGACGGGGAATATGACTCAGCACTATCAGAGCTTAACCTTCCTAATGATGTTTTGCTAGAAAAAGCTCCAAAGGCTTCTTAAGTTCAGATTAATTTTTTTTGTTCTTAAAAAATTATGAGCTAATATGTTTTAGGTGCGATTTTATGGGAGAATGACACTGCTTTTGTTTCCAATAAGTTTGGGGGCTCGTACTGTTGTCTCAAATATCAAAACATGCTGTATCTTGGCATGTGGCTTTACCATGTGCTCAAATTGTAAACTTAACTTTCTGTTTCTTGATGATAACGACAATGGAACAATTTTTTTGTATTCTACAGCAGTTTAGTTAGACATGATTCTAGAATAAAGGATATTATTATTATTTTAATTTATTCAGATAAGAAAACCAAGCTCCTTTTGTGGCTTGGTACTGACAGTTAAATCCAGGACATGGCAATGGCAATGGCAATACTCAATTAAGCTAATTATTGCAAATAGGCCTGCTTATCAAGGGTAATTATTGATGATCAATTTAACGATTTGCCGCTCCAGTTAACACCTTAATATAATGGCCTCCTCTAAACCCTAAATAGCATGATGGATGGAGGCATTTTCTTTATTATTTCCTCAAAGTGTGCATGAAAAGGATAGTACTCAAAAAAGATGAATTCCGTTGCCGGGAATCGAACCCGGGTCTCCTGGGTGAAAGCCAGATATCCTAACCGCTGGACGACAACGGACTTGTTTGCTGGTTCTAGCTTCCCAATATACTTAAACCTTAAACTATTCCCTACTCAGGATTCAAAGAAGTTATAGGTAATGATTATTGATTACTATGATTTTATTCTAAATTCCTCAATGATACTTCATAAAAGTAACTGCTATGTGCAAATAATATTGGATTACTTACTTATATCTAAAACAAATATATCCGCGTAAAATTACAAATGCTTTGGCTTTTCATAAGTATGCTATGCAGTGTGAACCTCAAACTGGGGAGGCAAACATCCAAAAAGGTTTGAACTGCCAATTAAACACGCAATTATTGTATGATTTCATAATCACATCACACACTGCATGCAGATTTGACTAAAAGAAAATTGTCAAAATTACATCCGGTAAATTATTTTAGAGAAAAGAAATATAACAATGAGCTGTCTATGGTTCCATAAAATTATTTTAGATTGTTAATTGAGATTAATTGTAGATTTGTAATTAGTTGATTGATTAATTATACAACTCCATAAAACTCTTAACAACTGTTCAAACGATCCTCGTTATAAATGGCACAAAATATCTCTTTGTCACGTGTATGTACGTAACAAAACACGTGTATTATGTTTTTCTTGCTGGTGTTGTTATTGTAAAACATACACATCAATAGTTCCGTAAATATTAAACACTAATACCGTATAAATATGCTCCCTCCGTCCACTTTTATTTGTCTTTCTAGGAAATTGATTTGTCCACTATTATTTGTCATTTTAAATTTCTAATGAAACATTTATAATTTTTTTCCAGTTTTATTCATATATACACTCTCTTTTTATCTCTTACAATTATTATTGCACAAAAAACTATAAGGATAATTTTGTCATTGTACATTTATTTCTATAGAAATTTATGTGTTTTAATCACTTTCTTAATAAGTGTGCAATACTCTAAAACGTCAATTAAGAGTGGACGGAGGGAGTAATTGTTGTACAAATATTATATAATATTTATTATACATAGTATTTCTCAATATTAAATTACATCATTGAGTGAAATGGGTCGAACATAATAGTCATCGATAAATTGCGTTGAGACTGAATATTGGGTTTATTGCTTTATGCTGGGCTCGCATACACAATAGCAGAACTCCAAATTTGAAATAACGCATAAGTTGCTAAGGTATCGATTTAACTTTTTGCATTATGAAACAAACAAATCGATTAGTATTAAGTGCAACAAGGATCATGGGCAATAAACTTTTCTTTAATCACTGAATAATTGATATATATTATATATATAAAGTGGGGAACACAAGGGTCCCATTGGGTATAAGAGGCTTGTGCAAGGTCCTCCGTGTTCTTTGTTTACTTCATTTCAAATCTTCTCAAAAAATAATCATCATTTTTTATGAAATGACACAATCACCCCTGGAGCAAAAAGGCTCATTATATTCCTCAATTTAACGGAATTGTCCACCAATGAAAAACCAAAGAAACCATTTTGAATCTCCCCTTTTTGGTTTTAAACACTCTATATAACATGAATAATTCATTTATTTTAAAGCTATATATAGAAGGAGGGGAAAAGAATGAGAATGGCATAGATTACAATAATAGCTAGCAGCGAGTGAGCTTAACATATATATGGCTGCTTGTGGGACAAATGCCAAATTAAAGTGACAAAAAGATGATACTTCATTGTCCATTAGTTGATCAATCAATCCAATAAAAAGACAATGCTAATTGGGAATTTGCATTCAGATTCCCATGACATGTTTCTTCTTTTTGAGTGTCTGTTAATTCTGATTCTTTCATTGCCTTTTACACAAACAAAATAGGAATTGCTGTATGCATGTCATCGTCTATTATTTTTTTACTGGTGGTACTTATTTTTGTATGATTGGAGAGGATTTCTCTTATAAATAATGTAACTATATATTAACTAACTATAAACTACTATAATATTGAGTAAAGGGAATTTAAATTGTCAGATAACAATTTGTTTCATTAATATTAATTACTTTTTTATACTTAATTTGCAGGTTATTATTAGAAAATATATTATTCTGCATCTGAATTCATTTGATTATTTTGTCCCCAATAAAACTTCACTACAAAAGTTCCAATATCTATTTTGAAGGTAAATGATGTTGATGCTACAACATCTACCGTCACTATCGATTAAAATTTATCAATATACATATATCAATTTTAATTTAGAATAAATATTCAAGTTGATGTTAAAAAAATAATGTAGTCCCTTAAGAAAATAAATATTATTAATATACTCTCAAGATTAAAAATATATTATAAATATGACCATTCAAAATAAATATTTTAAATAATTAATTTTTTTCGATTCATATTTTCATCAAAAACTAATTTGTCCTATTGTTAAAATTTATAAGAAACTAATATGCGTTATTTTAAATGTAAGGAAATATTATGACATTTTTTTAAGAATTAATTTGGCCAAAATTTGAACGAGGAATTTAGATGTTTCCTCCTTAATTTATACAATAATAATTTTCATACAACAGAAATACGTCCAATTAGTATTCAATGTATGTTGTATATAAAATATAATGTGTGTTATATATATAACATACATACATATAATATACATTACATTTTATATACAACATATATTGAATTCTAATTTGAGTATTTCAACTTAACGAGAAAATATTATTGTTAATTTATATGCCATGACACTGCAGAGTCCTTCAGCTGTTGGGTGTTGTTGAGAATGCCCTCTGTCTATCATTTGAATGCGCGTGTTAACTTTGTCTTATCCTATTATACTACTCGTACTCATACTTCCCTCTTTTCAATTTTTTGTGTTTAGTTATTGACAGAGACATACATACATACACTTTATCATTATTTCCATCTAATAATATATAGTACTCAATAAATATATTAAAAAGAAAAGAAAAGGTACAGGTTTCAATTTTACGTTTCAATATATTATTAGTCTCAAATGATTGCAGCACCTCACGTCTCTTCGTGTTTAATTCCCTGAATGAGATGAGAATAAGCCAGCTAGCTATAGCTAACCCCTCAAACCCATATTACACATATCTTCATTTAATTGATGTTAAACATATTTATATTTTCTAATCAATATCTTAAAAGCACTTAATGATTCAAATATAGACATTCATTGACAATATTTATTTACTAAATAGGTGGAGCCTGTTTTTTTTTTTGTATTTTTTAGTTAAAATGATTAAGATTTAAATTAGGTACGAAAATTCAGGGGCAGGAAGAACGTGCGTTCAATGTCTTAGCCTAGAATTAAAATAAGCTCTGCTCACCCAAAAAGAAAAAAAACTTACATTTTTAAAAAATTACATAGAATTGACAAATATTAATTTATAAATTTCATGCTTATATTTAAAGAAAGGGTAAGGACTAAGGAGGGTGGTAGGTCCAACCGAACATGGATTGAACATAGTATTCTCTGTAAAAACTGTCATCTAGGATTCATATGGATCGCCACTGTTTGTTTCTGACAATATTGTGAAATCAAAAGTTTTTTGCTTTGTTATTAAATAATGGTACTTCTATTTTTAACCACAACGGAATGTTTGACACACACACTTATGTAATTATTAATACCTTTCAAGGGCCACAAACTTGTTGATCAAAATAAAATGAATCAAATACTATGAAATATCTTGGCTCTCCAAAAAGAAAGAAAATTAGTTGGATTAAGTAAGAGAACTAGTGAGTAGTTGGATTGGGTACGGATAAAGAAATACATCTCCGACAATTATCAATTTAATGATTGAAAACAATTTTATTATGTTTTTTTAATAATTATTTATTATAAAACTTGATATCCTAAATCTTTCACAATAATAGAAAAAGGATTTGTTTTTTTTTAATTTGATCGAATATTTACTAACGAGGATTTTGCATAGATGTTGAGATTATTTGGTGCATAATGCGAGAGGCAAGCTTCCAAGACTTTCCAAAAGTTAAGTCAAATATCCTAGTAGTCTTTACCATGCTTAGTATATAATGTATTTTATTTATTTATTTGGTATGTAATTAGTAGATAGTTTATTTGACACCAAATTAAAAAGAGAAATATTTTTGTACGCCCTAAAATTAGACACTATCAGTAATAATTTAAATTTTTAAAATCATTAATTCAAACTTTTTAATATTATAAGTTAATCAAACATTTAAAAAGTTGAATTATTGCATATAATGACTAATAAATAATAACTGATTTTATGGTATACATGTAATACTAGTCTTTGTACCCGTGCGATGCACGGGGATTATATCAAATTTTATGTTTAAGATATTAAATAATTAATGAAAAAAATATTTGTATAAAATGAAGTTAAATGAAAATATGTTATTCATAAATTTGTTTTGTAAATATAACAATAAAAATACATAATAAACTTATTATTATATTAGTGGATGCAAATAAAATTATTCAATCACATAATTAGTTTTCATCTTTTTCAATATCAAATTTGTATTCATAAAATATTTATAATTATTCTCTTTCAACAATTAACAAAAAATAATCATAATTTACAGATTATCAATCATTAAAAACTACCGAAATCATAGAAAATATTTCAAAACTAATAATTATCAATCATTAATAATTACTAATTATTCATATCTATTCCCGTTCAACAATCAATAAAAATATTAAAAATTACTAATTCATGTTCATAATTATTCCTAATTAATAAAAAATGTTAAAAAAATGTAATATCAATAACTAAAATTCTCTAAAATATTCACTAATTATCAATCACTAAAAATTATTAAATTACAGGTAAAATATTCAAATATCACTAATTATCAAACATTAATAATTACTAATAATTCGTAATTATTCTCTTTTAAAAAAACATGTTCATTATTTATGTTTTATATTTTCCGTGAGACAGTTAATCAATCATGTCAAATATTAAATTATGAAGAATAGAAAATGAGGAGAAGAATGAAACAATAAAAAAATATAGAAGAAAGATGAAGAATAGAAAATGAAAGAAGAAGAATTAAAAATAAATTAAAAAATAGAAAAAAAAATGAAGGATGACTAAGAAGGTAGATGAAAAAAATGAAATAAGAAAGAGAAAAAAAAAAGAGCAAGAAATAAAGATGGCAAAATAAGAGAGGAATTGAAAAAAAAATGAAGTTGAAAGGGTTGAGAAGGTGGAAAGATATATTGATATATATATATATATATATTGATGATTTGACCATAATTTAACATCAAATGCTATAAACAAAGAAAAAAATCAAAAAGAAGATTTTTTATAATGTGAATGTAAATAGAAAATTGATATAAAGAAGATTTTATTATATATACTTCGAAATAAGATTTTTCAAATTTATATTATGAAATGTGAAATTGGTAATCAACTATTACCTGTCTTTTACAATATTATATAGAGACTCAATGCATACGTGTCACATTTATAGAGACTCAATTAATGGGTAAATTGGTAATCAACCATTATCTATCTTTTACAATATTATATAGATTACTCAATTAAATTAAAGTTAACATGAATTGAGTCTAAACTTAAAATCACAAAAAATCAAACCACTGAAACCTTTTGCTTAATAAAATTAATTTTATTACACATTTTTAATTAAATTTATTGACACAACAAAGTCCAAATTATATTAACCCTGCTACCAAAAAAATAACATATTATTAATGTATTGGAAAAGAGATGCATGCATGTTTGGGGAAGTGTAGTTGGTGGAAATATTGACCCCATGTAACAGAAAGTGATAAATATTAAAATTAGTTAAATTAGAGGGGTAGTATTTAATATGGATAAGAAAAAATATTTACTAAGAATATTTTAAATAGTAGATAGGTATTAGGAATGCTCTAGAATGATTAGGATATTACTATACCCTCTGATAGATATTAGAATTAGTTAAATTAGAGGGGTAGTATTTAATATGGATAAGAAAGAATATTTACTAAGAATATTCTAAGTAGTGGATAGGTATTAGGAATGTTCTAGAATGATTAGGACCAAATTGATAGGAACCAAAATTAGTAACTACATTGCCTATCTAAGAATTCTAAGAAATTACTCTAAATGGCTAAGAACTAAATATTTTCTTCATTGCATTCCATAAAATGCTCAAAAGAGCTACACATATAGTAATATCCTAATCATTCTAGAACATTCCTAATATTTATCCACTACTTAGAATATTCTTAGTAAATTAGTAAATATTCTTTCTTATCCATATTAAATATTACCCCTCTAATTTAACTAATTCTAATATCTATCATTCCATTCCCCTTCACATTAACCTTGTCCTCAAGGTTGTAACAAAAAGAAAATTACACTTGAAATTTAAATCCTAATTACAAAGGTAAAAAACATCCTAAGAGAGATTTTTTTTTTCCTATTCCACCAAAATTTATTCCTCCTGGACCCCATTGTGTGAAATAATATTCACCAATCAAAACATAACCAACTTGCAGCATTCTATTTTCAACATAAATTGCAATTGAGCTTTGGTCTACCAATGATAAATTTTCAATGCCTTCAGAATGGTGGAACTGGGCTTGCACTTGGCCCATTAGGACAAAGAAGAGTATTGCCCCATTAGTGTGGGCTGAGAATTTCTCCATTAGAGTTAGGGTTGTAACCCCCAACTCTACCCTCTTCTCTGGTGCAGCACCCGCAACTGCTTCCAGACCGTTTCCGGTCATCGGTGCCGCAACCTTGGCCGAAGCATCACTGTCGACCATTCTCCAAGCGCGCTCACGATGATCCGCAGTCCATTGCTCGCACAATCCTTCCGTTTCGGCATCAATCGCCGCCACTATTTCTTCCCCACTATAGCCTTCGACAACGCTAATGGAGACCAGAGATTGTGGTGGTTCGAGCTCCTTTTCTTCCTCTTTCTGTCCGTCTCCACTAAGCACCGTCGCGCCCCACTCTTTGCTCGACGTCGGAGCTCCGATTGCAGCAGGCCAGCGGCCCTCCTCGTCCTCCTTGTTGGCATCGTTTCTCTGTCTACCACCGCCTGGAGATGCGGCGTCCTCGCCACCGAGACTGGCTATTGGGGCGATGACCGTGGATGGTTGTTGCTCTTGGTCTTGTGCCGCTTCCTTAGGTGTTGGTGAAATTTGGGGTTGACTTATTTTGTTTTCTTTTTCTGGTGCTGGAGTTGTTTTTATTTCTGGTTCTGTTGGTGTTGGTAGTGGCGGCGGCGGCGATAATGGAGGTGGTGGTGGTGGTGATGATGATGGTGACAGATGTGGTGTTGGTGTTGTTGGGGTTGGTGGTGATAATGGTGGTGTTGGTGACGATGTTGGTAGTGGTGCAGGATATGGTGGTGAGTTAGGGAGTGTTGGTGTGGTTGTTGGTGGTGGTCATTTGAGGTCCAACAAATTCAACCTTGCATTTATGTGATCAAGAAGGTGATGCATTGATTCAATAGCTGTTTCAATGTCTTTGTTGTTGTTTGGAAGGGCTTCTAGAGGTGGTGGGGGTGGCTGTGGTGGTGGTGGATACGATGACAGTGGCAATGAGTTATATGATGGTGGGTAAGGATATGATGAATATGGTGGTGGTGGGTCTGGAGGTCTCCATAGTTGATGGGAGGGTAGTGTTCCATTGTTGAAGTCATAAGCATAAAATGGGTAGGGGTCTAGTGATGGTTTTAGTGGTTGAAAATGGTGGAAGATTGGTTGCTGTTGGTGATGGGGTGAAAGGTGAGGGTGGATATGGTGATGTAATAATTGATTGAGTGAAGGAATGAACATGATGATGGGAGGGTGAGATCAAGATGAAAACACCAAATTGATAGGAACCAAAATTAGTAACTACATTGCCTATCTAAGAATTCTAAGAAATTACTCTAAATGACTAAGAACTAAATATTTTCTTCATTGCATTCCATAAAATACTCAAAAGAGCTACATATATAGTAATATCCTAATCATTCTAGAACATTCCTAATACCTATCCACTACTTAGAATATTCTTAATAAATATTCTTTTTTATCCATATTAAATACTACCCCTCTAATTTAACTAATTCCAATATCTATCAGAAAGCACCAATATAATGCAGCATATATAAGTTAGTACTATACATAAGGTGCGTATCTCCTTTGTCTGGATGTTAGAAAATACAGTGGGCATGGGTGTGAGCTTATTATGTTTGTTTCTAGCAATAACATACTACAATATAGGTCCCCCAAGATTTCAAGTTCCAAACACATTATTAGTTACACTTTCGCGCCTTCTCCACCGCCTATATATACCTGTCACTCTCCCTATGAGCAAGACCATATATAACCATGGAATAAAATAAAGATAATGACATAACAACAAAAATTCTCATATAATTCTACTTGATAGCTTAAAATTCATGCAAACAGAGTTGGGTTTCATTTTTTCAGATTTATGTGATGAAATTTTGATCTAATTGCAAGTATTTGTGTTATTGTGTTAATATAGCTCAATAATATAAAACATTATTCAATAGTTAAAAAGATTGAAAATTATATTTACACTATAGTAGTAATAAATAAAAATATATAGTTGAATGTAAAAATATTGTTTGTCCCTTCTGTTACCCCAAGGGGAATATGTAAGAGACGGGGCTTGACATTGTATGTCCCTTCAGTTGGTACAAGTAACACACCAGAAAAATGTATTCTCTATTTTTTTGAATATTGATGTGAAATTTTCAAATTTACATTAACTTATTATTATTATTATTATTATGTTATATAAAACTTTAAATAATATCTATCTACATCTATGTATTTAGGGTCACATTTAATTATTTCAATATCAATATTAAATATAAAAAGCATGGCCTTAAAAATTAAACGCACACACGGATTTAATTGTCCAATTTTAAATGCGTAAAGATATTTAGTCAATGATTGGTGTAGTATAAAAATTAACAAAATGTGCACCTACTTTACTAAATTACCCTTTGTTATTCATCTCTCATCAATTATTATTGTTACTCATCTCTCCTCAACTAAATAGGAGTAAAATGGGAAAAAAATAATAAATATTATCTCAAAATTTGAAATGAACAATTAAAAAAACGCAAGCAACTCTAAATTGGACAATTAAAAAAAAGGAAGGAGTATCAAACTCACAATCACATATTCAATTCAAGACATTGCAATATCACATTTATTATTATTTATTAGAGTTCAATTTTGATACACAGTGTAAAAATATTTTACATTGTCGTCCAATCAAAATATTCTGTTTGTATGACTTTTCAGACAATTGGAGAGAGAAAATACAATTATAGTTGACATGACAGTACATGATTGATTGACTATGTAAAAAAAATGGTACACTTGTTTGTGGATGAAAATTAAATTTTATTTATTATTGAAAAGAAATGCTTTAGCGTCAGCCAATTATAGAAGGCCCTCTTTCGTCATTTCACGCTTTACTTTTTCTCTTCCTTTTCTTTTTTCTTTCATCGTATATTCGATTTTTTTTCCAATTTATTTCCACTTTCGTCTTCGTCCTTCGTTTTCCGAACACACTCTGCACTCACACCGAAGCAGAACAGAAACCAGAAAATAGTAGAAAAGAAGAGAGAGAAAGAGAAAAAGGAACCAAAATAGAGTGAAGAACGAACCCTAGAACCTACATTCCTTCATGGAAACCGTAGCGCATTCTCGTCAACCAAACAAGGTCGCCGCCACTCTCTCCGGCAAGATCAACGGCGGAGGATTCTCCGGCAAGAACCTGTACGACGACGTCTACGGCGGTCCACCTCAGAAGCTCAACGCCTCAGCCGGCCTCTCTCCTCGCTCCGAAGACTACGGCGAGATATTTGGAAGCTTCCACGCGCCACGCGCCTCCTCCATCCCGGTGCTGGATCTTCCGGCGGTCGACGAGGCGGACGCATTCTTCGATCCCCGTAGCTCCGCCTTCAGCTACACCGAGGTTTTCGGCGCCTTAGATTTCGCGGCTTCCTTCGAGGACTTGCTTCGCCAACCGAGCCGCTTCGACGGTGTTTCCTCCGATGAAGCATGGTATGAGCGTTACGACGTACCAGTGTTAGTTGAAAGTTGGTTTTCTTCGTGTTTTGAGTTATGTGTGTTCGTTGAAATGCGTGATCCGTTGTTACATTTGGTTTTCTTTTGCTGTGAGACACATTGTAACTGAAACTGAAACTGTGTTGCTTACTGTTTCTGATATTCATTTTGGTTATAGTGACTTTGATTTAAAGAACACTGGTTTTGGTGTGGTTCAGTTAAATGAACTGTGGAGCTTGGAAAGCTTGGTTTTCTGTGATGGAAATTGGAGCTTATTTGGTTTTGAGGGCTTTAATCTTTACTTTCTCTTTTACTTTTACTTTTGGTTTTCGTTGTGGTATTGTAGATTATCTAGTGAAATCTTTTGGAGTTTGAGAATGCGTGTTTGTGCTTTGAATAATCTTGTGCATATTGTAAGGAGTAGTGAAGTAATTGATGATTGCATGAAATTTGTTATTACATCTTGAGAATTTGCAAGATTTGTTCAGTATAATCACGTTCTCTCACCATTTACAGGACTCCGGTGGACACTGATTCATTCTCCGGAGAGTCAGACCATTCTGCGAATAACCAGAACATGTCTATTGGAGATTATTTCCAGTCTGTTGAAGGTGGTACAGAGTTCAACATGTCGTATCATAAGGTCACTGGTTCAAGCAATGAACATATGTCAAAGGGGAAAACTCACATGACTCAGATGCATGTTGTTCCTGGTTTCACTACTCTAGTATATGATGAAACTGAACGGCTGCATGAGCGTAATCAATCTTTTCAGGTTGCTGATGATATTGATCTTGAGATGGAATTTGGTGCAGACAAGGTGAAGGTAAACAATGTGAGGAAAACCAAGTCACATCTGCGTCATTTCACTTCTGGGGAACAGACTTTTGCTAGTGATCTAAATCTTCACAATGGATTTGGCAGAAATGCTTCTCATTCGGGTGAGATGTTCATTACCGTGTCTGACATCAGCCTCAGAAGCATGCCCTCTCAAGTGCCACCCCCCTCTCGTCCACCTCCTGTACTAGATGCCAAAAAGAGGGATGCACGTGATTTTCATTCAAATAGTGGGCAGGTTGCATCTGAAGAGACACCAAGTGACAGTTCACCTCCGTTCTTTGATGTGGAGGTTGATATGAATTCATCTGCTGCAGCTTCTGCTGCTGCTATGAAAGAAGCAATGCATAAAGCTGAAGCAAAGCTTAGGAGTGCCAAAGAATCAAAAGAGAGAAAGAAGGGGGTTCATGAAAGCCGTGAAAAGTCAAGTTATGATGTACATAGTAACGAAGCAAAGACTAGATTAAATTGTTTGGATGATGCGACAATGCAGAAAACATCTGAAAGGAGACAGTCCAGAATGAAAGTTTCTGTCATAGATGAAAGGCAAAAGGCAGGGAAGGCTTCCCCAGAAACTCCGGACTCATTAGAAGGGAAAAAAACTGTAAACATGTTTGAGGAAAAGCACATAAAGGAATCCAGGTCATCTCAAGAATCAGATAGGAGTACTGGAGATGGGACATGGAAAGAAGAAACTGAATTTTTTGAATTGGTGGGAACAGATGAATCTCGGAAAGTAATTCAGCCGACAAAGCCTATCAAGGTTTCAGTACAAGCTACCAGAGCTCATGAGGGTGGCCGGAAAGAAATAGAAGCATCTAAAATGCAAGAGCATAAAAAAACAAGAGCAACTGAAGAAGACTATCAGATGGAGGAACATGAGAAGAAAGCTAATACTGCAAAAGAGGGTTATGATCATGACAACAACATTATGAAGTCTAAAACATCTAATGAGGAGTGCAAGCAAAGAGAACAGGTGAAGAAGGAAAGAGTGGCTGAAATATTTGAGCAGGCAGAGAATGAGAAGAGTACAAGAATGGCCCAACAGCTTGGAAAAACTGAAAAGAAAGCAAATGAAGTTGACCAATCAGGAATCTTAAAAGATGCACCTGTGATGCGACACAAGGAGCATAAACAAGTCACAATTGAGAAATCGAAAAAGGTTGATAGACCAACATCAAGTGAAGTCCAGTTGGGGGTGAGACCTAAGGAAAATGAGAAGAAACTAAAAGAAGCTGAAATGCAACAGCAGAGTGTGAAAATGCACGGGCAGTATGAGAAATTGAAAGAAAATGACAAAAAGCAAATAGAAGATTTTGCACTTGGACAAGCAGGAGATGAGGAAATACTGAAAGATTTTGTGGAGTTGGAAGATATTGATTACAGATCAAATGGGGCATTTAAGCAAGACATCAGAGACGAAATAGAAGCTTGTGGAAGAGAAAGTGAAATCAGATTTAAACTAGCTAAACAGATTCAGAACAAGAAGGGACTTAATGAGGGTAGCAAAAAAGATGAAACTGAGGAGGGCCCAAAAGATTCTCTGTGGTGGGATGAGAATGAAAAGCAACTTGAAGAAGAGTTTGAACTGGAGGTAAATGAGATAAGACTAAAAGAGACTTTTAAGCAGAGGGGAAACCAGGCTTATGAAAGAGATCAAAATAAAAAGGAACATAAAGAGGCTTCTGTTGGGTGTGAAGAAGAGAATAGACTTCAAGAAGCAGGTGACAATGAAGGGACTCAGAAAGATCTGCATCAAGCTCATGGGCAAGAATCGAATGGTGGGATGTTTACTGAGGCTCTGAGGAAAAAAGAAACTGAGAGCCAATCAAACCAAACACTTGATGGGGAAGGAAGTGAAAATGTATCAAATGAGGATGAGGATAGTCTCCAGGAGCCTTCTGAGAATACGGACAAAGATTTTAGTGGAACAGGAAACGGTAAGGGACCTGACAAAGATTTGAACCAAATGGACGATAAAGAAGTAAATGGCAACACAAAGATAGATGAAGCAACTGATGAGATATCAGAAAAAGAGAGCAGTGAAAATCTTCCAGCAGCTCAATCAGTCCCCATTCTTGAAGAAAATATTGGAAAACTGGGGGTGTCTCAAGAATCTGTTGCAGACCAAGAAACTGGAATGACAAGAAGTAAATGCAATGTTGGAGAAAATAAACTGGAAGAGATAGGGGTGGAAAACCAACTGGATAACGAAAAAACCAGAGCACCTGAAATGACTGCAGAAAACGCAGAGCATTTTGGGACCAAACCAGGAAAGGTGGATGACAGTGTGAAGAAGGCTGATTATGGAAGGAGGACAGAAACAGCTAAACCTGCTACAGTACAGGAAGCTGTAAATGTTCTGAAAACTGCTCAATCCACAGAAAGAAAAGAAAAGAGTCTTAATGAAACTCCTGCAACTTTAGTTAAAGATGCTGAAAGGATGAGACGAGAAAGAGAGTTGGAAAAAGATCGTCTTAGAAAGATAGAAGAGGAGAGGGATAGGGAAAGGGAAAGAGAAAAGGACAGAATGGCTGTTGACAAAGCAATGCTGGAGGCTGAGAGGGAAAGGGAAAGAGAGAAGGATAGAATGGCTGTTGACAGAGCAACTTTTGAGGCTCGGGACAGGGCATATGCTGAAGCTTGTGAGAGGGCAGAAAGGGCTGCATTTGAGAGAGCAACTGCGGAAGCTCGACAAAGAGCACTGGCTGAGGCCAGGGAAAGACTAGAGAAGGCATGTGCTGAGGCCAGGGATAGGTCGTACGCTGATAAGGTATCTACAGAAGCCAGATTAAAAGCAGAAAGGGCCGCCGTAGAAAGAGCAACTGCAGAAGTTCAAGAGCGTGCCAAGGAAAAATTAAAAGCTGAGAGGGCTGCGTTTGAATCTAGGGACCGGTTAGAGAGATCTGTATCAGACCAATTTGGTGTTTGTTCCAGATATGGTGGAAGACAAGACTCTTTATCTTCTGTGAGTGCTCCCTTAAATCTGCTAATGATAAATTGCTAAAACTGCCAACTAAAATTCTAATGAACTAAATGGCAGGATATGCGGGATCCACAGTTGCAGAACCTTAGCACTTCTACAGGTTCCAGACATCCATACTCTCTTTATGGTGGTATGTGAAGTGCAACACCCCTGTTGTTCTTTATTATAAATTCTTATTCTATATTTTACTACATGCAACTTGATATAATCTTAACCAGATGTTGTACTTTGCTTGTAGCTTCCTCTTTTTCTGAGAGATCAGAAAGAGAAGGTGAATCGGCCCAGAGGTGTAGAGCTAGACTGGAGAGGCATCGCCGAACAGCTGAGCGTGCAGTAAGATCTTCAATCTTAGATATTAATCACATATCCAATGTCCACGTCTAATAGCGCACTCATGAGTTTTCTGAAATTTCTAGGCTAAAGCTTTGGCAGAAAAGAACATGCGTGACCTTTTAGCTCAGAAGGAGCAAGCTGAGAGAAATGTAAGCATATTCTAACAGTTTTTCTCTATGGCCTCTAAATTATTGTTTCTACATTGATTACTCGAGTCTGATGCTGTCTGCAGAGACTAGCAGAGACTTTGGATGCCGAAGTAAAGAGGTGGTCAAGTGGAAAAGAAGGAAACTTGCGTGCATTGCTTTCTACCTTGCAATATGTAGGTTGAATTTTTCCAAAGTTATTAGGCATATGCTGCTTCTTTATCCTCTTACTTCTCCTTTACAGACTCACATACAAACTAGGGTGTGGCATGTGAAAGTTCAGTAGACGACGAGTCCAAATATATAGAGAGCATCAATTGGTTTGCTTGGTCTTAGTTTTCTTAATTTCTTTCTGTTGTTCCATGTGTAATCTTACATGTGAAATTTCACCCAATTTTTACCTCCCAAGTGTCCCAACCAAACATACCCCTAGAGAGTAAGCTTTGTCTGTGGTTTCTTTACTAATTTTTGCACCTTATCAGATCCTTGGGCCTGATTGCGGGTGGCAACCAATCCCATTGACGGAGGTCATTACTTCTGCCGCTGTGAAGAAAGCTTACAGGAAGGCCACCCTGTGTGTTCATCCTGACAAATTACAGCAACGTGGAGCAAGTATTCAACACAAATACATATGCGAAAAGGTCTTTGATCTTTTGAAGGTATGTTAACTTGTTATGCATGTGCCTTTCATACACGGATTACTTTTTCTCTCTTTTAAATTTTGTTGCAAAAGATGTACTAATACCTACTTAGAGGGCATTATCAACCGATAGGAATTGAACTACGGGAATTGGTGAAGTATTATATTCATTTGAAGCATCCACATTATGGTTTTGGATGTTTAATAGTTTCTATGACGTGTACACCTGCACGTGCCTCAACTACACAAGCACACAGATACGTGCGCGTGTTCTCTCTTGGTGAGGCCACCCTTTCACCAAACGGTCCAAACTGACTACCACAACCTCAAATATGTCAATATGGTTTTCTGGGGCTCTTACTTAGTCTTGTTTCTTGTCTAGTTGGTCTATGTAAACTCCACGTCATTTGATGACAAAGTTTTGTTCTATTCAGCACCAGATTCTTCATTAACTATATACATTATTCATTCCTCTTATTTTTGTGTCTTTTCCTTTGTTTATCCAGGAAGCTTGGAACAAATTCAACTCAGAAGAACGGTAGTTCACCTGGCAGCTGGGTCCATGTTTTTCCTCTCTCCTCGTCCCTGTCAAGTATGTACGTATACTTAACCTCGGTTGGGCACGCCTGAAACCTTAGTAGTCATTTTTGTCATTGCCCATGTTCTGTAGTAATATACCCATTTACCCCCTTAGTTTTTGTATGTATGAAGAAAAATTCAGTCCGAACATTCAAGAAATTCATATATAGCATATGAGGCCAAATTACAGAATCCCTGTTAACTTTTTCTGATCATTAAGACTATAAAGTTAGAAACACCATGACATTGATAGAGCAGGACAACAATTTAATTATCCTATTTGAAACCAAATTTTTAAAGTTGTCAAGGTTGGATGCCGTTTATGTTGCATTCGGGGTGCATGTTATCGAAGGTAGAGTGGGTGAAGTCAACAAATGTTGATTGGTTTAGGTGGAAATCTGATCTTGAACCTGACTGACTGACTGACCCAGGACACAGTAATCTTACTGAGACAGTAAACTAAGATATGGTCCACATCCCCATGTGATGGATGACATTGTTGAATGTATTCTCTTCTCCTTAACTCTGGATCTTCGGCCTTAATAAAATAAAGCTAAAATTGAAGTGATTGTATAATGTATAGTATTGTTGTATTTGTACAACACACGGAACCTTACATAACAGTCAACAATGGCCATCTCTACTCCTGTGATAGGAAGATTGTAATACCTTCTTCCTAAACTTTGATTTTACTTGTCTCACTGCTATCAGTTCTTCATAAATTTGCCATGCCATGCTACGACAATTCATAAATCAAACATAAAATAAATTAATTAATTAATGACATCAAAGAAGAAGATATCATGAGATCACTTCATCAATTATGTTAATTGATAAATCATTTAGTATATTAAAAAATAAACCAGTGCTATTTGTTTACACAAAGTAGCTTTTAGAAGTCATCAAATCAACTATGTCCAGGTCATGAACAATATTTGAACATTTGTTTTTACCTCTGTCGTAATATACTGCACATTCTACTCTTCCCATCAATTTATTTGAATGTTTCAATGTTTCACAATCAAGCAATAAAAGTTTAAGGAGGATACAGTTAGAGGCACTTGGACTAAGGAATTCTAGATTGGTGTACCATGAAAAACAAATTACTTGTTGCCATAATATTCACATTCAAATATTTAAAATTTCCTTGGTCGTGGATAGTTCGCAACTTTCATTAAATTATGGCTGGAATTGTTGAGACGGCACCAAAAGTCAAACATAGATTGCATCACTGATACTGTTTTCAAACTAAAACCATTTAGTAGCATCAAAATTTGAAAACTTGAGAGCAAACACAAAAATCAAAAACAGAGATGAAGAAACAAATCAACTCGTAGTAGCAAACCAAACCTGACCTCGGATAAGAATATATAAAGCTAAGCCCTTTTTCTATTTGATTTCACATATGGTAAGTGGTACAAGATATCTCATACAAAATTCCCACCAATCTTTTTTCATTTCACATCTATACTTATCTAATTCATCAATCAATCAATAAATAAATAAAGTTGTTCTTGTGTTTAGGAGGATCCAGCCATGTTTAGATCAGTGAGCACTAGAGGAGGCCCTTCTTCAAAGTATGAGAAGTTGGAAAAAGATAATGCTTCCAATGGAACTTCTAACTATGAGGAGGAGTTGAAGAGGAGCACAAGTGTGCCTTCTAGGGAAGCAAGTTCATACAACTATGGTGACATGAATCTACAGAGAAACCCCACAAAGAAGAGCAAAGATAATAGCCATAGTAAGGAGAAGAGTCACCCAATCTTTAGTTTCTTTGATCTTCGGAGGAAGAAGAAGAAGAAGACTCCAACAGCTACTCCTGAAATGACAAGGTATATGGAGTATTTGAAGGAAGGAGGCATGTGGGATTCTGATTCCAATAAGCCTGTGATCTACTACAAATGAGATGATGCGTTTTAATTTAATTTCTCATCAGGTTTATGAGTTCAAATCTTAGTGAAGTTTCCTCTTTCTGTGTAAGAATTGGTTTTCTGTTCCATATATGAGTGGTTTTCTTTGTTTGTTTGATCATAAATATGAATCAATTGCAAACACGCGTATGTATGTATGTATGTATGTTCATCAGGTATAAATTGATGTTCTATGTGGTGGAAATCAACAAACAATTTTGATTAAATTGGTAGAGAGCTATATATAGAGTCATCTTGGGTGAAAGTAGAGCACAGATAATTTTGTGTGTTATAACTTTAAAATTCAGAGTAGTAATTTGGATCTCAATGGGTAATTTGAGCTAATAATGATATTAGGACTTGTAAATGAGATGGATACGTAGGTATTTCGTATGAAGAAAGTGCAATTTATTGTGAAGGTGGGTGCAAACCAGAGAAGCAGCCGTTCCTGACCATAAGGTCATTTGCTTAGTTTGATTTATTACTCCTAGGTATAAGAGTAGCAATAAATGGTGAGGAGTTTGTTAAATATAACTGGTACTTAATGAAATTTGTATCGTACCGATTGAAAAGAAAAAAGGAAAATTGGAGAGAAATAATTGGCACACAGTGGAAGTTTTCTACAAAATCCAAGTAGGAATGACGTTATATTTTCATCTATATATAAAACACATAAATTCTCTCTCGTTAGTGATACTTACTGGCTCCTTGTTGTTCCCTCGGCGAGGATAAGAAGAGTTAAGCTAGAAACACAGAGATAACAAACCATTGATTCTCATCGTC
Organism: Aeschynomene evenia; assembly: GCA_013621005.1. NCBI lineage: Eukaryota > Viridiplantae > Streptophyta > Magnoliopsida > Fabales > Fabaceae > Aeschynomene > Aeschynomene evenia. The sequence goes on along the minus strand of CM024267.1, from coordinate 3,372,394 downwards.
TCATCTCATTTCATCTACGTTTCCGCCATACATTACAATACAATCAAATTATATACTCCATCACTTTCCAACCTTGCGACACTTGCCATCATGACACAAATTAGATTAGATTCTTTTTATTTCTTTTACATGTGATGGTTAGTCTCTAGTTGTTTTTACTGATTTTTAATCATAAATAAATTGTCACGTACATATAAAGACTTTTTTTTTATTTTCTCCATATATATATATATAATTATATATCATTTATTTTCTAAGGTGTTAAACTGTAATTTTTTTAAAAATTACTCTACATTGTGATTAAATTGTAATTCTGACATTTACTAAAAAAAATGTAATTCTGACAATACATAAGTAAAAGGTTGATACGATGAAGTATTATTATTATTTTGGTATATGTTGAAACAACAATTATATAAATCCCAGATCTTGATCTCATGTTTCGGACATTCAAAATTCCATAGAGTATAAGAAAATGACTTATCGATCTTGGGTGAAAAAAATAAGAAAAGTCCTTTCTTCTTATTTTGTTTTCCTCAAATAAAAGAGTGATGCTAAATGAATAATACAAAACCAGCCCAACTAGCCAATAAATGAGATGTTAGACCATAATTAATCAGCCCATTACAATCTCAATAATTATTTGGGCCAAAACCAAAGCCAAAATAGACCCATTGGCTGTATAAGCTGGTTTTTTCATGGTTCACTTAGCATTATTATAAATAAAATGTTAGTACATTCCGGAGGGAAAGGTCAATAATAACCTTCACAACAACCCCTTCTAACATTCTACAATCACTCTTCTGGACTCACCGAGCGAGGAGGTTACTTTGGACTTAACACAAATTCGGGTAATGGGCTAGGCCCACAAAAGATAGAACCCAAAAAGGTGAATAGACTTGTTTCTGGAAAAAAAATAATCTAACAATAGACGGAAAGAGTAAAAGAGAATAGAATATAAGGTACCCTACCGTACCTTCGGAAAAGTAGGCCCCCAAATCAAATTCGAGAAAGAGATAGAAAATTCCAAAAAAATCAATAGAGCAGCAAGAGAGGCGGTAATTATAATAACCAATAATATTTTTAAAAAAAAAAAAGAAGAGACGCAGGACCCGAAGAAATTGTGGAACAGTGTTGTCTTGGAGGAGAGGTCAGGTCCTTTCTTTCTTGTGTTTGCTATATATATATATATATATATATATAGAGAGAGAGAGAGAGAGAGAGAGAGTCGCAGGGTGTGGCATAACACAGCAGTCGCCAACAACATGAAGCCTTGAACCAAAAAAAAAATCACAGTACAATATGTTCCTTCCATTTTCTTCTTCTGTTTCCTTCCTTCCTATGCTTATTCCTGCTTAGGTCTTTTCCTTTTCGCCTTTCTCCTTTTTCTTCCTTCTTCCAGGTAAATCTCTTTCTTTCTTTCTGTTTTTTTTTTTGGTTCTCTCTGTAGCTTCTTCGGAATTTCCATTTCCATGATTTCGCCTTAACTTTGTTTCTTCTTCTTCTTCCTTTTTTTTTTTATTGACGGGAGTGAGAATGGGGATTTGAATTTTGAACTATGTTTCGCGGTTCTGCTTTTTTAACGGTGACTACTTTGGATTCTTCCGAGATGGTTTCTCTTTTAATGTTTCCCAACATTTCGCTTCAAATGCAAAGGAATCTTCCCTTTTTCTTTTTTGTTTTTTGGATTTAGCTGTGTTAGTTTTTCCAATATACGCTATCCGTGGTAGAATTATTATGTGAATATTGTTCTGTTATATGCTACGTCTTGAATATGTTGTAAAGAGGAGACAATATGACAATTTTTGTTTTTGGAATTTCTCTCCTGGCCGAAAATAAAAGTCTTGGAAGTTGGAGGCATAATTTTCTTACCTTAGGATCTACGCATCAACTTAGATCTTCGGATTTTGCTTTTTAAATTTTTTCCAAGCTTGAATGTGAAATTCTGTGCCCTTGTCATGTATAAAACAATGCTCCCATGCCCCTCTTATGTACAACAAAAAAAAATTATAATTTCATTAGGTTAGATTATATTGATTACCGTAGCTATTGCATTACGAATGTGGATAGTTAACTAAAACTTCATTGAAGTCCAAATTAAAGTATTCATGTTTATATTGCATTATGAATTTTGCAGCCATGTCGACCTTTACTGCCATAGCATTGGATAGGTTATTGGAACCTGGAACTTCCAAGCCTGTTGATAAATCTGCTCCAATTTCTATGCCTGTGCCTAACTCAAAGAAGCTGGAGAGGAGTACTAATTTGCCAGCCGCAAAGAAGAAGGCTCCTCGACCGCCATTGAAACCCGCTCTTTATACCACTCCTGAGGTGACACCTCTTCCGGATGCACCCTCTTCATTCCCTCCTTCACCATATGTCATCAACCACAAGCGCCGTGGCCCACGCCTCCTCAAGAGTACTTCGGAGGCCAGTGTGCTGGCTGAGCAGAATGTTCTTCATGATGGTGAGAAGGTTAATGCTAGGAGCTTAGATAATGTTGTTTTAAGTTCAGCTGGTGACCTTCAAGTTACTTTTACAAACTATGAAGCTGTTAAAGAGGGGCATGCCAATGGTGTTTATGGTGGTGAACTTGATAGTACCAGTGATGGTGACCTTGGGAACGGACACAGGGAAACTGGAAGTTGTATCATAGAAAATGGATTTCACAAGGACAATGAACAGCTGTTGGATGCAGAAAGAGATAGAGAGATTGAAGACTTCTTTGATCCTCAAGATTCAATGAGTTTCACAAGCAATACAGATGTGGAAGAGAATGCTTGGCCCGAACTGTCTGTGAAGTACAGCAGTTCTGGTGGGGAGTTTTATGATGCTCGAGAAGGTAATTTGGGTTTAAGCTTTACTGCCAATTATTGATGTTGCAATTGAGCTTGCACACTAGCAGGCATAGGCATGTTCATTTTTTGCGCTTTTCTGTACAGTTTCATAACTTATGGATCTTACTGTAGTCATCAAACGAATTTTTTGTTCATGTCAAAGATTAGCTTACATTTCTCTTTTCTTTGTGTAGAACTATCTTCTGTAGATTTATCTTCTGAAGGCAGGACTCATATTTCATATGATTTCGATGTTGAATTGCGCCAAATGAGGTTGAGTCTGTTGATGGAGATAGAGAAGCGGAAGCAAGTTGAAGAATCACTTAACAACATGAGAAGCCAATGGGACATAATTAGGAAAGATTTGTATCTTGTGGGAATCGTTTTGCCTGCAGATCTTAGTGCTGTTGCTGAGGGTGAGCAGCTGAATTCTGATCCTATTTCAGAACTACACCAGCAAGTTCATGTTGCAAGGTTCGTAGCAAATTCCATCGGGAGAGGAACTGCCAGGGCTGAAGTGGAGATGGAGATGGAAGCTCAACTAGAGTCAAAGAACTTTGAGATTGCTCGACTCTTGGAACGTCTCCACTGTTACGAGACCATGAATAGGGAGATGTCTCAGAGGAACCAGGAAGCAATAGGTAAGACTTTTATCATATCTTTGGACTGTAATTGTTTTGGTCGAGTGAGCACATTCATCGTTTTCCTTCTCTATAGTGTTGGTTTGATTTTTTTCCTCTTAATACATTTATCCTGCTTTGCATTCCATTTGACACAACCATGCATGTTGAAGTCAGATTAGGATGGACATGGTATTTTTATTGAGTATTGTGTATCTGGCTGTTGACTGTGTCAGTGGTATGTTAGTTTTATGGACAGTACTGGAATTCTACCTCCATGAGTGGAGAAAGGATTTCCTTTTTTTGGTTGTTTAGGTTCCTCTAATCTGGTGAATGGTGGTTTACGAATAATTTTCTCTTGTTTTCCTGTCTACCCCCTAAAACTACAGGAGAATTATTATTATAACAAAAACAGGGGGAAGCCTTCTTTATGTTGAGATAGTATGGAACTATGAGCTCGTAGCTTTGACGGTTATTTTCATTTGCTTTGATTCTCCTCGATCAATTTTGCTGGGTTCCTACTTTGCAATACTACACATTATGCTTGATTTGTGTCACTATTGCAAGCTATTGCCTATGGTTCCATCACCGACTAAATTGATATCCTGTTTGCACAAAACATACAAATATTAATAAGTGTCCTATAATGTATGTTACGTTTTGTTTAGCTTGCATTCTAAATCTCATCATGTTCCATTTGGTGTGCTGTCTAGAGATGGCGCGGCGCAAGAGGCAAAGAAGGAGTAGGAGACAGAGATGGGTTTGGGGCTCCATTACTACTGCAATCGTTCTTGGCACTGCAGCAATAGCATGGTCATATCTTCCAATGGGCAAAGGATCATCCTCTTCAGAACATGAAGAGGCATCCAATTAGTATGCACGATCAACAACACTAACTTCACTGCTACTACCGTGTTATGGTAGGAGAGGTAAAAATAAAGTTACACATGCCACTGTACTTATGTGGTCAAACCTATATATCACTTGAGCAAATTTTCATTTTCTTGCATCTTGAGTATGTGCATAGCTCAAAAATAATAATATAAAAGGAATTTAGTAGTGCCTTTGAATGGAAGACTTGTTAGGTAGTAATTTTAAGTGTTAGTGATTTCCTTAGTTCCTTTCTTGTGCGTTGTGTGTCACGCGTGGCGTGTACTTACATTAATTCTTTATACTCATTTTCTTTCAACAGAGCGAAAGAGAGAATTTTGAATTGACATGTAGGTACTTGTTTGAGTAGAATCTAGAAGAATTTTGGCCACATGGGGTTCTAATTCTTGATTACGTTATAGCGTATTAGGAGTTGATTATTATGATTGATTACTGTAATATAAGAAGCTCATCAACTACATCACTATTTAAGTTGGCGTGCAGGATTTGACTTCGCTTTAAGTAGATGTGGGTGATGATGTCAATTTATGAGAGAATTCAAGTACTACACTTTTTTCTCTGCCTTTCTTATGAAGCGATTTGCTATTTAAAATTGGTTGAATAAAAGTGGTCAATTAAGAAAAGTCAAAGATTCTCGATAAGAAAATGGAAAATTTAATGGAGGGACATGTTTCGTTTGCACATTCGTAATCTCCATATTTGAAATTTTTATGTCATTTAGGAGGAAAGAAGTTTGAAATGAAATTGGCCCTGACCTTGCCTCTTTTTGTTTGGTCCGTGGTGGGGAATAGTCACCTCGAGGTTTTCTGTCGGTGAAGTTTCTTATTTATTATTTGGGCCTAGACCCTATTTATGTGTCCTAAATTAACGAATCGTGTTTAATTTAGGACAGAACAATTGGGCCATGCTTTCCTCCGTTTCATGTAAAGAAAAACGAAAAAGTGCTTTAATGACGAAAGAGTGTTAGGTATGGATAAGAGTTTTACATGAAAGAATGTGGTGTAAGGGAAGAGTGCAATAGGAGATAGTATTTATTAATTTCTTTTTTATAGAGTAAAATTTTATTTTTTTGTTCAAATGAATCTAAACTTAGAGTGTTATTTATTAGGAATTTTTTTATAAGTAGTGATAGATAATATTATAAAAAAATTATAAAATCTCATATTTTAAAGAATACATGTAATTCAATATTTTAAAGCATATAGTTTTTATTTTATAATGTAATCAATTTTTTTTAAAATTTTTCATTTAAAAATATAAAGTCTTCAATTTCTACTATACGTGAAAAATTCATGTGATTCAATATATTAAAAGGATATTTTCTTTGTTAATTTAATTTGGCCTATCGTAAACACTTCCCTTCACCCTTCACAAACACTGATGTAATATCACGCAATGAAAGGTGGCATTGCTTCTTTGTTCGCCCACAATGGCATCGACCACACCACGAACGTGATTATTTACTGCACGTACAGAAGGAGATTGCAGTATCATTTATGGTACCCATCAGATTTTTTGTTCCTACCTCCCACCAACATCTTGATATTTTTGTTGGATAAAATCTATATATTTAATGGTCAACACCAAAAATACAAGTTTCATATTTATCTTTTCCACCACAAAGTGGTTATAATAGAAAAACAAGAAAAGAAGGGATTCTCTCGCTTAAACGCCTAATGACGATATCTTAAATGGTTTATTTTGAGCAGAGTGTCTCGGCCATTATCATCCATCTTGTAATTTCTAAGGATAATTATTATGACAATGCAAATGGTTTGGGACATGATGATATATAATAAGTAGGAGTGGTGGGTCTTGAGAGAAGCAGCATTCTAGTACACATAGCAGAACCTGCTGCAAAGCATGGGTCCCCTGCAATGGAGAAGAGAGCTAGTAAGCCTTGCAAATTGCAAAACCTGGACTACCTTCAAGAAAAATACACTACTTACTATTATTTTGGAATTTTCCTCTAAATTCTCAATTCCCAATCTTTCAGTGGTGGATAAGTTGTCAGTGGCATCTGCATTTTTTCATCTATATCTTGTCCTTACAGATAAAATCTTCCTCTCACTTTCTTGAACAATAAATAAATAAATTTAATATACTAGATTTTTAGATTACAAATGAGGTTCTTTTTTTAGTGGTTCTAGGTTTTTAGATTAAATCTTTTGAGCAGCAGCTTATGTAACTGTGTCGGTGCATCTCCAACTTGCTAATGTCTATATGATAAAAAAAAATTGACATTTTAATGCAATCTAAATTTAATATAAAATTATTCTCTAATTAAGTAAACTGTTCTTGTAATAATCAATAAGAATATAAGATAAATTGTAAACAAAAAAAAGAATGTAAGATAAATTCATAAAAATTTATGTAAGTGGTTTTGTTGCCCCAATAGCAGAACTTTAATTTAAGTCTTAACTTCACTTTTCAAAAAGAAATGGTTCTTCCCGTTTCTTTTGTTTTGTCAATTTTCCATTGCACAAGTTGTTGTCACTGTTGTATTTCATAAGCCCTCGTGTAAAAAGTGTACGAGTTGGTTTACCTGTTTTTCACATCAATGTGTCGGTGGTAATAATGAGGTGAATTAGTACTGCTTCAAGGACCCTTTTCTTTCTACTGCTGCATTAAAACTTACTTACTATAGTAAGGGCTTATCTCAGCTTTTACAGCATAATCCTATTAATTTAAGCTATTAATTACAAATGACATTTTCTCAATGGATTTTTCTCTTATACTTTTTTATTAACATTAAAACCACTCGGAAAGGGGTTATTTTAATTTAAATTATGTTATTCTGACACTTAAATTGAGTGTCTCATTTGAGATACTCACATCATATCTATTAAATATAACGATAAAGTTAAATAAACCAGGACCATCATCATATCTAATAATCAATATAATACATGTTTCTTTGTGTGTAGAATTTAGGTGTTAAAATAATATTTTTGTTTCAACTTTTATATTGAAATCACTTTAACTTAAGCTATTATGTTAGACATAATCACAAATTCCAAATGATTTTTCATTTTCTCCCAAACTTACTTGGACTTCTAATATAAGAAGACAAACTTCTTTTTCACATTTTCAGGGGTCCAGCAACTGCTAAAGAGAATCACTTTTTTCCTTTTCTCTTTATCTCCAAATCTACTAAGCATATAAACAGGAACAGAAGCCTCTATATATACACTTTTAAGAGTAAGTGTGTATTTCAGAGTGTACTAGACTGAACCACCAAGATATGAAGCATTTTGCTTTAGTTTTTCTTTTGTCCATTTTGGTCCATCATGAAGGGTGTTTCAATGTCAAAGTTGAAGCTGGTGATGGTTTTGTAAGAGCCAGAGGAATCCATTTCATGCTAAATGGTTATCCTTTCTATGCAAATGGCTTCAATGCTTATTGGCTAATGTATGCAGCTTCAGACCCTTCTCAGAGATTCAAGGTTTCATCTGCATTCCATGAAGCAACAAGCCATGGCCTCACTGTTGCTAGAACTTGGGCTTTTAGTGATGGTGGTTACAGGCCCTTGCAATATGCCCCTGGTTTCTATAATGAGCAAACTTTTAAGGTATGGAATTTCCCCTCTCAATATTATCATTTGCTTGTTGAATGCTTTTTTCTGATATAGTCTCTCTATTTGTGGTGTTGAAGGGGTTAGATTTTGTTATATCTGAGGCAAGGAAGTATGGAATTAAGCTCATACTGAGCTTGGTGAACAATTATGAGAGCTTTGGAGGGAAGAAGCAGTATGTAAATTGGGCTAGGAGTAATGGACAGTACCTAACATCAGATGATGATTTCTTTAGGAGCCGTGTTGTTAAGGGCTATTATGCAAACCATGTCAAGGTTAGTGTATTACTATTTTTTTTATGTTCTATAATATATGCATATTTTGATTAAAAATATTTGACCAAGGCCTTTGGTAATGAAACTTGCTTTCTTTAGCCTGACATGTTTTTGTACTTTCTTTTTTGCCTCTTCTAATCTTGACAATCTCTTACATAAGAAAGGATTAAATGACTTGTCTATAACTAATTTTACATTTATTATGCTGATAATTTTATCATTTTATAATGTGTTTCATATTGAGAATGATACAAGTAACAGTATAGTTTTGCATTTTGGGAAACATAGTTTAAAGTTCTGATTTGCTTGCATCTTTCACTTCCACAGACTGTTCTGAACAGATACAACAGTTTCACTGGCATTCATTACAAAGATGATCCAACAATCATGGCCTGGGAGCTCATGAATGAACCAAGGTGCACATCAGATCCTTCAGGGAGGACTATTCAGGTTAAATTATTACCTTTACTTTCTTTGTTCACCTTCCTCCACCCCCTTTTTCCCTTTTTCTTTTCTCTTTCTTCTTTTGACTTTGAGCCTCTTACCTTTTCTTTTTTCTCCTCATAGATAATGCTCTGTTCAAACTTCAAATCAAATCCACTACTCAAAAGTTTCATGATACAATACTTTTAGCAAAAACAAAAACATTTCCAAAATACATGGAGCATGCTCTTAGATTTTGAGTTAGGAACTTTGAATACTATCTAGCACTCAATAAAGTAGTGTGAATAACTGAATATGTATGCAATTCCATACAATTTGGGGGCCAATTAGATTAGATTGGCCTCAAATCACGGGCCTGGTTTCATGGCCACTCAAATTCTTCATGATCTAACCACTTAACTTCAATTTTCCGCATTATAGGCTTGGATCACGGAAATGGCTTCTTTAGTGAAGTCCATTGACAGGAACCACTTATTGGAGGCAGGACTAGAAGGGTTCTATGGTCAGTCAACACCACAAAGGAAGAGAATGAACCCTGGTTTTGATATTGGGACAGACTTCATGGCAAATAATCGCATACCTGCCATTGACTTTGCAACAGTTCACTGTTACCCCGACCAATGGTAATTAAACAGCAAACAAACTCATGAATTACATTCTCAAATTCAATGCAAATAAATTGATATAATATATTTATCCAAAGTCAATAACATTCCATATTATAAATATTCGTGTTCAATGTTTTAGTGACAAATTTTGATACTCCCAATTATGTTTGACATGTTTTTAATTTGGATCACATGAGCAGGGTATCTAATTCAAACGACCAATATCAGCTTTCATTCCTGAACAACTGGCTAAGTGCTCACTTCATAGACGCCCAATATGCTCTGAGGAAGCCAATAATGGTAGCAGAGTTCGGAAAATCGTTCAAGGACTCAGGTTACAGCACCTACGAGAGGGATGAGCTCTTCAATGCTGTGTACTACAAGATATACGCCTCTGCCAAGAGGGGAGGGCCTGCGGCCGGAGCTCTGTTCTGGCAGCTCCTCACGGAAGGCATGGAGTCCTTCCAAGACGGCTATGGCATCATGCTTGGACAGAGTTCATCTACGGCGAACGTGATTGCACAGCAATCTCACAAGTTGTACCTTATTCGCAAGATTTACAGTAGGCTTGCGAATATTAGAAGGTGGAAGAGAGCCAGGGCTAATAGAGGGTATGGTGGTAATGGTGGCAGGCACATTGGGAACTCAAGAATGGTATTGCCTCAGTTGTTGCATTAGAAAATGGTGTGAAGTTTAATGTGAGATTGTGTTTGGTAAGACATGGTTAAGGATTTTGGTTAACCAGTTTCTCTCTTAGAGATGAATGAGAAAGATTTTTTTTTTCCATCCAGGAGGGTAAACTAGCTAGTTACAGACCTCTCTGTTTTTGTTGTTTCTGCTTCTTGTTGAGAGCTAAAATGGCTCCTGATGTTTTTCAATGGCATGTACTTGTTTGTTTACAAAAACCTTATTGATATCTATAACACTACTGTTATATCTTACACATTTTGTTACTGTGTCTTCAATGGTACTAAAATACTCACAAGAATGAAAATGCAAACATAGCACAGTAATTGTATGAGTAAAATGGAGATGCAGTGTCTACTTATCTTTAGTTTTATCTGTCTCAGGTTGATTTTGGCCTACTATAAATTGTTTTAAAAAAGTACTAAAATAATGCTTGTCATAAGAAAGTTAAGTAGGTTTAACTGCACAGGAGAAATTCTCTGCATGCTCCTAAGACCAAGGACATATAGGATAACTGGACATTCTTAACAAACTAGAGAATTTAATCTTATTGGAAACAATATGATTTGCCATTAACCATAAGAATCAGTACAATGTGTGTGGTTTTGTTAGTCTTCTTGAAGCCAATGGCGAACTGCAAAAAAAATAAAACCTAAGCAGAGTCCTATAGACCCTGAAACAAGAATAATTCTAACCCACATAGAGGATGCATATGCATCACTCACAAAAGCATTCCATAGGCAATACCACAAAATAGAGCAAATGGACCCAATGAGACCTCCTACAACCACTTGGCTCACTGTGTGAAGTTGCTGCGACACCCTAAGGTATGACTGCAAACATTGAAGAACACGCGTGAGAAACCAAACCCTACAAAATACATGCTATTATGATAGTTAAATCAAACTCAGAAATTCCCAAGCCAAGAACCATAACAAAGAATAAATACAAGGGAATTCTATATACAGCATCACTTACCTAATTTGATGTGATTATCTGTTATATTGCTATTTTTTATTAGAGAATACTTTTACTAATATTACTGTCAATAATTTAAGATGCTAGGATACTTGTACAACGTGAGAAACACTGCTTATATAGAAAAAAAATGGATTTTAGAGTTACTTTCCATAGATATGTTCTTAATATGTCAGTAACTAAGGGATTCATATCTGATTCCAGTTGCTCTAAAAATTGTAAGACAAAGAACACAATTTAAATGCTTATTCTGAACACTTCCGAGTTGATATGTTTTTCCTTCGCGAGATCATTGTAATTGGGAAACATAAACAACATATAAGTTTAGAGTATTATTCAGTACTTATTGAATGAATTAGATATATAAAAATAGCAGTTATATCAGGTTATTCACTCGACGTACATACTGAAAAGAGGCATTGAATATGGCAATCCAAATTCAATTCTTAAGGATCATAAAGAAAAACCACAAATACTGTATCAATGAATCAGCATGAAGGTATACCAATTGTATAATGTAAATACTATATATACTTACAAAATATGAACCACATGCCAATAACAGTCCACTGATGGAAAAGCTTAATACATTTAGCCCAAGCCATTCCACACCTGCAGCATCATCAGAGAAACAAACATGTGTTTATAGTGAACATCCAAACAGGAAAACACATAATTCAGAGACTTATTTCAGATACTAAAAAGGAACACATAATGCAGAGCCCTATACAGTCAGTGCCAAGACACATGATTAACCATTTCCCTTAGCAATTGATTCAAATAGGAATTGAAGGTGAGAGAAATTACTTGAGAAAATAAAAAATACAGCAGCAAAGAATATGGATTGTGCATGTGAAGACGGCATCCCAGGGTCAGACTTAAGCGCTGTAGGTCGTTCCTGGTTCAGAATCTGTTTGAGAATAACAGAAAGTTGTGCATTCAAAATAGACCCTCCTGCAAACCATAATGATTCTGCATCATGCTTCCAAAGAATGAAACCGCCAAAAAGTGCTGCTACTATCCACTTACTCTGCAAACAACAGCACCAAATCCATTAGCTCATGAAAATACAGATACACTTCATTTAATGTTAACTCAATTTTACAATAACTACACTACAATTAGAGAATCCAAACAGTTTATTAAAATTTCAGTTTCAATAAATGACACAAGTTTCATCAGTTTTACAATTAGTGGAACTTGAACCATCTATGAATAAACGAATTACCATTGCTTATAACAAATTCAACAACTTAGGAAGCATTTCTAGGACCATGAAATTTTCCAAAGAAGACTGACTATTTACTCCAATTCAATTACTCCTATATAAATAAACTATGTCATATATTTGAAAATGCATAATTGTAACGACCAAAAAAGAAAGAAAAGATTGGAGTGGGTGTGGTTAGGTTCGGATTACCAACCAATCGATTGAGCGTGGGTTCCAAGTCATGTGGCAAAAACTTGGGCTGAAACCCAGCTGAACCTTCAACCAAAGCTTCTTGTTCAAACACTTGAATGCTGTCATCTCTCTCTCCGTCTCTGAAAGCAAAAGCTTTTGTGGATTCATTCATGGTATTCGACAATACCCAGATTCTGCCTCTTCCCAAAACTGGTCTCCTTGTAACAAACCCACCAAAAAGGAGTGATTTTGAAGCTGAAAAACTGAGGGGAAATGAATTAGTAGTATTCTTCAAGAATAATCTGTGTCTGGTTCCTAGGAAATGGGAAGAGAGGTTGAAACAAAGGGTTGTTGTAGTTGGTGGTGGTGGCGCCATGTGGAAGGGTGGTTCTGATGAATTGCAGAGTGAAAGCGAGCCATTAGAATTTCAATGAATAATTAATAATTAAGTATTATGCAAGTGCGAATGAAAGGTATCCTACGGAAAGAAACCCTTGAGTTTCATAGGATCACATGTCGAGAAAAGTCCAAATTAATTAACGACTAATCTCTATCTCTTTTTAATTAAAAACTTTAAATTTTGTGTCCACAATTCCACCCTTCTTTGTACTAACTGTAACCATTTTCCTTCTCATTTACACAACTTCCGTCCACATTTCACCGTTGATTCAACTTTCAAAGAAGATAAATCAATGATTTATTTTTCATTGAATTAAATCTAATCAATAAATCATTAATGCAGTTTATGTATAAAGGATATTTACATTTTTAGTTAATTTAAATAATTATTTTCTCTTACTTCATTGACGGAATGAGTATTAGAAAAACAAAAAGACAAAGGTGAATGTTTGGCTCCTGGTGCTTCTGGAGTGGTCAGCTGTTCATGTCGTTTTATGAATTGTTTTATTTTAATCCTCCACTAAAAATCTATTGTTTTCAGCTAACAAACAAATAATTCAACCTGTTCGGGAACAATAATGCTATACGTATACTCTTTTATCAGCCACCATCAGTCATCCTTTATTTTTTTTATAATGGGCCCATTAGAATAAAAAAATAATATTTAATGAAATTGAAGTAGTGGTGAATAGTGACTGCAAAATGGTGTACAAAAAGTATTATTGGTAAAAGAAATATTATTGGTTCGGGAAAGTGTCGCTGTGTAAGAGGCCATGGAGCTTGCACTGTGGCACAGAAGTTTTAGGTGTGGATTGGTGGTAAACAATATTACATGATAAAAAAAAATAGAAATTCTGGCCGACTAATAAATAGGATGAAAATAGATATATGTACAAAGAGAAATTTAATAACGAGTATACATCCTTTTCAACAAAAATTTCGCTTACATATTTATAGTAAATCGAAAAGGTGTGTTCTAATTTATAAAATGCATAAAATGGAACATATTGTTCCGGTTTATATTCAATAAAATGAAACACACTGTTTCAATTTATATAAAATAGAATTGCCCTTTTCTGGTTTAGGTTTCATTCATCTATAAATACTCTAAGCTTCAAAATGTAGAATTATATGAACTTTTATCTTTAGTAGAAAATTGAAGGCTATATACTTTAAAATGTGAAATTTCACTATTTTTATATACACTATAAAATAAATACTATAACCTTTGAAATATTGAATTACATGAATTTTTTATATATAGTATAAATTGAAGGTTATATCCTTTAAAATGTGAGTTTTTACTATTTTTTAGGTTGTATTATAAAATAACGACCAATAATGCTTCTTGTACACCATTTTGTAGCTACCATCAACCACTCCACATTTTATCAAATATTATCTTTTCACTCTGATGGGACCCACTATAAAAAAGTGAAGGGTGGCTGATGGTGGCTGATAGGAGAGTGTACACATAGCATTGTTGAATAACGACTATAGTCAGTGACAGATCCAGAAAATTTTAACAATGGGACAAAAATATTATATTACTTATATATAATAAGTATAGTATGATGTTTTTTAGAATTTTTATAGTGTGAGGGCAAATCTAATAATACAATGGCGGCAATATACATACATATTTATATACTTTTAAACAATTTCTAAATTTCAGTGGGGGCATAAGCCCCCACACTAGTACACATGCATCCGTCTCCGACTATAGTCTTTGAAATATTGAATCACATGAATTTTTTACATATAGTATAAATTGAAGGTTATATACTTCAAAATTTGAGATTACACTATTTTTTGTTGTATTAGAAAATAAATGCTATAGCCTTTGAAATATTGAATTACATGAATTTAATTTTTTACATATAGTATAAATTGAAGGCTATATACTTTAAAATGTGAGATTTCATTTTTTTTTTTTGTATTAGAAAATAAAGGTTATAGCCTTTGAAATATTGAATTACATGATTTTTTTACATATAGTAGAAATTGAAGGTTGTATACTTTAAAATGTGAGATGTCACTATTTCTTTGGTTGTATTGTAAAATAAAGACTAAGGTCTTTGAAATATTGAATTACATGAATTTTATACTTATAGTATAAATTGAAGACTATATACTTTAAAATGTGAGATTTCACTATTTTTTATACACTATAAAATAAAGACTAAATAGTCTTTGAAATATTGAATTACATGATTTTTTACGTATATTATCAATTGAAGGCTATATTCTTTAAAATATGAGATTTCACTATTTTTTTACTTGTATTATAAAATAAAGACTATAACCTCTGAAATATTGAATTACATTAATTTTTTTACATACTGTATAAATTGAAAGCTATATACTTTAAAATGTACTATTTTTTTATACACTATAAAATAAAGACTATAGTCTTTGAAATATTGAATTACATGAATTTTATACATATAGTAAAAATTGAAGGCTATATCCTTTAAAATGTGAGTTTTCACTATTTTTTTTGTTGTATTATAAAATAAAGACTATAGTCGTTGAAATATTGAATTACATTAATTTTTTACATATAATATAAATTGAATACTATACACTTTAAAATGTAATATTTCGATATTTTTTTTTATTCTATTAGAAAATAAAGACTATAGTCTTTAAAATATAGAATTATATGAATTTTTACATATAGTAGAAATTGAAGGCTATATCATTTAAAATGAGAGATTTCGATATTTTTTGGTTTCATTATAAAATAAAGACTATAGCTTTTGAAATATTGAATTGCATGACTTTTTTACATATAGTAGAAATTGAAGGTTGTATACCTTAACATATGAGATTTCACAATTTCTTTAATTATATTATAAAATAAAGATTATAGGCTTTAAAATATTGAATTACATAAATTTTTTAATACAATAAAAATTAAATACTATATATTTTAAAATGAGAAATTTCACTATTTTTTTTCACTGTAGTTGAGCATAAACCGGAACACCATATTCATATTTTTTAAAAAAGCATACACCGAAAGGATGCCATCCGTTTTACATAAAAAAATATAAATTTGAAGTGCGTTCCGATTTATTAATAGTGTAGATCATTTTTTGCATTTAGTGTAGTCGAATAAATAACTATCTCTCTTTACCTATATATGTAAATTAGTCAATAAATAGTACATAATATATAATATATATCATATATTATGTACAATATATATATGATATGTTGTGCATAACATATATTATATATGGTAATATATCTTTTTATAATATATAATATATATTGTGCACAATATATAATATATATTGTATATAATATGTAATATATGTTATGTTATATTATATAATAGGATTTAATTTTCATTCACGGATAATGTAAAATATATTTACGCTATCAATGTATTAAAATTAAACTTTATACAATATATATTATGCATGTTATATATTGACTGTTTTGACTATATTTTGAATGTGCGCAGCTTATAAAAGAGAATAAAGTATTGTTTTGTTGTTTAAATAATGTTCGTACCAAAATAAATGATGAAATGTAAACATTGATATTCGATGTCATTTTTGTCTTCTCTTCTAAATAAGGAACAATTTATAATTAGATATTCTCTTCTTATTGGTCTGAGTAGGAAGATCACCCCAGAAATATACACGACTTGCATTGCTCCTTTTCTTTAAAAAATAGTAATAATAACTTTGGGGATCAAAGCAAAAACATGAGAAAACTGTGGGTCAGATTGAGTTCGAGTAAATCTGTGTGGTTTTTGAAGGCCTGTATAAGTACCCAGACTTTATGGGCTTCAAGCCCGGTAGATTTAAGCTATCACAGTTCATGTTTCGTTGGAGCTTTAAATGAAGTCAAATGGTTCGGTCCATGATTAGGACTAGGACTGTGGAGTGATTGGTTTACTCTTCAATATTAACTTCCCTTCTGGTTTTTTTCTTCATAATAATTTAATTAAATGAATGAAAAGAAAAGAATATGGCTGAAACTTAGATCTCCAAATGGAGTGAACAGCGAAGAATGGTCAATATCAACGTTTTCCAGACCCAAGTTAGACCGCACGATTATTCCATATGAGAATAACACTGAAAGTGAAATTTGTGGTGTTGTGTGGATAGCTTGAGATAGAGTATAACTCAATAAAAGAATTTTCGTCTGGATAATTAAATGTCAATAATGTTAGATCGTACAATAAAAATACGTCTAACTAGCATCCAACGTGTGTTATACATGATATGGTATATGTGCTATACGTACGTGTGCTATACATATAGCACACATCATGTATTATGTAATAGCACACATTAGATGCTAGTTGAACGTATTTATGTTGTCCGACATTATTCTTCGTTAAATATATAGTTATTAGTGTTGTATTCCTCTTCACCCACAAGCACTTTCCGGGCAATAAAGTTACATCAATTATTCCATAAAGAAGTTCAACCTTCTCCATTTGGACACAAAAGCCTCTTATCTTTAAATTCATTCTCCTGGAAATGTCTCGCGTATTATTTTTCATCCCCCCTTCTTCATTCCTTTATTTTTATTACTGAGGCGAGATTGATGAAGAAGGAGAGAATTAACTTGATTCCGGTAAATATTAAGTTATTTATCCTTAACTAGTACTACTGTTTGGGCGAATTGACGTTGAAGTGAATAAATTGCCGTAAATGTGAGTTACGTATGTATATATTTTGGGATGGTGGTAAACACATAGATACATACAGTGGCCTATATATATATATGTGCCCTGTCTAAGAAAGAAAGAAAGAGGAGTGCGCAGGGCAGATGAGAGGAGAGAGCAAATTAAAGATGCGTGTGGCCAGGCGTTTTCGTAGCACGTGGTGTATCATATCATATCATACATACATATATATACAATATTAATATTATTATGATTATCATTACCCGTAGCAGTATAGTAGAGTAGAGTAGAGTAGAGTAGGGACTGAAACTGAGAGTACTATTCATGTAATGTACGTACGTATGTACATGTATATATATATATATATATATATATATATCTGCTCATAGTCATAGTCATAGTCATAGCTATAGGGACCAACACACAACACGACCTTCCCCCATCTATTCTATCTGTTACCTTCCTTGCTAGCTAGCTAGCTAGTAGCTAGCCATATAGTAATAATAATATAATATGACACAATAATATGTATACCTGCACAGGGTCAAGCTAGCTAATTAAGGATGCATGCACCGGTCCACTCCACTCCTCAGATTGAAGATTTGAATCCAACACCTCTCTCTCTATGGACTTTGAACAACACAGTAGTGCTTGTGTATCTTCTGAAAACAATAATTCTAATTCATGAAATTCCGTGACCCACTTCCTCATCATATATTTTGGACCTGCTCTTCTATCAACAAATATGTTAATTAATAACTACTTTATTTTAATTTGCACATTTTTTTGACATATATACTGTGTATGTCAAGAGACGGTATGTAATGATGATAATTAGAAAGAGTATTATTTCATAACTTAAACTCGCAAATCACAAGGATTAGGATGTATTATTATTATAATGTTACTGAGGTAATGCAGTAGCTAGGAAAAGGAAAGGTGGAACTAACTTAGCTGTTAATGACTAGTACTAACTGTGCAATCACATATATAGCAGGCCGGGTACGTAGTGGAACAAGAATCACAAGGCCTGAATAAATATTATTGGAACTCAGCGAACCAGAAACTTACAATTTGGAAGAGACACTTGCTGCCACTGCCAGTCCTAAACTGAAACAACAATAATAAAACACAACAAATTCATAGGTCCTGACTACTGCTTAATTAGTATATACAACATGACATATAATTTAACATATTTGCATCAAACTCAATTATAGTATATGATATGAAACATACATACATATTTATAAAACTGAGTAATCGGAATTATATTGCACATTTACTATATATATCATAGTAGGTAATGCTGTTGGTTGTCAAAGTATTAATTTAAACGTACGAAGCAAGGAATGTATGTTTGGTATTGGTGTGGGCATAAATGTTACCATCCATAAGACAGGAAGGAACCAAAAGGGTATTGCATTGAAAAAAGTTGAATTGGTACACTCCTTAGTCCTTTGAATATATATATATGATGATTGATTGAGAAAAAGAAAAAAGAAAAAGCAAAATTAATTATATATTTGAAGGAAAACTGAAAAAGAATGCAAGAATGCACGAGCGATGGTACTTGGCAGTGATAAATCTGCTCACGTGAAATGCCACATCTTGTCTCTCTTCTCTTTTCTTTTCTTCACGCATATTCACATTACCTTTCAATTCCCCCTTTCCCAACAACTACTACTCTTCTCCATTGCATTATAAAATAAACAAGACGAAACACACATACACAAATTAGATGTACTTGGTAAATAGTTAATCCTCAATAGGGAAAAAAAAGAGAGGAAAAAGTATTAATAAAATTTTTTAGCAACGAGTATGCAAGTGTTATTTACACGAGTAATTTCACCTTTTGAAGTTAAAAAAGATAAAAGTGAGGGTTTACTCCCAAAGCACAAAATAACAGACACTGGGAGGAGTAGATAGCGGCAGGCCTGATAATTTAATTTTGTTACGCCAGTTAGAGTTAGAGATAGAGCCTTTGGAGCAGTTTTGATTCTTTTCTTGTAAGCGAATAAGTCAATCTTTGACCATAACTTTCAGCTCCCCCAACTCATCATCATCAATTAAATCTCAGGAAAAAAAGAAACATATTTTCGTCTAAATTTCGACCAATGCTAACCCGTCCATACCCGTGTAATTAAAGTTGAAACATTTATCACTTCATCTCATAAATAAAAATATTTTAATATCGTATTCACATATAAACTAATTTTACATCAAAATGTAAAACAATTACATTTGAATCCATAACTTAGTGATAAATTCTTATATATTGTAATTAAATAAACATAAATGTTTGGGAAACAATATTTTTTTTCGTCAAAACAGCTAACAAAGACTATTTTAACACTTTTGACCCAAATAACATTATAAATCATATGCATTTTTTTATTGGATCGAGTGATTTAGGCCCAATTTCTTATTGTTGACTGTTTTGACTAATTTTTTTGTTATGTCTCTAGCATTGCTCTTAAATAAAAAATGTCTAATATCTTATCTTTATAAAAGTAACATTTTTTTTAAATAAATCTCATTCTAAAATTGTAAGAAAAAGTCCTCAGACTTATATAATAATGGAAATAATAAAAGCCTATCATTGTAAACAATGAGTGTTACTAGCTCAATAACAAATTTTAAGTCAATACACTCAATAAATATATATATATATATATATATATATATATATATATATATGTTGTACACTGCACATACATTCATATGTATTTTGTGGCATAATTTTTTTTTAATAATATTATAAATATATTATAAAATTAGTCAAAACATATGTAATGATCTAATATTATAAAATTATTAATCAAATTTTTAAACTGTTGGATTAATATATAGTATTTAAAGTTTGATTGATAGTTTTTTTTCTAAACTATCATAGTTTGATTGATAATTTAAAAAAAGTGGATTATTATATACGATGATTAATAATGAATAATTTTAGAATATAAATAGATATTTGTCATTTTCTTTATATAAATTATATATTTTTTATATCAATGTACACTTTATGTAAAATATGATAGGCTTAATATACAATAAATAATACATGTACATCAATAAGCATCTATGTTAACTGCTATAAGGTTTAATTTCTATTATTTACCAATCATTTGTGAAATTAATAAATAAAAGGCTATAATTTATTAAACGAATTGAAAGTAGTGTAGAGAAATGCAGGTGAGAGAGAGAGAGAGAGCAGAGAGTGTGTATATAAGAAGAGCAGGATGTGGCGATAAAAAAGGTTGAGCTCTCTGCATTTATAGAGAGAACGTCTTTTCTTCCTCTGCCTCTTCAAAAATCAATCTCTCTCGCTGTAGCCTGTAGCCTGTAGCTTCAGTTTCTATGGACGCATTCGATTTCAGTGACTTCAGATCAGAGAAACAGAGCACCATGGCAGGAGGAGGACACACTCTCTTCACCAGCATTGCCAAGACCCTTCGCATCCTCGAGCTCTGCCTCGCTCTCCTCCTCCTCTCCTGGATCCTCACGCGCCTCCCTCTCGCCCTCCGCCTCTCCGCCGCATGCCTCCGCAACCCTCTCTTCGTCTTCGCCCTCTCCAACGCCATCATCGCCGCCCTTCTCGCCCAGTCCTCCCGCCTCACAACACAGCCCACTCCCTCGCCACCGCTGGAGGAGAAACCAGAGCACCGCCGCGATCAGGCTGCAGATCGAGCTGAAACTGACACGCGTGCGGAAAAGGATTCAGGAGCGGTTACAGATTCCGGTTCGCGGAGAGTTTATCGCCGGTGCCGGTCGGAGATTTTGGAAGGAGAGGGAGAGGGAGAGGAGGATGGGAGGAAAAAGAAACTCCGGCGATCGGAGACGGAGAAGGCGCGTGAGAGTAAGTATGCGCATGATAAGCTGAGTAATGAGGAGTTCCGGCGCACGATAGAGGCTTTCATTGCGAAGCAAATGAGGTTTCTAAGGGAAGAGTCTTTGGCCATTATCGTTCAGACTTCAGAACAAACCAACAATATTTAATCATTAATTAATCATCACTCATGGTAAAACATAAACAGCATAAAGAAAATAAGAAAGGAAAATGAACTCCAAATTCAAATTCAAAATCTCTTTAAGTTTAACTTATGATGGTTCTGCATTACGTGCTTGTTTTCTCTTTTTTTTTTATTTCTTTATTCAGAATTTTGGATAAAGATAAAAAAGAAAATATCAGTGATGATATTATTGCTTGGCCTTGGCGTTAATGCCCCCATCGAACTAGTTCCAACTACACTGTACAGCTTTAATTTTTTTTTATTTTTATTTTCCTCCTTCTTTTACTATTTTATCACTCTGTATGTACTACTACTAGCTAGCTTCCTAATCTTATATTATTATTATTACTCTGTACTTGTTTCCCCCTTTATTTATTTATTTGTGTCCTTTCAGTTCGTAGAACTTATGATAATTCCATCTTCTTAATTTGCTGTGCTATTGTATCTGGCGAATGTATGTAGTATATGGGAAAAAGTTCAGGGCAATGACTTTAATTACTGTAATGTGAAATTAGTGAAAGTGTGTTTGATTCGCCAAAAGGAGATAGTTATAATATTTGGATGGTTGGAAAAACATGCTGAAGGAATCACGGAATGGAGATAGAAGTATAGAACCAACCATATTGTGTGGAGGAATATATTCGAAGGATTCTAAATGGGTTTACTCGGATCAGTTTATTACTTGGAATCAATACGGGTCATATTCTGCAGTTTGTTATGTTTAATTATCAAGAGGAAGAGGCAGAAAGAACCATATAACTTGTTTCCTAGTTTGATTGTTAGGACAAAAGTAGCTAGGGTGGAATTGTATTCCGAATCTGACACCATCAATGGCTGATCCTTTATTTGGTCTAAGTGAAAGTGGCATCTCCAAAGCATCTCTGCGCCAAGATAATTTTTTCTTGTATCCTACCATTTGGTCATATATAGATAATAAGGATATTTCATATTTGCAAATGATTTGTGTCACCAATATGTTGCTTCGGGCTCAATGCCCTCTATCCCAACACTCCTCTATCAAGATTAGATTAGGTTATCCTTCCCTTATTGGGCCGTATGTAACAGTTTGTATCTATGAGTACGTTCTTATTTTTGAGGAGGGCTCTTTTAGTAATTTGGGCCAAGGGCCCATTATAGATTTTGGCCATTGATTCTTATAACAAGCACTACTTGTAGCATTATTGCTCACTCAGTTCAATAGCAACCCAGATGTTAGTTCAGGCCCAGAATTTCTAGAGCGCATATTCCATACCTCATATGCTTCACAAGTTGGTAACAATTTTGTTGTTGTTTGCAACACATCAAATTCCAAACACCACAACTTGCTTGACCCCATAACGAGCACGACGCACCACCCTACCTAGGGTGTGTTTGGATTACACTTAGCAAACGGAGGTTAATGTCCAACTTGATTTTGCAGAATTGATTTTGAGTAAAAGTGAGTTGATGTTAATGTGATTTATGTTTGGATGTTTTACTTAAAAAGTGATTATGAAAGAATGAATGTTGTTTGAATAATATTATTTAAAATCACTTTTAGACATATCATTACTAAAAGGACATAAATGTTGATATATATTATTTTCTAATATCATTACTTTAGTTTTTTTTTATGATACTCAAATATATGATCGAAAAATAATTTATCAAAAACAGTGAATATCTCATACACACTATAGACCACTGCCCCTTCACATATTGCTTACAAGCTCTTTTGGTCAAGCATTTACACAGAGGTCAACTCATGCTATCAAACCGTATTGATAAGGACCAAATTGATAATTCACATATGAACGTGAATTCACTCAACGAAGAAGCAATAAATAAATACTTATACTTGAACGTGGGTTTTATTTCAAATTGCGTTGATGAACAACTAAACATATATTGCAGCTTTCAATAAGTTATTAACGTGAGTTCAGTTTCTGCAATGAGTTATTAATTGTAGGGAACATGAGTTTTTAATTTTCAGTATGTTTTTGGTGTAGGCAAAGGCAATACCAGATTTTAGATTTTTAAAACGTGAAAAGTACTAGAATTATATATGTGGCAAACAGAGTGCCCACGTAATAACTTCCATAAGTAGAAAATATATCGAATTTGTGTATTCTTTTACAAAATTACATTTCTGTTGATTTCTACAAATATGAAAGTCTTCATATGCTTCTAAAGCTATTCACAACCCTAATTTCTCATTTATTTATCCTCTCTTACATTTTTTTTGTTTACTCCATCATTTTTAAATTTTAATTTAACCTCACTTCAATAATCAAAATTGTATGTCACATCTTTAAATTTGAATGTAAATACATTACATACATATTCATATATATAAATAGGATATATTATCTTTTTGAGTAAAATTACAAGTATAACACAAATATTTTGTAATAATTATATAATATTTATTTTCACTACATATCACGTTATTACATTTAAATACTTAAAATTTAATAATAAAAATAAATATGTGTTACAAGTATTTATATTGTAACTAAACATTCTCCAATTTTTTCCATAATAAAGAACGTGTACAAATCCCTTTGTTCTCTCCAAAATCTCTCTACGTGCTATCAGTTTTTAGTTTACTTGCTCTCTTCTTTATTTTAATTATGGATAATGCTAAATCAACAATACCAAATAAGTCCAATCAGTCAATAAATGAGATTTTGCCCTATAATTACTCAACTCATTACAATCTCAATTATTATTTGGGTCAAAACCAAAGTCAAAATAGGTCCATTAGTTGTATGGGCTGATTTTTCATTGTCCACTTAACATTATTGATATTATATTATATCAGATTATATTAATGAGAAATATTTGTTATATGATTAAGAGTTAATTAATATTTAGTTAACATTTATTTCGTAATTAAATTTTAAAAGTGAGGTCTATATATTAAAATTCATGATATGTGGTATAAACGTCGGCCAATAAGTATATTGACTAATTTTTAGTTGGGTGATGCTAAATGAACAATACAAAATCAGTCCAATCAGCTGATAAATGAGATTTTGGACCATAATTATTCAGCCCATTACATTCTCAATGATTATTTGTGCCAAAACCAAAGCCAAAATAAGCTCATTGGCGATATGGACTGGTTTTTCATTGTCCATTTAGTATTATTGTTTTTAGTTATACATAAAATATTTTTTTTCCGTAGTTACTCACTAGCTGCTGATTGTCTATATGTAATAAATTTCTTCAACGTGATTAGATGAATAATTATGCGGATCAGATTCACTTTTATTTTTTAATAATTGAACATGGAAACCCAAATTTAATGAGGAGTTCATGAGAGACTACATATATATATATCCACGGTAAACTGAAAACTAAAGGAAATAAATCACATTTTAATTAAGATTATTCACTTATATGTGACTGTGTATAGTTAAGAAGGGTGATGCTAAATAAACAATATAAAACTAGTCCAATCAGTCAATAAATTAGATTTTGGGCCATAATTACTTAGTTTATTACAATTTTAATGATTATTTGGACCAAAATCAAAGTCAAAATAGACCCATTGACTGTATGGACTAATTTTTCATTGTCCACTTAGCATTATTGAATTAGGAACTAGGAGCTCGAGTGTCTACAAAATTTTTTATAAAAAATGCTTGAAGAACAATATTTTTTCAGCCAAAACAGCCAACAAAGCTCATTTAATATTTTATGGCCCAAATAACATTTTAATCATGAGTATATTTTTAATGGGCTGGGTGATTGTGGCCCAAATTTCTATTTGTTGACTGTTTTGACTGGTTTTTTGTTGTACCTCTAGCAATGCTCATTATTTAAAGGATTGATATATTTAAATAAACAATAATATTTGACGTACAACAGAAATACATCCAACTTGTATCCAATGTGTGTTATCCATGTTACATGATGTGTGCTATACGTATATGTGTTATATATATAACACACGTTGGATACAAATTGAAGGTATTTTTGTTGTACGTTAAGCATTATTGTTAAATAAAATGCATATTAGTTAATGAATTTTCTTAACCAATGAAAAACATGTGGGCGGCATCCACTGGTCCTCTCATCTCTCCCTCACATTAGGTCGACATGACAAAGGCGACAACCACAATCAGCCTACATAGTCATGTCGTTGTACCTGGATAAGGAATTATACTGTTTGGTGCGTAATAATATAATATATGGATATGATTATTTCAATAATACTACATGTACAATGAAAAAATCTGTCAATGTAAATAATGGGTTAATTTTGGTTTTGATTTGGGCTCAAATAATCATTGAAATTGTAATGAGTTGAGTAATTCTAGCTCATGATCTCATTTATTAACTGGCTGAACTGGTTTTTCACTGTGCATTTAGCATGATTATTCTTGTATATGTTTTCCTTATAAATAGTAAGCGAAGCCTTTTCTTTTTTTATAGTAGAGCCACCAAGCAAATTTACATACATACATAGATCTATAGATAGTATTTGCACCAATTTGAGAGCGAAAAAATGAAAGTTGATCAAGTGCTCCACATGAAAAAAGGAATGGGTGAATCCAGTTATGCCAAAAACAGCTTGCTTCAGGTTATCTATAATAATCTCTACTCTCATCAACCAAGTTACTTCTCTTTTACATGAATAAATATTAATTGAGTGTGTTGGTTAGATTATATGTTATTGATGTATAGATATATAGAGTAGTTACAGATTAAAATAAACCAAAGCACCACATACAGTGTTGATGTGAGTAGATGAATTTAATTTGGACCTTTAAGCATATTACTTTTTTATATTCAACCACATAGTTCATGTGTATGAAAAAAATTACTATATTGAAAATCAATAGATCACTCAAGTTGAATAGAGTTTTGTGATTTAATTTGGCCATGCACATTTACTAATGGTTGTGAAGTGATACAGCAAAAGGTGATTTCTTTAGCGAAGCCCATGATAGAGGAAGCAATAACAAACCTCCTCTATTGCAAAACAGTCCCAAGAAGGCTAGTAATTGCAGATATGGGATGCTCCTCAGGGCCAAACACATTCTTAGTGGTGTCCCAAGTAATCAAATCTGTAGAGAAGCTGTGCCGAGAGCTGAGCCATGCATCCCCAGAATACCAAATCTTCATGAATGATCTCCCAGGAAACGACTTCAACAGCATCTTCAAGTCCCTTCCCAGCTTTAAACTTAAGCTAAGAAAAGAAATGGGACCTCATAATAATAACATTGGTCCATGTTACATTAGTGGGGTCCCTGGTTCTTTCTATGGTAGGATCTTTCCTACCAAAAGCCTCCATTTTGTTCACTCCTCTTATAGCCTTCATTGGTTGTCTCAGGTAATTTTTTATTATTTTTTCAAATAACTTATTCTCAAAATTGAACAAAACTAATTAAGAAGATATTATTATTAGTGTTAGAAATATATATAACACTGTCCTACCTCTCACATCACCATCATTATTATTATATTATTATCACGTACTTCTCTTCACTTCACCTAACACACTACACTTTGTCTAGTTTTTTATCTCTATTTTTTCCTTTTTTTTCTCTTATATAAATTCTGATTGTATCTCTTCTATAATATCATCAATATATACTATCAATATATTAATATAATCACGTCTATTCATTGTTAATCTTGTTCTATTATTCTAAATTTCAACCATGATTGGTAACTATCATTAGTTTCGATATATATTGTGTTTTATGCGCTCTCGATCATATTTTACTGTATAATTTGACCTTTATTTAAGCCTATACCAATTAATATTAAATCCTTAAGAAATATATATGGATTGTCTTGTTAATTATTATATTTATGAAATTATTAATAATTTGTCAGGTTCCTAAGGGTATAGAGAACAACAAGGGAAACATTTATATAAGTAGGACAAGCCCGGGAAATGTGTTGGATGCTTACTACAAACAATTTCAGAGAGATTTTTCATTGTTCCTCAAGTGCCGGGCCGAGGAATTGGTGGAAGGAGGGTGCATGGTTCTCACGTGTCTGGGAAGAAGAAGCGAAGACCCAACAAGCAAGGAGTCTGCTGGTTACATTTATGAGCTTTTGGCCACGGCTCTCAATCACTTGGTCTTCAAGGTGCTTATTTGTTTATATAGTAATATTTGTTGTAGAACAGAAATACATTCAACTAATATACATAACGTGTTATATATAATCATTATTGATTTTATATTTAATAAAGTGTATTATGTAGAATTAATAATGTGTATGATGGATGGATGGATGATTCAGGGGGTGATAAAAGCAGAGCAAGTGGACAAATTCAACATTCCAAACTACACAGCCTCAGCAGGGGAGCTAAAAGAGGAGATAATGAAAGAAGGATCGTTCAGAATAAATCGGATGGAGGTGTCGGCAGTAGAGTGGAATGAGTGTGGGAGAGTGGGGAAGCAATTGATGGGTGGAAGAAGTGGATCGTCGTCATACAGTGTGGCAAAGTGCGTGAGGGCTGTGCTAGAGCCTCTGCTCCTCGACCACTTCGGCGAAGCCATCATTGAGGAGGCTTTTCAGATATTCCAGCAACTCATAGCCGATACTATGTCCAACTCCAAAACTGAGTTCATCAATGTCACCATTTATTTGACGGCACCACCCTGCATGGATGCCATACAATTATACAATTAGTATTAATTAGCGATAAGGGTATGTGTACAATAAAAAATCAGTCAATACAGTCAATGAACCTATTTTGACTTTGATTTTGACCCAAATAATCATTGAGATTGTAATGGGCTGAGTAATTATGACCCAAAATCTCATTTATTGACTGATTTTTTATTGTACATTTAGCATCGCCCTTAATTAATTATCCACATATATATATATATATATATATATATATATATATATAATAATATTTACCGTACAACAATAATACGTCCAACAAGTATCCAACGTGTACTATATAAGATATGAGATGTGTGTATATGTACTTGTACTATACAAATAGCACATATTGGATACTTATTGGACGTATTTCTGTTGTACAACAAACATTATCGTGTATATATATATATAAATGTTTATCGTACAACTAAAATTGATCCAACTAGCATCCAACTTATTAAACACAATTGTATGGTTTATTTGTTAATGGATCCCATCAGCATATAATTACAAGTTGGATGAAAGTGTGATAATTTTATGTTATACATGTATTATTATAGTGTGTGTGTGTAAGCAGGTTGGGCTTCAACGTAACTCTTTCTCTTCAAACCCATTAATTAGGAGATGCGGCCAGGACCATTTTCTCAGTGTGACAACTCAGACCATATATTTGGTTATAACCTTGTCATACTTCTCCTTGGACTTATTCTCAAATCAAAATGGGCCCTAATATAATTCATTGTGGCAGTCCTTGATCAATTGGGTCGGAGAATAATGCTGTAATAAAATTCATTCCATTGCGATTCACAATTGATGTAATGATGATGGCTGCTTTATAATTACTAACGGGGTGATGCTAAATGAAAAATACAAAATCAGTTCAACCAGCTAATAAATGAGATTTTAGGCCATAGTTATTCATCTCATTACAATCTCAATGATTATTTGGACCAAAATCAAAGCTAAAATAGGCCCATTGGCTGTATGGACTGATTTTTCATTATCCAATTAGCATTATTGTGATTAATATTATTATTATTTTGGTTTGCAATGTCTTATGGTACTCTAATTATTTCTGCAATATTATTTGTTATTCTTCAGTGAGAGAGTGTATGTATACAGAATGTGAAATGATTTGAGTACCGCCACTGTATCTGTTTCCTGTGAGTTAACCAAATATTAGATAATATTAATTATAGATAATGTTTATTATTATAAAATAATTGATTAATCATAATAATAAATTATAGATAATATTATTAACATTGATTAATTATAATAATAAATACTATCAATGTTGACCAAATATTAGATAATATTAATTATAGATAATATTATCAACATTGAAATGACTTGTGAAGATTGAAATGGCTCTTGAAGAGTCGCAATTGCTCTTTATTTCATGTCTTAATATGTTCTTCTGTATTACTAGATGCAACTAATTAAGATCTACCCAAGAGTTGCTCTTTAAAAAAATTTACTTTTTTATTATTATTAGTTTTTAAGAATTATAGATAATATAAATTAGAGTTTAATTTTGATGCACTGACAGTGTAAAATTGTCCAATTAAAACAATCCGTTTATATAACTTTTTAGATAATAGGGGAGAGAAAACACAATCATGATTAACGTGGCAGCACATAATTGAATGACTGTGTGTAAAAAAATAGTTGTTCTGTACCTTTGACCGAGGTATGAACTGTCGCCGGAATCTGACTCAGTGTATGGGAATCAGATTCCGGCGACAGTTCATACCTCGGTCAAAGATACGGAACAATAGTATACTATCATTTGATGGAAATTAAATTATATTAATTATTATAAAACAAAATTGATTAATTATTATCTTTATATATATATATTGGTTGTCCACGGTTTCCGGAGCTTCGCCCCGACTAATCCGTCGCCCCGGGTCGCGTACCTGGGAATGGCATGGCAGGTGAGGCTCCCAACAATGATTTTTTCCATCTACAAGGCTCAAACCCGAGATCTTGCTTAAGGGACAACAAACTGCTTACCACTTGTGTCAATCAGGGACGGATGTATGTATAGTTCTACGGGGACTTATGCCCCCACTAGGTTTTTAATTTGTTAGTTAAAGTATATATAAATGTATATACTTTGTCCTCATTGTATTATTAAATTTGTCTTCACACTATAAAATATTTAAAAAACATCATTTTATATTTATATATATTAGTGATATAATATTTTTGCCCCATTGTTGAAATTTTCTGGATCCGTCACTTGTGTCATATATATATATATATATATATATATATATATATATATATATATATATATATATATATTATATCTATACATTCAAATGAACACTCACGAGTCACGATGATAAATACCGTACTAGTAATATTTTATTCTAAGCCAAGTCTAATAAGCGTGATCCTTATTTCATTGTTTTTAGGGTTTTTAATTTAGTACCCATAATGCTATATCAATTATATAAGCAATAATTATGATATTGATTTGTTGAATTTTAAAAATAGATATACAACTTTTTTGTAGTCACATAGATATCTGTAATTATAAATTTTATTGGATACCAAGATTTTTAAAGTAAGATTTTGGGTGGGCTGGGGATCAATCGACATGGTATTTTGTAGTAGTATCTGCATGGCAAGAGACAAAATGAGATTCCATCAGGTGATCGAATAGAACTATTTGTGTGATGATTCACTGTATCCACCTTGATTATATTCTCCGCGGATTCGATCTTAATTTTATCACATGATCATTAGACCACACAATTAATTTGTTCACATTCGTACATTTAATGAACACGTTCAGATAAAGTTTTATAGGAGGAACAAATTTAATAGATTGTAGTTGCATGTTTTTTTTTTTTCTTATTAAGAAAAGTATAAAGAGAAAATATTTAGTTTTTTAGTTTATTTTTAAAAGAAGAAGATGAAGACTATCATTATTTAATTATTTAAATTACAGA
Organism: Aeschynomene evenia; assembly: GCA_013621005.1. NCBI lineage: Eukaryota > Viridiplantae > Streptophyta > Magnoliopsida > Fabales > Fabaceae > Aeschynomene > Aeschynomene evenia. The sequence continues at coordinate 3,341,425 of CM024267.1, read as the reverse complement.
TCTATCCCCACTATTTTTTTAAATAATAATAACCTTACTATGAAACCACTTTCACATCTTATTCTATCAAGTTATACCTTTTATATTTATTTAAATTACTTTTCATTAAAAATTATCATGTGTACTTTTTAATTTATCCTAACATCTTTCTTAAGAAATAATTTTCATGTCCTTATTTGTAACTTTTTTCCAAAAAAATGTTTGTATATCTTTCTATATCCAAATAATTTCACAATTATTGTAATTTTTTATAAAAAGTACTTTTTCAATCACATCTAAATATATACAAAATTAATTTTTGCTTTTGCTTTTAATATCTGAGTCGTCAAACAATTATTAATTTGCATTTTTTATTAAAAGATAACAAGTTATGATAGGTGATATAGTATGATATTTATACATATGAAATTGTACATATTATATATATATATTAAAAATATTATTGTATTTTTAATATAATGTAGGTTGTGCATGTTCATTTGCAATATAAATTTATCATTTAATATATATACTTTTTATATTGTTATTACTCTCTTGTTTGTTTAATTATTTATTGAATCTGATAATATTTATTTCAATATTTTTAATTTAAAAATGAGAAATAAAAGTTAAATTATATGGTGGTTATTAAGATATATTAAAATTTAAAGATGATAAAATGTAGTATAGAAGGGAAATAAATAAACAATATCATTATTGTGAGCGACATAAATGTTTTGTATTTAAGGTACCCTCATCCGATCGAGTGGAGAAAATATTAATCAATTATGATTCTATCAAGACACATATATACATGTTATTATGATCCGAATTCGTTTTCATCTAACTATCGTCTTGTTGGTGATATATAATGTGATACTATAATATGCCAAAAAAAAAAAAAAAATTTAGTTACCGACAAATAATATTCTTAAAAATCCTGCATGTGAACGCGTACATAAATATTATTAAGTTTTCTTCCTAATGTGTGCTAATAATTATTAGGATTATTATACAATAATACTATATGAACAATGAAAAATCAGTCAATATAGACAATAAATCCATTTTAGTTTTGGTTTGAACCTAAATAATCATTAAAATTGTAATGAGCTGAGTAATTGTAGCCCATAATCTCATCTATTGGCTGGTTGGACTGGTTTTTTTATTATGCATTTAGCATTACTCTTATTATATTAATTAGTTTGAGTGGTGGCGTGCGACTACATTTCTTAATTAACTTTTAAGTCCAGTTCAATAAACCTAGTTGTATTTCATTAAAAACCCAGAGTAGTCTTCAACTAAGGGCTTTGATGAACTTCCACAAAAAAAAAAAATCATTTTACTAAATAAGATGTTTGATGGAGTATAAAAAATTTTATATTTGGATACAATTAATTTATATTTGAATGTAATATAAAAATATCTTTATTTAATCATAAATATATTTTATATTATTAAAAAAATGAGATTAATTACAATATATCGACAGTGTAAATATATTTTACATTGTCATCCAATTGTATTGTGACATATCATCTTTAAAAGGTAAGTAGTTTTTAAGAGTTGGTGAGATAGTTATTATTGAAAGAGAACATTTGACAATTTTCTATTGCTCGTCAGTGGATGATAATTATTCTCATAAAAAATACCTCTTTCAAAAATAAAAAATTATGGCTTTTAAAAAAAGATATGTTTTTACTTTTTATAGTGATTTTATTTGTAATAAAAATTATAATCCAAATATATAAGAAAAACAATAAGATAAATTTTTAATGAAAAAAGACTTTATTTTAACTATATAATATAAAATTCAAACAAACACTAAATATGAGAGAGCCAGGATTAAAATTCACAAGATAAAAAATGTTATCTTTGATAGTCTTAAGAATAAAAAACTTAAGTAAAAAAGTATTTTGAATGCTCTAAATATTACAATTATCTATTTATAATTCCAATACTTTTATTATTTATTTTATAACATATAATTCATCATTTTATATATATTTACATTTTCACTTATGACTATGTTGCATTCAAATTTTTAACTACTGTCTATATATTCTTTCAGTCCCAATTTGACTAACCTCTAATACATGGAAGGTATATACATTTTATTTTTTACACAAATGCTTAAGAAACAATATTTTTGCATTCAAAACAGTCAACAAATTTCATTTAATATTTTATAGCCCAAATATCATTTTAATTATGAATATATTTTTAATGGGCTGAAGTGATTGTGGCTCAAATTCTTATTTGTAAACTATTTTGACTAATTTTTTTGTTATACCTCTATCTATGTTCTATTTTTTTATTATTGGGGAAACTAAATTTATAATATCACAGTGAAGTTGGGAATTTTTTAGTCATATAACAATACACATGGCTTAAAATAAATTAATGCAATTGGGTTCTTTGCTGACTTTTTGCATGCGAAATACTGTACGTTGCAGCATTGAAATTGATGGAACCGGCAGTAGTTGCCCAAAATAATTGATGCGTATCTTAATGAGTTGGAGCTCTGATTTAATTATTAGCAAGTGTGCGATGATAGTTTCCTATAAATTTGACGCTTCTTTTTTGTACATCCAGAAGCAAAAACTACACACAGATAGTACGTAGTATTTAATTTGTTGCACAATTTGAGCGGAAGCAATAATGAATGTCGATCAAGTGCTCCACATGAATGAAGGAATGGACGAAGCCAGTTATGCCCAAAATAGCTTGCTTCAGGTTGTCACATCAACTGCTCTTTAATTTTACATAAATATTTCTATTTATTATTGATGTATATATATATATATATGTATCACCTAACATTATACTCACGAAATAATGTTTCTATATAATATCAAACTAATTAAAGCGTATCTAATCATTTAAAAATTAAATTAAAAACACTTTGGGTTTAATTAATTGCTATATGTAGAATTAAATGAATTACTTCATTGCTAATTCATTTGTTTTAAGTAAATAATAGGTGTAAAATAAAAATTTGTTCAATATTTATTTTTACCATTGAATTTCAAGAGTTTAAATGCAAAAGTGAATCCATATTAAAATTCATTAGTGTATAAATTAGGAAACATCATTTCCTATCATTTGATTTTAACATAAAGCTCACTCTTATATCTAAATTCATATAATCTAATAATAGAAATGAATATTGACAACGTGTTGATTATCTTTTATTTCTATATCACGTATTTCTTTACACATATATTATTTCTCTTCGTAATTTGTTCACTAGAAATTATTTGTATGCACCAATTTATAATCCTCTCATACCTTCACAATATTTTTAGTGGAAGATTGAGAGTGATTTTGAAGTTTTGGGTGAATTAATAGGGTAGTGGGTTCAATTTTTATTTTTATTTTGGTACAAATGAATATATAGATGGATGTAATGTTAGCGTAAGTATATATATATGACAATTTTGTGAATGAATAATAATAGGGTAATGTAATTAATTTTAATATAAGTATGTGCCGGTATTAACATTATTAGATATGATATTCACCTATCTTATTTAATTTATCTATTATATTTAATAATGATAAAGGAAATTAATTAATATACCAATAATGTAACAGTACTGATTATGAAAATGAAATAATAGATTTGATATTGATACAGCAAAGGGCAATTTCTCTAGCGAAACCCGTGATAGAGGAAGCAATAAACAACCTATACAGCAGAACAGTCCCAACAAGACTAGCAATTGCAGATTTGGGATGCTCTTCAGGGCCTAACACATTCTTAGTGGTGTCCCAAGTAATCAAACACGTAGAGAAGCTGTGCCGAGAGCAAAACCATGCCTCCCCAGAATACCAAATCTTTATGAATGATCTTCCCGGCAACGATTTCAACAGCATCTTCAAGTCCCTTGACACCTTTAAAATGAAACTAAGAAACGATGAAATGGGACCTAATAATAATAACATTGGTCCATGTTATATTAGTGGGGTCCCTGGTTCTTTCTATGGCAGGATCTTTCCTACCAAAAGCCTGAATTTTGTCCATTCCTCCTACAGTCTTCATTGGTTGTCTCAGGTAGAAATATGTATGTTTGTTAGTTATTCCGTTTTATTATTAAAATAAGAGCAGTGATAGAGGCACAACAAAAAATCAGCCAACACAGCCAACAAGTTATGCACAACATGTATAATATAAATTGCACAACGAATATTACATATTGTGCACACCATATATTACATGAAGTGCACAACATATATCACATGTTATAAGAAAGATGATACTACAACATGTGATATACATTGTGCATTTTATATTATATATGTTGTGCATAATTTGTTGGCTGTTTTGGCTGGTTTTTTTTGTACCCCAAGTATTTCCCTTAAAATAATGTTCAAAATTGAAAACAACAAATTGTGTATTGCTAAGTGAACCATGAAAAACCAGCTCATACAGCCAATGAGCTTATTTCGACTTTGGTTTTGGCCCAAATAATCATTGAGATTGTAATGGGCTGAGTAATTATGGTCCAAAATCTCATTTATTGACTGGTTGGGCTGATTTGTATTGTTCATTTAGCATCGCTCTAAAATTAAATCCTCTAGTTGGTTTATTGGATTAAATAAAATGTCAGGTTCCGGAGGGTATAGAGAACAACAAGGGAAACATTTACATAAGTAGGACAAGCCCGGGAAATGTGTTGGATGCTTACTACCAACAATTTCAGAGAGATTTTTCATTGTTCCTCAAGTGCCGTGCTGAGGAGTTGGTGGAAGGAGGATGCATGGTTTTCACGTGTTTGGGAAGAAGAAGTGAAGATCCAGCTAGCAGAGAATCTGCTGGTTACATTTATGAACTCCTCGCCACCGCTCTCAATCAATTGGTCTCCAAGGTACATATATACATACATTCGTGCTTAACTTAATCATTCATTCATTTTTGGAGTAAAAACACAATTTTATCTTGTATAGCATCAATTTAAGGCAATAGATACGAGCATATCGTTAGAGGTATAACAAAAAAACTAGTCAACAATAGAAAATTGGGTTTAAATCACTCGGCCCATTAAAAAAATACACATGGTTAATAATGCTATTTGGACCAAAAGTGTTAAAATGAGTTTTGTTGACTGCTTTAACTGGAAAAATATTGTTCCCCAAATATTTATGATATATATACTTTATCAATTAAAACAACTTAAACTTTAACGGGAAATGATATTTTATTATTTGATTTATCTTCTAGTTTAATTTGAAATGGCGATTTGACATTCAGTTTTGCTAGAGGAACAATATAATAGCCATCAATATAGTTAAAATAAGAGATATGAGTCAAAATTAAATATGCATCACTAAATACTAAAAATACTATTAGGTCATTAAATATTAAATATCCAGAGTTACTGAGTGACATTTATAATGACCTATAGTGGATATTAATTGGTCAGGGGGTGATAAAAGGAGATGAAGTAGAGAGGTTCAACATTCCGAACTACTTACCATGTGCATCGGAACTGAAAAGGGAGATATTGAAAGAAGGATCATTCAGTGTGAAGCGCACGGAGGTATCAGCTGTGCATTGGAGTCATTGTGGGAATGGAAGAAGTGCATTGAATGTGGCAAAGTGCATAAGGGCAGTGCTTGAATCGTTGCTCCTTCACCACTTCTCCAAACCCATCATCGATGAGGCTTTCCAGCTATACGAGCAACTCGTAGCCGATACTATGTCCAAGGATGATAAATCAACTCACTTCATCAATATCACTATGTATTTGACCACACCATCATGATCTTCTACTCAAAACCACACCTTTTTATCGTCAATAATATGTATGAACAATGAAAAATCAGCCAAGATAGACAATGAGTCTATTTTGGTTTTGGTTTAGGCTTAAATAATCATTGAAATTATAATGGATTGAATAATTGTGACCCATAATCTCATTTATTGACTGGTTGGACTGGTTTTTCACTGTGCATTTAGCATTACTCTTTTATCATTATTATTTCAAGCCATTAAATAAAGGATAACCACAGGGGGTGGAAATAAGTTAATTATCCAGTTGGGAACATGTATAAGAACATACATGCATAATGTTTCTATCAGGTTTTGATTTGAATAATGCAATAAGCCTTTATTGCATTTTGGGTTTTACTTTTACCCCATAGGAGGAATGAAGTGTTACACGGAGAAAGTGGCTTGTGTTTGTGGATATGAGAGCTGCATTACTGGAATATCATATTTTAAATTATATAGACATTAATTTTTAGTATATGTAAAAAATTCATCTGATTCTATATTTTTGAAGATTATAGTTTTTATTTATAATATTATAAAAAAAATTATAAAATTTCACATTTTAAAGTATGTAATCTTCAATTTCTACTTCATGTGAAAAATTTATTTGATTCAATATTTTAAAAGCTTTAGTCTTTATTTTATAATACTACAAAAAAAATTATGAAATAATCTCACATTTTAAAGTATGTAACCTTCAATTTCTAATATATGTGAAAAATTCACGTAGTTCAATATTTTGAAAGTTATAGACCTTATTTTCTAATACAACCAAAAAAATTATGAAATCTCACATTTTAAAGTATATAAGCTTCAATTTCTACCGTATGTGAGAAATTTATGTGATTCATTATTTTAAAGGCTATAGTCTTTATTTTGTAATACAACAAAAAAAATTGTGAAATTTGACATTTTAAAGTATATAGCCTTCAATCTCTACTATATGTAAAAAAAATTCAGGTAATTCAATATTTTTAAGACTATAGTCTTTTATTTATAGTGTATACAAAAATTATGAATTATCACATTTAAAAGTATAAAACCTTCAATTTCTACTATATATAAAAAATCATGTAATTTAATATTTTGAAACTATCTTTATTTATAATACAACCAAAAAAATTGTGAAATATCACATTTTAAAGTATATAGCTTTCAATTTTTACTATATGTAAAAAATTCATGTGATTCAATATTTTAAAGGCTAGGTTTAATTATACTACTTGCAAGTCCCTATAATTTGATCAAATTTTTAATTTAGTCCCTATAATTTAAAAGTTTAGAATTGAGCCCCTATTAATATTTTAAAGGCTATAATATTTAATTTATAATACAACAAAAAAAGGTTGAAATTTCACATTTTAAAGTATATAGCCTTTAATTTCTACTATAAGTGAAAAATTCAACTGATTCAATATTTTAAAGGTCATAGTCTTTATTTTATAAGACAACAAAAAAATTATGAAATCTCACATTTTAAAGTATATAACCTTCAATTTCTACTATATGTGAAAAATTAATGAGAATCAGCAATTTAAAGCCTATAGTCTTTATTTTATAGTGTAACTAAAAAAATTGTGAAAACTTACATTTTATAGTATATAACCTTCAATTTCTACTATAAATATAAAAATCATATAATTCAATAATTTATAACCTAAAGTCTTTATTATATAACATAACAACAACAAAATTGTGAAATCTCAAATTTTAAAGTAGATAGCCTTCAATTTCTTCTATATGTGAAAAATATCATGTGATTCAATATTTTATAGGCTATAGTCTTTATTATCTAATATAACTAAAAAAATTATGAAATCTCACGTTTTAAAGTATATAGCCTTCAATTTCTAGTATATGTGAAAATTTCATGTGATTCTATATTTTAAAAGCTATAGTCTTTATTTTATAATACTATAAAAAAAATTATAAAATCTCACATTTTAAAGTATGTTACTTTCAATTTCCACTTTATGTAAAAAATTCAAGTGATTCAATATTTTAAAGGCTATAGACTTTATTTTATAATACAGATAAAAAAAATTGTGATAACTCAAATTTAAAAGTATATAGCATTCAATCTATACTATATGTAAAAAAAATTCATGTAATTCAATATTTTGAAGAGCCTATTATAATACAACTAAAAAATTGTGAAATCGATCTCACATTTTAAAGTATATACCCTTCAATTTGTACTATATATGAAAAAATTATGTAATTCTAATATTTTGAAGCCTATAGTCTTTATTTTATAATACAACTAAAAAAATTGTGAAATCTCATTTTTTAAAATATATAGCCTTCAATTTCGACTATACGTGAAAAATTTATGTGATTAAATATTTTAATGGCTAGAGTCTTTCTTTTATAATAGAACCAAAAAAATTATGAAATATCACATATTGTAGTATATAGCCTTCAATTTCTGCTATAAGTGAAAAATTCAAGTGATTCAATATTTTAAAGGCTATAGTCTTTATTCTATAAGATAACAAAAAAAATTATGAAAATTCATATTTTGAAGTATATATATATGATCTTTACTTTCTAGCTAGTATATGTAAAAATTCATATATGATTCAATATTTTGAAGACTATAGTCTTTATTTTATAATTCTACGAAAAAATTGTAAAATCTTTAATTTTAAAGTATATAGCCTTCAATTTATACTATATATGAAAATTTCATGTGATTCAATATTTTAAAGGCTATATATATATAGTATTTATTTTATAATACAACAAAAAAATTATGAAATTTCACATTTTAAAGTATATAAACTTCAATTTATACTATAAATAAAAAAATTATATAATTCAATAATTTATAATTTTTATTTTATAAAATAATAAAAAAATTGTAAAATCTCAAATTTTAAAGATTATATATCTATTCATTCATAGATAGGAAGAACAAAGTGTTAAGTTACATGGAAAAAGTGGCTCGTGCGTGCATTGCATTTTCTGGATTTTAGGCTGTAATGTAACTAATTTTACATAATGAGAGTATCGGTATTTCATCCCAGCAGCAATACCACTCTTGAAATAAATATTCACACAACTTTTAAGAGTTAGTCCAAGCCTTCTAGCTAGGCAAACAAACTCAGACATTGTATTAATAAGTTAGATAAATGGAGATCACAATGTAATTTATCGATTAAAAGATAAATATCCTAATAAAATATCTACTTTTAATATTTATCATTTCTTACTCGAGATCCTCATCATCGTTGATTTTCAAAGAGAGACACATTGCATATGGCCAATTGGCCATATTGTATTACTTTATTTGTTTGTGGGTCAGAATGGCCTGTATGTAAACAGAAACTTGGAGTTCAACTCAAAAGGTGGCTGTTTCTCTTTAAACCCATTCCAACACCACTTGGTTTTTGGACCCAAAACAGACCACGTTTTTAGTATCTTTTTGTGTTATTTTTCAGGAACAATAATTGATCTTTAAACTTCAATTATGAGGCAAGCATGGCCCTAGTTCGGCAGCTAGCTAATTTACTGAATTCTTTTAAAATAATAGTTCACGGGCCGAAGTAATGTCTTATCACTTTTTTTTTCCTTCCATATTATGTAGTTTGCCTTTGGTCAGAATGGGTGTTTTTTGTCCTTTACTCTAATTATAAATTACAGATTAATTCATTAATTGTTCGTTTGCCATTTTTAGAGCTGAAATTTATTTTTTTACGGTTTAGTCTGATAATTTTAAATAGAGTAAAATTATTTTTACAACTTAAATACTTATAACATTATACAATACTATTTATCTTCACTGTCAACTTTTAAGTGGACCATATTTTACATTCAAATACTTAAAATTTAATAGTGAGAGTAAATATTTTATATTATTTTAAGTATTTATGTTTTACATCAAATATTACTAATTTTAAATATATTACAATTACAATTATTTTCCTTTTAAGAATTCTTGACCACTATTCTTAAGAAACTCGTTGAAAAATTCATGAAATAATAACATAACAAATATATATGTATATATATATATATATATAACTTAGTGTGACAGTAATTTGTTTCGTGCAAGATAAAATAAATGAGTGTGGCGAGTTTGTATAAGAGCCACGAGAAAAGGGTGTGACAAGTCGCGGTTGCACGTCTTTATTTTATGGCCTCTCTCTTTGATCATCTTAACGTTATATTCTATTCTAATATAATATATATATAAGCTGAGTCTAATTAAGCATGATTCTCATTTCATTTTATTAAATATTTTTCCATCGATATGATGCTGAATGTTATTTATTCCACGTACATACATACACACAGTATAGTCAGCATGCATGACAAGAGACAAAATGATATTCGGTAAGCTATGAATAAACATTTGTGTGATGATGATTCATATTATCATCCACCCAGCTCTTTTAATTTGCTGATTCTGTCTTAGTTTTATCACATCACATCGTCATTGGAAACAAGAGTGAAACACTGAGAAATTAATAAAATGAGATAAAAATATATTATCCTTAATTATGATTAATCATCCTTTTGAATATGTATTATCATAATTTTGTTGTATATAATAAAAATCTTCTAGTTGAATGTATTATTATTGTACAATAATCATTTCTGTTAATACATATAATATTAGTGCATTTATATTTTTTTCTATCTACTTTATATTTTTTATTTTTGATATGACAATCATACAAATACTTAAATTTTTATTTAAATGTGATAAAGTATGTGAATATATATATATATATATATATATATATATATATATATATGCGCGCGCGCGCACTATTTGTATGTATCTAATTATCTATAACACTTTTAAATTTATTTATAACAAAAGGAGTGTGTAACATCGTTAACAAGCAAATCACTGGTCAAATCAGATTAATGAGAGGATAGCAGTAATAGATTTTCAAATATCTCTTAGCAAAATAAAACGTGAGGGTCATAACAGAATTTGGTGGGTTCTGCATCTTCATATACGATATATATGTCGGAAGATATTTGTGTTGTATATGAAAATTTTCATTTAATAATTCTCTCGTGTAGTCTCTCTTTTCCTTTTATTGCATGATTTATTGTATATGTATATTTGGTGAGTATTGCTAGAGGTATAATAAAAGACAAATTAAAATAGTCAATAAATAGGATTTTGGGTCACAATCACCCAATCCATTAAAAATATACTCATGATTAAAATGTTATTTGGGCCATAAAATGTTAAATGGACTTTGTTGGCTGTTTTGGATGATTTTTGTTGTTCTCCAAGCATTTGTGATATTTGGTAAGTGGGTGTTGTTATTTACATAGTAAAAAATCAGTCAATATAAAAATTTTCCATGATAATTATTCAGTCTATTAATAATTAACTCCTTCAAAAGAGTTTTATTTGGCCCACAATATTACCAAATAGACCTATTGATTGTTTTGACTGTTTTTCTATTGTTAATCAAATATTTTCCTCTATAAAAATATGATTTAGGGATTAATTATCTTGCTTTTTTACATTGTTATTGTGAAATAATAAAAAGTTGTCGTCATGTATTTTATATTAAAATCAATGCATTTTGAATTTAAAAGAAGCAATTGCGCGGTAGATATAATATGTCACATTAGTATTATTAACTGAATATATAAAATATATTTATACGGTTACTATATTATAATTAATATATATATATATATATGATCTATATTGTATGATAATATAATATACAACCCTACCATCACACTCTACTATCATTATTATTATTGTCTACTTTACTTCATTAAATCTAAATAACATGGCTAGAAGCACAAAAAAAATAGTCAAAACAGCCAACAAATATGAATTTGGGTTACAATTACCAAACTCATTAAAAATATAGTTATGACTAAAAGTGTTATTTAGGCCATAAAGTGTTAAATGAGCTTTGTTGACTGTTTTGGTTAGTTTTTTGTTTTGCCAAAACATTTGTGAAATCTAAATATACACTATACTCTCCCTTTCTCTTTCTCTTTCTCTTTCTCTACTCTCCATTTCTTCTATAGATGCTGGTATGTCTTACATGCATAGAACAACTAATTCTTAACAACTTAAAGTCAATATCTATTCTACATATATCTTTTAACTTTAACATGAATCATACCCCTAAAATAATTTAACAGTGAAAATTAGATATTAATTGTAAGTTATTAAAAATTAGTCATTCTAGCCTAACTGTATTTAATATACTTTTGTACTTTATGTTGTGGCAACAATTTTTTCATATGCAGTATACATTCATATGTAATTGTTCTAAGTCATTATCACATGCATGTTTAATTAAGTGATGCTCCTCCTATTATTAAGTTTCAGGAAAGTGGCTCCGACCCTGCAAGTAGGGGTTTGGTCAATAATTAACACACATCTTGAAAGAGTAATGTTATTTACGTAAAAAATTATTCAAAACTGATTAATATGAAAAATTTGAGAGATAATCACTCACTTCACTAAAAATTAATTTATTAAAGTGATTTTTTTTATCAAAAAGTATTCAAATGAACCTATTAACTAGTATAATTGTTTTTTTTTTTTAAAAAAAAAGCCAATATAGACGGAGTAGATGGATCCCCATGCTGCAACGTACATTATTAGAAAATTGAGCATTTTCAACATTGAATGTGTCAATAAAAGTATTGTCAATAAAAGTAATATTGATAATTAGTGGCCGTAGAAAATACTTAAAACTAGTTTATGAGTTTTTTCAACAGTAATTAATTGTCAAACAATGTTTTATGACTATTTTTAACGGCCAACGAATGTCAACATATCTTTTTCTTACAATATTTTTATCAATATTTTTCGACAATTACATGTTGAAAATGATCATTATTGTTAATGATCATTATTGTTGTAGTGGTAACAGCCAATAAGAAAACAAAATAGATCCATTGGCTATATTGGCATTGTACACCAACCATTATTATTTTAAACATGTCACAATATTATTATCTTTAAAAACAATACATATATTTTTAGCATAGAAATTGTTGATTTTGCTCAAACATTTTAACTTTATCTCATATGGATGTCATGTTATACATATAAAGCTTTATTTTCTTACTTAATTCTTTAAATTTTAATTTGTATAATTAGACTTTATTTATCAATAAGATTTATAATTCATTTTAATAATAAGGATGATTAAACTAAAGAAAACTTCAATTTGTACAATAAGACATATAGATGAAATAAAAATAACTAGCTATTTCAAAGCTGAATCAGTAGTATTTCTTAAAAAAAATTGATATGGATAAATAAGATAACATTATTATATTGAAACATTATTTAAATGTTAGGACGAAATTGAAGAAGAAAAAAGGATGAAATTGAAAGGCCTGAAATAATGAGAAATAAAAATAGAGCTTTTACCTTACAATAATGTTATTTTAACACTTTAAAAATAAAGTCTCAATTAGGCACTTAGCAATATTTGTTTTGTGATATACAATACAAGACTCAAATACATGTACAATTAAGAAATATAATATATATACATAAATATTTATGTATTATATATTTTGTTTAATAATATATACAAAACATATTTTGTAATGTGTATTCTGTATTTACGTCTTTTATTAAAAAATGACACAAAAATACATTAAATTTATGCACAAATACATAAATTCTTGTTCATGTATTTAAAAATAAACAACTCAATTATACGTATTTGATTTGTACACGTATATTTGTTTCGGTATAAAAATAAATGCTAATCTATAGACTATAGGTATCTAATTGACACACTAACCGTACTTGTTTGAACTAACACAAGTCTTTATTATATTTTATGAAATCTACAAAAGGCTTCCACATCTATATATAGGGGTGTGATACGGGTTTTATAAGTACATAAGTGACACAAGTATTCAACTAAACTATATAGGAGTATCTACCAAAAAAAAAACTATATAGGAGTGAAACAGATTTAACAAAAAAACAAAAGAATGGAAGTGACACAAGTGCTACACATGAATGGAGGCGATGGAGAAACAAGCTACGCGAAAAACTCCTACTTTCAGGTATAATTAGAATAGTTACTTTTGCTATATATACAGTAAAATCAGTAAATTTATTCAATATAAAAATTTTAGGTTACATTAATATTTTACTCTTATTATCACCCTTATATTTGGACGAAAGAAAGCCAAATTAAATCTATTAACTGATTTTTCATTTTATATCAATTTTCTTTTAAAACAACGTGTAATAAAAAATAGAACATTGTTATAGATATAACAAAAAAATCGGTCAATTCAGTCAACAAGTTATGCACAACAAATATTACATGTTGTGCATAACATATCACATGTTGCAAAGAAAAATGACGTTGCAACATGTGATATATATTATGAATAATAGGTGATATATATTGTACAACACATATGATATACATTGTGTATTTTATATTATATATGTTATGCACAAAATATTAACCGTTTTCACTGAATTTTTATCGTGCCCCAAATATTTAATTAAAAAATATCTTTTTTCTTCTAATTGATCTGTTCTTTGTACTAATTGCATACAAGCTCCCATGTTTTGTTTTTTTGTTCTGTATTTTATGAAATAAAACATACAGCGAAAGGCGATTGGTTTGACAAAGGGTATGAGAGAAGAAGCCATAAAAAGCATGTATTGCAGCAAACTCCCAAAAAGGCTTGCGATTGCGGATTTGGGTTGCTCTTGTGGACCAAACACTTTGGTTGTGATAGAAGAAGTTATAAAGTCGGTGGAGAAGGTTTGCCAAAATCTGAAGCATCAATCTCCCGAATACCTGGTGTACATGAATGATCTACCGGGCAACGATTTCAACACCATATTCAAGTCCCTCCACAGCTTCAAAGAGAAGTTAATTCATGAGTTTGAAGGTAGTAGTGGGATTGGTCCATGCTACTTCACCGGGGTTCCCGGTTCTTTTTATGGCAGGATCTTTCCAACCAAAAGTTTGCATTTTGTCCATTCCTCTTATAGTCTTATGTGGCTATCCCAGGTATATATATTTTCATTATAACTATTATAATTATTTCATTTTTTGCCTATTCAATTGCTAGTTGTTTAATTTATCTTCTGACATGAAGGGCCTATTTAGATTACATTACTGTTTCTAATTTTTTTTAGCTTCTAACGTATGAAAAGCTATATTTATCTTGAGGTGATCGATGCTAAATGCATAATGAGAAACCAACTAAATCAGTCCATAAATAAGATTTTGGATCACAATTGTTCAGTCAATTACCATATAAATAATTATGTGGGCAAAAAACAAAGTCAAAATAGGCTCATTGACTGTATTGGCTGATTTATCATTATACACCAAACATTATTGTTTATCTTGTTTGACTATATAACTTATGACTTATCTAGAAGTTATTTCAGTACTTTTGAAGAATTCTATATGCACTTTTCAAAATAATTAAAATAAATTTTTTTATTATTTTATGTCCACATGCAAAAATTATTTATAAATTATTTCTCAAAAGTTAGTTTTATATAAAGACTTAAATAATTATTTATCCAAACTGGGACCGTAGTCTAGGTGGGTTCAATACTAACTATGTATAAAAATAGAGGTGTTGTAATTTGCACAATGAAAAATCAGTTAAACTAGTCAATATAAAAATTTTGGCCATAATCATTCTGCCCACTAAAAACTAACTTATTAAAAAGAGTTTTTTTTTACTCAAAAGTTGTCAAGTTGACTAGTTTTTCAATATTCACTTATTAGTATTAATAATAATAAAACATTAATTACTATTTGTATAATGAAAAAACAATCAAAATCAATATGATATGCATAACATATATCACATGTTGTAAAGAAAGATGATGTCATCACATGTGATATATGTTGTGCACAACATATCATATATATTGTGCATAATATATAATATACGTTGTGTATATTACATATTAAATATTATATACTATTTTTTTTCACTGTTTTAACTGATTTTTGACGGTATACCGATAATTTTTTATAATATTTAGATAATAAAAAAGATTATAACAACGTCCATGACTAGAGGCATGATCCATGTGTGTGAGTGGGCGTTACATTTGGAATGAATACTTGGAGCAGTGGATAACTTGGTCCAAAATAAAACAATAGAAAGATTATATTTAAACTTGTAATATTTATAATTTTATAAGATTATGATTTTTTTTCTTTGATTTTATTGTGTTTAACATTATTTTTCTTATATGTATACAAACTTGAAGTTTGTTCTACTTGTTTTCTTTAGTGCGGGAAGATTATAGATTATTGAAGTAAAGTAATAATAATAATAATAATTAAGCAGGTTCCAGAAGGTGTAGAGAATAATAAGGGGAACATATACATGGCAAGAACGAGTCCGTTAAATGTGTTGGAGGCATATTACAGGCAATTTCAAAGAGACTTCTCGTTGTTTCTCAAGTGTCGTGCACAAGAGGTGGTTGAAGGGGGTCGTATGGTCCTAACATTTTTGGGAAGAAAAAGTGATGATCCATCTTCCAAAGAGTGTTGTTATATATGGGAGCTTCTCGCTCTCGTTCTCAACGATATGGTCTCTGAGGTACATTTCATATATGGTTTATGAAAAGATGTACATAAACTTTAAAATTAAAGATATAGTATTGGGAAATGTTTTTCTTTTTATCATTTAAGATGAATATATACATCTATCTAATATAGGTCTGTGGTGTAGGGAATGATAAAGGAAGAAGAAATGGAGAGGTTCAACATCCCTCAATACACGCCATCCCCATCGGAAGTGAAATTAGAGGTTGTGAAGGAAGGGTCATTCACGGTGGAGCACCTAGAGGCATCTGAAGTAGAGTGGAATGACTCCGATAATGCTTTTGATGACTCATCAAGACCACCTAATAACGGCGACAACATAGCAAAGTGCATGAGATCTGTGGCTGAGCCTCTGTTGGTAAGCCACTTTGGATTTGGAGAAGTCATGATTGAAGAGGTTTTTGCCCGCTACCAAAAACTCCTCACTCATCGAATGTCTAAGGAGAAAACCCAATTTATCAATGTCAGCATATCCTTGACCAGACGATCGACCATAATTAATCAAGAATGAACTCCTTGTTTATAATATTTAATTTGCATGCATATTTCTGGTTTGTGACAAGAGATGCTATTTTAAAATATGATGATGCTAAATATACAATGAAAAATAAGTCAAATTAATCAATAAATAAGATTGTGGACCATAATTACTCCGTCAATTGTAATTTTAACGACTATTTGGGCGAAAAACAAAACTAAAATTGGCTCATGAACTATATTGACTGGTTTATCATTATACACAAAACATTAGTTTAAAATACCATATGTCATCTAACATATGTTAAAAAAGCATATTTCAAAATAAAAATATCTTCCATCCTCCTTAATTATTACTATGTTTCAGTGTATTTGCTACAAGAAACCTAGATTTTACTACTGTTTTATCATGTTGTATCATCATACCTAGTAGTAACAGTAATTTGTGATATGTTGTATGTAATAAATATTCGTGGAGATTATGATGATAAAAGTTTTTTTTTTATTTCATTAATTAATAACTTCTTCAATATAATGATGGTTTCTGTTTGAAAAATATAATAATTATGATTTTGTTAGTTTTTGTTTGGTTTAGTGTTGGGAAGAATTAAGTTTAATTGAGAGAATTATTTTTTAAAGTATATATATTTGGTTAAATATTTTAAAAGTAATTAAGTTTAGTGGAATTGTTTTTGTTTGGAAATAAATATTAGCCAATTGACATTTAGTACAGTAATAAATATTAGCCAATTGTCATTTAGTACAGTAATAAATAGTTGCTTAAGAATACGATGAAACACTTAATTGCTAATTAGGTACAACGTTTGCATTGACCTTACCTGAATTGACATTTGACAATGTGAAATAAATATTAGCCAATTGTCATTTAGTACATTAATAAATATTAGCAAACAAATAATAAATAATGCTATATGTACAACAGATAGAAATTAATAATGAGTCAAATAAACATATTTAATGTAATAAAATACATAAATTATTATTAGGATTTAATTTTTAAATAATCTTAATTTTATTTATGTAATTTATAATTTAATAAGTTAATTTATTATTGACTCTTTTTTATTATACATATAGATTTGTTCAGTAATAATAGGCCAATTGTCTTCATTTGATTTTGATGATTCCAGCCAACAAAAAGTGCATTATTTACATTTAATAGCAGTATTATGATGGAATCTATTGACAAGTGGTGCCGTTTTGTTACTTATTCCTGTGTAATATTTCTACAAGTTTTCAACCAAGACAATGCACGCAAGTTGCAACAAATCACAAAATAACCATCAACCAACACATCCAACAAAGAAACCGTATGGGTACGGATATGAACTACAA
This sequence comes from Aeschynomene evenia, assembly GCA_013621005.1. NCBI lineage: Eukaryota > Viridiplantae > Streptophyta > Magnoliopsida > Fabales > Fabaceae > Aeschynomene > Aeschynomene evenia. The sequence goes on along the minus strand of CM024267.1, from coordinate 3,323,260 downwards.
TACACACAAAATTAAATGAAGAGGAATATTATATGGATATCTAAAATTATATAGAGTTTAATTTTGATACACTGACAGTGTAAGAGTATTTTATACTGTCGTCCAATCAAAACACTTTGTTTATATGACTTTTCAGGTAGTGGGAGAGAGAAAACACAATCATGGTTGACGTGTGAGCACATGATTGGATGACTGTGTAAAACAATGATACACTGTCAGTGGATGAAAATTAAATCCAATTATATATTTACCATACATTAATTAAGATTAATAATAAATAAAAATAGTTTAATATTAAGGCAGGAATAATATCAAAATCCGAAGACGAAAAAATGGATCTAGATATATACTTACAAGATACGAAAAAATTAAATATATAAATAGCATTTTTATCAAAGTAAAAGACACATGATAGTCTGAAGTTTTTGTTTAGGACGGTGAACAACCAAGAAAATAATATCCGTCAAAGCCGGCAGTTATTTCCTCCTTGTTAGTTTCGTTTCATTCACCTAAAATAATATTATATGAACTTTAAATAGTCTATAAGATGGATATATATATGACAAAGCTGGCTGGATTATATATTATTTCTACACCATTATAGACTTATAGTCTATTGTGATATCAGAACCACCAGTGGAGTAGTAGTGATTATCATTAATTCCTCCATGGTCAAGAAGACGGTCTTGAAGGTTGATATCAATTGTCTCAAATGCAAAAAGAAGCTCCTCAAAATTGTGTCTTCCCTTCAAGGTAATTATCACCACAAACTGACACTTGGCAGGCATATATATATATATATATATATATATATAGATTTGCTTGAATAAGTTATTGGACTTAAGTTTTTTTGGATATATAAAGAAAACTAAAGTGTTATGAGAGATTTAGTTAGAATATAAATGAACACTATTGGTAGTATTGATGGAAAAAATAGATAGGCAAAACCGTAAAAGTTTAGGTGTCAGAATTATAAACTTCATATAATGTTTTTTTTAAGAGCAATGTAAAATTCACAATGAAAAATCAACCCAACCAGCCAATAAATGAGATTATGAGCCACAATTATTCAGTCCATTATAATTTCAATGATTATTTAGGTCCAAATCAAAGTCAAAATGAATTCATTATCTACATTGGCTGGTTTTTCATTGTGCATATAGCATTATTGTTTTTGTAAATAATATTGGTGATATTTAATTTAATATAAATTTTCAGCATTGCTAGAGGCACAACAAAAATCAGCCAAAACAGCCAATAAATAGGAATTTGGGCCACAATCACTCAGCCTATTAAGAATATACTCATGATTAAAAGTGTTATTTGGGCCATAAAATGTTAAATGAGCTTTATTGACTATGTTGACTGGTTTTTTGTTGTGCCCCAAACATTTATTATAAATTTTTATTGAAGCGCAGGGGTGGATAAAATTGAAGCTGATGAAGCCAAGGGTACGTTGACGGTGACAGGGGATGCAGATCCATATGATATAATAGTGCGCATAAGGAAATCTGGCAAACATGCTCAAGTTGTGAGCATTGGGCCTCCCCCTGCCCCTCCAAAGCCCGATGCTCAGAAAAAGCCCGAAGAGAAGAAAAAGCCCGAAGAGAAGAAGAAGCCCAGCCCAACATGTTTGGATCAAGTGCCCTATATGCATATTCCCCCACATTGCTACCCACCAGTTGTGGTGCATATGCAAAGGTGGGATGAGCCCACTCCATCTTGCACTATATTGTGACTCCTCTAAATAATTTTTATAGACAATTTTAGAAATTTTAATTTCTCAGAAGCGGTCCTTATTGTTCCATTTTTTTTAAAAGGATAATATATATGAGACAAATTAAAGAGAAAATAATTAGGTATTATCATCGCTGTGGATATCCACTGTGGAGTGGCGGGGAGAGCATTGGAAACTTGAAAAGAGAGGGCTCTCAATAATGTATTTTTGGGGTCGACGTGTCATATTTTTGTGAATGACATAGAAAAGAACACAGAGGTGCACATTTATTTTAATTTATTTCATGTGAAGTGATTATAGTTGTGGATCGCAAATCTCTTCGATGTGCAAATGCTGTACAAGCCCCTGCCCATTAGTTACTTAGGTAAATCTTCATGTACAACAATTATATATTCAACTAGTATTTAATGTGTGTTAAGTAAAATATATAATATGTTTTATATGTAATATTTGTTACATATGACACATAGCACATACTGAATACTAGTTAGATATATTTTTGTTATACATATACTATTACCAGTGTGCTAAATAATATATAATATCATTTTTGTTCTCTATACTTTAAGCTTTTGAAAGTCGTCACATCAAAATTAAATAATAACATATGCACACCATTTTTAGTATATATATTACTTTTACATAAATAAAAAACAAAAAAGATATATACACTATTAACATTTTCTATTATTCTCCCTTTGAAAAGGTTGCAGAAAAATGGTACACAATTCCTTTTAATGCAAGTCATTGCATAAAAGAGCATCTTACATGAGCAACGTGTGTGTATTTGCTTTCAGTATAGGACAAAACAAAAGATTTGATGGAATCATCTCTTTATTATGAAAGCAGATCATCAGGAGTACTTAGTAGGACAGCAGTTTGATAGTAACAAAAGTAACTATACTTAATAATAAATATATTATTTATATAGTTTTTCTTAATATAATATCAACTTTATTATTCTTAGATTCCAATTTTCAAACTCTTTATATTTCATAATTAAATGACCTTAATGGATTCCCCATTGAATTGGCATCAAATTTTGGATATCAATGTATGATTACTTTGCTAATAACTCATATATAACATCGCGATGATATTTTGAAATGTTTACAAATAATATTTCTTCATTACAAGAGGACAAGGTCCACTGCCTATATATATATGGTTCCCCACTTTTCCTGCTTTTTAATATTTATTTTGGGGTTAAATATATGGAAATCACAAATTAAATAGATCATTAGTTGAATGAAGGTAGAATTGCGATCATGGCTGCTGCGAATTACAGTGAAGGTTGGTCATGTTTGGGCGTGGTACGCATCATATTATAAAATTAATTAAGAGTGACCTAATCTTCAATTAGGCACGCCGAAAGTTATTAAGGTGGGGACATTCTAGCTTTCATATATATTTGAAATAGCATACAGAGCACGCATTAAAAATATACACGGGAAATTAAATACTTTTAATTTAAGGAAAATGCTAAATGCACAATAAAAAATCAGCCAAACCAGCCAATAAATGAGATTTTGTGCCATAATTACTCAGCCCATTACAATCTCAATGATTATGTGGGCCAAAATCAAAGTCAAAATATGTTTATTGGTTATATTGACTGATTTTTCATTGTACACTTAGCATTATTGTTAATGTAAACTGATAATAAGTATATATAGAAATACAAGTATATATGTATATGTTACCTAATTAAGCAAAATAACATATATTAATCAATAATGTAACTTTGAATGAATACGCAATGTTAGAAATAAACATTTTGAAACTAATAATGATTTAACATTGTAATTAAACTTTTAAAAATTTTGAATTAATGTATAATAATCAAAGTTGAATTACTAGTTTTAAAATATTAGATTATTACACATGATGACTGATTTTATGGTGTACATATAACATTATTTGTAGTAATTGAATTTCATGGTGAGTAAAGAGATTCACTCATGAATCAAAATTAAAGACATAAAAGAGACAACAAATTAATAAATCTTTACTTTATTCTTTTTCAATACAAAAAGAGGACCTTCTGTTCTTTTTCTTGATGGAACATAATTAACAGGAAGGCATACATATATATATATATATATATATGTATGCATCTCTATGTAGTTGTGGTTTAAGGTAAGTAAATAAATGATAGTAGGTACCTTACCTAGGAATATTGCGAAGGAAGATTGATTCGCTTTTCAGAAAAAATCGCAGGAAGTAGTGCATTATCTCTGAGCTGAGATTCTGCTGCATTGCATGGGATCGTCCCGGGCGAAGCGAATAATATTATTGTTATTGTTAGTAAGTATGTATAAAGCTGCAAAATGCAAGCAACAAGTAAAGTCCAAGCAAACTCTAATACGTACAGTCCACAGATATAATTACCGTGCCTGAAACCTGATCGAAAACAATGATAACAATGGATAGCTAGATAAAGAGAAACCGTATATCGTATTTTTATTCATAAAACATCTATTAGATATTATTTCAATTGGCGGTTGAGAGATATGTGCAAGTTTTTTGATTTTTTATTTAAAATGATGAGCTAAAAATAGGATAATATGATTGATGGATAGTTGATGAATCTATATATTGATATACATGTAGTCCTATTGGCTAAATAAATGCCAGGTGCATAATGCAGCACATGGTAGGTATGTATGTATGTAATAAAGTAACATATATATATATATAAATATATATATCACAATTATACTCTCTCTTGGTACAATGATCATATCATTAGCATGAAATACAAAACTTGCATTTTTTTTTATTGGTGATCTTTATAACAGAAAAATAGAATTGCACATTTGATAGGCAATCACTTACCTCCTCTATACAGAGTTTTAGTACAAAAATGATTAGTCATTATTACTTATCATATATCAATATATATATAAGTTACTATTTGGATGTATATATGACTTCTACATAGTTTTTTAGATTTAAATTAAATGCTATTAAGAAAAAACAAATTAGTTTCTAGATAAAGATGTGGTGTGATATTTTTTTGGTGTCTTAATTTTTCGTTTTTAAGTATCTCAATAAGCCATACATATTGCATTAGTTCAACTAATAATAATAATTACCGCAATTTCCAAAAAGTTTTCTTAATATTTAATTTTTCTAGACGTATAATACTATATTTTTTATGTAAATAAATTTTTCTATGCTACAATTAAATAAATATTCTCTGCATTTGATTTTTTTCTCTCTCATATTCTCTCTTTAATTTGATCGACAAATACTTCTCAAGTTCTCATGAACAAAACAACTGCTTTTAGGGTATCTAGAAGCAGGTAATTAAATTTATACAATATAACCTTATCTAACTAAGTGCATGTTTGGTTGAGCGATGCAGAAACTCAACCCAACTTAATAACTCATTGAAAACTGTAATATATTATACATGTTTGGTTGTTCATATAGTTGAGTTTGTTCAAGGCAATTTGAAATATAACCCACCTTCAAGTATAAGCATAAATGCTTAACCAAAAGAGCTTGTAACTTTGTAAGCAATGTGAAGGGACAATGGTCTTGTGTGTAGGAGGCATTTTTGATAAATTATTTTTCGATCATATATTTAAGTATCATAAAAAAAAACTAAAGTAATGATATTAAAAAATAATATCAAAATTTATGTCATTTTTAGTAATTATATGTCTAAAAATTATTTTAAATAACATTATCCAAACAACATTCATTTTTTCATAATTACTTTTTAAGTAAAACATCTAAATATAAATTACGTTAACATTAACTCTCTTACCCCTATTTTAGAATTGATGACCATCATTCAAACAAGTTTTTGTGACAAATTAAATAATACTCTCTTACCCCTTTTAAATATATATTTTAAATTTTTTTATTTGATATATTTTATTGATCTCTTTTATAGTTTTAATAAATATTTAGTTTATTTTTTTATTATACTCTTTTATATCTTTATCTATTTGAAAGAAAAACTACAATAATTAATGATTGTAGGATAATTTTATAATTTTAATTTTAACACTTAGATTTAGAATAAATTCAATGATTATTTTAATTAATATGCATAAATAATAAAACATTTAAAAGAAAAGAGTATAATGCACAACAAAGTTAACTCTAACATCTCTCAATTTTAAACATTCAATCACGTCATTTATAAAATATAGGAGACTTATACTTCCTCCATTCCAAAATATTAGTCATTTTAGGGAGAAAAAAAAATTTAAAAATGATTATCGTTTTCAACTTCCAATGTCAATTTAATTTTTTCATACCTATTATACCCCTAGTATCATTTCTCTTTCTTTCTTGAATATTACTCCAAGGGACCACTAATCATCTTTCTTTCTCATTAATATTTTAGGTAGTTTAATCATTTTAATATATTATTTTATAAAATTAAGAATATTTATTGAATTTCTTAATTTACGTGTAAAAACCTTAAAAGACTACTCTATCCGTCCACTTTTATTTGTCTTTCTAGAAAATTCATTTGTCTACTATTATTTGTCATTTTAGATTTTCAAGGAAACATTTACAATCTTTCATGCATACACTCTTTTTTTTATCTCTTACAATTATTATTGCACAAAAAACTATAAGAATAATTTTGTCATTGTATATTTACTTCTATAGAAATTTGTGTGTTTTAATCACCTTTTTAATAAGTGTGCAATAGTCTAAAATGTCAATTAATATTGGACAGAAGGAGTAATATTTTGGAATGGAGGGAGTACCTATTTTTTTTTTTCTTCATAATTTAATATTTCTTTATGATTTCTCTCCCCAATCGATGAGTTTCTAGGAATGTATATGGAATATGAAGGTATATAATATTATTTTTCCAACGCCAAATAACAAAAACAAAAAGTTGGAAAAAGGAGACAAAAAGGAAAAGGAAAAGGCACTTACAGTAACATACACTAGTAGGATTCCACTCACATATATACACGACGATTCATGCACCTTATGCTTGTGGCTGGTGATTCATCAATAAATAGTAAATACTGGCAGATGTATGTCATGAGAACACATGCGTTTGGAATGATTTCATCGCAATTTTATTTACTTCCTTTATTTTAAAACTAATAAATTTGATAGGATCATCTAAGTAGAATTAAAATTGATTTTAGGATGTGGTTAATTAAACCAATTTAATTTAAAATTTCATCACCAGGTGCTTACAAAGTAACAAGAGATTAATCACCTCCGAATGTTTAACCATGAATAATAGGCCATGAACAAAAAAATCAATTCAATTCACACACACAAGTGGATATTTAAAAAGTTTAATTTTAATACACTAACTGTCATCCAAACAAAATATTTCGTTTGTATAATTTTTTAAGTAGTGTGAAAGAAAAAATACAATCATATAACAGCAAATGATTGGATAATTGTGTAAAAAGGTTGTACACTGTCAATGAATGAAAATTAAATCGATACTTAAATTAGTAACTTTTAATAAATTTTAAAATATTATTAAATAAAAAAATGTATATTTAATTAATTAGTTGGTAAATTCACTGAGGATTTATTCATTTAAGGTGAAAGTTCCTAATATTCTCTTTATACATACCACAGAATATAACTTTTGTAATTTAGACGTACATACAAATTGATTTATCTCAAATACTTACTCCGTTTACAAATAATTGTCTTTTTAGAAAATTTTCTTGTCCAATATTATTTGTCACTTTAGAATTTTAAGAAAGCATTTATTATTCTTTTTACAATTTTATCCTCACATGCATTCTCTCTCATATCTCTTATAATAATTATTGCACAAAAAATTAGAAGGACAATTTTATCATTATATATCATTTTTATATATAAAATTGTGTGCTTTAATTAAATTCTTAATATCCGTATAAAATCTAAAACGTGAGATGGTGGACGGAGGGAGTAAGACTTTACCGTGTATTCAAGTAATTTGAAATTAAAAAAAGAATGATTTGTTAAGTTTAGTTATTCAAGAGAATTATAAATACCAGCTAGCAAGCACAGGATAAGTAAACAGAAAGTAAGTTGGAAGAGAGTGACTGAATAGTCCTTGGCCTTACTCATTGAATTCAATTTCCGTTTGCAGTAGTCTCCACACAGAAGCAAAGGAACGAACGAATTCAATAGAATGATGTTTTCGGGAAGAGAGATGCCATCGGCAACATCGATCTTCTCTGCATACGCCTCCATGACAGCGTCCATCATGCTGCTCCGGTCGCTGGCGAACGAGCTCATCCCTCAGCCAATCAGAGGGTATCTCTTCAACACCCTCAACTACTTCATCCGGCCGCGCTCCCACGCGCTGACCCTCATCATCGAGGACTCCTCCGGCATCGCCCGCAACCAGGTGTACGATGCAGCCGAGGCCTACTTGTCCACCAGAGTCACCCCCGACAACGAGCGCCTCAAGGTCTGCAAGACCCCCAAGGACAAGACCATCACCATCCGCCTCGAGAAAGGCGAGAAGCTCCTCGACCTCTTCCACGGCGTCCCCCTCAAGTGGCGCTTCATCTGCTCCGAGTCCGACCACCAGAAGAACACCTCCGCCGCGGACCACCACCCCAGCGTCTCCTCCATGAAGTCAGAGAAGAGGTACTTCGAGTTGAGCTTCCACAAGAAGCACAAGGAAGTGGTGGTGGGGTCGTATCTGCCGTTCATTCTGGAGAAGGCGAAGGAGATGAAGGAGGAGGAGAGGGTTCTGAAGATGCACACTCTGAACACGGCGTACTGCTACGCAGGGGTGAAGTGGGACTCCATCAACCTGGAGCACCCCTCGACGTTCGAGACGCTGGCGATGGAGAGGGAGCAGAAGGAGGCGATCATGGAGGACCTGAACAGGTTCGTGAAGAGGAAGGAGTTCTACAAGAGAGTGGGGAGGGCGTGGAAGCGCGGCTACTTGCTGTATGGGCCTCCCGGGACGGGGAAGTCCAGCTTGATTGCGGCTATGGCCAACTACTTGAAGTTCGATATCTATGATTTGCAGCTGGGTAACATAGTGAGGGACTCCGACCTCAGAAAGCTGCTTCTGGCAACTGCAAACAGGTCCATTTTGGTCATTGAAGACATTGATTGCACCGTCGACCTCCCAGAGCGCACCAGGCAATGGCATGGAGCAGCAGATCATGCACGTAAACCATCTGATGTCCAGGTTCCTATTCCATCCTAACTCTCTAATAATGACTCTCAATACATTATACATTCATATCATCAAAGTTGTTCATCTGTGATTTAAGTTTTCAACAAGTCTACATGTTTGATTTAATATATGATTCGCAATATAAAATTCATTTTGTATTAGTTATTTAATCACATGTTTGTTATACCATTAAAATGAAATTGACTCTCATCTCATCATCATTGTCTTAAATTAAAAGTTATCTTCTATAACAATATATGATAAAATGATGTATCAGATATTGTAAGGTGATTATTGATTAGTCACTAGGAAGACCTAAAAAAATAAATATAAATTAGATAAAGTATGGACACATAAAATCATAACTTTATTCATTGCTATCAAATGCCCTGTCTCTGTTGTTCAACAGCACTACTGTTTAATTACTCTTCACCGACCAACAAATTTCGTTACTCTTTGGAGTTGGATGAATAACAAAAGTTAGAAGTTTTAAGGTAACCATTTGTCACACCTGTCCAAGTTGCTTAATTAATAGCTAGTGGTAGTAAATTAAAGTTTGTATGCAAGGTACATACTTTGATTACTTTTAAGATCACCAGTACTACTTGCCTGCTAATGATGACAAATATATTCTGTTTCATGATAGCAACTAGAATTCTTGGCCTAAAATGGTTGTTTTCCAAATCGCTTGCCCAATCACGTGGTTTCTGATAGAGGCATAGTATTATAATGCAAGAGCCTATTTTAGAGCTTGACACGCTATCTCACTGCTTTACCCACTTAATTATTAATTATTTAGTAAGTGGCCAGTGGGTTTGAATTGGTAAGTGGGGACTAGACTAAAGTAGAACGGTGTTGGCAAATTAAATAAATTTGATTTTGGTAGTAATTAAATAGTTATTATGAGTTAGATTAATAACTAGAAACACACATCAGAAAGCATTTCAAAAGCCACATCATGCATCATCAACCGTCAAACATTCATTTCTAAAGACCTTAATCATAAAAGCATCCCTTCGCTATCAGTCCACGCATTTTGTTGGGACTGTTCACTGTTTACTATTGTTTTTATCTTGTTTGTCGCTTTCTGTTTGATATATATAGAATAGAGCGAAAGGTGAGAGAGCATGAGTTGTCCAAAGGTCGTTATTTTCATGTATATATATGTTATGTTAGGTTAGGTTATGGTGGATGTCACGATAGGATTGATCCTCCGTGTAAAGCTTTTATTATGGTAGTATTCTTCTCAAATTTCTTTTCCCCTTTTGGGGAGAGGATTTTCTCGGAATAAAAATATATTGACATCATTCACATAGAGAAACAAGACTACTCCTAAGACCCTTTTACACGCATGCTTCTGATTATTGAATATTAAGTCCTACTATATAACTTTATACAGCCTACACCTTAGAAGTTATTCTTTTGATACGTGTTTAGTTGGGGTTGGACTTGAAAATGTGGTCAGAAATTTGTGGACGAGTTTTTATTTATGACAATTTTCATTCAATTTTTCAGATTTGGTAAAATTTAATTTAATTTGTTTCTAATTATCTAGTTGAAATCGATTTTTCATAAATATACTGTTCATCGAAAATTAATAATTTTATAAATTGCAAGATCTTTTAAATAAACTTTACAAATGATAAAAAATAAGGTAAATTTTACGAAATTTTCAGGAAGACTAATATAAGGTACCATTCTGTTATTTAAGACTATTTCATCAAAATTCCTTCTACCCAAAAAGACCTTTACAAGTTAAAAATTGTTCTCACAGCATAACTACCATCACCTAAGTTTTGAATGCAGAAACTAAATGGTGATGCATGGGCTCATGATAGATTATTATTTTTGTGCAGTTAACACTGTCTGGATTACTGAACTTCATAGATGGGCTATGGTCAAGTTGCGGGGACGAGAGGATCATCATATTCACAACAAACCACAAGGAAAGGCTAGACCCTGCTCTGCTTCGCCCAGGAAGAATGGACATGCACATTCACATGTCCTACTGCTCCTACCCAGCCTTCAAGACTCTTGCCTCTAACTACTTGGAAATTTCCCATGATCACCAACTCTTTCGTGAGATTGAAGGCCTAATTGAGGACACTCAGATTACCCCTGCTCAGGTGGCGGAGGAACTGATGAAGAACGAGGACGCCGAGGCGGCGCTCCAAGGCTTCGTTAACCTCCTTAAGAGGAAGAAGATGGAAGGTGATGTTTGCACTGAGAATGATGGATCAGAAAAAGTAGAAACTCGGCAATCAAAAAAGCTTAAGGTTGGGTGCAAGCAAAAAAAAGGTGTTGCTGGTATTCGTAGTGGTGCTCAAAGAAGGACAAGAAGACTTAGAAGAGGTTCTAGTTTGTAATAACTATAAGCTCAATTAAGAACTTAAGATTGTATAAAACAAATGCTGATGATCTCTATTTATAGTCTTCTTGGGCTTTCGTTAGATTTAATCTATTGTTGCTAAGCTATATGTGTTATGACGAGGCTACGACATATATATAATTTCCTTTTTTTTTTCAAATTGCTTGCAATAATTTGTTTGATTTATATATGGGAGAAGAGAAGAATGAAAGAGAGGCAGAGTATAGTGCTTAATTATCATGTGGACAACAATCGCAATTATCTATTTTTTTTAATTAATTATAATCCATAGTCTGTAGATCCTAATGTGTAGTAATGGAACTAACCAAGCCCAACTACTAAAATGAGTTGATGCGGGGCCGTTTGTTTTAGAGAAAGAGAAACATTTATCTGCACAATTTCTACCATTGTTGAGTTTTAATTGGGAACTAGAACTGAGGTAAAATCTTTTATAGATAAACAGAATATATAAAAAATGTTACGTGTACACTGTAAAATAAGAAACTATCAATCATCATATGTAATAATTTAACATTTTAAAACTAATAATCCAAATTTTATTATTATACATTAATACAATATTTTTAAAAGTTGAATTATAGTTTTAAAATATTTACATATGGTAACTGACATTTCTCAATATATGATTCTATAAATGAAAACTTTTCAACAAACCTAGTGTGAACATTGGGAAAAAAAGGAAAAACATGAATTAGAATAGTGTGAACACAGCAGAAAATAGAAAGAGAAAAAGGAAAAACATTAATTAGAATAGTGTGAACACAGAAGAAAATAGAAAGAGCGCAGGACAAAAGGCGTCCTAAAGTTTTCCTACTGGAGAATTGCATTTCCTTCATTCGTAAGTTTCATATCGAGGGTATGTTTGGTATTAAAAAAATAAGAGGGTGAGAAAAATGATAAACAACAATGGCTTGCGGAGCACGCTGACAATTGAACTCGTCTTTTTGTGTATGGCTGATTATGGTATATATATAGCATTACCGTAACTTTTTTTATAGCCACCAGTATACTTCTTTTTGGGTTTTCCTCACCAATGTCTCTAAAAAGATAAATTTTTGTGAGAGATTATAATTTTTATGGTGTGTAGTTTATAAAATATTTTATCATGATATTTTTTAAAGAGGGCAGTCAATGAAGTTAAAATCGAACTCCTCTACAAATTAACAAATTAATATGCCAACAAACTTTATTGAAAAATAAAATTTATTGCAGATTCGATATTATTAATTGTTAATTTTTACTTTTAGTCTCATTGGGTTTTCGAAAGTGTTAACTTTTAGTTGCAATTTATTATTATTTGTTAGTATAAAATTATGAAAAATAAACTGATTTAAGAAATAAGAAAAAAAGAAAAAGTGGGGCCTTGAGCAACAAAAACTTATCCACGCGAGGCCACTTGAGGACACTTTCCTTGCCACTTGGATGTCGCAGTTGTGAGAGTGAGTCAGGGCAAACAAGCATTACTACTATCGAAGATTTAAAAGTAGTATGATGGCTTGCAACATACTATTCCCCATTTGCATCCATCATCCACTTTCCAATAACAGACAAGCATCATTTCGCAATCATTCCATCTCACTTATTCAAACCCTTCATTATTCCCTAGTTGTAATATTTTTCATTCTGTCTGTTTTGATCTTTTTGGTAAGAAAGTTTTTTCATTATTAATGTAATAATGTTATATTTAAACAGAGGTTATCACGAATTAGACACCCACCCACACTAATAAATATAAAAGTCAAATATTTACACAAATATGCTTTTAATTTGAGTCATATCAATAAATCTTGAGCCGTCTTTTAAGAATAAGTGCGCATCTAATGTCAAAATAAGACTCCCTTTAACAATAGCAAGGCAAGTAATAGCTTTTCAATGGCCACTAAAGAAAACGTCTTATACTATTATGAACTCACGAATCACAATGGTTTTCTCTAAGATGAACTCACATGGAAACTTAACACCCATTGCCTGTCCTAACATACTGCATTATTTATTTCACATTTTATTGATATTATGTTTTTAGTTATAAGTTTACTAATGCACTACTAATATAAAACTTATTTACATGATCATTTAAATAGTTGATTCTCATATTTCCATTTAGAAGACCATACAAATACTTAGCAGGTTAAAATTAAACTCTTATCACTGTTTCATTATTTATAACTATATTTAACTTTTCAAAATGAATTTCTCATCGGAAAAACTAACTATATAAAAATAGAGATCTAGTGCAGTAGTGCTTACTTGGAATCTTCTTCAACAATTTACTCGGGAGAAGTGGAAACTTTCCGCATATGTGTGACTGCAAAATTCTAAGACGCGGGTCAGCTTAAATTAGTCCCAAAACATCTACCGACTATGACAGAGATGCTTTGTTTTTTACGTCATTATTTAACATTTTTTTTCAGACATCATATAATATAAAGTGATGTGAAAAAAATAAATACAAAAAAATTAAAAAAAGATAAAAGTTATCAGCACTTTTAAACACACAAAGCTTATTATATCCCGTGAAATTCGGGTGTTCAGACAACACATCTCTAACAAAAAACATGGGCTTTCTCATCCTGTACAAAAGATGTAGCAATTTCAGACAAGAGTCCAAAGATGCTCAAGATTAGGATAAAAAAATAAGAGATGACTCATCACAAATCAGCACACGGTTAGATATAATATAATTCGTGAACCTCTGGCCAACGGTTTAAGAATCTGGGTATAATTTTTATGTGTTTACCCTATAAATTGAACTCTTTGGGTGTGTTTGGTTGAGGGGTAAAAGTGGAGTAAAATTTACTTGAAGGCGTTTTTTTGGTAAAATAAGGTATAGAACTCTTAAATAAGTTTTAATTATTATCAAACCAAACACACCCTTAAAGAGATATAGTTCACAAGTCACAACTCTCACCCGGCTAAAACTAAATTTTGAGTTTTGCTGATGATGGATTATATGTAAGTGATCAATCTCAGTGAGTCCCAAATACATAGCTCGAGGCTCTATTGGGTGAGTGAGTCTTTCCTAAAGGGTATGTTTGGTCCGGGAGGTAAAAGTGAAAGTGAATCTTTTATGGAAGGACTTGTTCCATTTGTAAATTACATATAAAACTCATTTATAGAAAATTTATCTGCATTTTTACTCTTCAAGCAAACACACCTTTACTAAACTTTCCCTTGGAGCCACAGTAAAATGGGAGGAGAAATTATAAAAAAAAAAAAGATGTCTTATGCTGCAAGTAGTTGAAACCAATATAAAATCAAAGCAGAGTGTCAGACAAGCTCACCTGCCTTGGCTCTTCAGTCCCTAAAATGGCAATATACACAAAGAACCTTTCTTCCTACTTCACAGCCTTTCCATCAGCATCCTCATGGTTCGAGGTATATGCTGCCTTCTCCACATTCATGATGCTTCTCAGAACAGCAATCAACGATATGGTACCCCACCAAGTTCGATCCTTCATTGCCTCAAAGCTAGAGGCTTTCTTCACCAATTTCCAAGAAAGCAACCAAGTCTCTCTCAAAATTGACCGAAACTGGGATCGAAACTCCGGCAAGAACCGCAACGAACTTTACTATGCTGCTCATGATTACCTTCCAACCAGAATCAACCGAACATACAAAGCACTCAAAGTTGGCAAGCTTGAAGACTACAAGAACCTGGTGCTTGCAGTGGATGGAAATCATGAGGTGGTGGATGAATTTGAAGGCACCAAGTTCACATGGATGCTAGATGAGCCCAAAGAAAATGAGTCTTCTAAGCCCAAGTATACATTTACATTAAGCTTCAATGAGAAGCATAGAGACAAGGTAATGCAAAGGTACATACCACATGTCCTTAAAACATATGAGGCCATGAAAGCTGAGCAGAAGATTGTTAAAATCTATTCCAGGTTAGATGATTACTGGGAAGAGAGTGAGTTGTCTCATCCTGCTACATTCGACACGCTTGCCTTGAATCCCGGGTTGAAGAAAGCAATCGTTGACGATTTGGATCGGTTTTTGAGGAGGAAGGAGCTCTACAAGAGAGTGGGGAAGCCTTGGAAAAGAGGGTACCTTTTGTATGGACCTCCTGGAACTGGGAAATCAAGCCTCATTGCAGCCATTGCCAACTATTTGAAGTTCGATGTGTATGATTTGGAGCTCAACTCTGTTTCTTCTAACTCAGAGCTCATGAGAGCCATCCGGGACACTTGCAACCGTTCCATCATTGTTATAGAAGACATTGACTGCAACAAAGAGGTCCAAACTCGGTCAACAACAGACAAACTTTCAAATCCAGACTCAGATTCTGACAAGGATGGTAACAAGGTTTGTGTTTAATACTATTATATTGTTTTTACTTTTCCTATTGATTTCTTAAAGTTCCTGAAATAACTATTCCCCGTAAGCATTCAATTGATTAAAATGGTCCCGGAAAATTAATACATAGGTTAAGGGGTTTACTCTGTCGGGTCTGCTTAACTACATGGATGGCTTGTGGTCAAGCTGTGGAGAGGAGCGGATTATTGTCTTCACCACTAACCACAAAGAGAGGATTGATCCAGCGTTGCTTCGCCCAGGTCGAATGGATATGCACATAAACTTGTCATTCCTTAAAGGGAAAGCTTTTCGAATATTGGCTTCCAATTATCTGGGCATTGAAGGGCATCACCCACTCTTTGAGCAGATTGATGAGCTACTGGAGAAAACAGAGGTAACCCCTGCTGTTGTGGCAGAGCATTTGATGAGAAATGAGGACCCTGATGTAGCCTTGGAAGCACTTGTTAAATTCCTCAGAGAAATGGATGTGGACAACCAAGTAGAGTTGCTGCTGAATAATACAGAACTCAGCATTTTAGGAAATTGAAAATAGACATCATGTTAAGTTGTTAACATCTACTATTAAAGTGTTGTAATTTATGGATGAGAAATACAATAAAAATTGCCCATAGGGGATTTTTTATACCTTATTTCTTATTCATGGGTGGACATTGAGTATTTGTATGGCTTAGAATAAAAGTGCAAAAATAGTATTTGTGCCTAGCTTAGAATATAATATAGCTTATTATTCTCCAAAGCAATCAACAATAGACACCTGCAAGAAAAAAAATACAAAACTTATTTGATTGGGCTTTTTATCAAACATCTTTCCTGCATATTTTGTAGACACTAGGTAGCTGCAAGTTAATCGTAGTCCAACACACATTGCAATGTTGGAAATAATCTGATTACCTGCTGTAATGCACTCAAATCACATCTAACAGGAAATTTTAACCATACTTGACCCGAAAATTACGCGTGAAGTTCTTAAGATGAAAAAAAAAACAAAAAATGTGATTCTAAGTTTTGTGTCACGTGTTGCTTCCTTCATATACTAATGAAGCTGTCATGACTGATGAGTAAACTGACCAAAAATACTATGATTTGAATCGAGGGAAAAACCCAGAAAACAAGAAACATGAATCGAAATATAACTCACCTTGAAAACCGATCCGCGTTTTTCTGCCCGGAATCGTTGCGGACACGTCGTTAGTTGTCCCGAACCATTGTTTTTGTTCATCGTAAAACAAATAAATCCTTTGCTGGGCTTGGGCCCGGGCCCCGTTGTGTTACCGCAAAATACTAATTTTCTCAAGTGAATCCATAATTACCAATGTGATGCACGAAGATTTTAAACTTTAAAATCCCTTTGATTGAAAATATTCTATAATTTTTTTTGGTAAATAATTCTATCATTTAAGCAATCTATTTTACGATTTAGGGTTGAAATAAAAAAAAAACCTATGTTATTTTTACTTGCACTCTAGTTTGAAGTTTTAGAATAAAATTAAGCTCATAACTCATTTTGGAAAGTGTGATGATTATTATTATCTTTCATCCGTAAATCAAATAATAATAGATAAAGCATTAAGTAAATAAATCAAACAAATATTTTTCAGTTTGCTAGCTTTCTTTGAATGTGGGTCTTACATACAATTAAAAAATTTAACTAGAAAAATAAAAAAACTTCAATTTCAGTCCAAACATTTATACTCATATCATTACCAAAAAAAAAAAAAAGATTTATACTCGTATTTTGTTTTCGTTCATTATGGATAATTACTAGCTATAGTATAAAATTGAATGTGGCAGTTCATCATTTCATTTATTTAATGTTAATATCAATAATGCTTGACATACAATAAAAATACGTTCAACTTATATCCAACGTGTGTTATCCATGTTACAGGATGTGTGTTATACGTATATGTGATATATGTATAGCATACATCCTGTAACATAGATAACACACGTTGGATGCAAGTTGGACGTATTTATGTTGTACGTAAAAAATTACTGTAATAATATAAACAATCTAGCAAGTGAGACTACAATGAAACAGTTAGGCTTTGTTTGCGAGTTTGGAGGGGAGGAGAGGAGAAGGTTTTGAAGGGAAAGATAGGGAGAGGGAAGGGAGGAGGTTGGAGGAGATAACATCTCCTTGTTTGTGAGTTTTAAAATTTCCCACATTGGGGGAACTTGAAAATGAGGAGTTTGGAGGATTTTGGAGAGTTTTCAAAATCCTTCAAACACCTCTACTCCCCATCAATGCAACTCACAAACACAACTAAACCTCTCAAAGTTTTTCCCTCCCCTCCAAAACCCAACTCACAAACACACCCTTAGCGATTCAGCTAACCTTTATTAGCATTCTCCTTTGATTTTTTTAACTTCCGACGAAAATAACCATATTATTGTCAAAGTCTCCGGTTAATGTTTGCAACAAGTGTAACGAAAAATGTTTTAAAAATAGTAACGAAAGACAATTTTAGTTTGATCTAATAATTAATTTTTGAGCATTGCTATATGTATAATAAAAAAAAATAGTCAAAACAACTAATTTTTTATATACACAACATATATTATATGTTGCACAGAACATGTATTACATATTATGCACATAAGTATCACATATTATAAAAAATGATTCTATAACATGTAATATATCTTTTACATAACATGTCTTGTGCATAATAGGTAATATATCTCGTGTATATCATGTATTATATAGTTTATCGGCTGTTTTGATGTTTTTTTTTTTGTCAACCAAAATGTTCCATTAATTTTTTTCTCTTTTCTTCACCATGTTTGTCATTCAATAACGAACACCTCATGCAAATTAAAAGAAAAAAATAACACGGTGGATTCTAGTTAGCGAGACCTTAGAGTGAAAAAGAAGAGAGCAAAATGTGATTGTGATAATCATAGATCTTACACATTATAATTATAATGATATGATATGAATGTAATAGCCTTGCATTTCGCCTCCAAGAAATAAAAAGGACCCTGCATATTCTTGTTATGTCTATTGTCTATGCTATTATATGATATCTATGTTTCTCAATCGTATTTGCTAATTCTGAAATGATGATAAGAGAGATTCACGGTGGTCTAGTTGAGAATTGGTCAGCAATGTCAATGGCGCCACACTGTCTCTCACCCATTTTGCGCTATTTTCAGGATTACAGATAATATCTCCCCCCTCTTTCCTATAAGTTCTTTCCCACTCCCTGTTTTTCTTGGCTTTCAACTTTCAATAGGTAAAACTATTGTATTATTTTTCACCCTTTTTATTTGCTTCCATTCGTAGATTAGGTTTTCAACAACAATCCTATAATCTTGTTATTATTGTTATGCATGGGTGTAATGTAATGTTAATGAGTGATTGATTGGTGGGGTTATTAATTAATTGCAGGTAGGGGCATTGGGGAGTAGGTTTTGTTTTCCACCCTGTATGATATGAGTGCTTGATTCTTCTGTGCTTTGCTTCATCACCAATAAAGCCAGCAGCAGAAGGAATCAACCCTAACGGCACCATGTCTGGAGAACTCTCTCCCAGGACAAGTATGTATGATCAATTTTCTTAAATTAGCAATTAAGCCATTTAACTTATGAATATATTAATTTGTTTACATTATTATTACTATTACATATAATATATGGTGTTATGTGTATGCTGCGGTTGATTTTAAGCTGTTGAGAAATGTAATGTAATGTTGTATGTAGGTTCTTTGAAGAGGAGAGCAATGAATGCATCAAACATGCTCAGGAATTCTCTGTCGAGGAAGGGGAGGCGGAGCAGCAAGGTTATGTCTGTCGAAATCGAGGACTTCCACGATGCTGAGGAGATGAAAGTTGTTGATGAGTTTCGTCAAGCACTTATATTGGATGAACTGCTTCCTGCAAAGCATGATGATTATCATATGATGCTTAGGTCACTTTTTTTTTTTTTTTCTCTTTTCGTTATCAATTAGACTTGCTTGCATGGTTGGTTTTGGGTTCAAAACATTATCCTCATTCTCTTCCTCATTTAAAATCTGATAATTTTGAGAAAAATTAGAAATTTTCAAATAGATAAAATATGTGTAGTTATAGTCTTGCATGTCATGGCACTGATTCTGTTGTATTTGGTCGTATAGATTTCTAAAGGCAAGGAAATTTGATATTGAGAAAACAAAGCACATGTGGTCTGAAATGCTCAAGTGGAGGAAGGAATTTGGCGCTGACAGTATCTTAGGGGTATTCATCACAACCATCCTTTGAGATGCATTATGGGATTCATATTCTTAATTATCATTCCCATTGCAATCCTTTATGGCATTATAATCAGGTTCACTTGTCTGTATAGGAATTTGAGTTTAAGGAAATCGACGAAGTGGTAAAATATTATCCCCAGGGACACCATGGAGTCGACAAAGAGGGACGACCTGTGTACATAGAGAAACTGGGACAAGTTGATCCCACCAAGCTCATGCAGGTTACAACCATGGAGCGCTATATCAAATACCATGTTCAGGAGTTCGAGAGGACTTTTGATGTCAAGTTTGCAGCTTGTTCCATTGCTGCAAAGAAGCATATCGATCAAAGCACAACCATCCTCGATGTGCAGGGAGTGGTATGCATCAGATATAGTTAATTATATGATAATATAAAATATTGTAAACTTCAAGTATGATATGAATGTATATGAATGAAATGTATATTTATGTAGGAGGTGTCCTACTTTATGTCAAATCCTTATCAGAACTCTATCAATAATAAAGAGAGAAAAATAGATAATGTGAGAAGTTGCTAATACTTGATTATTGTATGATGCCACAGGGGATTAAGAACTTCAGCAAAAGTGCAAGGGAGCTTGTCATGTCCCTTCAGAAGATTGATGGTGACAACTATCCAGAGGTACTTATTTTTTATTTTCTTCTACCACGCTATAATCACAGGCAAAAAAGATTTTGTTGTGAATATACATCGTGGATTACTTAGTAATATCATGAAATTGGTTGCTCCACTGCAGACCTTGAATCGCATGTTCATCATCAATGCAGGTCCTGGATTCAAAATTTTGTGGAACACCGTAAAAAGCTTCCTTGATCCTAAGACCGCATCAAAAATCCATGTGAGCATAAAATGTCTTATATCTTCAATCTTCTTGTTTTGTCATGAAAATTGAATTATGTAACTTGAACTTGTAATTTATCAGGTTCTTGGCAACAAGTATGAAAGCAAATTGCTTGAAATAATTGAGGCAAGGTGAGATCATCAATAGAGTATTGGTTATTGCAGTGTCTTGTTTTTCTTTCCTTATCTCACACGCCACCATTGGCTTTGCTTTACCAGTCAATTGCCTAAGTTTTTAGGAGGTACCTGTACCTGTGCTGATCACGAAGGAGGTTGCATGCGTTCCGATAAGGGCCCATGGAAGGATCCAGAAATAATAAGGGTGCACTTTCAATCCTTTCTATCTTTTCTACTTTCTTCCCTTGATCCTCTATTTATGAATTTTGTAGACAATAATGTAAACTGCAGATGGTTCAAAATGGCGAACACAAATGTTCGAAAGGAAAAGAGCCTAAAGCTGTGGCTGTGGAAGAGACCATTCCTGAGGTGAGATAGCTAAACTATAGTTATTTGCTAGTCTTTGAAAATATATTGGGTTTCCATTTGGTTGTGCTTCTGTAAATGCTGTAGCTATTCAAAATCATTTTTATTTAGTACTAACTTTTAGTGTTTTCTATCATTGATGAAACTTTGAACTAATTGATGAGCTTGATCAGGTGCAACACAACAAGAGTTCCAAAAAGCTCACTTCACAACTTTCTTCAGTAAGCGATGAGGTATGTTAATATCATTCTTAATCTTGTATAGAACGGACAGTTTTAGGGGCACAATGCTGGTAAATCTCTCTGTTGATCTTTAAAAAGACATTCGACTTCCATTTGGTCATGCTTCTGCAAGTTCTTCAAAATAATTAGTTTTCTAATTACACTTGATGCTTAATGAACTTATGAACTAATCAATGAGCATGATCAGGGACACAAGTCTTCCAAGAGGATGGAGGCAAAGCTCACCAAACAACTTTCTTCAGTTAGTGATGGGGTATGTTAATGTCATTCTTAATAATATTATTAAGAGCAATGGTTTTGAGGACACAATGGAGGATGTAAAAGTTTTATTAAGTAATCCTAATGTAAATACAAATTGATTGTGCAGAATTATATTAAATATGTCAATCTATTCATCTATCAGTATTTTTTGTGCTGATGCTTTTCAAACTCAATTACTCAAATGATAGATCCTAAAATCAAAATAAAACAGCATGTCAACCAATCATGAATTTGTCTTTCTCTTTTGATTGTTTCATTACATCATGTATGTTCTATTTTATGTTCCTGGGTTTTGGATACGCCTCTTCTGCTTTGGAATTCTATGGACTATTATGCAGGTCTTGGTGGTATTTGTTTTTGGTCATTTCATTTGGCCTTAGATTGTAGGCCTATTTAGCTACATTTTCAATTTGTCATCAATTGTCCTCATGCTTTTTGTTCATTTATTTATTTTGTGCCTATTGTTTCCTTATTTATTAACTTCCTGAAAAACAATAAAACCCACAGGTCCCTGCGACCAAACCATCCAAGCATGAGGAACTTAGCCCGGTGCCAGAGAACCGTGTTTCTGTTTCAAAGAAGATTGACAAAGTTGTCCTGAACAACCATGTTTCAAAGAAGGTTAGCAAAGCTGACCTGACCGCAGCATCAAAAGGTATATGGTAAATAGAATATTTTTCTTGTAATCTATGACATTATTCTTCTATACCACATATGTGTTTTGCTGTTTTTAGTACATTAATGTGTTGATATGTTTTTGATACATTATTCTATGCATGTGCCATTCTTTTTTTTTAAAAAAAAAAAAAGTGATGCCAAATGTTTTAAGGTTTATTTGTGTTTATGTTTTTGTTGTGTTGTGTCATGAAAAATGAAAAATAACTAGTGTGGCATGCATGTTTCCTTCACATTAGTAATTTTGGATTACACCTGGTATCTAGATGGAGCAGAATGTCGTGTCATGGATGATATGAGCAAGAATCCCGAAAATTACCAGATTTTCAATGGCCTGATGGCCTTTGTTATGGGTATTTTCACCATGGTGAGGGTATCACAAAACATTCCCACCCAGAAGCTTATTGCTACTGCTCCTCCTCCTCCTCTACCTACCACCACTCCCACTACCACCACCACCACCACCACCACCACCACCACCACCACCACCACTACTACTACTACTACTGATGCCAAGTTCAAATCGAATTCTGTTATTATTGATGATCATGCTCATGAATGTAATGATGATGATGATGAGGATCAGGACCCTTCTGACCTAATCACTATTCCTGCCAATACCCTCTCTCCTGCAGAGTTTTTGACTGTGATGCAACGCATGGCTGAGTTGGAACAGAAAATGATCTGCATGAACCAACAGCCTACTGGCATGCCCCCTGAGAAGGAGGAAATGCTCAATTCTGCAATCACCCGAGCTGATGCCTTGGAGTTGCGTCTTTTGTCTACCAAGAAGGTACTGTATGTATAAATTATTTTCCAGTTATCCAATTATCTAAAAGTGCTCAACTCTCTATATAACTCTCAAAAGTCACACACGTTATCTCAAGATAGATAAATTGTTTATTAGTAATCAATCAATGTTGTTGTTTTACATAGTTTCTCTCCTATTCTGCTTTTCCTCATTTGTTCTTGTTTATGTTTCCGCTATTCAGGCATTGGAGACTTCACTCGCCAAGCAGGAGGAACTTTCGGCTTATGTCGAGAAAAAAAAGAAGAAGAAGAAGAAGTTGGTACGTTCAACTACCAATAGTGTATAAACAACTTAACTTTCGCTATGTAGCTATTTGGTTATTGAATGCTTTTTGATGTATACTTTCACTTTGTTTTTGCAATGCAGTTCTTCTTTTAAGCGCGAAGCCGTCGGTGAGACCCAAACATGGTCCCAGTGGTTAGCAGAAAAATTAGACCTTTTTCACTATCTGCATCTCATCAGTAGAGAATTCCAAATTGCCCTCTTAACATAAAACTGTTCTTCAACATGTGATGAACCACAAAATGTACAAAACAACAAGAGGATATGCTCAATATATTAATTATGCTAATCTACATTTTGGCGTCTAATATTAGGGTAGGACTTGCTCTCTATGTATATATAAGGCTATGCACAATGCATGCAAAGCCATTTCTATATACAGGAATCAATAATCTAGTTCAAAATATTAGAGTATGTTTTAAGTGTATGATAATCCAACTCCCAAAAGACCTTCTTCTTCTTCTTCTTCTTTTCCTTTTTTTATTTGGTGAATCGTCTTCTTTTGCTAAATAAAAACAAGGAAGCATTAGTTGTGAGGATAATTAATTCGGACAATTGCTTCATAATGATGGTGAATACAACAAGTCCTTCAGGTTCAGGGGAGGGCATATGGTGGCTTTGCCTTGTTGCCTTTCCTCAGAAGCAATTGCTAGGCCTTAGCAACTTTACCTATTCAACGCTTGAATCTAAAATGATAATTGATGTTCACTTTCTAAAATGAATCAGGTCGATCTTGCTCTTGCATAAAAAAATAAAAACTTTGCAACTTATCTGATGACAATCATGTAGGGCTTTGTATGATCATTCATTCTTATGTTAATTGTTCAATTCTTCCTAACGTTATATAAAGATTATTATTATTTGTAATTAAGCATTATCTTGGATGTAAAATCTATACCAATTGGGATTTATACTTCATCTAATAGTGGAAGAGAGCATGCATGTATGATATCTTATTTATGTGAAAATGATTTTTTTTTTGTATAATAAAGCAAAATTATGGCTTAATTGTTTATATGGAATGTGTAAAGTGACTGAGTGAATTTTTGTTTCCTTTATTCTCCACTTCTTTGTTTGGTCCAGCTGTGAAAAAACAATAGCAATAACAACTGCAATTATAATATCCATTTTCTAAAGGAGCCAATTCCTCTCAAGCAGTATGTTTAGTGTACCAATAAGAAACCTTTGACCCAAAAGAGCCATCCAAGACCATTTTTCTTAGCTTAATCTCTTTCCACCTATCCAAACACGACCCTGAACAAAAAAATGTTTAGAAACATTATCTCCTTGTTCAAGTTATTATTAGTGAAGATATGTTATCAAAAATCGAAATTATTGTGCAGGGTGTTATAATTGTACACACATGCTAGTACTGAATGGGACCATGCAATTTGGCATTTGCACTGTAAAATCAATTGCATTTCAGTTTGCAATATTGTTCAGTGGAAAATGTTAGCTACGCATTTACAAAAGTATCTAACATTTTTGTTGAATGTGGGGTGAAAAGGTAGCTATGCCTTGGTGCCTCATATTTATTATTGAACCAATAAATATAAAATATATTCATGTGATGGTATAATATTGTCACGGTGGGGGTCTCTAGAACAATGTGCTTAAAACTAAAGCAAACGCATTATTAAGAGAGAATTAAAGAGGGAATGAGCATGCATGTACTCTGCTTTTTCTCTGTTCTTGTTCTAATATATTGCATGGAATTCCTACCTAATAATCCTCCTTAATCATCATTCATTGCTTTAAAGCTCGTTTGCCACGTAGAACAACTTAATGTTATAAACATAACAAAATAAAAATAAAAATTAATAAAGAAATGAAAGTAAGTAGAGGAGGACTAAAGTGATTCAATTTCTATCCAACAAAGCTAAGCTTGCTAGTTCCTAAACATATGTTGCTAAATCAAGAGAAGACATAACTTTAGTTTTAACATCTATGCAAGAAGCCTATAAGAGGAATAGGTATCTATATTAATTATATTATCCATTCATACCTGTTCCTTCTTCACATATTGCATTGCATCATAAAATTAAGTAACATTCCCTTTCTTATTTTTGTTCTAATCCCTTGTCAACACTTTAATGTGTACCATTACACATATATAAGAAGTTTCTTTCACAAGCTTGATCAAATTCAGGTTGTTACTACAGGTTTTGAAGTCAAAAAGTCATTCCATTTAACAAATGAAAAGGTAGAGAGAGCAAAAAAGTAGACAGCAACAACTACTTTTTAATGATCAATAAAAAAGAAAGGAACATTCAAATAAAAACGTGGAAGCAGTTATTATAATCTATCCACTGTGTTAAAGCTAATTATTCTGTCCTTTTTTTAATGTGACCTATGTAAAACTTTGCAGAATAAAAAAAAAATGCAGAAAAAGAAGATATGAATCAAAGTGAAGATATGGAAAAAGTGCTTTTGAAATATTCAAAATCAATCTAAGACAATGTTTACAGGTGGCTATATTGCATCCTTCTGTATCCTTCTCACATTGCAGATACAATTTTTGGTAGGAACCTTGAGTCAATAATAATTTGAAGTCAACTGAGCAGGTGAGAACACCACAATTTTTTAGACTTTCTCTAATAAGACACAGAGAACAAAACCTGTAGATAAATTAACTACCCTGCTATTTGATTTTAGGTTGCCTTTGTTTGATGTCCAAAATAAGTAGTCTTTGGCCTTAAGATTGTACTATATTAAATTGCACAAGTGAAACACATGCATGTTTAGTGAAAAATAAAATAAAATACATGTCAACATTGTAAATTAGGCTTAATCATTGTTCTGTCTAGTGAAAAGCAAAAGATAGTGCTTAAGAGATAACAGAAGAAAGGAATTGATGCTGGTATTAAAATAAAAGACCAATGATAATAGATAACTTCCGATGCAAGAATACGATATAACAATGCTGGAGGAAGCAGGACCAATTAGCTATGGCCTATGGCCTTTTCTATATCAACCACTTTTGCTTTATAACCAGGTTGAAACCTTGCTTCTCTGCATTAGTGCAAGTAGATTAGTTTTACTCCCTCATGCTGTTTACTTACAGCTATAACTTGGGGTGATTTAATTTGTGGAGTAGAATATATAGCTAACAACTCTAATTGTCCTCTTATATGTATTTGAAAACTAGTTAGTTACCAACTCCAACTTCTTTTTCTTCCTACCATATTGCCTTTTTTCCTTTTTTTTTTTTTAAATTCTTTCTCTGTCATCAGTGTCATGCAATTGCAGTAGTTTTCTGCCAGGTTCTTACTCTATAAATACCATTCTTCATCACAGTGCTCATCCAATCAAGTTTGAAAACTTCTTTCAAACTACTCTTCTATAGTTTCTGTTCTGTGCAGTGAGTGATCTTGAAAGGAACAACTATGGTCAAGTCTGTGAACTTTATCCTGCTTCTTTCTCTGCTAGCCTTTGCTCCCTTCTGCCACTGTCACAAGAAAGTAAATGGTTACCTCTACCCACAGTTTTACGACGATTCATGCCCCAGAGCTCAAGAGATTGTGAAGTCCATCGTGGCCAAGGCCGTTGCAGAGGAAACTCGCATGGCTGCTTCGCTGCTGCGATTACATTTCCATGACTGTTTTGTCAAGGTATCTCTTTCTCTGCATATGACAGTAAAAGAAGCCAACAGCTTAGTGATTTAAAAGAAAAATTGACAACTTTTGGTAGTGTCATAAATATCTAATGTTTGAGCCTCATTGATAAGCAAAGTGGTGGACTTGTATTTGTACAAGTTATATTGTTCAACTGAATGAGTTTATGTTGCAGGGCTGTGATGCATCAGTGTTGCTAGACAGCAGTGGAACCATCATCAGTGAGAAGAGGTCAAATCCAAACCGTAATTCAGCTCGAGGATTTGAAGTCATTGATGAAATTAAATCAGCACTAGAGAAAGAATGCCCTCATACAGTGTCTTGCGCTGACATTTTGGCTCTAGCTGCGAGAGATT
Organism: Aeschynomene evenia; assembly: GCA_013621005.1. Lineage (NCBI taxonomy): Eukaryota > Viridiplantae > Streptophyta > Magnoliopsida > Fabales > Fabaceae > Aeschynomene > Aeschynomene evenia. The sequence continues at coordinate 3,295,854 of CM024267.1, read as the reverse complement.
CGACTGTTCTGGTAAGTATTTCCTTCTGTCAGTTGCATTCCAGCACCCTTTTCTTAATCTATGACCATAAAGACTTAAATGTCAAGTATGATTTACCATCAACTTTATACACAGACTGGTGGACCAAACTGGGAAGTGCCTTTAGGCAGAAGGGACTCTCTTGGTGCGAGTATAAGTGGCTCAAACAACAACATTCCTGCCCCCAACAACACATTTGAAACCATCCTAACTAAATTCAAGCTTAAGGGGCTTGACATTGTTGATCTAGTTGCACTATCTGGTAGACCTCTATAACTTGTCTTTTTTCTTTTTCCTTCTTCTCCATTTCAGAACATATTGCTTTATGCTTAAAGTGTCTTAAAAGTAGCTGCACTATATCACCCACTAATCTAGTTTTATCATGCACCAATTTGAAGTCATCTCAATTTTCTGTTAGGACATTTGAGTATAACTCTCACTCTACTCAACTGGTGGTATTCCATAGCTGCATCTGTGATTTAGGACATAATTTTTCTCTTGTGTGTAATGGTTGTAGGGAGCCACACTATTGGAGATTCCCGGTGCACCAGCTTCAGGCAAAGACTCTACAACCAAACTGGCAATGGCAAGGCAGATTTCACTCTTGACCAATTCTATGCTGCACAGTTGCGCACACGGTGCCCAAGATCTGGTGGTGACCAGAATCTGTTTGTCCTAGACTTTGTCACCCCAGCAAAGTTTGACAACAACTACTTCAAGAACTTACTTGCTAACAAGGGTTTGCTAAGTTCAGATGAAATTCTCTTGACAAAGAACAAAGTATCTGCAGATTTAGTGAAAAAATATGCTGAGAGCAATGATCTTTTCTTTGAACAATTTGCCAAGTCCATGATTAAGATGGGGAACATCACTCCTTTAACAGGCTCAAGGGGAGAGATCAGACAGAACTGCAGAAGGATTAACAATTGACCAAGCAACATTATTGTCATGTCACCACATGCCAAAATTGCACCTAAATTTTTTTTTTTATGTTCCTCTGTTTATCAATATTTATTTCTTCTTCATCGTGTATAGGGGAAGCCACTGGCAAGTGGCAACCTCGCAGTGTGTCATAAACATAAACTGGGGCATTGTGATAGGATTATTGTGTGTTTTTTACTGTTTGATGAAATGTGTTACTTCCCATAATAAAGAAATACTTTTGATGATCGGGAAACCGACCAAACATTAGAACTCATCGTTCTACACAAGGTAATGGGTGTTCTATATCCCGAACGCCACAACAAAACACAACAAATAGTATTAATTGTGAGCTAACCACAAAAGCAAGAAAGTATTGCTTCCGACTAGAATCAATTCTGCACCCGAAACCCACTTTTGAAGAAGCAAACTGAAAAACAAACAAGTGAATAAGATTAATATATATACATAAACTGAGATCCTAACCTAAGGTCTGCCCTGTCACTCTCAAGGCGCATTCAGATTTGGTGACAGAATGAGGTTAGCTGTTAGTTCAAAAAGAGCCCATCTTTGATGTTAATGCAGAAGCAAGTCTCATTCAGTAGTTCACCTCCATTTTCCTGCACTTCATCAGCATTCATCTTAGTTTCTCATCCTGATGTTATCAGCTTGAGTTTTGGTGTTTACTCTCACTCCTAATGTCTGTGTATTTTATTTTTGTTTTTTCGTATGTTCTGCATAATTTCAAAACCCAGTAAAATTTATGCCTATTAATCTATTATTCACGTCCACTGTTCTTGCAGATTTGAATGTGGTCATGGTTTTTACAAGGGGATTACCCAAAAGTCCAAAACCTAAATGTGAGTGCTTCTTTGGTAACATCTAATATGTATGAAAATGTTCTAAAATTCCATAAACTGGCAAGAGTGATTGACTAGTGCTATTTTTCCTTATCCTTCATGATCAAGTTCATTATAGTCTACTACGCTAATATTTTGGAACCTTCAAAACTTGCTTACATTTTTTCTCATGTTTTAGTCCATGATTCATTCTATTTCTCTTGTATCACTTAGGCCAACCTGTAAATTGAACCCCCGCCCCCAACAGAATCATAGTAGCCGTGGTTCTGTAGGAGAACTACTTGATTTATTTTGTGAATCATACATATAAATACTTATTGCTGTATCACATAAATGTTAAAGAAACAAGTAGGGGATAATGATATCCAGAGCCCTTATCTCTAAACTTATTTCAAAATTCAAAATTGAAATAAATCTTGACCATTTACATGCAAATGAGATTTCAGTTTGTGAGAAAGATGACTCATTAAATTTGTAATACCTGGCATCACTCTGTTCTGGTAAACTAGCATCATTCATATAGCACATTCAGTTATAGGAAGCCATCTCCAATGAGAGAAAGGAAGACCCCGCATGTGCTGCTTAGGATTTAGGAGCAATAAGTTGAAGTGCACATGCTGAATAATGGAATGGCACTATCCCAGAAGTTGAAAATGCTTCAATTCATCGATGAACGTTTGTGCTCACCCACCAACATTGTGCTAGCAGTTAATCTGCAGTATGAAAAGCAGAAATTAAAGTGAGTTTCCTAAATTCCTGGCTCCACATACTATATACTATTTTTTATATCAAGTGCTGGATTAGAAGAGTTGGTGAATGAATTAGCTTACCAATTGCTAAAATGTCCATAGAAGATTCAATTGCTGGAGTCATATACTTGAACTCAAGCAAATCTTTACTTCGAAGTGTATGTTCGAATTCTACTGGCATCCCTATAATTTTTATTTTCTTCAAAAATTTGACAGTCTTCAGTCCTTGTGGAATCCTTTTCAGCTTCTCACAGCGGTCAATAACCATATGCTCGAGCCTTGGCAACGTCCTTGCCTCAACTGTCCATTCCTCCAATTCTTTCAATTGAATTAGCCGCAAAATTTGCAACTGTGGAAACCCTTCAGCATTAAAGGCCAATTCCCGCACGTTGTATGCCCCCTTACCCAAAATGAGCATTTTAAGGTTAGGCAACCTCTCGAGTTTGGCAATGGATTCCATGTGTAGATGGGAATTATGCAGAGTTAGTTTTAAAAGGTTTGGTGGGAACTCATGTGGATCAGGTAGCTTCTTGATCTTTCCATTCAAAGAGAGCTTCTCAAGATGAGTACACTGAGACAGCTGCCTAAAGATTGGAAACTCATCCTCTTCGGATTGAAGTGATAATGACAGTGACTGAAGGTTGCGTATGCGTTGTATGGCTGAAAGCACAGAATTCACCATTCTTCCTGATAATTCATATATCCCTAGCTGCCTAAGATTGGTCATTTTGGCTAAACTACCATCTTCTATCCACTTTCCAGCCTCAATGTAGGGTAGGCTTTGCAGATTGGTTAATGTATCCAATCGCAGATGCGCACTGTCTGGAGAATCAAATGGGGTGTACAAGAGCAAATGTCTCAAGTTCACCATCTTCCAAATTACATTCGGTATTTTCTTAAGAAAACAGCAATACCTTAAATCAAGTGTCTGTAGGTTTTGCAAGTTTCCAAGGGAGAGCGGCAGTTTTCCTTCTAGGTTAGTCTTCCTCAATCCTAGATACCTTAGCTGAACCAGGTCCCCTATTGTGCTTGGGAGGCTAACTACCCTAACACCATCCAATTCTAATACCCTGAGTAGCTTAAATTTCCTATAGATGAAATTCAATTTCTGTTCTTGCAGGAAATTCAAATTAAACCAGATCCTCCCCACTACATCATTATATTCTCTATTGAAAAACAGCAAAGAACGCGAATGATAAGCATTGTGTTTCAAGAAGTCATACCGGTCATCACAAGAATGTATAGAAAGTCGCCGGGATTTAGTTAGCTGAGGTGCTGATGCGCCTGCCATGCTTAAATGAAAAATATTGAGAAAATACTCATCTTTCCCTTTAGAGACAGAAAGATCTCTGAGAAGATCGTGGATGCGAATCGTCTTAACCCTGCCTAACGAGCTTACTGCTCCCACCTGAATCATGCACCTACCAATCAACTCATTCAAACACTTCTGAGCAACGCCTTCCGGCGTCTCTTCACCTTCTTGAGGCAAAAAACCTTCCGCAACCCACAGCCTGATCAATTTCTTTGTTTGAATGTTCATGCCCTCAGGGAAAAGACCCAAATAGAGAAAGCATGACTTCAAGTGAGAGGGCAAGTCATTGTAGCTCAGTGCCAAAATCCTTGCTATCTTCTCTTGCTCTTGCAGCAAGTGCCAACTAATATTCTGCAGCACTCTAGCCCATTCCCCGCTCGACTTGAGTTTCCTAGACAGCAAGCCACCAACCACAACCACAGCCAGAGGAAGACCACCACATTTCACCACAATCTCCTTTGCACAGCTCTCCAATTCCAGAGGGAGGCTGTTTCCCCCACCAGGGAATGCTTTGTTGCAGAGCAACCTGAAACTCTCATCCTCTGTCAATGTCCTCAACTGATGAGGATTGCTGCTTGCATCAGCATGCAAGGCAACATCCCAATTCCTAGTTGTGAGCAAAATCTTACTCCCCATCTTCCTTTTGGGGAATGCGGATTTCAGGGCATCCCAAACCTCCATGCCCCAAATGTCATCAAGAACCACCAAGTACCTCTTCTCATCCAACACACTCCTCAGCTTGTTAACCAACTCTTCCTCCGGCAACCTCTCAAGCCTATCAACTTCATCTCTATTGAGAGAATCCACAACCACATCCCTCAGAATCCCCTGCAACACCTCCTTCCTTCTATACTCTTTGGAGACATACACCCAAGCTTTGCACTCAAAATGGTTATTGACTTTGCTGTGATTGTAAATCTTCTTGGCCAAGGTGGTTTTCCCCAAACCACCCATCCCAACAATGGAAACCACGTGATTCGAGGGTTCCAATGCAAGAAGCTGGGAAAGGAGCACCCCAATGTCATCTTCAAGCTCGATCACATACTCTTCCTCAGAATACGGCGATGGCTGCCTCCAGTGCCTCAAACTCTCGATCCTGACATGATTGTTGCTGCTGCTGCTTCTGTCGCGTGCTTCGTCCTTGACCCCATAGGCTTCGCGCCTGTCTGAGATTTCCTTGATCTGGGACATGATTCTGTCGATCCTCGCAGCAACCTTGAACATGTGGAAGGGTGCTAAGAACTTGTCGACGTGGCTCTGCACGGTTGCTCTGTAGACGAAGGTCTCAATGAGCTCCTCCGCTTCGAATGCCACGTCCCTGATTTCGGAAACCCACATGCGGACACGCTCGTTGCCTTCTTGCTTCGCATCTGCGTCCCTCAGAAAACACTGCATCCATTTCAGTTCGTTCTTTAGCCTCTCTACTTGCTCCCTTACCCCTGCCAGCTCTGAAACTGCCACCGCCGCTTGCTGGAGAAGCAGTTCCGACAGCTTCTCCACAACAATCGACACTGCTACCTCCGCCATACTTTGTGCGCTGCTAGCTTCTTCTTCTGCTAGCTATCTCTCTCTCTCTCTCTGCCAGGTGTATTCAACGGGAAGGTGATTTTTTTGGTGGTGATGAACAAGAAGAGGAGACTTTTTGGTTCTCTGGTTTTGCTACTACCTTGGTGTGTGTGGTGATGAGAAGCTTCCTCTCCAATCAATAGTGGGTCTTTTTCTCATTGCTATTTGACTAATCGACTAATACAATACAGCTAAATTGTCAATTTTACTTCTTCTGCTCTTTAGTCTCTTCTCTGCCTCTGCAACTGCTTTTTATTTTTTACATTTATCTTCCTTAATTCACTTCATCTATTATTTATGGTCTAACAGAGATGCTAATGGAAGTCTTTTTGTGCTAATGAATGTTACTTTTTATTTTTAATTTCTTCATTTAAGAATAATCTAAGCAGCGATTTTACATGAAATTGAAGCTAAAAATCATGCAGAGCTGGGACAGAAACAGGGCAAGTGGTAGATACCGAAACTAAACTAGAAGCGATGAAACCTCATTCTCTAATCAATCAAGAGATAATTTACGAACGAAGGAGAGGATTTCAACTATCTGAGACTTCTTGTGCTTTCTCTATCTTGATGAATAAAATGGTGACAGTCAAGAATAACAACCACTTTCATGTAATAGTTGGGAACAAACAAGGCTCTTGAACACATCTCCACCCAAATAATACATGTATCAATTCATGAAACTGGTATTACAATCACAATCATCCATACACACACATTATATAAATGGAAAAGGGATTTCTGTCCATAGTTAACATTTTGTGTCAAGTTTATATTTTTAAGTGCAATGTATATCCACTGACCAGTGAATAATTTTTGTGTAAATTAGTCTATCTTAAAATTCCTTCTATTCTCTATATATATTTTAATAATTGATGAAAATTTTAATTCACACAATATAAAATGAGTTTAATTTGATGGACTACTTTACACTCGTTCGATTAAAATATATGTTTGGATGACTTTTTAGATAATTGAAGAAAGAAACAATTACAGTTGAGATGACAATATATAATTGAATGGCTGTGTTAAAAAATGATATAAATTAAATTCATATAAAATTTTCAAGATATTTAGATTTTTTAATTAAAAATAAGGGTTCAAAATGCACATATTAATTTACTAATTTGGGTGTGGTTGTGCAGGTGCATATTGACGAAACGAAAGGAAACCTCTGGCGCGGTGACTGTCTATCTATGTAGGTGCTTGGCATCGTGTTTCAACTGCCGCGCGTCACACACATATTTACGCTGTTGTAGACTCTCCCCTGCGGTTGCTGCTCAGGAATAAAGCTTACGCGGCGGTGAATCACCGACGGTGATGATGAGGTCAGGGCCGAGTGTGGCTGTCACGGTGGCTGTTGTGTTCCTCCTGCTGCTTGCAAATGGGAATTGGACAGTGGAAGCCTCCAATTCTGTCTCCGCCTTCGTCCAGAACGCCATCTACTCCAACAGAATCGCCGTCTTCTCCAAATCCTATTGCCCGTGCGTCACGCCTCCCCTTCTTCTTTCCTCTCTTTTATTTTCTCATTCCTCCCTTATTTTCCAATTATCATCAACCCATTAATTTTTTGCTATTAGGGTTTCATGTGAGACTCTGTTCCTCCAGTTTATTTTTTCTGTAGATGATGTTTATTCTTTGATTAATAGTATGAATATGTGATAGCTGCACTTAACAAGTTTCTGTAACGAGCAATTAATTTCAATTTCATGTTGTTAGGTATTGTTTGCGTGCCAAACGCATACTTGCTGAACTGAATGAACATCCTTTTGTGCTGGAGCTGGATCTCCGAGGTATTTATTCAATATGAAAATTATGGTTTCGAAATTTGAAAATTATCACAGTGTCGCAATAAACCCTGTTTATCCTTTTCCATGCAGATGATGGATATCAAATTCAGAGTGTTCTTCTTGACCTGACAGGTAGAAGCACTGTCCCACAAGTATTTGTGAATGGGAAGCATATTGGTGGATCAGATGGTTAGTAGTACATCGTACTGCTCTCTCAGATTTTGGCTTTTATGATTTATTATTATCATCTATGTATCTGTTATTCTTTAAGCCTGCAGTTAATCCCGTTTCTCTTTCTATTTGTTCTACCTACTTAGTTTTTCCTGTTGTTGGAATTACAGATCTCAGAGCTGCTGTACAGAGTGGTGAATTGCAGAAACTTCTCAGTTCAAGTTGATGGTACGCTCGAAAATGAGGGACACTGGAATCTACCACACATCAGAATGTGGCAAACTGACGTTTTTCATGGCATAGTTAGACTCATAGCAGCAGAAACTGTTTTGATGCAGTTTGCATTTTCCATGTAAGAATTGCTTAATAATTATTATTATATTGATGCCATTCTGCTTAGAATCCACTGGAATTGTTCATATTTTTTCTTACAGTGTTTAGCTCTTATCGATCAAATTGATTTCTTTGGTTTAATTGTTAATCAAAAGGATGTATAAATTTCAACATTCTTCTTGCCGCAAGAAATATAACTTTACCTGTAGAGTTTATTTATGAAAATTTCAACTCCATTTTCACCCTCTATTAGCATACCTCCAAAAAACAGAGTAGTCCTAGACCCAAAAGTGTGAAGAGACTTTCTGGTCTGAAAGAAAAACAATAAAAAACAGAATTCCAAGTAGTAATATGGAGCTTTGACGACCTGAACATGTGAATTAACAATTAAGCAATATATTCCCCTGATTATTGTTTTGTTACATCGATCTGTTAACATTACATAGTAACATGAAAGAAATTTTACACATTTTTCCAAGAGGGAAACTACAAACCTAACAAAACCACTCCTATTAAACCAAAGAATGCTTTCAGTTCAGGTTACATTGGATGAATAGTTCTGTTTTAAATAATCTAGTGAAGCAGAAATTAACTGTGTAGAATACCAGAATGTAAACTTAGAAATCAAAATTTTTCTGTAGTATGACACCATCTCTTTCGTGTATGTATCTCGAGCCGTACAACAACTGTGCCTTAGAAGGTGAATGGGAGGCAGAACCAATGCCATTGCAACCGCACAGCTTTGTCTGAAAACAAACCTTAAATTAAACCAGTAGTGAATTATCTCCAATCTATCAAGACGATGCTGCAGTGTCTGGCCGCCAAGTTCCTTTCTTTGCACAGATTATACCATCTTGTTTTTTTGTGACTGTTATTTCCCACTGCAGAGATTTTAACAGTGACTCCACTTCCTCAATGGTGCTAGCTTCATCACGGACAATCAATTGACCTCCTGGTCTTACTATTCTATCAACCTCTGCCATGACAGGAACAAGTTTGCATCTGTGGATCCAAAACAGCAAAAACTTGGATCAATTTGGTACAAAACTTTCTCTGGTGTGGTGAAAAAAGTTTGAAGGATCATTACTTCCATACATACCTCTCCTTGAGCTTTGAGAAAAGGTTATCTGCATGCAGAAGATCATAACTTCTTGGATAGGTGCTGAAGGATTCACACCAGTCATGGTATATCCCAAAAAGACCCCTCTCATAGATAATTGGAAGTGTGTCTGCAGCATCTACGTTCACCACATTGAATACCCAAAGAGGAAAGTCCTTGAGAGCTGCTGCAAATCTGTACAGACATGGCTAAGTATTAATTAAGACTAAGTATCTTATATCAGATGAAAATTTATATAGTTGTTAATAGTGTAAGTTGAAGAATAAATACCCTCCATAAACAGCTCGCATGTCCATTACATTTCTCACGCTAGACCAATCTACACCGATGTTACTCAGCTCATCCACGACGTTATTCCAACGCTCGCTGTCCTCTACGAAATCCTGAGGAACTGGTTTTCCATAGATTCCTATCTGCGAGTTGTTTAACCAATATGGAGCTTTCTGCAATCTACGAGGCCAAGCTTCTGGCCATTTGGATCCTCTCTCAGCCTTGTTCACAGGCACCTTGTGCATGCATGCTTGCAAAGGTACGTACCTGTAATACAACACATTCCCCCAATCATGATTAGAACTACTGGTATTTAGGCATCATAGTCTTTCCAGTGGCAGAGATTTACCAGGCAGCATTTGGATCATCCTCATCCTTGCACATAGGAGGTTGGTCTTGCTCTCTTTGTTCATAGCATTCGTTGGAAGTGGGTTTGCGGTAAAAGGCGGCACCAACCTTATTTAGCGCATCCTTGTTGACAGTCACAAGCTCCCAACACATAGCCTTGGTTAGTGAGGTCATTTCTAGAAGGAAAATCACAAGATGTCGGTTACTATTATTCATTTAGGAATAACAGTCATAGATATGAATGACATGCTATGTTATGTTATGAATGCGATACCCTGCCATATCTGGACATCTTCTTCAAGCTTCTGGTACACAGGAGTAGCAGACCATACAAAATAACCCCCTGGTCGTAGAACTCTGTTCAATTCCAAAAGCAACTTACCACCTACAAAACAAAAACTTAGCCATTGCTAGAAAAATAATGCAAATTAATGATGAGTCTGAGTTCGTAAGAGAAGTGTTAGTGAGACCAACAACCTTCTGCATGCCAAGGTACTCGACAACGTGCGCAATGTACGAGGTCGAAGGCACGGCTAGGGAATGGGAGCCTCTGAGAACCCATGACAGCAGATATGGCTGGTATCCCTCTCTCTAAGGCAAATTGCACTTGTGCCTCATGTTCATCTTTGGGTGCAAAAGACATTGTGATAACATCTCTTTCGAATAGGAATCCTCCAAAACTGCCAACCCCACAGCCAACATCCAAAATAACTCGGGTATGCTTTCCCCATCCAATATCTGGTTCAGCCTGCACAACTACAATTTTGAGACTATCTAGCATAACTCATTAACTCAAAAGTGACTTGTATTATGCAACAGGTGGAGTACTAAGAGCTGGCGATCGACTTGGTTAAGAAATTAAACGTATAATTACTACCTCTTGAAGATTATCAATGTAATGGAGGGCTCCATTAATGAACTGAGTCCCACCTCCAGGGAATGTCAAGAACTCGCCAGTCACCTTCACCCAATTTTGGTGTCCCTTCACCTGCGCTAACAACGTGTGTGGCACATTGTGGTACCATATCTGTTCAAACACATCAATATAAAGATCTTAATTTTGGTACATATCATGTGTTAAATTGTAATTGCAGTCATGAATTCGATACGAAAAATTGCAGAAAAACGCTGTACAACGCTGCAAATGTCACTGCCATGCAGTTTCAAAGAGCACTACAGCAGCAATATCGCGGCTCCAATAGCGGTTGCAGACTGCAATTTAAAGTCATCTTCTAGACATATTATTAAACCCCCCAAACCAATGGATAACACGTTCATGTGAATCAAAATCACCTTATCCCTGCTCTTAGGCCAATCAATTCTTTTCTTATAATCTTGAGGAGCTGGCACAAGGCAAGTAGGTGCATCCTCAGGGCAATGTCTTTCCCTGTGTTCAAAATGCTTTGTGGAATGTAACTTCTTTATGGCCTTTTCGTTGTCCAAACACGGTATATAATCCATACCCGCTGTTACATTGCAGAGGTACCACGTTATATCTCCTGGTGCTTCGGTGACGCCGCTTGATTCATCCTTCTGCCTCGTCTTCTCGTCCTTCGACTCATCAGCCTGCGTTGACCATGACTTCTTTGGCTTCTTGGCTTTCTTACCTTTAATCTTTTTCTTGGTGCTATCATCTTCGTTTTTCTCCAAAGAGCTTTCATCTTGTTTCTCTGTATGTTCTAGTTGCTCTTCGTTCTTATCTTCCTTTACAGTCTCGCCTTTGTCTTCTTTCAGTTGTTCCTGATTGGTCTCATCTTCAATGTTTTTTGATTCAGTGCCAAAACTCTGAACAACTTGTTGTTTCTCAGCTGCTATGCCACCTTGAGCCTTGTTGGTTTCTTCATCATCTCTTCTGCTTGTTCCTTCAGAAGTTAATGCTTCAACAATACTACCACCACCTTGTTGAGCCTTCTCATCAGTGTTACCAGAAACAGCTTCTCTCACTGCGGATGCAACTTGTTCCTTCTGTGTTAAGGAGCTTTCCTCTGATATCTGAGAATCAGTGGTGACAACACTCTGCTGTTTCTGTGCCTCGTTGTTGCTATCAGTAATAATGGCTTTCTTGTCATCAGATTTGATTGCATCCTCTGGGAGATGACCAGGGTTGTCCCCAAAAACAGGGGTTGAACTTTTCTTGTTGCCTTCACTGATGGTGGTGGTGGCTTTTGTGGTGGTGGTTTCTGCGACGCCGTCTTCGGATGAAGATGATAAATCGGTGTTGGTTGTTTCGGTTTCGGTGGTGTCAATGGCAGTGCGGGTGGAAGTACTTTCATCATCATCGTTCTGTGTTTGAGGGGACACTACGGAGTTGGAGTTGGAGTTGGAGCTGAGCATATACACAGCAAAGATGCATAGTGCAACAAAGACTAATATTGTTAAGGTTGAAACGGACGATGGTGAGGATGTTCTCCTAGTGTTCCGTTTTAACAGTGCCATGACAAATGTAGTGTCTTTGTTCAGAAGCAAGTTAACATGGGACTGAATTTGTTAAGAGATGATGAAAGAGAGAAGGTGGGGTTATGGTGATGTTTTGTGGAGGAAGATGGTAGGAAAAGAAAAGAGTGGGAAATGTTCTAAATTGGAAGTTGGAATAATGCATTGATGATCCAAAAGAGTAGGACTAGGGAATTTGTTAGTTAGGGATGGATTTTACGACACACACAGGTGTGGCTTTGGTCTCCTCTCTCTCTTCTTACGAAGAGGTGTGAGGTGTCAGTTTGCTTCATTTTAATTACCCATACTCTAGCCTTTGTTTTAGGGGGACTTTTGTTTTGTTTTATATCAACAAAGATTAACTTACCAAAACAGTTTTGATTTTGCCCCTTGATTTCTTCAACAAGGTTTAAATCTTACAGAATCATATTAATTTGGTACCAAATACTAACACCATTCCTTCTTGCTAACTAACTATTTTCTGTTGAGGCCTGTGTATAGTATAATTACATTGGTACAACATATGCTTAGCTTTCACTTCGGTTTCAAACATGTTGACTAGTTGCAATACTCGTCAATGGGTCTAATTGAGGATCTAAAAAATTAAAATGAAACCCATCTCTGTTTCTCATCATTCGCTTCCTTCTTCTAGAGATGCTACTGATGTGCACCTTTGCCAAAATGACACTGAAGCTGTATTTTCTCTGTGGGCTTTTAAATTCATCATCAGCCCAAATATTGATATGGACTGAAGCCCGAGTTATAGGCCCTCTTAAGGATTCCATATGAGGCAGGTGCTTACAAATCAATGCTCGGTTATGATTAGTTCTGAAGTGACTTTGGGCCCCAAGGGACAACAAAGAAATATGTATGTATAAGAAAAACAAAACTCTCATGACCCACAAAAAAGAAAGAAAATACAATGCTAATATATCTCTTTCAACCAAAAATATAGAGAGAGAAAAACCCTAATCTTTTACATCAATGCTGGGGACGATGATGGTTGCTTTCTATGGGTCAGAAGATGGGTTACAACTTACAAGTGCCCTGACCACAAAAAATAAAATTCAAAAAGGAGACATATTATCGCTATGAATTGTCAGTATAAATTCATGAGTAACTAGTATAAATTTAAAAAAAAAAATCATTGTGATTGATTATTATAACTACTAGTTATCTATTAGTTGAAAAGATGACATTGTTATATGAAACATAAGCCATTATTAATAAAAGTAAAAATATATTTATGAGAACCAACTTGAAATAAACTATGATCGACTCATAATATAAAACTTGAATCATCATTATTATTATTATATTATAGGATTAAAAAGATTCGAAAAATAGAGAATGTGGCTGGGAGGAGTCGCGATAAAGAAGGAGATGAAAGGAAGAGTTGGAAGGGAAAGACAAAGTGAATCTTTGAAAATGGATGGGAGGAGAGGAGAGGAGAGGAGTGAGGACACATGAGAAGGGATTAGGATATGCACAAAAAGGGACAAATTAAAAGGTGTGTGTGATTTGTGATGGACTACTAACTAAACGATCCAATTGTGCACATTACATTACATTACAGAATCTGTCTTAATCAATCGTGCTTTTTGGGTTCCAATTCCAACTGAATAATCAATTCCAGCCATTCCCTTCTTTCCTATTTCTACCTTTCCCTTTCCAAACACTATACATATACATATATATTACTTTCAGTGGTGGGTTGCCCGTCTTTTCATTCACCCCCCACCCCACCCTATCAATTTTATTTTATTTTATTAAATACCTTATATTATAATAAAGTATATATATATATATATATATATATATATATATATATATATATATATATATATATCCACATGTACAAGCTTCTGTAGCCACGTGATGATATCTTCATTAGATTTTCAAGCCGATTAAATATATATAATGCTAAACTAGCGAGTATCTTCTTCTCACCCCCTATATTTAGCTTTTCTTTATCGATCATACTTGCATTATTAATACATTCATCTATATGCTGTTAAGTTTAGAATTACAATTATTATAATTAAATAACATACTACTACTTCTAATTCAATTTTGTGATAGTTATGTTAATACAAGTAAATTAGATAACTGTTTCATGAACGATGGTATGTATTAATTTAGAGAATAATTAATGGCACTTCCACATTATATTCATGCATGTATGTAGCCGCACAGTAATCGTTGAAATTAATGTGAAAGCACAATGTAAATAAATCTCACAGATGATACTTAACTTTTCATTTTTAATGTGAAATATAATATATTAATTTCAACGGTCATATATTACTCTTAATCAAAGAAATGCTCTATATATCTTATGGCCCACATACATGAAATATAAAGATTGAACTCATTTGTTCACTGTGCTGTTTTGAATTGAACTGGTTTCCACCCCAATTGAAAAGTTCTGCGCAGATTCTTCCCTCTTTAATTTGATTTCTTTCTCATAAATATTATTTAATACCAATAAAATAAAATAGATAGTGACCTAATTAATGTTAATCAACGAGACCAATGTACGACAGGGATGTATCACTCATAATAGACTGTGAATAATGTTTTTACTTAGTGCAAATTAAAGCATCTAGATATATAGCTATATATCTTATCCCATACTAATAGCAACAATTGCTTTAATCTCGGAATCGCTTGCCTTTAGGTCAAAGTTTAAAAGGAGCAAGTTGATTAAGGATTTAAGGTAAAATAATAATAATAATTGATGAAAAGCTAGCTACACCAATTTGTTCAGTGCATCATCATAGATGTAATTAACACATTAACTAGTATTAGCTAGCTAGCTAGGTTATCCGTTCTAGCCTCTCTCCTTTTTATAGTTATATTTTTATTATTTTATATATATTCACTCATCAACTAGTTGATCTTAGTCCAATCAATCAATTAGCCTTATTCCGATCCAAATAATTTGCTCTGTACAATTACTGTGTACTAGTCAAGTAAGCAAGTTTGGGGACAAAGTTTGGAGCACGCTGTAAATAAAGGGATATTTATCAAAAAAAAGTTAAAGCCAAGCCAAATAAAGAGATCATAGTGAACTTTAATTTCATGTATTGGCATTATGACGAACGAGCATATCTTAAGAAAAATATAAATAAAATAATCAAAAGGAGAGTGTGCATGCAAAATAAAGATTGATGTTGCCATGTTACTATTTTGGGCGGTGCATCACTTTCTCCATGCACTAGACCATAGTATATATATGGATGGTACTAATGAGCTACTTGTCTAATCAAATTAAAATCAACCTTCAAATTGATGTTAAATCCCACATATATACATCAGAGTCACATATATATATATAATAATGAATAAAATAATCAAAACACTTGAACTTTTGTTAATTAATCACTAATCATACTTTTCATATGTTAATTAATTATATCATTAATCTACTTAAGCCAGGAACATAATCGAACTTTATGATTGGAGGGGTCAAGCATTTTTAAGATAATTAATGAAGACCCCACACAAAATTGAAGATAATCATTTAGACACTTGATAATGCGAAAATGATACTATTATACGCTTTTGGAACCATAACAATCAATTTGATGATCTAAGAAGATTCTCTCACTTTTAATTTGATGTGTTATGTATATGCATGCTTATTATATATATATATATATATATATATATATATATATATATATATATATATATATGTGTGATGTAAGTGTACGAAAACCTGAACTCTGAAATGCATTTTAATTAGTCAGACAATTTAGATGTACATATCTGATGAGTTTCACAAATATGCAGGGTCGTGGGGCAGAGCAATATAGAACACGAACATAGAAAAATAAAAAAGAATGGGGACACAACACAAGGTACTTACTTATTATTAAGTCATGTTCTCTTTGGAAAAACCACTTTATGGATTTGGTCTCATTGTATATAGCTCTAACTTATCTTAACAAACATTATTGGGCCAGGATATTGATACTAACTTATTTATTGAAACTTTTTTATCTATTTCGTTGACCCAAAACAAAATAAAAAATTGTTTTCTTCTGTTTTTAATTAATTAATGATAGAGCATAGGAGTAGGAGAAGATATTATCTTAAATATACATTCGACTCATTATAGGTTCAATGGACTTTAGGAAAATATTTCACCATTCAATATTGTCAATTCAACTTTTTCTTAGTATGGGAACCAGAATTTCTCCACAATTAATTGGTCTATGCATTATTGTACTTCACTACATCTACATGACCTATATGTTTCGGATTGGGAGAACATGTAACTTAGGTAGAATGAATGAAAATGGGAAAAAATAGCTTGAGTGTTTGACAAGACTATAGAGCATTAATACATAACACCTTCAATATGAATCTTAATTATAAGCAAATGCCGATTTATATATATATGTCTTTATCAATCAATTTAAATTTTGGAAAAAGATGGTTTCTTAACTTTGAAGTTCTAAAAATGTAATGTATTAATGTATATATGTATGCTATAGATAGCCGGATAGATAATTATTATTTCTATTTCATTTTTTTCTGAAAAAGTGGCTTAAAACAAGCAATATATGGTTCAAATTAAATGGAGTACAGTGAAACCATTATATACCCTCTTAAAATAAAATATAAATTATCACGCATGTGTAAAGTGTTAACACAAATATGTCTAGGCCTTGGGAGATAGATAGAGTAACAGTGTTCCAAAGTAATAAGTAGAATAATGATTAATAAAAAAATTACTCGTACAACGAGTTTACCTTATGATGTATATCCAACAAAAGTAGTTACACTCTCATATTAATGTGTATTTGTGGGTCTAGCGAGCCTATATTAGAGGTTGAATATTAGTTGGATGATACATTGGTCGTACATAAAGTAGTATTGTAATAATTAATAATGGAAAATTAAATCAAAGGGTGGTTCTTGATTGTTGTTCTTTTGACTAGCAAGTAGAATGGTTATTTGTTGAAGTGACATTGGCAATGAGGAATTATGGATCGACTTTGTTTGCACCCCACATGCATGATCAATCTAGTAATGAGCTGGTCTTCATAAAAGTAGCTTAGCTTAGTCTGCAAAAAGAAGAGCTAAAAGATCAAAATCTTCTAGTCCGCAAAACCATATATAATTGGTCCAAATATTAAGTTGCACAGTTTAGTTAATTAGGCACAAAACTTTTGAAAGTCAATCATACCTAAAACACCTTTATGCTTGATTACTACCTAGCTAGCTAGCTATAGTGTGGGCATTTCTAAGCCCCCACGTAAATAATTTCTACTTTTTATCACCACAAGCCATATGCATTCCATTATACTAAGAGTGCGTTTATAATAACTTGTATTCAGCATGATATTTCCTTCATTTCGTTTTAATCATTTTTTAAAGTTTATGTATAAGTATTTAAAACAATATATAAATGATATTCGTTTGAAAAAAAAAATTAAAATAATTATGTTATCCTTTACATTTTTATTAATATAATTTTCAAAAAAATTATATTAAAGATAAAATTTGTATATTATCATTAAATCTTTAATGAAATGATAAAAATGACAATTAATATAAAATAAATTTTCTTTGCTTAAATGATCATTAAAAGAGAATGAAGGAAGTAATATATAATAACATATATTCTATAAGTTTGTATGTTATAATTTTGTTATACGTCAAAATGATGCATATTTTAACATGGTATGAGAAGACCACATTATACTTTATTAACTTTTAACTTATAATTAACACTAATTTTGTTTTTATTATTTTATTCATATATATTAATTATAATAAAGTAAATAATATTTTATTAAAATATATAAAAGAATATAATTCACATTTATATAATTTATTGAAATAATAAATAATTTTAACATATTGATATGAACAAAAGTATTTAATATTAATTATATTTTAATTAATAAATATGTACTTAGTATAATATTAAAATTAATTAATAAACATATAATATAAGATATAATATCTTATATATAGTTTTAAATTAAACATTATGTAGTATTAAAAGTTTATGTCAATTTATACTATCAGCTCTTATACAATTAGATCTAACACTACTTGTTAATGTTATATCTGATGTGCCAGACGACTCTAGTTAATATAATTACTGCAATTTTAAAAACCAAGTATTAAAGTTACCGTCGAATTTTAGGTATGCTTGTCAGATAAGGCATTAAATAATTGAGGGAACGATTGTGAAAGTTACTTGAACGTAACTAACTAACAACCTGCAAGCGAAGCGAAGATTGTGAAGCGAATTAGGTACATTTTTAAGAAATGTGTCATCCAGCTAGTTTGAGTGATTAGTTAATTAGTATATACTCCCTACGTTCTAAAATTGAGAAATACTTGGGGCACAACAAAAAAACCAGTCAAAACAGTCAATAAGTTGTGCACAACATATCTAATATAAAATGCACAATGTATATTATATGTAGTGTACAACATATATCATCTATTGTGCACAACATATATCACATATTGTAACATCATTTTTCTTTGCAACGTGTTATATATGTTGTGCACATCATGTGCTATATGGTGTGCACAACATACAACATGTAATATTCGTTGTGCAATTTATGTTATATACGTTGTGCACAATTTGTTGGCTGTTTTTTTGTCGTGCCTCTAGCATTGCTCTTCTAAAATAATAGTCGTTTTGACTTTTTTGATTCATTGAAAAACTAATGTACCTAAATAAAATTTGTATCTAGGTATAGGTACGTTAGTTTTCCAATAAATTAAAAAAATCAAAACCAATATTATTTTAGAATTGAGGTAGTAATTGTTTGTGTTAATAATTATTGTTTAGAATAATGTCCTCTGAACTATAATGAATTTTTGTCATGTGTCCACTAATGGAAGTCACAAAAGGTATCTGTTGCTAAGCATTTGAATCTTGCCTAGGTAGAGAAGAGAAAACAATAAGCAGAATTGAAGGACACTTTCACATATTTTTAGAAACTACTGATAATGGGACACCTTAGTTAGTCCTGATTAATTTCTTATAAGAACCTGTAGTAATACTAGTAGTCAATGAAAATCCCATCTTGACTAGTCAATTTCATTCGACTTACTGCTCAACGATTTTTTAATGAGATAAAAAATATAAAGGAATCTATTTATAATTATATTGTTGAGAGTTTGTACAGATGATCAAATTTCAACATACACAACTTTAGTTAATTAAACTTTAAATTGAGGCTCGTTCATAATATAATTCATTCCATCGCCACCGTGAATAAAAATGTGGTTTTTCAATCCATCATGCATTATTGGAATCACGATACCATTTTGATCGGTCACCATTAACAACCACCTTTATAAATAAAAAAATTCATTTAAAATAAATAAAAAAGTCACTCAAATAAACAAAAAAAAATTAATTTAATAACAATTACAAATCAACTAAATAATGAATTTTATCCAAGTGTTAATATGTTGATTTAATAATAATTTAATAATAAAAGTGTTACTTTTAGATGAAAAACAATGTATTTTATATTATTTTTTTATTATCACCATATTTATAGTGAATTTATTTGATTAATTTGTGAACTTTTAACTCTCATTAAGTTACTTTTTATTATTTGTTTAAGTTTTTTATTTATTTGATTAATTTTTTTATTTGTTTTGTTGAATTTTTTACTTATAAAGATAGTGGCGGATGAAAGTGATGTATAGATAACATTATTGTTATTTATTTAGATATTTAAATAAATAAAACTATCCCAATAAAAGTACGTCCTTTTTAATGTTTGAAAATTGATTAACGTATTATGTCAGCTTTAATCAACATGAATTAATTAATTAATTATCCCAATTAATTAATTTAAGGAGGCCATTTATGCATGCGATCATGGACCAGTCTAAGCTACTATCAATATCTAATTAGTGAGCCACATAAACCTAGCTAAAGATGATCGAACGGTGAAAAACACATATGTCAATCAACCTAAGTACGCTAACCATTAATTGTCTCTAGAAGAAGAAAAAGAGAAAGAGAGTAACTGAATCAGAAAATTGATTGAAGAGTATGATAGAATTTTTCTCTTCAATTATCTATCTAGATGCTTAAGCTTTAATAAATTCTGAATGCATTAACTTTTGGTTAGCAAATTAGATGCAATTACGTACTCAATTTGAATATTTTCACCACGTATAAATCATAAAATATTGGATATCAACATTCTTCCGGTTAAAATAGAAAAGAAAAACTCATTTTAAGTTATTTAGTTCAAATAGTATTTTATGTATTTTTTTAATGACTAAATGATTTAAGTATAAACTCTTATTTTTGACTATTTTATCTACTATAATTTTATATTCCATCCTAACAAAATTACTTGTAAATACTATTTGTTGACTAATCCAACTATTTTGAACAAACGGTTGAACTTTTACGAGTGATCAAATTCTGTATTCATATTGATTAGGGATTAATTAATTGAAAATCATGTGAAAATTTAAGATTATTCAAGTCATATATATATATATATATATATATATATATATATATAATGTGGCATTAGATTAATCTACTATCATATTTTTTCACTATATTTAACAGATATTTCTCAAAAATTTGGACTTAATTTTTTTTACTACTCTAGCTAACATTAGCCAAGACTAGTCTGAATTTCTTGAATACTCCAAAAGTATCGACCAAAAGGGGATAAACTACTAATAATGTTGAAAACTACTCTCATCACTTGAAGATGGAAGTAATGAAGGCTTGCAATTGAATATCAATGGATTAAGGGAAACAATATAATGCAAGTGCAAAAGCCTCACAAACTTACTAAGTCAACGTCTACAGTTAAATTCACTTTTGTATATATTTTTTCTAACTCATTGATAGAGGCAAGGCCTTCCAAAATTTGGGAATTATTTTCCTAACCACTCTCTAACTTAAACCATAGGAATTATGGGATATTATCTCCAAATGCATACATGAGAATATTGTATATGTTTCTTCTTGAAACACATATATTAGAATTTAAGAGAAATATTATTATTCATGTCACTTTTCAAGATATCATTCAAAAAATAATTTAATGCAATGTTAACTAGCTAAGAGAATTGATTTTAAATTACTGATGTCAAAAAAGGACTAACTATCATGCATTAAATTCCAATAAAATATTGTCACGTGTTTTATTTTAAAATTAACTTAGCTTAAACTTGAATTAAAAAAATGATCACTTGAAATTATAGTTTAAAACATATTTATACATTTAGCGTATTGTAATCAGACAATATAGTAGCAGTATTAATATATTTTTCACCATCAATCAATAGCAAATAGATATGACATTTATGTTGAGTATTTTTTGTTCTGAATAATATTAGTGGTATTACAAGGCAATAAGGAAAAAAGAAGGAAGTTAGAAGGCGGATAATCAATCATGTTAGGCTAGCGCCGCTGAATGGAAAATTACATTGATATTATATTAAATTGGAGATGGTCCTACGCTTGCAAAAGAAGAGACGAGACGAGGAGTGGTGGGACCCAGACCCAGACTGCATGTGATCTACTTACTCATCATCACTGCCTTCCGATTACTTGTCCCACTTCATCATCCATCACTTTACTTCGCTTTTATATTCTATTTATCAATACTACATACTACATGTATAATAAAAAGTTTAATTAAATAAATATAAATATTAAATTATATAATTATAAATATTAAATTATATTTAAGTTAAATTAAATGAGTAATTTAATATTAAAGTGCACATTCAATATTTCATGTGCAATTCGAAAGGGGAATCCAAATCTAAGGGGAATGTGTGACATTTCTTTCCTTTCCCTAATTTTAAAATAGAAAATTCAGAATGTACAATAAAAAATTAAATATACAACATATATAATATGTAATATGCACTGTGTATAGTATATAGTATGTATATTATATATGATATATTGTGCATAATATATTATATGTTGTAATATATTTTTCTTTATAACATATAATATATATTATGTATAATATATGATATATATTGTGCACAATATGTAATATATGTTATATACATTATATATTTGTTATACATAATATATTAATTATTTGGACTATTTTTTATTGTATACTCTTTTGACAAAAAACCAGTCAAAACAACCAATTAAACACATGTAACATTTTATGACCCAATTAACACTTTTAATTATGAGTATATTTTTAATTGGCTGAGTAATTGTGACCTAAATTTCTATTTGTTGGGTGTTTTAGCTAATTTTTTTCTATGTGTCTGCCCAACATGCTGAATGAGTGATGAGAAAGAAAGAGAAATTGTTGTGAGTCTGAGAAGAGAGAGAGAGAGAAGTGAGAGAGAGGGAGGGAGCGGAAGGAAGCAACAAAATCTTTTGGGCATATTTTTGACTTGTGCACATAACATATACACATACATACATACTACTGATACAGCAGATACATAGATAGATCACATGCTTGTTCGGCTGTTCCCATCAAAAGGCACCCCCCTCCCCTCCCTTCCCTTCATTTATGGCTCTGATCGTGACATCTTTCGTCTCTACTTTCCCACACTCACTCACTTAACCCCATTTGCCATTTCTCTCTCTTTGTGGCGAAAATACATGTATACTCTTTATTTGATTGATGACTGGGACGGGGGAACGTAACTCACAGTCACAGCTGCACAAATTAATTAAAAGCCAACCAACGAACCAGAATAAATGACTCTATATATATATATGTTTAGGGTTTTGATCATTTCAGTTGGGTTTTAACTTCCCCAAGTGTTGTGTTGAGTGAGGAGAAAAATATTACTTACGGCAAGATGCCAAATAAGGAATTATGTTGTAATACAAACAAACAAGGAAAGAAATTGGTGACTCTTGCCCTGCATCTTGTGTTATTTGCTGCAAATGCCATTGCTTGGTGACCCCATCTCAGATCAGATCAGAGTTAGTTAACTTTGGGATTGGTGGCTAGCTAGGGTCCCATACAAATACCTCTATATTAGTTAATTACCACAACACACAATATTCTCAACACTTATCACATTTCTTATCTATATCTTAATTGAAATTTGGTTGATTGAGATTAGATATTGATGTTATACTAATATTTATATAAGACTATAATTCTTTGTATTTTCTATCACTTTTTATTTTAATCAATTTTAGTATATTTTATTTCATATTTTTTATTTCTTTTTTTCTTGATCTTTAGGGCCTAATATCATGAGTTTCAACACTATCAAACTAGTTTATGAGGACGATCAATAATTATTAAAGAATAGTTTACAATTATTTTCAATGACGAACAAATGTCAACATATTTTTTTTGATAAAAATTTTTATCAATATTTTTCTTCGACAATTACATGTTGAAAATAATAATTATTGTTGTAGTGCACATTCCAATTAAATTAAAATTTAACAAGAGAAATAATTCCTGTGTACAAAAAATCAGTTATCATACACAATAATCAAATTTTAAATATTATATATTAATTCAAAATTTTGAAAGTTAAATTATTATATAAATAGATGAATAATAATTAATTTAGTGATATACATAACATTTTATATTTAACAAATTAAAAGTCAAATGACAAATAATAATATAAAATGGAGAAAAGTATGTGGTTTAGTATGATGTACCCAGCACACATGCAGAGTAATAGGAGTAAGAAATGTATCCCTTCTGAACAAACTAACGATAGAAAGATAAAGTTGTGTTTTATCGCTGTTGCAATGTGCTATTACTCTTGTCTTGTGCAGAGAAGGGGTTGTCACACAAGGGAACATTTACACGGCTCGAGAAAGACAGAGGCACCAAAAATTATTGGGACTCGCACACATCATTCACTTCTCTCCTCATTCCTATTCAGGAATAATATTTGTTTAAAAATAACCTTATGTTTTAGGGTTATATAGTTTGAACTTTGAATTGATTAAGTGTGATGTTAAATGAACAATATAAAACCAGTCCAACCAGCCAATAAATGAGATTTTAGGCTATAATTACTCAGCCCATTACAATTTCAATGATTATTTGGGTCAAAACTAAAGCCAAAATATGTTCATTGACTGTATGAGCTGATTTTTCATTGTTCACTTAGCATTATTGTTGATTAATTATAATTTATAACAATGAGTCTTTTTAAAAAAAATACTATTTATTTTAAGATATTAATTAGTTAGGAAATAGAAAAAAAATAGTTATAATTTTTACACTAAATTCAATATCCTTAGCTAAGGAAGACACTTATCATCTTGATTAACCTAGCTATGTCAGTAAGACAATTTCTTTCAAGAGTGAAAAAATGACTATTTAACCAGAAAAAAAAAATTAAAATTAGATAAGAATATGAAGTCCCCAACTTCAATAAAATTCAACTTACATGATATTTAATTAATATGGAAAATGGCACTTTATTCATTAGATTACAGGTCATGTAAAGTTTTAAATCGTAAACTTTTAAAATATACATATGATTTTGTGAACAATATTTTTTAGCCAAATCAGCTAACAAAACTCATTTAATATTTTATGATTCAAATAACATTTTAATCGTGAATATATTTTTAATGGGTTGGGTGATTGTGACTCAAATTCCTATTTGTTGACTATTTTAGCTGATTTTTTATTGTACCTGTAGCGATTCTATTTAAAATATTAAATTTGGCCTCCTTTGGATTTTTGAATAATATAGAAATTAAACTAATCATCTGATAAATTCAGGAATCAATCAGTTTTTTAAAGTGTTATCCCTGTATATTTTGCCCCATTAAATTTACATTAATGTTAGCTGTATAATATATAAATATATTAAATTAATATTTAATATGTATTATATATCATATATAATATATGTTATATCATATGTATAATATGTTATATATGACATAAATTATATATAATATATATAACTCATATTAAATATTAATTAAATGTATTTACATTGTACAATAATAATTAATCCTAAATCATAAATACTTAGGTATCAATATTTTTCGCCGTCATCCTAAATTTATGGCCATATATATCTTCTATCACTGTGTGCTCGAGAGGGGAGGAGCCAAAAGCAAAAAAGGTGATTGATTGATAAATTGGTCTCTACATAGGCAAGCCAAGTCATCACATCAAACTGACCCAAATTCAAAGTCCAACAATCGACATACTACTACTAGTTATACTGAAAACATGAATATTTTTCTATCAATATTAGTGTAGTTTGACCAATTTTATTTATAACCACCATCACTTAGCAAAGATAAATGTTTTCCATACAATAGAAATACGTATGTTTAACTTGTATTTAACGTGTGTTACAGGATGTATGCTATATATATATATATATTGATATATGTATAACACACATCCTGTAACATGAATAACACACGTTAGATACAAATTAGATGTATTTTTATTGTACGTCAAACAATTATTGCTTAGCAAAGAGAGGTTTGCTATATCGGTTTATACATGGGAGATTTTTATAATTGAACTGATTAATAAACAAGAGGTTGGGGTTCATTTGGTTCATTTTAACGCACACATCACAGAATTCCCATAACACGTACAATTAATTCATATTGCAATACCACTAAATAATGACGATGGTTAGGTAAATGTCATATTCCTTAAGCATACAAACTGATGAATACCAGATACTATCAGTAGTTTGTCCCTATTATCTGATTTCTACGTCGAATTGAGAAACAAATGAAGGGCCGTTGAATTCTGACCACTGGCAGCCACACAAATAATAATAATAGCAAGAAAAGTTATGATGATAATTTGGACCTTCCAAAATAGTCTTGAGATGATGTGAGGATCGGAATTAGCTAAGGATATTGAATAGTTGAAATAAAATGTGGCAATCAGTTAATGAGTACTTGTATTGTAACGCAAGCGACTTAGTTAGTTAGTAAAGTGAGTGAATTGATGCACAATATATAATAGAGACAATAGACATGCACACATCATCATATATATAATAATGTGACATCTATTTATCTCTGCACCATCATATATATACAGCATAGTATGATGAATAGGATCGATAATTTTGTGATGACCGAATGGTTAATTATCGTCAAGTACATTTCATTCTTGGCCCCATTATATTATGTAATATAGGACCATCCTAGTTTTAGTACTAGAGCTAGCTATTCCCCGATGCCTACTTTTACACATATTATTCACAATTTTGTATAAGTGTTTGAACGCTAACTATTTATGTATATATGAACTACTTTCAAATTCAGTTATAGGTTGCCACCATCGCATATAACACATTGCAATCAAGCTCATTAGTCCTCTGCTGGGTACAAATTGCTCGTGCTCTTTCATTTTCATATCCCAACATGCATATATGTACACACACACATATATATATATATATATATATATATATATATATATATATATATATATATATATATATATATATAAAATTAGTGGTCCATATATATATATATATTTAATTTGTTCTCTCCTTAAAATCTATTGTCATGTGTTTATCAAAGTATTCCTTTTCTTGTCTGTTCATGGAAATTGAATAATTTCAGTTTCAATTTCAGGGGGTTTATCTTTTTCCTATGATAAGTGAGTTATAATTTTAGTATAGGTCCCCTTATATCGAATCGACTTAAGGATAGAAAGGAAAAGAGCCTTGTGCAGCTGTTAAAATTGAAGCCATATTATCAACAATATATTGATCTAGTGATATAACAAATGGAAATGACTGGAATTTATTAAGAATGAGATTTTAAGCTTTTTCATACATATGAAAAATCAAAAAATATTATTAGAAGAGACCTCCGCTTAGGTATCAAATCATACCTCAGAAAAATAGTATTTCCTCAAATAGTATCTCATTCCCGATAAGAAAATACTCTTAGTTAGGATATGTTTGATTGGAGAAAAAAAATAGGAATACAATATTTGAATGATATCATCATATGTTGTTTTATAAAAATAAAAAGCTTGTTCAAATAAATTTTATTTCTGTTCACCAAAAAAAAAAAATCTATTCTTACTTCTCAACCAAACATATTTTTAAGAGAAAAACTAAATAATCTACCATTTTAACAACTAATATACAATTTGCTAATATCTAAGCATGATTAAACTACGATAATTTTAAAAAAAATATTTGAGATGTAATTATCAAAGGTTCATATAATTATGTTTATGTTTTTACTTATCATGCTACCTTGCACCTTCTACATACATAACTTATGACATGCCATGTATAAATTATATATCTGATGTAAGATCTTCACTTGTGCATATAAATTTTTTCCTAAGACTAGAAACCACTTATTTTATTAAGGACAAATTCATTTTACATTAAATTCAGTGTGAGTCCCTCTTTTAGTTTTTTCTGATAATATCAATTTCCCCTGATTATACTATTTATATCCAATAGAATAATATAAAATGTAATTTTAAAATTTTAGAAAAAGATCAGTCTAATTTATAGCTTTTATTATTAATTAAAAATTAAAAACAAAGCGGAGATCGATAGGGTAGAAAAAAATAAAGTGTGAAGGAATATTTACTTTTGTTGTTGATCCTAAAAGGTAGAGCACGTGAAGATCACGTCCGCGTTTTGATCGTTTGAGCTAGCATCATGGGAATTTTAAAATTAGTATACAGTTATACATACTATAATGGAAGGAAGGAACAATATAATGGTATATATCACATTTTTAATGTTTTTAAAAATCGGTTAATGTATTGCAAGTTTCATGAAAAATGAAAAGAACACTTAAAAGAAGAAGAAGAAGAAGCAAAGGTGATTGATGTAGATTTTGCCAAAAATAAAAGTGATGAGGTGACAATTAAAGGTGGAACAATAATTGCATTGCCATAAAACGATTAGTTAGGAAAGAAGAGCAGTAATATAAATATAAATATAAATATAATATAAATAAGAAGTAGTAAAATAGAATTGTTGGTGTAATGTGAAGGAGTTGGAAAGGACTACTTTTAGTTGTTCTGGGGAGGGTGCAGTGAGTGAGTGAAATATCAAATATCAAATGTGCATAATTATTTATAATTAGTGTCTGACCTGTGATGTGAGGAGAGTTGCGCCGTACGGCTCGAAATCTCTGCGATAAGGCTCATGCTCTGCGCCGGTGTTGCAGGTCGGCGCCTTCTCTTTCTTTCATTCTTCCTCTCTCTCTCTCTCTTTCTTCTTTATTTATTTCTCATTAATCCCTCACTGTCCCTCCCCCTTTCATTCTTTTATTATTACTATTATTCATTCATCATCTTTATTCTCATACCTTCCTTCTTTCACACTTTGACACTATTGCCCTCCTCTTATTAGAGTCAACTCTCTACCTTCATTTTTATTATTATTATACTCCATGCACTATTCTTCTCAATTAAGGATTATTAATAAGCAACCAAACTCGTATATATGCCAAACTCATTCAATACAAACATTCCTAGTTCTTTTACTGGATTAAAGATAGTATTTTTAATCCTAAATTGATGTAAATAATTTCAAAATGTTATTTAACTATACATTTTATTTTTAATATATACTTTTTATGACATTACATAGTTGAGATGAATGATAATAGACATTTTGTGGAAATTTCAAAAAATAAATATTAAATTGTGAATAAGCAATAATTTTTATTTCTTTTAATGCACTTAAAATGTTTCTAAGAATTTTCCTAATAAATGTCCTAAAGATATCATAAAAGAAAAATTTTGATTCTTTTTAAAAATTTTATTTGCACATATACTTTAGAAATCAAAAAAGAAAAAGAAATATTTTTCTTTGCAACATTTCCCGTTTCTTTTTACTCCTACTTGTCAACAAGTGTCCTTGACATTAATTAGACAAATTCTTAATATTCTTATATAGTTATTCTTAAGGTATTTATTGATATAAAATCTATAATTATTTTTACAATTTCAAAGACGTACCACTGCACAAAAACCTTTCAGTCAACCTATTTTTTATTTCTTTTTCACCATTGCTAATTAATAGCACAATAATTTTAATATGTTATAAATACAAAAATCTTTATATTGTAATTGAATTAAATATTATTCTTTAATTTAGTTATAAGATTTTAAAGATAGTTAACAATTGTGAAGGGGTAGATTTTTCATGGATATAATAGTAAATATATCCGTGTAATAGATAATCCAAATTCCGTTGGAAAATAAAATATGACTATAATACAAAAGAGAAAAGGAGTACGGTCAGGGTGTGGTGGCGCTGTGTTCCCCTCTATCACCACATATTGTTCGAGGCCACATGATTTTTTTTATTTTTTATTTTTTATTTTATACAAATCCAATCAAGTCGCCTCTTTTTCACCATCACAAATCTTTCTACCTCAATAAAATAAACTAATCACACACAGTAATTTATTTGTTTATTCATTGCCATATAGTAGTAGTAGTTGTTGTAGACATTACCTCAACTTAATTGGTTTTCATTAAAAATAAAATAATAGTAAAAAAAACTTCAACTTGGGTAACGCTACTATATATTTCTCTTTACGGGATTCGAGTCAGATTACAAAATGTTTCTACATTCATCTGTATTCACATCAAACTTTAATTCATTATAGTTAATTTCTAGATGATCATATAATCTTACTCTTCTTAAAATAATAAGGAAGAACCAGGCATATGTTTTTCAGAACTTGATAATATATAATTAATTAATTGTCAAAAAAAATATGTTATACATAAAAAATTCACTCTTTTAGTTTTACAATTCAATAATGCAATTTTATTATACAATAATACATCATAAGAATTTAATATTTATGTATTAAAATGTAGAGGTTATGGTAAATTAAAAATGTTAAAGAGACAATGTATAGAGAATAATTATCATATCAAATGGCTATCTAATATGATGATTATTTCAAACTTTGATAAAATTTTATTAACTGACAATATATATTTATCGGTGCAACAAAGGTTAAATTCACATCATTATCTCTTAATTAAGATAACTGTGGACATTAGATAATAAAAACAAGAGAGATACTATAAGATAAGCAATAATTAATGTTACAATTGTAACATGTAATGGCAATTGGTTATCAATAGTACTACATGTAATTTAACAAAAAATTAGTACGACATGTACATTAAGTACACATTCATTAACCATCATCAAAGTATTAAATGACTTTTGAGTTCATTATTTAAAATGAAAATTTAAATTTATACACATATCTCTCGCTCTTTAATGATAATAATTTTTAATAGATGTTATTGATAAAATGATGATACATACCAATCTATATCTATAGGTTATGGGAATGATAATAAATAATGTAAATGTGTGATAAGGATTAAGGAAGGGGAGAGGGGGAAGAAATATTGATAGAAACGAAAAAGTAAAATTAAAAAAAAAAAAAAAGGAAAGGGAGGCAATGTGTCACGAAAAGGAGCGGGTTTTCCGGTAGAAAAGGACGAAGGAGGCAGAATGCTGTTGGTTTTGACACGTGGGAGAAGTGAGGAGCGTAGGATTGAGGATGGGGAATTCACAGGGAGCGTTGAGATGGGATGAATGACATCCATTCCATTTGCGTTGATGGAAAAGGTAGAGTGGACTAGTTGCTTACTCACTGTGTAAGTGGTTTTGTCATTGTGCTAACTTAACCACTGCCTACACACACAAAAGTGGGAATTGCTCTGAACTAAAAAGGAACACAAGAAGAAAAAGGATTAAATAAATAAAAAAGAAGAAACTCATAAACTCTGCTGGTTAGAAAGAGAGAGAAGAGAATGGGATGGGAGACTTAAATTGCAGAAGAGGTTGCTGCAGCTGCAGGCAGAAAGAGAAAGAGAAAGAGAAGGGCATGGCGGCGTTTGCAGTGCTGTAAAACTGCGTTTGTGTTGTGTTGTGTCTCTCTTTCGTTTCTCCTTTTTATTAATGCATCCTAACAAACAAGGCTGCACAGAGAGAGTGAATTGAAGTGAAGGAAGATGAGGGGAATGAATTGAAGGCGCGATTGACGCTGCTTCCCGACACTCTCTCTCTCCTTCTCAACCAACACAAAATCCTCATTCAATTACCCCTCCTCCTCCTCTTTCACTCTTCTTCTTCTTGTTTTTTTTATTCCTCTTTTGAAAAGAAGATGAGAGTAGACAGGGACGCACACAGAAATCAAAGAATACAAGAAGCATGATTTCAAGGCAAATTTCACAATCTAGTCGTCGTGCTGTGTGACACTCATCATTTATTTCACTATATATCCCAATTCTCAATTCTCAACCTCCCACATTCAAAGCTCACAAAACCCAGGGAATTAATTCACCCAATACCAGTGGATTTCTGTCTTTTCTCTTTCTTTTTTAGTTTCATAAATTCTCTATTATTAGAATTATTATTACTACTATTGGTTGGTTGGGGAATAGAATAATAAGAAAGGGCGATCGAGCGAGGTGCGTGTGTGCTGCTAGCTTGATATGGATTTGAGGTCACAATTGAGGTCAGGGTCAGGCATCATAGTACAAGAGGAGTTACAAGAATGGCGGGCTTGTTCTCACTAGGCGGTGGTACTAGCAGCAGTAGCAGTAGAGGAAGAGGCAACACCCAGCACCAGCACCACAGCCAACAACAGCCGCATCAAACAACGGAAATCCCTCCCCCAGACACCTATTTCTGGTACAACAAGAATGACGACGTTTCATCCTACCGAGGCTTCGAGCTATGGAACCAGCACCAACAGCATCCACAAGAGCACCTCAGTAATATTCCTCAAGCGAGGCCTCTCTTCCACCAAGATCTCTACTCATCGGCCGCTATGCTAGGCGTGGGCCCAAGCACCGCCTCGGACGATCAGTCGCCCTCGAGATCGGCGTTCGTGGTGACGGCATCGGCCGGAGGGAGCGGCGGCGGAGGGGGAGGGATCAGCTGCCAGGATTGCGGGAACCAGGCGAAGAAAGATTGCCCTCACCTGCGGTGCAGGACATGCTGCAAGAGCCGCGGATTCGATTGCCAAACCCATGTGAAGAGCACTTGGGTTCCTGCTTCTAAGCGCCGCGAGAGACAGCAGCAGCTCGCTTCCTTGCAAACTCAACCAGCTGGAGCCGATATTGTTCCCAAGAGACAGAGAGATCATAGCATCACTCGTTTGCCAACAAACCCTTCTCCCTCAGCCTCCGCCTCAGCCTCAGGTATACTTGTACTAGTACTAGTACTAGTACTCTTCTCTCTCTCTTAATTTTTTCTTCTTGTGATTTGTCTTGTCATGTCATGTCATGTTATGTTATGGGTTATGGAATACATACACATACAGATGCTTGCAAAGATGACTTGCATACAGTTTGTGTGATTGACTTATGAGTGAGGGGGGAGACTAGACTTGACTTGAGAGTTGAGAGAGATATATAATAGTAATAATAATTGAATGAAAGAAAGAGGAATAATAATGGTGGAAGTGGAGTGAAGTGAAGTGAAGTGATGAAATAATTCATTCATTCTACTTCTCTGAAAAAGTTATTATTAGCTTGAGTGGATGGATGATCGAGAAAGTCATTGCAGGCAGATAGATAGATAGATATCAGAGTAGAAGGACGAGTGGTTGCGTGTGAAGAGAGATTTTCTCTCCTTTTAATTTTGTATCTATGTATGTATGTGTGTGTGTTGTTCCTTTTCCTTTTCCTAAACACTGTTGTTGAGTAGTCCCTGACGAATTAGATTGACACGGAGGAAGCTGTTGCTCCTCTTTCTCTCTGTCTGTCATCTTTTTTTCCCTTTCTTTTCTTTTCTGCATTCATTCATTCACTTTCACCCTTCAGTTAGTACCACTTCTTTCATTCCATATCATCATCATCATATTGTAGTATGATGTATCCATCTATGTGGTTTCGTTATTTCTTTCTTTTTCAGAATTGTGTTCTCTTCTTTTCTCTATAAAGCAGCATGCATGTTCTCTCATTTCATCATTACATGAAATCACTAGTATCACTATATCTAATCTACCTAGCTAATGCAATGCAATTCTTGCTTTTCATATTTATTTTTATTGATTGTTTTTGCTATTAATTAATTAATTAAATAATAACAATTGAAAAGGGTTAGAGAGTTTTCCTGCTGTGGTGAGCTCTCCAGCGGAGTTCAGGTGCGTACGTGTGAGCTCGATCGACGATGCAGACGACGAGTATGCATATCAAACGGCTGTCAACATTGGAGGCCACGTCTTCAAAGGGATCCTCTACGACACAGGTCCAGACAACAGCAGTTACAACATTGCCGGAGAGAGCTCCTCCGCCGTCTCCGGCGGATCTCAGCCTAATTTGAGCCTCATTGCCGCCGCCGCCACCACCACCACCACAGCAGCACTGGTGCCAGGTGGGGGACTAGTCGATCCCTCATCACTGTATCCGCTTAACCCCTTCATGGCTGGTAGTAGCGGTACGCAATTCTTCCCTCACCACCCAAGATCTTGAAACAAAAAAGAGAAAATAAACACAATCACATCACAAATCAAACATTTTTTTTTCCCTAAGCTATGATATGCTTTTAGTGTATCTTTATTTTTCTATTCTCTCTCTCTCTCTCTCGATCTCTCACTGAACAGTTGATAATCTTGTAGTTAGCGTTCTTAATTATATAAGTTTGACACGCATTGGAGTAGGAGAGAAAGAAAGAATGAATGAAAAGAGAACAAAGAGGAAAAATCAAATGCAGAAGATCTATGTTTTGTTTTGTTTTTATTTTTTTTTCTTTTGCAAATTATTTATGACTAGTTCGAAAAAAATGTTGCATTCTTGATTCTCCTCCTCCTCGTGTTCTTATCATATTTGATAATTAATAATTTATAACGAGCTAAAGGTATTTAATTTGTTTCTTTGTGTGTACGTTATATTAGACATGTGTGGTGCATTTTGTCTTGATTTATTTTTAATTATATTTTTGATGGTATTTGTTTTTCTTTTCATGTTGAATTCGTATCACGCTTTCTTGTTGTTTTTCAACTTTGAAGCCTGCTTTTTCCCTGTTTATCCGTATACTTGCCGGTTTGAAATTGAACTTGGAACACGTTTTTGATCTTTAATTTGTTTGGACTAACACAACACTCAAAGAGAGAATTTTATTACTAATATATATTATTATTTTCACATTGCGGTATGGGCAAGTACCCAACCATGCATGACCATAGTAGTTAAAAAAGGTGAAAGATATTTTGTATAGCTTATATTCTCCTTCCTTACCTTGCCATGTGATATAGTAATTCCATTAGCTCAGTGAGTCTAAACTTGCATAGGGGTGTGACGTTGATAGCAAAACGGGAAATATTGCTTATCAAATTGCATAAATATAATGCACATGCAGGGAACTATACGTATATAGGGGAACACTCCATTTTATATAATCTAATCAGTACAGCATTTTCGCATAATACTAGACTCTTTCTTTCATCAAACAACACCAACCATAACTAGTAAAACAAAAACAAAATAAATTGGAAGGAGGGCTAATATGTCAGAATTTCCTGAAAATATCTGATGCACTTACTCCTCCTCATGATTGGCCACCCCTGTACCATGTATGATCACTGATCATTTCCCCATAAGCCAATTGTTTATGATGATAATTATATCTCTGCTAACTTTCTTAGTTCCTTAGTCTTGCCTCCTTTTCTTTTTCTATGATTCTTTCAGTTTTGTTCACTAGTTTGTTTAGGACATACTAGATAAGGAATTAATAGAGAGTAAAACAAATTTTTTAAATTTTTATAGCATTTAATGTATTAAATATTAAATAACTTAATTTTATTTAAAAATACTTGTCTGTTTTTTTTTTTAATTTTCAATCAGTTTCTTGTATTTGCTTTTAATTATGTCTCTTCTATAAAATCTTGAAATACAATATATCAAACTAAAAATAAAAAACCTTTTTTAAAAATAAAATAAAACGAATTCAATGCTTATTTAAATTAAGAGCAGCCAACACAGCCAACATATTGTGTACAACGTATATAACATAAATTGCACAACGAATATTACATGTTGTGCACACCATATAACACATGATGTGCACAACATATATAACATGTTGCAAAGAAAAATGATATTGCAATATGTGATATATGTTTTGCACAATAGATGATATACGTTGTGCACTACATATAAAATACGTTGTGCATTTTATATTATATATGTTGTGCACAACTTGTTGGCTATTTTGGCTGATTTTTTATTGTGCCCAAGTATTTTCCATTAAATTAATATCCTTAATGCAATTATTAGCATAATGTTTTTGTTTGTCGCAATTACTTAATTACTCATACTACCCACCCTCAAAGGTCAACCTTTTTATAAATTTGTGAACCTAAATTTGATTTTCATATGAATATTTTTCTTAAAGAAATTGCTGACTTTAAGGCTGACTGGTGAGAGATGTGATGAAAAAACTATGTTAGTGATGTGCATTTCCTCATCATATATATACTTTGTCTTTTTAATAAAATTGTTGTCCCTTCCTAACAAAGTTCATGGAAAAGCATTATGTGGTTGTTGTTTTTCTGATAGCTTTTCTCTCATTAATTAACAATATTTGTTTGTCAAGATGTTTAGGGAAAATTCTTCAATGATTTCATGAAGATGATTGATGTGGGTTTTGAGTAATGTGGGTTTCCATTCCTCTAAAGCATACATACATGATTGGCCTACTTTTTCTAATTCAACCAATTTTCTCTCTATATATATATATTAACATGCCAAGGCTTCTCCATTTCCCTCTCAATTGCCAAGCAACCGTCAAAATGTGTAAATTTGTAATATAAGCACAATGTTAAGGCTAGCTTTTTAATATAGTTATATATATATTATTTGTATGATTTTTTTTTGTATATATGCTAAAAATGAACAGTCAATACAATCCACCCTTGAATGTGGTATGGATCTCATTTTAATAGGACTAATAACTATCCAATGATAAAAGATAATGGTAAAGGTCAATTGAAAAATTGTGAAAATAACATTTCTTCTTTTAAAACATAACCCTCCAAAAAATTGTTAAAAGCAAATAAAGAGACCATTGAGAAGAGATATACATAAATTTATAAAAGCCATTAAGAAACATTAATGCATGAAGTTTGGAATCTAGGTGACAAAAAAAAATGCAGTACTGTAACGATTCTTTTAAATTTGCATCTGTTTTTTGAATATTTCTCTTCTAGGATTTGACTAGTTATAGATTAATAATTACTTGACTCATGTCTCATGGATCAGGTTTAGTTGACACTTTAATTATTGCCCCTAATGAGTTAGTTTTCCTAATATTCGTGAAGTTTAGAATTTGTATATTTCTTTGCAATACAATTGCATTTGATAAAATATGTTAAAAAAACATAGAAACCTAGTCTTGATGCCAACATGTTGTAGTGTTTTTTGTTATACGGCTGGTCAAGGTTCACGCACGGGCATCATAAGTATGTCAGAACTTGTAGTTATATTGGATTTTACGTCCTGTATATATAATAATATATTAATTAATTGGTTAAGTAATTTAATTCGTGTTTGTACAAAAGATTCTACTACTCTGTCAATGTTGTTGTCATGTTTTGGAGTGTTTCTAAATAGTAAATGTCTATAGCTTAATTATTGCTTCATAATATATTCATATTTTGAAGGAAAATGAGTTTGGCATATATACGTTTATCACATAATTTTATATCACATATATGTATAGCACACATCATGTAACATGGATAACACACGTTGGATACAAGTTGGACGTATTTTTGTTGTACGTGAAATATTACTGGATAATTTAGACCCCTCCCAATATATTAAGAGCATTATCTAAAATACATAATGCTTTCAACTCAGTGTATAATTTAAATTTCTTAATTACCATATATATATGGGATGCACGTAATTAAAATTATTCTTCAATTATGGACACTTTAATTCCCTCAATTAAAGATAAACACATGTTATATAGCTTAATTAATTTCCTTAGTACGTAGTATGATGATAAATACCTTAGAATATAAATATGCGAACCTGTTAGCACGTTAATCATGTATGTTCCAGTCTTCTTGGCTCAGGAGATATAATGTTGCATTGCCTCCTGCTTTTAATTCAATTCAGCGAAAGAATATGTGAGCAGTGCATTCTCAAACTAACTAACTAAATAAATAAATACATTTGTACGTATTCGTGTGTGTATCTCATCATTTATATATATATATATATATATATATATATATATATATATATATATATATTGCCTATTACTAAAGCATGCTTTAATTTCTTGTGTGTCTCACTTGGAGATGCAGTACTTTGCCTATTAGTATTAATTAAATTAAAGAACGCTGTTTTTTTCTTTAGAGAGAACAAAAAGAATGACTAACCTTAATATATAAGATGAAGAGTGCAAGATGGCTCAACCTCAACCATATTTTTTTGTGTAGGATATGTGACTCTATATATCTTTTCCAAGAAAATTAAAAGTAAAGGATGTGTAGGGCTATAGACTATAGTATTATTAAATAGTCAGAAAATAGAGGGAAAATGGAAAAATAAGAAATTATGGTGGATTTTCACGTAGGCAGGCACTTTCCAATCCAACGGTAAAATGAGTATTATTGAGATGAGAGTAGCTACTTTACCAATTACTACAACTACAGCTCAGCTAGCGTATATATATATATATGGATCATGGATGATGAATGCTATGGTGGCGTTCTCCATGTTCTTTACATCCTCGCTTTAAATGAGTGTACTGCACTCTCTCTCTCTCTCTATATGTATATATTGTTGGATTCTTATTCTCCCCTTTGGGCAACATACAAAAAGTACGAACAGTACTAACATATATACATTCTGGACTCACCACTACCTACTCATTACTACTTACTTGCTTGCTTCTCAAAGAAATGAAATCAATTAATTAGCTTGTATGTATGAGAATGAGAATGAGATGCTGTTATGGTTACACCAATCTAGTTGTATTTCAACTCATTCCGTTGCTAAACTAACTATTATATTCTTCTTCATTCGCACCTACCAATTAATGTATTCATTTATTTCAACTCTTAATTCAATATATATATATAATACTATATACTATTATTGAACCCTAGCTAGCATATGGACCATTCCCAAAATAACCCTAACCGCCTTTTCTGCCTTTCTTGTTTTTGCTAAATAATAATAGTAAAAAGAAAATAACAAACAAAATTTCAATATTCAAAGTAATTAATATATAATAAAATAATTATACACACCTTGCATTTCATAGTGATGTATGTATGTTTCTGGGTCCATTGAAATGTGAAATCTGTAATGAAGTCCCTCCCTCCACATCGAAAAACAGGCAGGCAAAGAAAGAAGCAAGGTTCACTCATCACAGCTAGCTAGCTAGGGATTCTATATATATGGTTTCGTCGGATAGGATAGATGGAGAACCATATATATACATATAATAATATATATTAACAATAATTAAATTATATATATATATATATATATGTATGGGTAAAGCAAGGTAGGGATAGGTATGTAGGTAGGTGAAATGGGGGTGGAATAAATAGAAGCTATGTAATGTAAGGCACGTATATATAGATAGATAGGGAAGGAGTGCAGTGCACATACATATATACATACACATTGATTGAAACAGAGTTTCAGAGTTCACATGCATGCGGATGGAGGATTATATTGTATTGTGGATAATAATTGAAGAGAAGATAAAAGGGAAAAAGGGGGAGGGGGAGGGGGAGGGACTAAATTAAGCCAATCTAAAAGAACAAGACTAGGTAAGGTAGGTAGGGGTATCATGTCTGATGTAGTTAGTTTTTGCAGGGATGTATAAATGGGTGGGCATAGCTATAGGTATACCCAGCTAGGCACGTAGGTAGGTAGGTAGATCCTAGACAGAAAGAAAGTAGCTAGCTAGTATTTGATTTGGTATTTTTTGGGAGGCAGAATGAAGCAGCAGCAGTAGTAGTAGTGAGAGATAAAGAGGAGCCTGCTGCCTGCCTAGTAGTCCTTCCTTGCTGTAATGTTGTGGCACGGTGGTCGTCTCGTCTCGTCTCTCTGTTATGTAATGTAATGTTGCGTTGCTGCCACAATAACAGAACAACAGTTGTGTTGTGTATGAATGTGTGGTCCCCAACAACTCAGACTGTTCGTTAATAAGAGAGACTCACTCACTCACTCACTCTTCACGCACCCCACCCCCCTTCCCCTTTTCATCTCTTTCAAAACATCTTTGTGTGTCTTTTGGTTCAGAGAAAAAGAGAGAGAAACAAAGAGAAGCTAGCTAGCTAGGGGCTTTGTCTTTTTCCCCCCTCTCTCTCGCTCGCTCTTTTATCACTCAACAAATAATAGGCTTAGCCATGTATGTATGTATGTATGTGCTTAATTCTGTGTTATATTATAGCAGCACAGGATAGGAGAGGTGTGATGATTAGCCTCTTGCTTTGTGTTATAAAGTGT
Organism: Aeschynomene evenia; assembly: GCA_013621005.1. Taxonomy (NCBI): domain Eukaryota; kingdom Viridiplantae; phylum Streptophyta; class Magnoliopsida; order Fabales; family Fabaceae; genus Aeschynomene; species Aeschynomene evenia. The sequence goes on along the minus strand of CM024267.1, from coordinate 3,256,508 downwards.
GAAATACTAATACTGTGTGTGGCTCGATATATGCCCTAATTAGTTAAGTAAGTGGTGTAGATTGGGAGATTGGGAGGAGAGTATGAGTAATTGTTAAGTTTGGGGTCTTTGATTCAATTCAGAAGGAAGGATAATGAACAAGTGAAGTGTGTGTCAGAGAATTGGGTGGTCACTAGTAGTCGGGTTGATTGAATTGATGATCACGCATGTACTAGCTGTCGTGTCGTATCGTATCGTATGTGTTGCCTTTAAGGCTCTTGCTTCTAGCTACCGTTACCATGTCTATTAATGAATGAATGAATGGACTACTGTCTCTTTCCCACATATATACTTCTTATTATTATGTAAATTGATTGAGATGAAAGAATGAAGAAAATTTGACCATAACATACAAGCTGATTGGGCAATTGTGATGGATGGATAGATTGCATAGTAAGTGTATGTATATTATGCAGCAGCAGCAGCAGCATGAGTGCAGTGCAGATGGGTATGATGCTTGATTATATATGTAATGGAAATTGAAAGGTAGCAGCAAGGTAGGGAGTTGAATGTAAAAACTAGCTACTGATCTGAAATATGTGGGCCTGCCTGCTTCTCTGTCTCTTATGCTGTGACTTGAAGTGAAGCTCTCTCTCTTCTCATTTCTGAATAGTAGTAAGATTTAGAACCAAGGATGTCAGCAAGACGACGACAACTGTCAGGTCCAAATCGCTCTCTTCAATTCAATCAATGCTATATATCTTTTTCTTGTATATATATATATCCAATAATTTTTGACGTACAACATAAATACGTCCAACTTGTATCCAACATGTGCTATCCATGTTACAGAATATGTGCTATATGTATAACACACATCCTGTAACATAGATAACACACATTAAATACAAGTTGAACGTATTTCTGTTATACATCAAACATTATTCTTTATATATCCCTGGCTAGGCATGCCATCCTTACAACCAAAACCACCTAATTCCAATCAAACCCCCTTTCAAACCAATTTCCTCATTATATATATCTATATGCTTCCTTCAAATTAATTACTTCCTCCGTTTTTTTTTTAATTGTTCAGTTTTAAATGGGTGCAGGTATTTAGGAAATGATCGGTATTGTATAAACATTAACAAAATGTACACCTACTTTACTAAATTATCCTTTATTACTTTACTTGGTAAAAGAGTAAAAGAAATTAGTGAGTAGTATTAAATAGGGGTAAAAGAGGGAGAAAATAATAAATTTTGTCTCAAAATTTGAAATGGACAGTTAAAAAAAAACACACGCATCTCTAAATTGGACAATTAAAAAAAAAAAAAAAAACGGAGGGAGTATTATTATTGATACACCATGAAAATAGCTGCGCACGCCGTTACTTGCCCAAATAATTAACAAAATGTAGTAATAAATGCAGGACGAGAGTTCTGGATAGGTCTAAAGTGCATGGTTTCTGTTTTTAGTGTTATTATATGTAGTATCACTGACTATTATTTTAGCAGACAAAGCAAAGCCAATTTGATTTCTCTTTTATATTCTACTTAAAATTGTCATTCTTATTATTGCTTGCTACTTTTCAAGCAAGCATGTAAATATATTAGTATTCCATTTTTTATCTAACGGGACATCACAAGTTTCAGCTGTGGATTAGGAGAGGATGATATTCGCACATATATAAAGAGGATGATATAAAAAATATTTTTATTTTGAATAAGATAATAATTACACCATGGTTTCCAAATCAGTACTCTTTAGTAATGGTGGTCGAATTTCAAACAAGCATAAAAGCTCTATGAATTCCAAAATTTACATGCTCTCGTATATATATGTGCACTTGCAATAGCTAGGTAGCTTGGATTTTATCCCAATTGCTAATTCTTTTAGCAAATACTCATGCATCTGTTCCACTTCACTTTGACAGAGATCTTACAATTCAAGACTGTAATGTCGAATGAAGAGGAACAAATAGAGTAAAGATCTGAACTGTGTTTGTTCAGAAATGGTATTCTTAATTTGGAGACGCATCTGTAACATCGCGTCATGGGGAATGTTGGTGGAGCCGTAAAGTGTTGTTTGAGCTGTGTTGATGATGGGAATATATTTGAGAATGTCGAATGAATGGTGTGAACAGTTCCCTTATAGCATTAGCACAAGTCAAATAAACTAAAGCCAGGGAAGCCAACACCACAGTATAGTTTCTTTATAATAATAATATTATGACATCAAGTTTTCCTACATTCATTGCCATTCTGTCCCTTCTATCAAAATGTTACAATCCATAGCCGTACACTGCAAACCATCTCCTCAAAATCGCGTTTAATTCTATTCCTTCTGAACACTCTTGAGGCCCCAGTGGTTGTTGCACACACCTCACACATTTTCGGTATCTTCAACAGCGCCTGCAAAATTCAGATGGTATGAATTTTTCAGCTCCTGTTTTTCACCTAGGAACAGATGAAGGACGAGGCTTCCCTTTCATGGAATTCAGGTGCTGTGTGACGAATATAACTCCCATCACGACTATGAGACAACCAACGAGCATGCTGAAAAAGAGCGCGCCGGGTTGCCTGGTCTGAACAAAGCCGTACACTCCACTCGAGGTGACAAGGATAAGGTCAGTGAGGCCATCATTTGAGAAGTCCTCAGTGACCAAGACATGTGTTGGTGAACCAGGTAGTTCGATTGTAGCCAGTATACTGCCTCCGGGTGATATTACCACGGCTTCTTGTTCTCCGGCTGCAAGGATCATTTCCTGACTATCGTGCGGCCGCAAGGCAAGAGGCTTCAGTGTAGGAATCACTAGACCACCTTCCATCATCCCTGATGGAGAAGGCAGATTTGACCACGATACACCGGTTGATTGATGCCATTGCCAAATTGCATCATGACCATGCAAGCCAGGGGAGTATGATGTAATCTGCAAGGAAAATATATTCCAGGGTCAATAATAACAGCATCAATAAGATAAGATTATATGATTCCATTTGAACTTATTCTTTTGATATAAACATTTGAACCTATTCAAGCTACTACCAAAAGGCATATTTATGATATTCAGACGATCATAGACAGATGGACATGTCCAATTTTATCCAAAAAAAACTCCATATTTCACCAGATTTCATGAATGAGACTCCTAGAGAAGTAATCTGCAGGAACATTTCAATATACTTGCTGGACACCAGAATAAATTGTGACTTGAAACACTTATATAGACAAATATGATGACATTGTTTTTGATTTGTGACCAAACAAACTATTCAATAAATGTTAAATCACCACAGGATAGAGTTAGAACAATAATATACCTCACCCCGATTTGTCAAGAAGATAACATCACCATGGCTTCCCTTCCGATGCCTATGCCCATCGCTTCGTGGAATGAGAATTGGTGTTGCTACCTCTAAAGAAGCCATATCTGGACCTCGACCAAAGCTTCGATAAAGTTCTCCATGTTGGAATAAGTTAAAATGGTTATAATGGCAAATAGATACATTGAAGAGCTGTTCTCGTATTGGAACACCAGATGTTGCAACAGCCCAACAAGGACGCAGTACTTCCATTGACCCGCTAACTACAGTCTGCTCAGCTCCATTTCCTCCAACAGCCTAATACAATGAATATTCCATGTTTCATATACTTAAATTAGTTGATATTCTAGCCTTTCTTTAACCAACTAAGAAAAGTGTCAAAGCAAGCACCTGCACATGATCTAGAACTCCGTCACCATTAATATCAGCATGTAGACCACCTTCCTGGAGGTGAAGCTGGGAAAGACAATTTTGTCATTACACTGAATATCCAATCAGAAAAGAAAAGAATAACATTGCAGAGCTAATTTTAGCCAAAACAATGAAAATCAGGGAGAAATGTTTTTTAGAACTGCTAAATAAAAAGATTTTTTCCAACTACAAACAAAGAATTAGAATTTTTACACTATGAAAATGACGGCCTTGTAAGCAAGAAATTGTATCAGAAGATGCAGCTTTACAACTGCTATACAGCTTTCAATAGCCTCAAATAATTCTGCCCAACACATTAATGTTGTGACTAAAGATATGCATCTTTAAGCAATAATCAAATTAGAGGTGGGAATATATAAATACCCTGCATATTGTTCGACCGGATGCTAGATGAAGAGCTTCTATCCCTTCCTTTTGATGAGCCACCACAACATTGGGAACCCACCAAACCTGAGTGTAGTTGGTTATCGTTGGAACATATGGTAGGTGCTGCAAACATTACAACAAATGAAAATCATACCAACTATGAGCTGTGGGTGCTCCTCAAGCTTATCGTAATGCCATAGAAAGTTTCTCTAGCAATAGATAATAAAAGTAAAACATAAAATTGTACACGAAGAGATCAGTTTAATGTAGGAAAACAAACCACAAATTAAGTATAATAGATTAATTTGGAAAGCATATTAGCAGTTTCTTTGACTGTATGAAGACAGCAAAAGTGGAAATCGTTTTTCACCCAAATCAACTATCAGTATGTCAACAAGTAAATGTACTCCAATTACTAAGAATTCAATTGCATGACATAGCTTGCATTTAACCTTCTTGGATTTTGCTGAACCAGCATAGTTTGCTGCTTTCCCAATTATGTTTGAAATTTTTTTGGTTGAGTCCTTCCCAGGAGGATGATTTTCCTCAGGTTTGTGGAAAGGGTAATTCATACTCTTTCCTGGAGTTCTCTTCAACGTTTTCCTCTTGTGCCGCCTGAAGTGTGTCAGCTTCAACAAAGTATCTTCTCTCCTATCCTGACAAAAGTGTTTATATAATGTCAAGTATCTGAGAATTTGAGATTAAACTTTAGAATAGAAGGGTATTCAAGGTTGACCATAATAACATACCCAGTGATGTGGCATAACTCCCAGGATTGATTCTCTGAATTCCCTGCATTCAAACTAGAATTTCACACGTCAGAGGAAGCTATCTACGTAGGGGTTGATGAAGCGAGTGGTGAAGGGTACAAAGGATGGAATGGAATTTTATGCCACTCAGCATTCCATCACATTCCACCAATGCAAACTTTATGATAACAGAACAGTTACAATGTAAATACCTCTCCAGGTTGACGGCTATTCAGAGCATGAACATCAAGCTTGTAATTGTGCTGTGGAAGTAACTGTGAAGCATCTGAAGAGTGTGCTTCAATGTTCTGAACAATGGAAAGATAATAAGGGTAGTTAGGAGGGAAAAAAGGTGAATGCTACACAAAATTATTTAACAAAGTAGATGCCATACTAGCATAATCAACTTTTACATGAAATTGATCAACATGTTGGTTCCTTCAAACAGGCAAGTGTAAAATTTATGTTCACTGGCGAGTTAAAATCCATGTTCATAATTTCATATGCTTGCAAGGTAGTCTCACATATCACTCTCCATGGGAATTATTTATTGACACTGGGCTCTAAAATATTATGTTCTTCATTTTGTGACTTCAAATATAACTTCTCTTGATTCCTTACACAAGTACATACAGTCTAGAACCAGAATTGTTGCCACCTAGGCCTAGCTAAGCTTTGCAACATGAGATGAGACAGATGGCAGGGGATTTAGAGAGTAAACCCAATGAATTTACAGAAAGAGTCTGAACGGAAAATTATTCTTAAATGAAAAGGAACTTTAGTTTGAATCTAGCATCTACTTTGCACCAAATCAATAGGGTATGCAAGAGACGAAAGAAGAAAGCACACTACCTCATTTTTTCTCCTCCATCGTTCTGCACCAGATCGACCAGCAAATGCATAGAATGCAAAATGGCGTAAGTCCGAAGTTCCAGAGTTTTCAGAAGCCTACCCAGAACAAGGAACAGAATAAATAGTAAAACGTTTAGACCCAAGTAAATAAAAACAGGAAAAAAAAATTGGGCAAAATGGATCAACAATAGGACACTATACAAAGGCCCATGTTCACTAACTATGATCAATTAAAATTTAAAACCACACTCCTTTCTGTCTTACACCACATCTTCTCCTGTAGTCATAAAGTGAAAACTCAAGTGTCTCATATTTTTTAGCTATGAGATCACAAAGATCTGTATTTAAAGGTTACTAACTGCGAAGAGCATAGAGTTTGTGGACTTAAATTTTTTGTTGTCTAGGGTGAAACCACGGTATCCACCGCCAGAAGCAATGACTAATTCCCTCCCACTGATCAAGCTGGATTCGGACCCCCACCTTTGGTTAAGGGACCTAGTGAGCTAACTACTAGACCACACCCACATGGTTAACTTAACTATCCAAGGTCTTAGAGAAATTAGACTGTTTAAGACTATAAAACTATATGTATAACTAAACGTTTAACCAATCCAGCCTCTCAACAATACAATTGTCAGGAACAAAATCAAAGTTTTTAGTACCCGTTATATGCTACAAGTTAGTAAGCTAAAATGCAAAAGTTCAGCAAACACTGGCAACATGTCTGTATTGTACCTCCTTTTCAGTAGCACTTCTTCTCTTCTCCTCAGAAAATCTGGCTCCCATTCCCATTTCTTCAAATGGATCCATAAAAATCTGAAAGTGGCAGAACAATTTACTTCAAAAAAACAATCAACACAAACTATCGAAAACAGTTGACCGGACCAAGTTACCAAATTAACTTCAAATTGGATGATAATGCTATTAGTTATGAATTCTGATCATACACCGCAGATATAAAAGTCCAAAATCATTACCATCATAAGAATCAAATAGCCAACAGAAATATGTGAAACTCAAAAAGTAGAAGAAAACCCACAGTGGTAAATAGTAATATCACCAGATAAAATTGCCAAGTAACTTTCATGTCTGCCCTTGCAACAAGGAGATAGCCATGACATCGTGTCACTTATAAAATGTTAATAAATAGTTTTCACTTTTCAAAAAGGGATGATAAATATCATCCACTTCAGATTGTGAGTTTTGCCATTATAGAAATGGGCATACATAGCAACCAAAAACAAATAGTGAAAAACAAAGGGAAAGTGACTCATACATGTGGCTGCACTTCCATCCTCCCACCAACAATGATCAACCCTGTATCTCCATGCTTCAAAGTATAATTACTAACAGAGATTGCTACTTCCCTGTGGTGAGCATTATGGGGAAAATCTTCCTATTAACAAAGCATAAAAGAATCAGTAAGCACAACACAAAAGAAAAGGATTATAAAAAAGATTAAGTGAAAACACCATAAAGCAACCAACCTGTAAATTATTTTCCCATAACTTTTGGAGGTTGGAATCAAAACACATTACGGACCAACCCGATGTGACTACAACCAAAACTTGTTTCTGCGGTTGCCCGATTTTATAGCGGTCAATATAACCAGTGGCCATAGCAACAGGGCGTCTGCCGGACGTGACACGAATCTTGTCTGGCAACAGAGACAACTCAGCCAATACCCGTGCCTCACTGAATCCTTCATCAACACGCCTACTATGGGGCTCCAAAACCTGAATAAGACACCCACCATAATTACAAAACCCAGTTGCTACTTGCTACACACTATTAATAGTCTAGTACCAGTTGCAACAAAGTTATGGAGCAAGACCAGTAAGCCAAACACATGATATTCACAGATTCACACCTCAATTGTAAAGGGTACTCTAAATAAAGCATGAAGCTTTAAAGAGGAAACAAGAGCCGAATTGAATGTACCTGAATTTTGGCGTCATGGGTAGCTACGAGGACTTCCTTCTTGCCGTCGCCGTTGAGATCAGCAACCAGTGGCGGCGGAAGGCGTTCAGCTTCGTATTTAATTGGGTACTCATCAGTGAGGTGCATCCACGCGTCTTTGAACGAAACACCGCCTTCGTGCTAGAGCGGAATTTCCAATAGGATCATAATTGAAAAACCCATAAACCCAGTTCGGCAATAATCGAATAAACAGTGGGAAAAACGAGATCAACAAAGAAATTAGGATTGGATCGGAAAACAGGGGGAGGGGGGTTAGGGTTTTACCTGAAGGGAGAAAAAGATGGCGAATGCGGAGAGCATGAGGATGGCCAAATCACGCTTCCTCATGACTTGTGATTATGATTGTGAGTGGGTCAATCACACAATTATTGTGGCGAAGAAGAAGAGGGTGGGAAGTAGGAAGAGGCACAGCACAGTGTGTTGTGAGTGTAGTGTCGTCGTCTTCCTCTGCTCAACATTCAGCTGAGAGCAACTTCTTGACTTCTTGGCGTCTATTGTTGTTCTACGCCAAAATCAAGTGCTATATTCTTCATTCTTCATCATAATAATGCCGGTTTCAGAATTTTATTTTAATTAAAGATTGATCCGTATAAAAAACCATCAAAATTAAGCTCTTGTGTTGTGTCTTTCTTCTATTAAAAATGATAAATCGTATAATTAACTATCCATTACCATAAGCAATCACTATAATATTTTGTGAAATTTTATTAACCGTAAGCGTGTTGAAATTAAACAAATAATAATAGTAGTAATAAAATAATAATGTGTTGAGACTCAAGGTGAAAAGTAATTGAGTGACAGAAATTATTTACTGAAAATTATGAGATAGTAATAATAAAATGATTATTAAAAAGATTTAATTTTTATTTACGGATAGTATACAAATTTTTTACACTGTCATCCAATCATATATTGTCACGTTAATTTTAATTGTATTTTCTCTCTTTTACTACCTGAAAATTATACAAACTGATTGGTTAGATTGGATCACCAAAATTTAATTCTTATTAAATGTGTAACTTTTTACTTTTGTCCATTGTTGGTGCCTAAACTTTTCAAGGCTGCAATATAAAAGTTGGCCTAGTTAATTTTGCTTATCCATTAATCAAATGGAGCATTGCTAGGAGTATAACAAAAGACCAGTCAAAACAACCAATAAATATAAATTTGGATCACAATCATCCAATTCATTAAAAGGCTTTGTTGATTATTTTAACGAGTTTTTTTTTTTGTTCCTCAAGCATGAATCAAATGACAACAAGTTTAAAACAGTATCATGCAGATCACTAAACCTAAGCAAGTCACGTGGTTTACTAAGCAGGTTAGCAGCAGCTGATACAAATTAAAATTATACTAACTCATATCATTCAACATACACCGTTAATCAGAGTTATTTCCACAAATTAAAATTATACTAAAAACTCATATAACCACGACTATAAGAAAATAGTATGTTTTAAGAATTTAAGAAGTTAGGTTTATGTCCTTTTAACAAAAACGGGTTCATAATTTATTTTATGTAGTGTAGTAACTAGACATTAATTAAAAAGACTACGCTTAGAAAGAAGAAACAATTATTAGATTAATATGATTATGACACAAATCAGATAACGACAATAAAGCCGGTTGACAATCACATGCGCGAAGCCGATCAAGTTGCTACCAAGTGACGATATATATAAGTCCATAAAACTTATTTTTTAAAAACTAAAGAAAAGACAGATTTCATTCTAGATGGTAAAGAGAGAAAATGGGAAATCCCATTTTGTATGAAGAATTAGTATTTTTTAATTAATTTTGTATTTCCTGAATTAGGTGGATGGATCTCTATTGTGATTGATGATGACCCATCAGATGGTTTTTTTGTTTCCACTCTCTTAACCTTTCATCTAGTCAATCAGTTCTTATATGCAACCTATCACAACCACACAAGACCATCATCATCATAATCAATTCTACTACTGAACTCTCACTACTGCTTCTCTTGGATGGATCTCTGAGATTCTGAATCATCAATAGTTCATCATCAGTATCTGCAGCAAGCAAGAAGACTGGATATGGTTCCTGAAAGGGCTAAGCTGCACTTAGCCTTAACTATCTTACAATTTTGTCATGCAGGGCATCACATAATTGTGAGAATTGCACTTAATATGGGCATAAGCAAGCTAGTATTCCCTCTCTATAGGAATATTACTGCCCTGGCTCTTTTGGGTCCCTTTGCATATTTTTCAGAGAAGTATGAAATCAATAATGTTTTGTTTGTTAGTTATCTAATCTTCAGTTCAAGTGTTCAACTATGTATCTCTCACTCTTTTATTCTTTTGTTTTCATCTCTTTTATAAGGAAAGAAAGGCCACCACTAACAAGTTTTTGTCTGATGCAATTTTTCCTGCTTGGGCTAGTTGGGTAAGATCTATTCATGGAGCCACTCCATCCATCAATCAATTGGCAACACATAGGGTGCGTTTGTCTCTGATTTTTACTGACAGAAAAGTGATCTTTTTCAATGAAGCCATTCATATCAGGTTCAACTCAAAAGCTAAAAACAGATTATGAACAGTTTTTAGCTTTTGATATGAATAGCTTTTATTGGAAAATCACTTTCATGTGAAAAAATCAGAAACAAATACACCCATATATATTTGTGTGATTTTTATATCCAACTTCTGATTGTGGCAGAATAACAATCAAAGAAGGATTCTACCTCTTGGGGTTAGATAACACATCACCTACTTTTGCATCTGCTATGCAAAACACAGTTCCAGCCTTGACTTTTCTGCTGGCAGTAGTACTCAGGTAAGCCACAACCCATAACCTCTTGACCTTAAAAGCTTAATTTTGATTAAATACTTACAAACTTGATTTGTTCAATTGAATCTGTGAAGTGCAGATATGAGAGTGTTCACTTGAACAGGTTAAGTGGTGTTGCTAAGGTCCTTGGTGTCATTGCTTCTGTTGGAGGAGCTTCAATCATCACTCTTTACAAAGGACCTGCCATCTATGCTCCAAATTCAGCACTAAATCAGAACCAATTCTTGTCTCTATTGGGGGGCGCCGCGGGAAAGAACTGGAACTTGGGTTGCATATGTATGTTTGGTCACTGCTTGTGTTGGTCTGGTTGGATTGTAATGCAAGCATCTGTCCTGAAGAAATACTCAGCGCCTCTCACCGTATCCGCCTTTACTTGCTTCTTTGGTGTTCTGCAGTTTGCAACAATTGCAGCCTTCTTCGAGAGAGATTACCACGCCTGGCAGCTCGGTTCGAGTAGCGAAATATATGGTGTTCTGTATGCGGTTTGTAAATCAGTCTTATCACTCAACCTGAAATCTTTCAATAGCATTTTGGTCACTGCATATTATATCATCTTCAAGACTATCATAGCTTTTCTTATTGATAACTTGTTTCTCTGCATAATGACATTTCAAAGGAAGCTGGACTAATAGGATGAAATGAGGCTTATTGTTTGTCTTAACTTTTGGCAAAGCAAAAAGGAGATGCACTTTTATAGATAGTAGTTACACTTTTTTAAACTTATATCAGAGTTATGTTTGCACTTTTGAAATGGTAAACCAAACACTGAATTGGCTGGTTTATGTTAGGGACTGGTGAGTTCAGGGCTTGCTGCAGCTCTACAGATATGGGCTATAGCCAAGGGAGGTCCAGTGTTTGCTTCAATTTATCTACCATTACAGACACTGCTCGTCGCCTTGATGGCGTCGATCATTTTAGGCGAAGAATTCTTCTTGGGAGGGTGTGTGTTCTTATAATTCAAGGCAGCTTCAATTTCATTCTGTTTCCTTTAACTTTTTCATATAACAAAATATTGCTTTAAATTTTGTGGTGCAGGATTATTGGAGCTTTGTTAATCATATCTGGCTTGTACCTTGTTGTGTGGGGAAAAAGTGAAGAAAAAACCAAGTCTGCAAAAGAGGTCATAGTCTCCTATCAGGCCAAGGATCACAGAGAAGGAAATTGTGATAATCCATCCCTCATCCAACCATTGATTATTCCTACACAAAACTCTTAGAAAGTTAGAAGGGAAAGACTGAATCTATATCCACAAGTAAAAATGTAATAGTCCTTTAAGTTAGACCAAACATTACATACAATAGTTATTATTTCTTCAATGATCCTCTTAGTGCCTAATGCATCATTGAGTGGAGCAATGCTATTGATGAGATGATGAGTGTGACTCACATCCACCTAAAATAGTAGCAACGAAGATAGTATCACAATCTCACTCATATCTTGGTCCTTGGTTTCTTCTGTTGTGTATTTTTGTTTTGGTTAGTCCTTTTCCTATGGTATGGATGCCTTAAGTTTATTGAGTCTGTTTAAGGTCCAAACTGATTGTAAAGTACAGTATCAAAATCATTGAGGTATACAACAAAGTCCTACATTCCTATGTTTACTTATAAATTGGAACAATAAAAAATAGTAAGAGCTCATTTGGATACACCTCTGCTTTAATATATGCACTTAACTACTCAAATAATTTTCCTGTGTCTTTGGATGCACACTTAACAATAACAAAACAAAATAAGCAAAAATAAATCATTTACTTTTTTCTTTTAACCTTAAGCCTTGCTTGCTTAGTTTTAGATTATGAATGAAGGTTAAGCAAAACCTTCTCAAAGTGTGACATTGCAGATAAAATTTGTCTGCAGTTATATAATCCATTCCCATATCTACCTAATGTTCTTCTTTTTAGAAAAAAAACAAATCATTTTTTTATACAAGCTTAAAATTAATCTTGAAGTTTACTTCATGAATATAAAAATTAAAAAAATATAGTTACGTTTATTGACTTTTTCATCTAAACAAACTTTAATTCTTTAATTTTTTTCAACAAGTTATTTTTTAAATTTAATTTTCATCCAATGTACAATTTTTTTATACAATTATCTAATCATGTACTGTCATGTTAGCCATGGTTGCTTTTTCTGTCTCACTATGTAAAAATTCATATAAATGAAGTGTTTTAATTGGACGACTAAATAAAATATCTTTACAGTTGTATTAAAATTAAATTGTTAATTTTTATATAAAATAATAAATGTTTTTTCGCATTTAATTTTTTTTAAAAAAAGTTTTTTTTTTGAAATGGCGTTGTACCACCAAAACGAGCAATAAATAATAAAATAATATTTTATTATTTAAGTGGGTAACGTTGATTACTTCACCGGAGTTATCGTTGGCGAGGAGAAGCAGCATGTTGAGAGGTTCAGGCCGCGAATTTCATTTCATCTTCTTCACAATTACTTCCCCACCACCCTACTGCTTTTAGTTTCTCAGGTGATCCTGATTCTGGTTCTGACTCTCATTTTGTGATTCTAATTCTGATTGTGATTGCATAGGATTTCTCTCTTTCTTATTTCTTTCTGTTTGACGAGAATTTAATTTATTTACGGATGCCTAATCTAACTAGGGTTTCTCGATCTCATCATGGATCGCAGAGATCATTGATGTAGCCATGGGATTGTGATCGTTCTCCCATCATACGCTACCAAATTTCAATCTACTTAGTTCAAATCCCCGATCTGTATTGTAGAGTTAAAACGATGTAGGAGGATACTTAGTTGTTATTCTTTGAAATCATAAAATTTGACCGGCCTGGGAAAGGGAACGCTCAAGCTCCATCATTGATTCACTCAATTTGTGAAAATATTTTAGCTAATCCTGTTTATGGTTTCGTTTGGCTAATGTTCTAATCATAATGTGAAGTGTAAAACTACTCATCTTATGCATTAATGATTGATGACTTCCATTTTTTCTGATTGATTTGCTTGTTTGTTGTTTATAGGCAATTTGGTATTCTTCCGATTTTGGCAATGGAACCAGAATTGGATCATGAGCAGCAGCAGCAGCAGATGATGCAAGGAGGTTTTTCCCAAACTATGCAAATTGATCCGAGGAGGGCTCGGTTTCCATGCTCTATTGTGTGGTCACCACTTCCCGTGATATCTTGGTTCATCCCTTTCATAGGACACATTGGCATCTGCAGAGAGGATGGAGTCATATTGGATTTTGCAGGGCCTAATTTTGTGTGTGTGGACAACTTTTCATTTGGATCTGCCACCCGATATTGTCAAATAAGCAAAGAGAAGGTATATATATGATATTGCTTGTTTTATCATTACTTGGTTTGTGGAGAGAGAACTCAGCAAAAAGGTTCGTTTCACCCTTAATATACACACATGAATGCAGAAAAAGAAGTCCTGAACTAAAGATGATCATTGTTGTCATGTTTTGGACAAATTAACAGACAGAAAGCAATATAAGATAATGGATACATCTGTTATTTGTTATGAAATGGTACTATTTAAGTTTGTATAAAGGGGAGTGCTATTTTGCCAACTTTTCAATCAAAATTGCAAGGGCGGAGGTAGAGGTGTATGGTATTATGCTATGTACCAATAGCATTTTTGTTGTATAAATGGTTCAGATAAATTTCTCAGTAAAATTTTAGATAAGGATATAATCAGTTTTCTATTGTTTTCCAAAAGCATGTTAGAAGCTGCTCCTCTGCTTTTTAGTTTTGTCTCAAGAGTTCCTTTCTCAAAAGCATATCCAAACACACCCAAAACCATGAAAAACTTGCTTTTTTGAGAAACAACTCCCAGCATGTGACTTTCTGTGTACTTTGGTTTTGCTCCAAGATGTGAGTGATTTACACTAGCTGGGGCCTTTTGATGACACAAAAATTCTCAATCCATTCAACTTAGCTTGTTGATCAATTGGTTTTCTGCTCCCCAGTTGGTTCTCTAATTTTGGTTACAATAACTGCCAGCAATGCAGCATCCCTTTATCCCAGTCTGCATACAACGGTGAGGAACACTACTTGCAGGGTGAAAACGGAGGAGACTTGAGGAATTGGGATGATGCGCTAAGGAAGAGCACTCAGGAATTCCAACATCGGGCTTACAACCTCTTTACTTGCAACTGCCACTCGTTTGTTGCCAATAATCTAAACAGGTTGGGCTTCCTGTCTCGCGGATGGAATGTGGTGAACCTTGCGATTTTCATTTTATTCAATGGACGTTGGGTCAGCATAACAGCTATGCTGCGATCTCTCATACCATTTGTTGTTGTACTTTTCCTTGGACTCACGTTTGGGGGCTTCACCTTCCTAAAATATTGGTTCTTATTCGCTTCCATTCTTATTGGTTGGTTCCTTCTTGGTACATACTGTTTCAAGAATCTGATTCAGTTGTAGTAGATGCTGATCTCACTGGAACTTGTTCTGCTTTGTATGAAACTGTAATTCTTTCCAAGTTTATTAAACATAGCATATATATATATATATACATATATATATATATATCTTTTAGGTGATTGTTGTTGACAGAGGCATATTGCTTCGATAGGACTTCTTATTTATGTAATATCAATCCATTTGTTAGATAATAGGGCGTATGGCAGTTTTTTGTCCCATGTCTTATTGATACCATAATGATCTGTTGTCTGGTTATGTTATAGGATTGCATTGACACTGTCGTTTTCTTCTTGCTTAGCATTAGCAATTTTAATTTTTGTCATATATGATTGCTTCAACTTGTTTCAGAATTAGCCGAGTAGAGCAAGACATGATCTCAAATTCGACATATTGCAGGTTTGATTTCCCATTCGGTTTTTTAAGGTGAAATAAATGTAAGTATCTTTCTTGCTGAGTCTGAAGCTTGGAAGCCTTGGACTAGGATGTCATTTTGTCATACTAAATTGTAAGCACACCAAAAGGAAAAAAAAAAACGTATATGTCGGTTTAAAGAAACGCAATTCCGGCATTAAAGATCTAGATGGCCATTTCAAGAGAGAGAGAGAAAAAAAAAAGGAAAAAGAAATCTTTGATTTGATATGAGTAGTATTCTTGATTTAAGTGAAGAACTCTTAAAAGGGTGGTCTAAAATAAAAGTATAAATTATTCTCCGTGGATTAAATCCATTGGCTTATTAAACGTGGACCTTGATTATAATATGCGGGGTCATTTTCTCTTTGCGTGTATCCAACTTGACAGTAGAATTTTTCTTTTGGTATCAGAGGAAAGAATCTTTTAAGGGTTTAACGACTAATCAATGGATTGCTGATAGATAAAGTGAGAATTAAACCTTCAATTCTTATTAAGTGGACAGATTATCTAACCAATTAATTAATAAAGATTTTTCTTCTTTCTAAAACTTGAACTTCAAATACTTACAGTTAAGGAATTGAAATAATTAGCTATTGCTATCAACCCCAACCTTGTTCTTTTGGGCTTTCATAAGTGCTACCTAATTGTCATTTTCGCTTTCCAATGTCACATGACGTCGTTTTGATTATACGCTAAGAAATGCGTAAGATCCCAATGTGAAATCAAATGTAGCAAAATAGGAATACTACTAGTAAATAAAAAGGTACCAAACATAGAAAAAAGTCAACATAAAAAAAAGAGGTAAGGAAAGACTTCATTAGACAGAATCTGATCCGTCCATATAAAAACAAAATAAAAGAATGTTCCATTACCATCATGAAAAAAATATTGGATAAAATTCAAAAGCCACTCATCATCACATTACAGTAAAGAAAATTAAAGTAAATTATGTCATAATAAAGAAATTGATAATAATATCTATATAAGGTTAATGTATCTAGACATAATTTTTGTCTAGATACATTAATTTTCTAATCTATCAAAAAAGACAAAATGATATTATTTTAGAATGGATGTAATAATAATTATTCTCTACTTAATTAAACAAATACTATTATTCACTGCCTTAAATAGAAAATATTTGACAAAGAATGAATTCATGTGCTGAGTAAATTCGTACGTATATTCAAATGTAGAATTTGATTTTACTATTTTATGGATTTTCCTAATTTGATTTTTTTTTTGGTAAAAATTTCCTGATTTGGAAATCTTATTCAAATTTGACTAAGAAATAAAAAAGAAATATGAATTTTAAAAGTTAAATCCATTTCTATTTTAAGTTTAATTTTGATGCACTGACAGTATAAAAATATTTTACACTATCGTCCAATCAAAATACTTTATTTGTATGACTTTTTAGATAGTGAAAAAGAGAAAACACAATCATAACTAACATAACAGTACATAATTATATGGCTGTGTAAAAAATTTTACGGTGGATAAAAATTAAATCCTTCTATTTTTTGGTACAAATCTTTTCTTTTAATGTCCTATAAATCTCAAAACATATTTATTACTCCTACATGTCATATTAATGGTCTCTTTTTACATTTATGTTGTTTTTATTGTAAATTATCCGTCTCTTTATAATCTTAACAAATATTTAATTTTCTTTTTGTTATTATACCATTTTATATAACATAAGAGAGAATATTGATAGAAATAATACAAATTGAGTCATAAAAATAAAAAATATTAATGGATTTAATTTTTATCTACTATGTTCAATTTTTTTACACAATTATCCAATCATGTACTGTCACATCATTTATGATTATGTTTTTTCTCTCCGCTACTTAAAAAGTCACACAAACATAATATTTTGATTGGATGACAATGTAAAATACTTTTACACTGATTACACTGTCAGTGCATTAAAATTAAACTCAATATTATTAATAGAATAAAAAATATTTTTATTTTTTACTTATATTATTTAAATTTTCTATAAAAATAAAAACATACAATTAGTATGAAAGTGGGGAATATTTCTTAATTCCTAAGCATTAAGAAAAGAGTAATGCTAAATATACAATGAAAAACCAGTCCAACCAGCCAATAATGAGATTATGAGCCATAATTACTCAGTCCATTACAATTTTAATAATTATTTGGATCTTAACCAAAGTCAAAATGAACATATTATTTATATTGGCTGATTTCTTAACTGTGTATATAGTATTATTGTTAAGAAAATTACTCAAATGTGAAAAGGGCAGTTCAACATTTTGCATGGTTATTATCGGCGTGAGGATATCTTCTTAATCACGCTGGATGACAAATTCGTAAATACGTGCCAAAAGCGAGCCCTTTTCCACGAGGTGGCGTACCCGTCTCCTATATTTAAAGGGAGTGAGAGCGCAGCGTAGCGTCAGGTACGTGAAGAAAGAGAAGAGAGTGTTGTGTTGTATTGTGTTGCAGAAGAAAGACAAAATGGCAGGTTCATCAGAAGAGGGACAAGTTATCGGATGCCACACCGTTGATGCATGGACCGAACAACTCCAGAAGGGAAATGATTCCAAGAAATTGGTTCGTACTGTTTCCTGTTTTTCTTTTTCCTTTTCATTTTCTGAATGGATCTTAGTTTATGTTATGGCTGCCGTTTAGGGTGTCGGTGCTCTTTGTGTGTGTGAATTTGACACGATGATTCAAACTAAACGGTGTCGTTTTGGTTTGGTTTTGTTCTTAGGTGACATGATGCATGTGGATTTATCTAATTATGATGTTTATTGAACTTAAAAAGATGGTTTTTTTTTTCTACTTGGAGTCTGTGCTTAATTGCGGTGGTGGTTCTGAAACTTGATCCTATGAGGTTTTTTTTTTTTATAAGTGCTCGGTTTTAGTTTTGACGTTGTGCGTGTCCTTTGTAAGAAACTTCTGGAATAATTTTAGGTGAAGTGAAGCACGCTGTTATATTTTGAATCCTAGTTTTTCTGCTATTGAACTGATAGATTGAGAAGATACAGAGTATATATAATTACAATTAGAAGAGGTTGAAACAGAGGCATACTGATGGGTATACAGAGAAATTCAGAAGCTATAATGTGTCCTGATTGATTATTTGATTTTGTTGTTTAGTCTTGATTTGTTGTCTTCTCGGCCATAGTTGGATTTAGCATTCAACCCATACATCAAATGTTAAACCAATAAAAAGAGATGAAACAAAACACACATAAATTCATAAATAACTTGTTAGATTGTAATCAAACCCATTGATTTGTAATTTGTTTGCTGGGTTAGCTTTTATGATGCAATCTGCGTTAGTGCAATTCCCGAAGAAACTTATTATAAGGCGCATACCTAAAGCCTCTATAGTACAATTTTGTTGCAAGAGTTTTGTTGCCTCTGCATTGCAAAATCACTTTCTGGTTATTTCATTATGGTTAAACTTGGAAGTTCAGGGAATAGTAGGAATTGTGTAGAGATGATTTCTAGTTGCTTCAATTGGATGGAAGTTGGAACAGTGCTTCCAGAATGTTGAAGCTTTCAATGTTGTTTGGATTGTATATAAACTAGGACAATTTAAGCCTTGAAGTTTTCTTTCTGTAGTGGAATTTCAATTTCAAAATTATTTTTGAGAGTGTTTACTGAGAAGGACTGAGGTAAAGTTTACATGAAGTTCAGAGTTCCCGTTTGTCCCCTTCATTAACAATCAGAAATCTTAGATATCTTTTACCATTTTATGTGCCAGATTGTTGTGGATTTCACTGCTTCTTGGTGTGGACCATGCCGCTTCATTGCACCATTCCTGGCTGAGCTAGCTAAGAAGTTTACCAGTGTCATATTTCTGAAGGTGGATGTGGATGAATTGCAGGTAAAAAGAAATAACTCAACCTGTATAAGTATAAACCTTCTCCATTTAAAGAACACAGTTAGGCTGCGGTTGTTTTCACTGACAATTAATATGAATAATTTTTTTATGCAGTCTGTTGCTCAGGATTGGGCTGTGGAGGCCATGCCAACATTTGTCTTCCTGAAAGAGGGAACCATTGTGGACAAAGTGGTGGGAGCAAAGAAGGATGAACTGCAGCAGAAGGTAGAGAAGCATGTGGCTACAGCCAGTGCTTAAATCTTGGTGGTGTTACTTTCACCTTCAAAGTGCCATAGGCGTAGTGTGTGATGTTATTTCTATTTTCAAAATCTTGTACCAGATATTTCTTAGGGATTTCTGTTGTTGCACCAGACATCTTTATATAGGTGACCAGTAATTTCTCTTATCTAAAATAATGCTGATGGATGTTGTACTCTGAATTCCTGGTTACATGATCAACTTCGATATTTTTCTTCTTTATTAATTGTTGAAGCATTTGGGAGTTGAATTGGGCAGTTACTTAATCCTTCTTAGGTAATGCTTGAGTCTTTCAAAATGTGAATTCAAAAAAGGAGGAAACACTTGGGAAATATTGGACTCTAGGTTGCTCTATTAGAACTTAGAACACAGCTACAACAACCGTATTGCTAAGAAAATTGAAAATGAACAACATTGCTCATGATAACTAAGGAGGAGAATTTTTACATAGAAAAATGAAAATATTGATGTTTTCAATGTATTTAGCCAAACCCAAAAGAAAATTAGGGTTACCAAAATGCCATGTCATAGTATTTTGTCATATAAAATAACAATTTTACACCTTCCTCATATACAAAACCACAAACAATTGCATAGTTCAAGTGACAATAAATAAATAAAAAAACCCGCTTAATACTGTTTTTGTACAAATTGTTAAAAAATTGCTTTTGAAGGAACAATTTTAAGGTCAAGAAAATACTAAAAGATTAGTAATAAACATGATGTCAAAGTCAGGAAATGAGAGAAAGAAGATCACGAGCCGAAAGGGACAGAACAGTGAACTTGAAAAAACATTCACCAGAGAATGGTTACAGTAGGATCCATTCCTAACTTGAACCTGATTCAGAGTTTGATTTAACTCCAGTGATACATACAATACAAACAAAAAAGGGAAAAACATAGCACACAACCAAATTGTCTCTCTTCCCAGTGCCCATATCCTGCTAAAACTTGAAGGTTGGGAACTAGGACTCTAAATTCACTCTCACACGCACACAAGGGTCCAAATTTTAGACCCTTGGTTCCATATTCACCTATCCAACAGTGAATGACTTTATACAAGCCAGTTAACACCACTACATAAAATAAAATTATAAACCAAGTGCCTTTGGCACCAACATTTCAGAAACAAAAGCTACTTTCCACCTAAAATCTACTGCACTCGAACTATTTCAACTACCACTAAATTTATCTATAGTCCTCTTATTATTGTTCTTTCCTTTACTTGCTGTTAAAGCCACTACACACTACACATAAAAAAGGGTGCCTCATTAACCAATCAGCCCCTCCAGTTTGTAGCAGCTGGAGCACAAACTGCTTCAACTGATAACCGCTTCATCACATTCGGACACGGGTCTTGACCAAAGTTGCTGTTTGATACAGTGACTATGCATCTAGCCTTTCCTATACATCTCTGTGGAAAAATGAAAAGACAAAAGGTATAAGCTTATATATTATACTATCCAAAGGAAAAACTTGTTACAAGGTGATGGAGGGTATGGTAGAGTACCTTGGCTAAGATGTCATAGGATGCAGGAGAATGACATGATCCTTTCTCATAGTTCCCACATGTCCCCAAAGGAGTTCCAAAGCTTGCAAATTTGATGGAAGAGATGGCCTGGCCAGGGCTACAATGCAAGTGAACCTTTGGAGGATGGAATTCTTCAGATTTTCCATAGCTCTCAATGTGCCAATTCTTAATATTTGGGTGGTATTCTGACACATCAGCACAGACACTGCTCACTGATCTCTTCACAAGTGAAATACTTGAAGGATCACCCCCAAGTTCCTCAAAAAGAACTAACAGATTATGATTTGGCTTCAACCAGGATCTAGGAACATGGTACCTGAAAATAAATATTTAGTACCCAATGTAAAAGATATTTTGGTGCCTCAGCTAGCCTTGCATATAACAATACTTACCATCGCTGAGTTGGTTGGCCACAACCAACCTGGCACTTTGGAGGCCTGAACGAGCCAGCATAGTTGCAGCCATTGCAATTACCAGCAGCTGAAGCAGTCCAGTATCTTCCAATACTCTGCCCATTAATCCATATTTGACCTTTACCCATGCCGTTCATGTCCAACGCCAAAGGCTCGTCTCCTTCAGGAGCATTGAAGAAAGTCTGCAAAGTTCACCGAACAATTTATCAGTTTTTACCAGTCAACCTTAAAGCACATTTCTCTGTTTGTTTTTAGTTACCTTGTGCCATGTCAATGGCTGCTTCTTTTGTACCACTATTGCTGTTTCCATCCAATCAACAGAAGAGATACCATTTGGAGATGCAAGGTTCATGGCCTCTCCTTTCAGACCAACCTGTTTAAGAGGAGGCATGTCTTATAAACTTCTGTTTTGTAACTGAGCCAACTTAAGCTTCAAAAGTAAGAATAAGGAACCTGATAAGTCCATTTCTGCCAAGACAAGTCCCACTTTCCCTGGTCAAGTCCATGCAGTGCAATTGGACCTAGGATTCCTGTGCTCCATGTCTCAAAATGTCCTCCCACATTCTTTGCAACAGAAAACAGAAAAGAATTATATCAGATCACTCATGACAATTAGAAGAGACCATAAGAAAAACCATTAAAAAAAGACATCAATTATTTACCAGAACTCAACATTTATTGCAGTATGATTTCAAGAAGCAAAGGCAGGAAACAAAACTTACTGGAAGTCCAACAGCAACACTGAGCAGAGCTATTTTGTTTGTCCCAGCACGAAGGTTCACCTTGCCAATATATGTGAATCTCCTATCCTCCCTTGTTCCATAGGCAGAACCTGTTTTAAATCATCTATGATTGCTTGCTTTACTAATCAGCTGAAAAGGAGAAGTACTGAAGAAAGAAGCAAATTACATACCAGTAAGTTGACCATTGATAAACACATGCACAGCATGGCCAGTGGACTGAACGATGAGAGTAGGTAGTTCCCCTCCACGAAGAAAGGACTCAGATGAACCTATATCAATGCTGTAGACACATTGACATGAAATAAGTTAGAATAGCCAAAATGATTTTTATCTCTTTTATTTAGCTGGAACCTGTGAGAGATTGACCTGACTAAATCACTTAAGGAGCAAATCTAAGCAATTTAGGAAATCAGGCTTACCTAGTTATATACCAAAGGTAATCACTCGAATCCCGAGTAACATTTATCTGTTCCAGTAGACCACTAGCAGTCATTGAGGAGCTGTCATCCAGAGAAGAAGTATCTTCATCAAAACTCTCCCATGAGAACATCTGAGTATTTGTTGGCAACATTTGCATTTGAGATGTTTGCACTCCAACCTAATAGAGGAAGAAAATGAGTTCATTGGTCATACAAAATTTCAAGTTATAGAAATGAGATATTGAGAGTGAAGAAACTGTGCCCTGGGAAGCATAATTGCAATCCCTGAGTACCAAGGGAACATGAGAATTCAAATCCCAGACTTTTGTACATACTTTTGCTGTGTTGAAGACAACATTTCTACAATCAGGGAGGATGCTGACGGACCAAGGTGGCAGGTTGTAGTGCATATTATTGAACATCACTCTGACAGAAGATTTTGTATCATAGTTGGAGAGAAAAGCAGCACAATCTCCAGATTCTGTGGTATATACAGAAGCCTGGAAATGGTAGATAACCCACTACAATCAGTACAGAAATAGATGCCACATTGAAAGTAAAGGAGAAAAAAATATTAGCGAGTTAAACCTGTTGGAAGCTCCCTAATGAAGTAACAACCGGGTCAGTTGAAACTAAAGCTCGCTCGCACATCTTGATAGCCTTATGAAGCTCCTTTAGATGACCATATTTTGGTTGCCTGATCAATCCTGACATGTTTTTCACAAAAAATGTAAAGTCCTCTATAACATAGTCTGTTTTTTTCTTTTTTTCGGTTCACATAAATCCTCAAAGTGAAAGCATTAAAAAATAATATATTACAGCCTATTCATTATTTGCATAGTTACAGAATTCTCAGTTCTCACCATATTCATCCAGGGGAGCATCATAGTCATAGCTAGTAGTAATGAAAGGGCCTCCAGCTGTACGGCCAAAATTGGTTCCTCCATGATACTACATGCAAATGCACAGCAAGTTAATATACAGTAGGAGTCAGCTTCACCAAATTTCAACTTCTTAAGCCAGTATGAGTAAACCAACCATGTAGTAATTAACAAAGGATCCTCCCTTTTGTATGAATCGGGCAACTGCAAATGCCAGATCCTGGACTGGTCTTTCATGGTTCGGAGAGCCAAATTCTGAAAACCTTTACATTTGACAGAAAAGTCGTGCATGTCATTCATTTCTTCAATCCCAGTTTTTAAGATCAACAATAAAAATGCTTACCAGCCACTCCAAGCCTCGGTCCACATTGTAGGCTTGTAGGGTCTGTTGGGAGTAAATTTATCACAATAAAATCCATTACACGTGTTTATCTGTCACAAACCAGGAAATAGAAACACATTACTGAAAATGCAAGGTACTTGAAAGAAATTGACTACATTAATAACAATACAATAACAAAAGGAAAAAGAAAAAACAACAACAAAAACAAAAATTTTGGCAGTGAAAATGCTCACCACTGGATCTGGTGCATCATCTTCCTTGCACATTATCCACGGGACCCCGGTTCCCATTTCAACAGCCATTTTTGCAGCCCAGTTCACATAATTTTGGCCAGCAGCTCCAAGTAATTTACTCTGTGCTCCATACTCATTCTCAATCTGAGACAACATAAATGTGCATGTGTATTATTATTATTAGTATAGCTACTTAACTAGATCTAGAAAGAAAACTTTACAGCCACAACCACAAGTTCCTTTGTATCAAAAGGACAATTCATCTTATAGCAGTTGTTGAATGAATCCTCAAAAATTCAGTGAAAATTTGTAGCTCTTAAATACACAAAAAATAAATGAATAACTAATAAGCAAGATCCCAGATTTTTCACCTGAGAGAGTATGATAGGTCCACCCTGGGATTCATAGAGTCCTTCACTCTTCATCATTCCCACAATCTTCTCAGTGAACCCTTGCATTGCCCTCTGCAACACCGTTCATGAGTCATCAATAAAACCATCTCAATTGAAATAAACAGAAAGGAAAAATCACAAATTTCGTTTAGTTAATTACTACTCAATAAAAAGCCTATAGTTTACTACTTCACTGAAAAATGTTAAGGAAAAAACGGAACCTTGAAAGGTTCATTGTCTGTTCTGAAGCTTATGCCCGGAACATACTTCAGCCAAACAGGGAATCCTCTGCATATTACAAGAGAAGAAACATCGTTGGACAATCAAACATAACCCTATAACACCAAAACCTCCAGTAAAAAATAAACAGATAATTTAAGAAAAATGAGTGGAAAATTATCATTCATTTAAGAGAAGAAAAACTAAATAAATTTATGGAATTCTATTTCAGAAAATGAGTAGGAAAAGTGTGTGAGATGTAAAGTACCCGAAATTCCATTCTGCACAGACATAAGGTCCAATGCGAAGGTGAGCATATAGCCCTGCTTTCTGTATTGTCTTCACAAACCTCACCAGATCGTACCTTCCTTCGAAATTGTACTGAGTTGAATTTGCATTACCACACACACACACAACAAAAGCTCAAAATGTTAGACAAGTACATGAAGAAACTTGAGCAAAACAGAAAAAAAAAAGGAGGGGGGCTTTAGGGAGAAGAGAAAAGGAGAGAGTGAAGTACATTGCCAGGAGACGGCTCGTGAACATTCCAGAAGACGTAGGTTTCAATCACATCAACACCACCCTCTTTCGCCTTGTTAATCAGATCTTCCCACATCTACACATAACACCATTTCTCAAGAAAATTCAGAAACACCACACACACAGAAAAAATAATAATAATAATAATAATAAATAAATAACTTGGAAATTGGTAAAGTTCCTTTTTTTACTTTGAAGATGTAAGCTTTAAGATGAAAATGAGGAGAAGAAGAAGAAGAAGCTTACATCTGGGGTGCTTCTGGGATAATGTATTGAACCAGAGAAAAGGATTCTCCTTTGGCCATTGATGACAATGGCCTTTCTGTCATAAGTGACAGTAGACTGAACCACTTGAGTAACAAGGCACAATGCAAAGCAAAACAATGCAAACACCAACTTGGAAACCGAGCTAGTTTCCATGGCTTCTTCTTTTCTCCCCCCAAAAGCACTCTCCTTCAACTCTGTCTCTAATCAGAACAAAATGCAGGAAGAAGAAGAAGAAGAAGAAGGTAAAAGGGTAAAGGGGGGTATGTGTGGTTGTGAAAAGAAAATGGAATCCTAGGAGCTAGTGTGGTGAATGTGAATGTGGAACAAACAAGGTGCAATATTTGCTTGTTGGGGGGCACCACTGTTGTTCCAAGTGTAAGACTTGTGCTGAGTGGACTAATTTATAACACCATTCTTCCTTACAGCTTTCGTTCACACACAGCCACTCGTAGCCACAGGTGTCAAACTGCACCGTTTCGTGGCTGTGACCTAAACAATGCAGTAGTAATGTAAAGTACCTTACCTATGATCTGTGTCAAACAGCCAAGAAAAGGGAGTAAAATTGGTGAAGCTTTTACGGCATGGTCTAATAAAAATACTAAGGTTTAGTAACACTTTACATATTCATCATAAGTTATACAGAATGGTTGATATTCATACATAACCAATAATCCTGAATGTGTGTTATACATAACATACGTTGGATACTAATAAAATTATTTTTGCTGTACGATAAATATTATTGCATACATAATCAATACAAAAATTGAGGACTATGAACTTTAGCTTTAGTTTGTTGAATTAAATATATATATTTGGTATAGCAAGCTGCAGTTTGCTACTTTCAGATGGTGACAAGAATGGAGTGAGGCTAAATTCTTGCATAAGAAAGAAGGAATCGGTATTTTGATGCCATTTTAGAACGTGTCAGAATGTGGGTTAGTTAGTTATTAATGAATTATGGGTTTAATTAATTTTTATCTTCCAGAAGCTTTTACGTACTGAAATTTCTGAAACCAAATCTACTACTGCTGTAGAAATGTCCAGTGAATGAATAGTGCAGAACTAATTATAATGACATTAGTCTTTGTAATATTTATGGATTACCGTCTTAATGTTACACGATTATTTCCAATGTGAAATGTAAAGAACAATATGAGTTTAATTTTTTATATGTTAATTATCAATCAATAAAGTTTAAGGATGCAATAATTTTATCATGGTATCTAATTATTTACAATGGGAAATTATCTTATATTTCCGATGTATACAAAATAAACTCGTTAAATTTTAATTATAAAAATATATTTGATAAAATAAAAACTAAATTAGATAAAAAGTGAAAAAAACATATTATTGAACAAAAATATAATTTATTTATTTATAAAAAAATGCAGAAACATACATTCAGTTGGATGAGTGAGTGAATTATGAATGCGATATTTATGACAAGCGTGGTCCACGCATGGATGCTGATTTCATGTGAAAGCCTAGCAATGAAATCAGTAAATTAGTTTTGAAAAAATCTTTTAAATAGTGGTAAATATGAAAATAAAAAAGAATAATACTAATAAAATTGAATCCAAAAAATAATAAGAGGAGTACTATTTATACTTAAAATAGTGTCATTTACCTTTTCTCCACCCTTACAATTTTTATACAAATGTTGGCAAATTTCACCAAAGTTAAAAAACAATAATGATATTTGTAAGTACATTTTTTTCATACATCTTCTCCATCTACTTCATCACTTGTAAATTTTGATATGATAACACTTCACTACTTACACTTCTTTTCTCTACCATTAAATCAAAATATATGTTTACTATACATACTTTTTTATACGTGTCAATATAATTACTCTTACAAAAAGTATAGAAAAAATATATAACATTATTGTATATATGAATAATATTATTATGGAAATAATAAAATAGAAAGTGATGATGAATTAGTAGAAGCACGGTAGAATGAAGGGGTCATCACATTTTATTTGTCAAATTCTTTTGCCTTTCAAGTGACACAAGACTCCTACCATACATCACTCTCCTTTTGTCTCAACTTTCCATCCATGAGTGATCACCCAATGAACAAAATTAATGATAATGAATATCACGACGCGACGACGACAACCTGTCTCATTTAACTGATCAGATTTCAACCAGCATATACTACAAAATTATTTCCTCCACAAAGGTTGATTTATTTATTCCTCACCAAACTCGTATGGTAAAAAAAACAAAAATAATAATAATAATAACGGTGCATTGACTGTAAATTAATTCATGAATAGTAGTGAATGATGCTAAAATCAAATGCTACATAAAATAAAATCCGCGGTAAATAAATTGAATACTACCAAAAAATGAAAAAATAAATTGTTAGTGGAGTTGACATTGGATCCTGAGCTAGCTCCTTCCTTTGTTTTTGATAGTACATATATTTTTCTTTTGCATTGTTATTGCAACCTTGAATGAATATCTTGGTTAGAGATAAAGAATTAAAAGTCGTTAGTTTTCGTTAACCGAATATTCACCACTTTCTTTACAACAACAGTAAAAGGGCACACAAAAAAGGATAAATTAAAGCAAAAGTACAGCGCGAATTGTGAAATGATCCTCTTGTTTGTTGTTTATTCATCACCAAAAGAACTTCTGTTTAACCCATTACTATTAATATTATTATGGGTTGAATAATCGCTTTGGTCAGCAGAAAGTCAAAGGAGCAACGATGAGTAATTTGGCATACGTGATTGGTAAGTCATAGTACTCATTATATTACTATATAACAATAACAGCTCCCACATGGCCATGTTTGGTGTTGCCATATGGAACCCACCCCGTCATTCCGTTTTATACATTTAATTTAATTTATGATGTCCTAAGTTAAGTTGTAGTAATTGAATCCATGTTAGGCATAAATTGCATTAATTTGATGATTTAGACTTTATTAGCTTTATTCAACGTTTAGCGCCGAAAAGAACGGATTGTCCATTGGAATTTTGGAGCACAAAGTCACAGTGGGGGCATAATTAGTCACTTCCCTTCAGTTGTTCTCTTATTGTAGGCCACCAACTTCTCTATACCTTCAATTTCAAGTTTCTAATTATCACTGTTACGTTAAACCACAACATACATGCATATTCCAGCTCCACCATTTTCATCTAATTTAGCTAGCTAGGTTTAGTATTAATGCATTAATTTTATATGCTCTGTTATGTTCATAAGTTTAGAAAATTATCCTTGACTGATGCACTATGCCCTTTGACATAAAATTAACATTAATTTTAAGATCCCCCATCCAATTATGTATTGTGAGTATACTATATATGCGTGGTTGTCTTATCATTTTATATTATGTTCGTCGGCTTACTCATGAATTGTGATTCTATTATTTTCCTTGGGTGAACTGAAGTTGTTCTACTAATTAACAAGTACATTTTATCCAAATATTTATTTAAAATAACTATTTTTAGTGACCTAAAAGGAAGACATACATGAGCTCATTAATTAATAAATAAATAATATTTCTAGAAATTAATATTAAGATTAAGGTTAGGTGGGTGAAGGTTGAGATGAAGAATGTATGATTGAAGAGAGGGTATACGAAGTTGCAAGAAGACGTGATTGGCTGGAGTGATGGAAGTTAGTGGTCCACGTGATAACGGATTGCAGCCCACTTTTTTTTGTTTGTTTTCTGGGCCCACCACAAAAGTTAGAGTGGATGCACGTGCCACGCATGATTTTCCGCTGTTATGCAAAGTGCGAGTAACGCCGTCAGTGTTCTTAATGCTGCGAGTTGGGGATCCACTCGCCGTTATCGTCGGTGCCAGACTCCGTTTGAGCTTTGGGTGTCACGCGCAGGAACTTGGCGTCGGAATTGACGGAAGGTGGGAAAGAGAAGAGGCCCGCCCACTAGCCCCAAATCACATCACGAGAATCTTTGTGGGATTAGAGAGTTAAGACATTTTGGCACACATGGTTCAGCTTTTCGTTCACGTTAGACGTGATTTCGGTTCGAATTTTAGGAAGTCCTCTTTGCTAGGCAACATGTAAATTTCACTATAAATTCTTTGTACTCTGCATGGGGATCTAAACTTTTTGTTAAAAAATAAAAAGTTAAGACACAGTGATTATGATTTCATAGAATGCCGCGTAATCCTTGTCTTCTACTAAATATGCTCCATTATCTCCCACTAAGCCTGGAAAAATTAACATAACTAATTATAGTTATAACCAGAATCATTTTCTTTCTTCTTTTCATCTCAATAACTGCATTATTAACTTGTTTACTTTGATACTAAACCTTTTTCTCCAAAATGTAGCTCTATGTAGCAATGTCACTAAAACGAAACAATTATTGAATTCATAATGTATGTTGTAACTACCAACAACAAAGTAAGTACTGAGTAAGTACGTTTTGAATGATATCTCACTTTGGCGACTTTACAGGTAGATTAGTAGAACAAGCACGAAATGCAAGCCGCACCTACTCTCGTAGAATTAGATAACGTTGAATCAAGGAATGAATAAATGAGTTTGTTTGTTTTGTTATGACTTGTTTAATTTGTATCTATTGTTATTTTAGTCACTTTTCCTTTCATTTTCTGTAATTGTAAGATCATTTGAAGTTTTATTAATTACTACCACATTTTGACTCTTGAATTAGACATCGTCGTTATCATAATATATTCTTTTGTTGTATTAGAGTGATTAAATGATAATAATATATAGCTTATGATACAGCTGTACAGAGTGCACGAAAATTGAACACTTAATTAGATCCTAATTGCTTCTTCTTCTTCTTTCCTTTGATTTTATTTTATACTTTCTACCACCCAATTTTGAATAAAATAACAAATTAGATAAATTCTACGTGTTATATAAGTAAAACATTATGCTTTTGTTTTGTCACCATGATAGGTGGGGAAAAATGAATAAGGAACCAAAAAAGGTTTAGGAAGGTATGACTTAAATTTAATGATTCACTAGCACATGGGTTGAATGACCGTCAAGGAAATTGAAGCAACCACTAATTAAGTTCTTGTTGTTAGTTAACTCTTTTGAGTTTTGATTGCTTGGTGAAGATAGAAAAATACAAAAAAAAAAAAAAAAGATATAAGAATAAATTCAAATTTTCTCACTGTTTAAATAAAACAAAAAAAGTATCTAAAAAATAAAAGAGAGAGAGAGAAAAGTAGAGAGCTCGATCCATTAATTTTGCGACATTTTACTCTCTTTAAGTATATAAATAGCAAAACATCTATTCATTTCGTCAATAAAACTTAATATAGAAAATCTATATTTATAATGTAATTATCCTTTTAGATATAACTAACTCATACTATTATTTTTATCCTCACTTTGATCCCTATTATTGGGTGCCGGAGTGCCATTTTACAACTCCCACCGCGTGCTTGGACCACGGCTTGAACATTATCTTGGACCTACTTAACATGTTAGAATTGTATAAATTAAAAAAAAAGATATAGATCGCATAGATTTTTTCACAAGTGAAAATAAAGAAATAAATTATAGTATTTTAATAAAATCACTCTCTCCCCACTCTAATTTCTATCTAAAAAGGATATACTAGTGGCCTCACATTTATTTGTTCTTCATATTAAGAACAGGTTATTTACTTACCTTGCTTTTCTTTGCTTGCTCGTTATAGCAAAAAGATAAAAGTGTTGTCGTAAACAAACCCATGAATATGAGAAAAAGAAAGAATTGGATTCACTAGCATTTTGCACGCGCTTCCGTGGAGATTCCTTCAGCTCTAAGATTTATTATAAAAATAGTAATGTTCACTTTTATATTTTTAGCTAGCCAATATAAATTTGCCGGCTGCAGTAGCACCCTTTAGCATAGTATATGAACATAATGTATTATTATAACTACCAAAAAAATATATATTTGCCATCCTTTCTTTGACGATGCTAATGGAGATATGGTTCTAATTTTTTCTTTGGCATAAAGTTGCTCACCTAGAAATTAACTAATATAATCCCTTCCTTTTGGTCCTTATCCTATAGAATACTAATATTCACATGCGTTCGCTTTTACTGTCAAATAAAATTGAAATTGATCTGTGGGACTTTAATCTCTTTCAACGTTTTGGCGGGAACATAATGAATTTATACATGGCGCCACAACATTTGGCTCTACTTCTTTAGTCTTTATCTTCAATCAAATTATTTTAATATTTGTTATCTTGTACGTTATGTATATATTAAATTTATTATCTTTAATTTTTATGAATCTCTCATTTATATAATTATTTATTTTATTCTTTATTATTAAATTTAAATAAATATTTATAAATATCCATTTTATAAATATCAATATAGTATTACTTCTTTACAATTATATGAGAGTGAGAGTGAGAGTAACAACCCATTATGCTGTACCGCCGTACCGCCCTTTTTTTCCTGGCTCTTCCACTAGTTATCTTTTCTCTAAATTTTTTAGACCTAAAGTAATGTTAATGGAAGGTTGGTTGGGCCATTGAGTTAATAATTGGATGGGTCAAATTCCACTCATTTAATTAACAGATGTCTTCTGTTGGTAAGTACTAGGTAATATGTAAATAATAAATGCTAAATATTTCTATAAGTACCTCTAATCTGTAAGCATTTAATGAGTCCAGAGAGATGTTATAATCTTGAATTGGAGTGAACTTTACCACTCAACCTAAACTTTTATTTTTTAAAGGAAAAAATTGGAAGGTTGAATAGGTTGGTCAATCTACTTTTTCTCTTTTAAATAATCCATGTTATCTCTACCTTGTAATATCATCAGAGGAGGATTAAAATATTCGAATTTTATCTTTTTGTAAGAAAATGAAACAACAGTTGAATCACATTCAGTTTATCTCAATTTTATGTATATGTATATCTCAATCACATTAAGTTTTGGTGACTACAGAGGGCAGGTAAATAAGGAACATCAAAATTATTATCTTGTTATAGAGCGTGTCTAAGAAAAGGTTAGCATGAATGAAGAATAAAGATGAGACAGTTTGTATGTAAATGTTCTTCCCACCAACAGTATAATTAGGATCGGAGAGCAATCCCGAAACCAAAGCAATAAGCAATTATTTTGGGTCCTGAATGGTCGAAAAAGTATAGTATTCAAGGGAAAGGGACTGAGAGAGCATGGCAATTATATACTTTACCCATAAACTTGAAACAATCATTGGTTCGTTCCATGCTTTGTTCGATCTGGTTCATTCGTTTTTATTTATTTATAGCCCAAGTTTGTTTTTGACCCCTAATTATTTCTGACAAAACGACACCGTCATGCCTCCAATCTCATTTCCCATCATCACCTCAAACTCAATTTCCTCAACCCTGTTTGTGTCCCACCATATAAATAAACTGAACCTACATTTTTCTTTATATTATCTATAAGCTATTTAATTTTCAAATTTTGATAAACACAAAGAAACCTTTTTTCTTTTTATTTTTTTTTCCAATTGTAGGGCTTTTATATAAGACCAAAATATTGAAAAGAATTTTTAGGCTAGTTGTAGATAATTCTTTGGGCTTCGCACCTAATTTGGGCCTT
The DNA here is from genome assembly GCA_013621005.1 of Aeschynomene evenia. NCBI lineage: Eukaryota > Viridiplantae > Streptophyta > Magnoliopsida > Fabales > Fabaceae > Aeschynomene > Aeschynomene evenia. The sequence goes on along the minus strand of CM024267.1, from coordinate 3,223,519 downwards.
AATGGGCCCAAGGGAAAGACGATCTATGTCCAAGTTGCGAGGAGCAAGCAGCAGAGTGAGTGAGAGCATGCTTGGTGGCGCCCCACGACGTGTCGTTGGGTTCATTCCTCGGAGGCTACGAACACCGTCACTGCGGCTTTTGCACGACGGTAACAACAATACTAACGATGGCGAAAAAGAGAAGATACAATTCTACAAGAGCAGAGGGCAACACATCCTCGTCAACCCTCGAATCCTCGACACCATCGTTCGAAGATCCTCAATCAACCCCACCGACACTGTCCTTGAGATAGGTCCCGGCACCGGCAACCTCACCCTGAAGCTTCTAGAAGCCGCCCACAAGGTCGTCGCTATTGAGATCGACGATCGCATGGTCCAAGTCCTCGAGAAGCGCGTGATCCAACGCGGACTCCGCAACAAGCTCAATGTAACTAACAATAACAGTTTCTAACATCACTTTTCTCACTCACTCACCAACTGTTCGATGAAATGCCTGAACAAAACCTTTTTTTTTTTTTCTTTCTGTTTTTTCAGGTTATATGTAAAGATGCATTGAGAACAAAGTTCCCGCATTTTGATCTTGTGGTAGCGAACATTCCTTACGGGATATCTTCGACTCTTGTGATCAAATTGGTGTATGGGGCGAAGCTGTTTCGGAGTGCGACTCTTCTGCTTCAGAAGGAGTTTGCTCGGAGGTTACTGGCTAATCCCGGTGACTCCGAGTTCAACCGGTTGGCCGTGAACGTGAAGCTTGTGGCTGACGTTGAGTTTGTGATGGATGTCAGCAAGAGGGACTTTCTACCCTGCCCCCAAGTTGATTCCTCTGTGGTTATTATACGACCCAAGCATCATGTTCCGGATGTGGATCTTGATGAGTGGAGGGCGTTCACGAGGACTTGTTTTAGCAGGAAGAATAAGACGCTTGGTGCAACTTTTAAGCAAAAGTGGAAGATTATGGAGTTGTTGAAACTGTGTAGTGATGATGTTGTTTCTTCCAACATGAGTGGTGATGATGAGGATGAAGGGGGGTTGAGGTTGTTGAAGGAGAAGATAATTGGAGTGCTGAGTTCGGGAGGGTTTGCAGACAAAAGGCCTTCAAAGCTTTCTACTGAGGAGTTGCTGGAGTTGCTGTCCTTGTTCAATCGAGCTGGGATATATTTTCATGACAGAGGGAAGTTCAGGAATGAAGAAGATAGCTTTGATGTTGATGATAGCTAGTGCCTAGTAAACTGTAAACTCGACACACTTATCAACCTCTTCATGTACATTGTCATCATTGTTTTATTACTTTTGTTATTCTTATTTTGCCTTTCTGATGATTGCTTAGTATCAAGAATGCAAGCCTTTCATTGAAAACAATAAGAAGGATTTGTATAGGCATCATGTTGAATGAAAGCATATGTCAGGGGTTGTACGTTATTGATCTAACTAATACATATAATGGAGGTTGAAGTGATTCTCTCAGAACAAGGTATCAGCTTCAGCTCAATATTTTGAATTATTTTTTGTGAAAGTTCTCTCTACTATTAGTCCTTATAGTATTGCTAGAGCTAGAGACTTACTGGCAGTTGGATATGGATCCAGCAGACAGATTTATCTCTGATATTACACATAGAATAATTTGCCAATTTCCATCTGAGAAAAATTTATATTCATTAATATGAACCCTGTTATGCATTTATAGTCAGAAAGAAGAGGGGGAAAAGGGGAAATTTTCAGGTTTTTCTTGGCATGTTATCATTTCACCTCAATGTGTTCTATATTATCTGCTTATTGGGTGACCCTGCGCCTATTTTTAGGCATATATATGTTCTTTTTTCTTTTCTTTTGCTATAAACATGGAAGTGTTATGCACCTCCTTGCTCCCTCTGAACACCCCTTCTTTTAAAAATTCAGTGTAAACTCCTCTTGATTAGTACTAAATCGAGGATTCATGGAAAGTGACTTCTTTTCAGTTACTCCAACCGTGCTCTAATCCTTATGCATATGGAGTTTGCATCGTCTTTCTTCTCAATTTAATGTGAAAATTCTAAGAATCTTTCTACATTTTCTAGGCTATTTTGGCTGTTTAGCCCATGCCAATACCAATACCAAAGAGGATGAAATCTTCTATCTTATCTGGGTATATAGTGTGTTTTACATGCAAATTACAAATTTGTTATGGATCAAGCATTAATCAAAGAGTATGCATGCTGTTTGACCAAAAGAAAATTAATGAAATAACATGTTGAGTGTTATCTTCTTGCACATCAGTTAACTAACTAATGCAAAATTTTATGGGGGTAAGTTTATCATTTTATCTTATTTTCTTTTACATTAATAACAGTTCCATCTGATTGAAAATAGAAGTGTATTATAGCTACCTACAGGGCTTTTTCACTTGTGGTTGCACTTTGCATCTTAGTCCTCTACTCTTTAGTCACATATGTCATGATTTTGAAATCTTTGAATGTTGATCGTTCTAGGGATCATGCTGCTGGTACTAGGGTTGTACCACTATTACTAACTCCACCTAATATTGAGATAGTAACAAGAGAGTAATGGAGCACGAGCTCATGTCATGGCATGGGACCAATAGCACCGCCAAAGCCCACATGGAAACCAAACCTACCACAAATGTGTGGCCCTGGAATCAAACAGAGAAATTTAATAGATAGATAGAGACGCATGATGTGAGAGTTAGCCTTCAATCAATACCACTTGCTTGCTTGCTTGCATGCAGTATTTTAAGACAGGAATAGGGCCCAAAGGCACGATGTGACGCTAGAGCTAACAACTAATAGAGCTAACACAAATAATACTGATAGATACATAGCCCCAGTTGCTGGGAAGGCCAACTTATTTTTCTGTCTACTCATACTTTACCCTCTACTATGAAATAAATACTTACTTAATTAATACATACATTTTACAATGTACAGCACTCTAGTTAAAATTGATGGTTTAATCCAATCATGCATCAATATGTTGCACACTAATTGGGAGCTTCCTCTTCATCTTGACTGTTGGAAAGTATGTTATTTCGTCCTTCTCTGCCACCCATCTGCATTGTAGAAACCAATTACAGACTAGAATCATAAAATAATTTAAAACAGCTTTTTAACTGAAGATATTATGTATTACCTGTAAGTAGTAACAAGATGATGAAGGAAAATAGAGAGCTCTAGCCTGGAGAGTTCTAACCCAGGGCATAATCTCTGTCCACCGCCAAATGGGGTGAAGCAATTATTGCTAGCCACAGCTCCATTTTTCTGCAGCCATATATAATAATATTAAAATGGCTGATGAGATACATATAATATATATTCTAGATTGTAAAGTGCGTGATCACGGCCATTGATTAAAACTTCAACTGTTTCTAATTAACTGTTGATTTTCCTATTAGTGATTGCAATTATCCATTTTCTTCAGAGAGGAGCCATTTGGATGTGATGTGATTATGAATTCTATATGAAAACATAATGGGATACGGCCTTTTGTGCTCACCTCCCATCTCCATGGATCAAAATTAAAAGGGTTTTCATAGTTTTTGGCGTCCAAGTGAACAGAGGTAAGAGATGCCATAACACACCAGTCCTTAGGAAATAGGTACCCTGCATATTCAGATTAATGAAACTGCATTAATTAACTATATTTATATGCTCTTTATGCACTATTATTGTTGGTGTTGGCCAATAATACAACTAGCTGCCTGTTCCTAGTGAAGAAACTGACCTACCTTTAATTTCTACGTCTTTGACTGCTTTCCTCCAAATTCCATTGACAATATTTGCCATTCTTAGAGTTTCACTTATGACCTTGTACAAAGTAAACAAAAGACAAAGCAATACAGTTAAAGGAGAGAAGGATAATTATATATGATAGCCTTAGAATAGAGAGTTACATTTTGAGTAAAGGGCAATGACATGTAATCAGTCCATGTGTAGTTATCTGAGCAATTATTCTTCTGCCTTTTCAGCTCCATGTTCTCCTCCTTGTAACAAAAATTAAAACTAAAATCAGACTAACCAAATGTAAATTGCTTATCATAAAGAATTTAGAAAAAACAAACAAGAATAATAAAGAAAAAAAGAAAGTATAATGAAACAGACTAAAGACATAAAAGAAAGCAACTGTTGTGGTTAAGGGATAGGGAGTGGTTTGGGTCCTAGAGCGGCAGAGATATAATAATATAATATAATAATATGGTAGAGATCATATCTATCTTTTACAGCCGTTGAGTTCAATCACATCACTTGGAATGTGATATCGTACGGCCAGGAAACACCCACAGGCCAGAGCTAGCCCCGCAGTCACTCGTGTGCGCTTTTCAGTGCTTCCAACGAAAGCGACTCCTTAGAATAAGTCAAACACTTCTACGGCCTATCGTGGGCCACACCCTTCTTTGGGGGGCCAAGCCCAAGCCCAAGCCCATTCCGTAATCGCAACTACCAACCGTTTCCGTTCCGTTCGGTAATTAATTTGTAAGTAGTGAAACACAAAAAAAAAGGAAAAGAAGAGAAGGGAATTGGTACGTACGCGTAGTTTAGAAAGAGCTGGAGGGGAGTGAGTAAGAAAAAAGAGGGCTACGGTCATAGCAGTAGGGAGGGTCTCTTCCCCTGGGATCATCATCTCTACGATGTTTTGGCTCATCATCTCCGATGTCAGGCTTAACTCATTATCCCGTAACAGCACCTCCACCACATCATCCCCATTCTTATTATTTTCCATACTACTAAGTTGCTTCTTCCTCTCCTCTATTATCCTCCTCACCATCTTCACCATCCTTTCCTTAGCCTTCACATATAACAACAACAAATTCATTAACAACATAATATATATAATTTGTAGGAGGGGGAAACCAAAAATAACAAAGGAGCTAGCTAGGAAAAATACCTTCAAGGATTTATATAGCCTTGTTCCTGGAAACTTGAGGGGCAAGCAAATTAAGCCTTTGATGAACTCTTCAAATTCTCTCTTCAAGAACCTCAGGTCTTCGCCCGGATCAACGCTCATCAGAACTTTAACCAAAATTGTAAATGTAATCTGATATATTATTGATTTACTGTTAGCTAGCTGCTATTATAGACAATTAATTAATTAATCAAGACAAAAAAATGAAAAGAAGCAGGGAGAGACCTCTTTGACTCGATCTTGAACGTAAAGTGTTTGATGTTTTGTCCAAGTGGCCAAGCACTGTTGAACAGAGTGTTGAATGTGTGTGGTGATTCGGGATTTGAGATGAGGGGAGCGAAGGAAGGCTCCGATGAGAGCGTGGACTTTCCTGTGAAGGTTGCCGTTCATGTTGAGTATGGAGTGTTCTCCCATTAATTCCCTGATGGATTTGGGATAAGCAGGGACGAAGATGTTGCCTTGGTTATGAAGAACCACCTTGTTCACTTCAGGGTCCGTCGATATTATCACACTGCTTCCCAAAATGCTCGTCTTGAACACATTCCCGTACCTGCCTCCATAATCATACACTCATACATTAACAGTACAAAACAATATCAACAAACAAATAACTACAGTATGATATATGTTTGTTTCACATTGGTTTTAAGGGGATGGTCTAGCTAGTTATAGTTATACTGCAGAAGCAGGTTTTTTCTGCTGCTTGCTTCTTTTGATATCCACAAGGTATCGTATTAATTTAATTTTTCTTGAAATAATAAAGTGAAACAAATTCAAACAAAAACAATAACTTGCAAGCGATTTCAAACATCTAATGGTGAATTCATTTTAAATTAACAAGAATCTATACAGTGGTACTGTTGTCCCCTATAGAAGGGTCCGAGTATTTATTATTATTAATAATAATAATAATAATAATAATATATGTTCCGATTAAGGAACTGGGTGACTTTTTAAAGCTCCACTTTTTGAGCTAAAGTTTGGTCCCAGTTTTGGAAATTGTCATGACTCAGTGCAAGAAAGCTAATTGTTGATTCTTTATAGGTAGAAAGATAAGCTTCTTTTCAATCAGTTGATTGAAAGGAGACATATGTATGTAGTGTTTCTTTAGCAAAGTTAGTACAAACTCATTTAATTTCTCGTTCGGTCATTTCACTCACTCTACATATATAGGGGTGAAAGTGAAACGTACAACTGGGTCTTTTGTCTTTCGTATGCAGAGTTTTTTTTTCAAGTTCTTACGGAAAGGAAATGAAAAGAAACAAAATAAGTGAACTTCACTCACTTACAGTGTAAGGCTGCACTTTTATTTGTTCACGATTCTTTTTCTTTTGTCATTACGTATCTTTCTCAGTCTGAACTACCAAACAATTGATTTCATTTATAGTAAATTTTTTCTTCATTTTGCTAGAGCTATACAACAACCCAACTAGCTAAAATTAATCCCAAGCTGAAGAGGGAATGCATAATTAAAATATTTTGTTGTACAATGTAAATATATCCTATTAGTATCCAAAGTGTGTTATACATAATATACGTTACGTACGATCCACATTATATATAACATACGATGAATAATTGTTGGATGATATTATTGTTGTATAACAAATATTATTGATTGCGAACAAAATACACATACACACATTTCAAAAAAATAATTAATAACATTGATGCAAGCAAGCAACTAAATAGCTCAATATTTTGTTTAAAGAAAACCTAAATTTCCTTGAATTTTGATAATCAAAGCTAGCTAAAATTGAATACTAATGTAGGTGGTTTTAATTAGTACTAGATCAGTGTGGACCACGAGGACAAAATTGTCTCCAAGACAGACAGACAGACGTACATACAAATTTAAAAGGAGCATAGACATTTTCAAAAAACATTGCCTTCACAAATAATAGAGAATACACATATAGAATTAGAGAAAGTGTGGGAACAACAAGAAAATCAGTTAACAAAGTTCATTTAACATTTTATAGGTCAAATAGTATTTTAGTTATCAGTATATTTTTAATAGGCCAAGTGATTGTGGCCCAAATTCCTATTTATTGACTGTTTTGGCTGATTTTTTTTTTGTACTCCTAACAATGCTATGGAGGAAGATATATATGGATAACGCAAAAACTTTTAGCGGTTTCAAATTTTAAGTTATTATTATATGTATGATGAGATATTATATATTATTCCAAATAAATAATAACCATGCATTCGCAACTTAATTTGACAGTTGCTCCAATCGAACCGTCTCTAAGCAGAGGATAATAATAAGCATAAAAAGGAAAATTCATAGTGGCTTAGAGAGGATACATATCATGCATGTCATTGTCCTCGTTGAGAATGCAAAATAAAAAAATAAAAAAAGCAAGCAAGCAAGAGTAGAAATAGATATAAATAATTAAATTAGGAATATATATTATATACTGTAGAAGATAGTAGTAGTAATTAGAGAAGGCAATTGATCGAGCTTACAGGGATTTGCGCTTTTCCAAGAAGGAGAGAGGTTGAGAAGTATAGCCAGAAGCTATGAAATCAAGGGTCTCTCCTACTAAAGGCCAACCTGAGTTCCCTTTTGGAACTACTTTTCCCCTATTTTCTTCCTTCTCCTTCTTCTTCTTTTTATTATTCTTGTTCACATAATATTGAAGCCACCGCCAACTCATGAATAACATAATAATAATAATAATGATGCACATCATCATGGTCACAATCACAATCACAATCACAAGCTACATAGGGTGATGATGGATGGATATATGAGTGTATATATGTAGAAGAGAGACTACTTGATCTCACATACAGTTGTGTTGTATGTTTGTGGCTTTATGTGTGTATGTGAAAGAGAGAGATAATATCGGTTGAATGTATGTTTGATGAGAAGTGAATAGGGAGAAACGAACTGAACTTGGTTTTGTCCTTGTGAGTTCTTCCTTAGCTTTCCTTTGGAGAGAGTAGAAGAGTTATAAATGAATGAATGAGCTAGGTAGAAAGATAGATAGGAGGATGGATGGAGATTCTGAAGATCTAGGGTTCGAAACAATCAATCAATCATCATTTAATGAGATGCCGATTATTGGCTTCACCTAATTGCTGCGCCACGCTAGCCTCTTTATTTTGTCTTCTCCTCTTTATCTTTAGATCAAACATAAATAAATAAGAGAAATAATAGTGTAGGATCAAAATTGTATAATATTTATATAATAATTATATCTATTATGAAATTGTAATAAGAAGTTATAAATTAATATAATCTAACAGTAAATATAATGTTGTACAAGTATTATACAATTTTTCTTATACACGTAATATTAATGCATAAAATATATGCAAAAACTACACATTTACTCATGTATATTAATAGTTATTTGGACTCTTTTTATACTCATACAATATATATAAGTGAATATTAATATATTAATTTTTTATGTATTAAAAAGTGAAAATAATTATTAATATAAATTGAATGGATCAATATGATCAATTAATAAAATATGCGAGACTATATCGTATGTAATGATTATTAAATAAATATCTTATTTAAATATTTATTTTTTAATATTAAAATAATGTTTTTTATTTAGGTCTAGATAGAAGACATAAATTAGTATTTCCCAAAACTCCTATCCGACCCATCCTGACCTTAGTTGTCCTTCCCATCTACATCTTTTTATAATTTCTTTTCCTTCTTTTTTACCCCATTTTCATTCTTTATCTATCTATTTTGTTTGGATCTTCCTTAAAAGCTAATGTGATGATGTGTGTAATTCGATTCGTGTAAATCCAAAGACTCATAATTAATTAAGCACAGTATATTTATTAAGATGTTGTAATTATTATTTAGGCAGATTAGTAAATGTTTATGCTAATTTAATAATGCAGATCCGTTTTATTTTAATTATATTAATTTATATATAATCCTATTACGTGAATTAATAACCCCCAAAATTATGTATATTATATTCTTGTTAATGAACATCTAAAGGCAATTCGATTTTGTAAAATAATAAACCATTGATTTTGGTAAAGTACAGCACAGCACACAGATAGAAAAAGGTAAGTGTGATATGAATGGCCAAAATGCATTGCGCTATTGTTAAACGGTTTTGCATTGTCAAAACCATTTGCAAAAATATCGATTTGTTATTTTTCTCCCTATTTTATTCCTTTTGAGTATTGATACATAATTAAATTAATTATCGAGTATGTATAGATGTAACTACAAGCTAAGTATAAATGAAGTTTGTTATTAATAGTGAATCTGATCTTTATGAATAAAAAGTTGACATTTGAATAGGATCAGTCACATTGACGAACTGGATGGTCCATTTATTGAAGTTGGAGAGTTTACTTCTTGTCTTGACACACAGATTTGACACCATTATACTTACACATAGATCAAACTGTTATGATTATGCATCCTAAATACTAAGTTTTTAATTTGATGTTAAATCCTCATTTAATTGAAGACAAATGTCCTAGTGTATAAGTTTTTAACAAGTGTTGTTAAAAATCTATGAAAATAAAGCAAGAGGCATCATATTCATACACCATCACCTAACATCAAATTCTCACTGTAATGCTAATTATACTATATAGATGTAGTATATTAGGTATAAGATACCTAGAAGATTGGCTCAGACCTAGGTATAACATTAAATCATCTCCATCATGCATCATATTCCTATTCTGTATTACTTACATATAGTGAGTAGCTCAAGTTAGCTACTTTATATTTATTTATGGTATGGTAAAAGGGGAGTGGCAATGAAACGTCTAATCGTATAGCAGTTCAGCTTGTGCTGCTCTCAGTTCAGTTCTGTTGCAGCAGAATATAATGCAGATGGACATGTATCATCCATCGCAGCCTCAAGAAAAGAAAAGAAAAGTAAAATAATAGAAAGGGAGGGAGGGATGTGTGACTCACTAGTGCACGTGAGAGAGAGGCCTTGTGGGCCAATCAAGGCTTAAGGTGGTGCTGCCCATTATCTATTTATTAATCTCTTTTCCATTATGGTGCCGTGCCTCCCCTCGTCTAGTCTGCATCCTTCCTCAGACTTTACCACCACCATCCCACCCACACACCTCACTTTTTGACTCAACCCAACAACCTTGATGCATCAGCAGCTGGCTAGCTAGAGAGAGTAAGAATCAAAGTGCTTTCGTCTTTCTGCAACTGAGTTAATTAAGGAAGAGAGGACCACTGCTCAATTTCGACTAAGCTTTTATTAATATTGACGGTTTCAATGCATGCTATTGCTTTGCTGCTCGCTAGTGTGCAGTATATATATATATATATATATATATATATATATATATATAATGTTGATCGAACGACAGAAATATGTTCAACTAGTATTCAACATGTGCTATACATAACACGTATATATAACACACATTACATGTTATGTATAGCACATGTTAAATACTAGTTGGACGTATTTTTGTTGTATAACAAATTGTACATTTCATTGATAACTGCCATAAGAGATCTCCAACATTTGACTCATAGTTATCATTCCCAAATGATACTCCAATTAATTACTACCTTCTGTTTGGTTACCATTTCGAGGTCGGGGTTACACAAACATAACTGCTTCTATTCTGTTAGCATCTGCAGCCTTTATGCTGTGGTTTTTATTATTCATTCCACGCCTTCCAAAGACAATTATGGCTCCTGGAACCTAAACAGAACATGTACCTACATTATAAAATGAATAAAAGGGTGGATGCATTGCAAATCACGGATTTGGATATGATTTGTTATATTAAGATTTATAAAAAAAAACTAGTTGAAATCATATAATTTAGGGCAGTAGTTACAAGAAATAAACTTCTCTCAAAACTATGATTTGCACTTCTAAAGAGAAAATCAAATCAAACATGCTGCAAAGAGATGGTGATTAAAAAATAATAATACATTACTCATACAGCTGACATGTGAATTTCCATGAAAAACTGTATATTCTGAAGGGTTCTATACGCTGCATGCAACAGCTTCTTTATCCAGATTACTGTAAAACGAACTCAATTTAGTTATAGCAAGTGCTTCACCAAAGAGTGATGCTCTTGTGGATCGTGTTATATGGACTTCAACAAAATCACCAACCACAGGATTTCGCTTTGTGTTACTGTTAGCATCTTCCTCCCTGTCTGGGATTGGCACTTTGACAAAAGAAACCCTGTGGCCCTTGTCACTCTTTCCTATAAGCTCGGTATCCGGAGCTCTCCTGTTGGGTCCTTCGACTAAAACAAGCTGTACTGTTCCGACCTGAGAGTCGAAACACTTGCCTGTGCTCTCGCGGAAAGCCTCGATGACTTCAGTTAGCCTCCTCTGTTTAGTTTCCTCAGGGACATCATCAACATAATTTCTGTGGGCATGAGTTTTCTCCCTCATGCTATAGGCAAACATGAATGCCATATCATAACCAACAGCTTTTACCAGAGACACTGTGTCTTGATGTTCCTCCTCTGTTTCTCCACAAAAACCTGTTTGAAATAAAAGGCTTGAATCAGGGGCTAAAAGATATCAGTATCATGGTACCATACCTACACCGTTAAGAAACTAATGAGTTTATCTGTTTTTTTTTGTACTTCCAACAAAATAAACATCTTGCATCCTATGGTATATCAATACAGATATGCTACTCCTCAATAACAAAAACCGCTAAGCCTTATCTCACCAAGTGGGATTTGACTACAAGGATTTGTTGATGCCATTCTATAAAAAATTAGTAGACAATCTAACCACTAAAATATAAATATCTTTTGATAGTTTCAGGTGTGTGGCTTTTCTAGGTATCTCTCTACCTCTAGTTGTTGGACTACCCTTCATTTGGTCTACTCTCCTAAGGAGGGATTCTACCATCTTTCCTACAATTGGTGCTACCCCAATTTCCTCTCTAATGCAGCCAGCGTAGAACTTGTTAGGCAGTCAACAACCAAAGTAAAACTAGGTCAAATCTTTACTCTTCTATACCACAAAATAAAATATTTGATGATGATGGGCGTAATGTGGTCAAAGTCAATAATAGGACACAATGGGTTGCTTAATTTATGTTCCCAATTCCACCTAGTGAAACAAAGGCCTAGTTGCTGTTGATGATGGTGCTTACTGATAAAGATTTTATTTACCCATTCAACAATACTCTCTTGAGGTTACAAGAATATCTACTATTATGTTGTGAAAAATTATGGTTTCATAGAACAGTGTTAAAATTGTGTATTCTGTCAGCTTGAGAAAACTAGAACAGCAGAATCCTAGGAATAGAGAAGGTCAGCACTAGATACAACATGACTGTAAAATAAAAGACTCTATAAATGTGAAACTCCATCTCTTATCAGTTGAAAGTAAGGTTCTCCAATTGTAGAAGGCTAAATTAAAGAATAGCAAAAGAAACAGGAAAGAAAAACAGGGCAAACATGAAAAACACATTACCACTAATGAAATCACTGCTTAAGGCCACATCTGGAATAATACTGCGGATTTTTTGCACAAGTTCCAAGTAAGCCTCTCGAGTATATCCTCGCCTCATCCTCTCAAGCACTGTACTACTTCCAGTTTGTGCAGGTAAATGTATCAATTTGCATATGTTATGCCTTTCTCGCATAAGATAAAGCAATTCGTCTGGGAAATCTTTAGGGTGTGGAGAGGTGAATCTGAATCGTATGTCAGGAAATTCTGCAGAGAGTCGATCCAATAAATCAGAAAACCTTAAGCCCATCTTTTTTACCTTAGAAATGCTGGAAAATCCTTCACTAAATTTCCAATTGGAGCCTGGTTCAGCCTCCTTTTCAATCCCAGATGCATCATTGTAGCTGTTCACATTCTGGCCTAGAAGCGTTACTTCTTTCACGCCCTCTTTCCATAGCTCTGCCACCTCTCTCACGATAGAATCCACAGGACGTGATCGCTCTCTGCCTCTAGTGAAAGGCACAATACAAAATGAACACATATTGTTGCAACCCCTCATAATAGAGACGAAAGCTGTAACTGAGTTCTTGGATATCCGAACTGGATTAATATCTGCATATGTCTCCTCCAGTGAAAGAAGAGTATTGATCCCTTTCTGGCCATAGTCAACCTCTTCCAGTAATCGTGGTAAATCCCTATAAGCATCCGGCCCACAGACCACATCAACCATCTTGTCGGCATCAAGAATTTTTTCCTTTAATCTCTCAGCCATACATCCCAAAACAACAACTTTCGGAGGGCGCGTTGACTGTGACCTTCCAGTGGCAACATTGCTCTTCCATTGCCTCTTAAGAAACCAAAAATAATTAAGCCTCTGCCACACTTTCTGCTCTGCATTATCCCTGATTGCGCATGTGTTGATGAATATTATCTCTGCACTCTCAGGAACACTCACAACTTCATTATAGCCAGCATTGTTCATTATAGACAGGACAATCTCCATATCATTAACGTTCATCTGACATCCATAAGTCTCATGGTATATACGACCTTTTGAAGCAGCTTCGTTTTCTGGTACAAAGCTAACCAGACAAATAAGAATAAATAAATAAACAAGCTAACAAATTTAATTCCTAATCCCTATCTAAAACTGCAATTCTGCAATTGCAAAAAGAAAAAAAAAAGTTTTTTTTAAACACTATGCTGCCTATGAACATTATGATATAGTTGTCATACAAGTCATGAATAGCAGTATCTAACAACCCAAAAAATGCCCTAATCATTTTGAATTCATAAAAGCTGAAGTAAATCGCAAATACCCAGAAAGCGGAAAAGGAAAAAGATTGAATTTCGGAGGAAACAAGAATAATTAAAAGGGGGAAAAGTGAAAGAAAAGAGGATGGGGGTGTTGGTAAGATGATGTAAAAACTCACAGGGTTTGTTGTTGTTGAGGTTGGGAAGCGGTGAGTGCAGCTTGAGCGATGAAGTGAGAGAGTGAGGGACCCTCCAATTTGTTGGGGATAGAAGCCTTGGAATGAGAGAAGGTTCTAGAACCCAGAGGGAGTGGGCGTGGGAATGAGGTTGAGGCTCGATAGGGTTGAAAAGAAGCATCATGGTGGGAGTGGAAGTTGAAGTTGAAGATTGTGAGAGAAAAACAAGATGGGCGATGAAGCTTGAGGCGGAAAGCAGTGTGAGGGTGGTTCATGATGGATGAAAGAGAAGACGCCATTGGCGTTGAGTATTCAACTCAGCTGCAATTGGAAAACGAAGAAGGAGAGAACACACTGAGCCACCGTTATGTGGTGGATAGGGTCCGTAGTTGCTGCTCTGCGGATTATGCTCATATCCTATGCAACGCAATATCTTTTCGTCGTATCACCAAACAAACATATTTTACTCTTTTTCTATTATTTAAAAATTCAAGATTTATTTTCTATCTGATTACTCCATTCAATTTTTTATATTATATAATTAAACAATAATTTGCATTGTATTAACCAAGTTTTCCAATTATCATCATAATAATAACAATCTAGGAAACAAGATAAGGATGGGTGATATAGATGGAAATTCTATATTCCTCAGTTACGTACACGGTCACGGTACACGCACTTATATGCCTAAAAACATAGGCTGTAATGACCAACTCAAGCTGAAGCTCAAAAATGGTGAACCAGAATTGCAGAGCCACACTTCGCTACTTCACGCGCTCCTTCAGCTCATTCATCAATCGCCAACACCAACCACCTCCTCTTCCTCCTCTTGCTGCCGGTACAATTCCTCTTTCTCATCTAATTTTCCCACTTCAATCACTTTTTCTTTTCCTTTTTTTGTTGGGATTCTAAAGTTGCTCTGTTTTGAAATGGGAGCAGGCTCCGGTGAAACCTGCATGCAGTTAAAGCGTAACATTGCTAGTGGGGATCATAAAGTTCTGTCTTTTTTCAACCCATTAACAAGTTTTTTGAAAACTGGGAAATGGGGTGTTGGGATTCAGCATAGATATTATGGTTCGGCTTCTGGGTCTGTTCAGAGGAACCAGAAATTCTCAAAGTTGAATGATGATGATGTTAGATACTTCGAGGGGATATTAGGTGCCAAGAATGTCATCCAGGATGAGGAGAAGCTCGTCACTGCAAACACTGACTGGTTGCATAAGTACAAAGGCTCCAGTAAGCTCCTCCTGCAGCCACGCAGCACTGATCAGGTTCTTTATTTATTGAATTTGAATAGAATAATCAACAATTGCTTTGTTTCAGTGAAGGATTCGAAAAATGTAATTGTTCTTTTTTTCTCTAAATAGTTGTTTATCTGAATTTTGTTTTTCCTGAGTATTCGTTGATGCAGGTTTCTCAGATTCTTAAATATTGTAACTCCAGATGCCTGGCTGTTGTTCCACAAGGTGGAAACACTGGTCTTGTAGGCGGAAGCGTACCTGTCTTTGATGAAGTATGCCTTTTGATTCATTCTCAATCTCTTGCATTATTAGGGTTCAAATCCCTTGAGAAGGGGGAAAGAAAAAAAAAACATTGTCACAAGAAACATATTATGCTTTTATTCTTCATAATAAAAAAAATTGGGGCCTATTGTACATTGACAGTTTTCCTGTAATCTGATGCTGCAGGTGATTGTCAGTCTTAGTTCTATGAATAATATCATATCTTTCGACAAGGTAGGCATATTTGCTTTGACTATCCTTCTTCTGTGTGTATTTGTCTATCCATGTGTCTTTATCTTCCTGTTTTTGGTTGGAATTTCTGTTATTTCTTTGGGAGCTTAATATAACTTTGATTGATTAGTGCTTTCCATTCCTACAAAGATAAATCTTGAAGTGTATGTTTGTATATTGGGTTATGTTTAGAAAACTTTTTAATTAATGCTGCAGATAGATCTTGTGGCTGCAAAGTTGTTTCCTTTGTGAAAATTGAGCAAAAACAAATTTGTATTCACTGTTTGAATTGAACTGAATTAAAGTCAATGTACAACATGAGAAAATACTTAGTTCTGAAGTCGCTGCCAATGTATATTTCAGGTTAGTGGTATATTGGTATGTGAAGCTGGGTGCATATTGGAAAATATAATATCATTCCTGGACAACGAAGGGTAATCTTTTTCACTATAAAGTCATTGTAATTTGTAATTTTTATAAATCAATTTCACAGAACTTTAACTAATTTTTTTGTAAAGAAAAAATGGATAATCTTATGCTGGCTGGTTTTGGAATAAGAATTACAATACAGCTAAACCTGTTACCTTTCCTCCATATGTTGCATTAGTAATTCTGAAACAGAACTGTTTTGTGTCTTTGCTTGACAAAATTATACTGATAGTGGAACCCTCAAAGTTCTACGTAGCAAGTGCAGTGACATAGCTTAGGTCTTGAAAGTTAGATGATAAGTTCTGCTTTCTTTGCCCATTTGAGTACATAGCTTACAACCTTAATGTATGCTTTCTGTATTTAAGTGGTGTACACTTTTCATTCAGATTTATTATGCCACTAGACTTAGGTGCAAAAGGGAGTTGCCAGATTGGTGGAAATGTTTCAACTAATGCTGGTGGATTACGTCTTGTTCGATATGGATCCCTTCATGGGAATGTACTTGGTAAGAAAATACTACAGGTTCATTGTTGCAATGTTACTTGTTTTCCTATATCATTTGAATTTCATACTTCCAAAGTGAAGCATAATTTCTAGATGATTGTATTCATTTATTCATTTTTAGAATGGAGTCCAATTGAAAGGTGAAACCACCAATGCGTTTGACTACCTGGCAGGTATCGAAGCTGTTCTAGCTGATGGCACTGTACTTGACATGCTTAAGACATTGCGCAAAGATAATACTGGATATGATTTGAAACATTTATTTATAGGTATGTAGTTAACTATACTGCAAATCTGAAAACTAATGATTAATGTATCCGTAACCCTAATTTCCAATGATGTAGGAAGTGAAGGTTCCTTGGGAATTGTTACTAAAGTTTCGATACTTACCCCACCAAAGCTATCCTCAGTAAATGTGGCTTTTCTTGCTTGCAAGGATTATAGCAGCTGCCAGGCATGATCAGTGTTATTATTTTGAAATTTATTTTTCTTGAATTTTTTAACTGATCCTTGTTTATTCTGGTTGCTGAATGGATTGCTTCAATAATTTCGATGGGTTACCTTATTGATTGCCCTCTGTGATTTTGATAATTTTATGCTTAGGTATTGGTGACTGGTGAGCTTTGCATGTTGTCTTTTTCCTGTGTTGCTATGTTTATCGTTTTTCATTAGGGACAACAATTTATCTTCAAAATTCATTATAATTTTCTTCTTCTCATAATCTTATTTTGCTTCTTCTTTAATAAAATATACATTTACATTGAAGATGAAGGACCCTGAAAAAGACTCCACCAAATCTCACAAATAAGGAGTAGACACAAATAACAATGTTATGAGAACATGACAATTATATGTATTACTGAAGATAGTAAAATGATTCATTAAGGATGTACTTAGATTATGAATTATTTTGGTTTGAACTTTGAAGGCAGACATATACTGCCAATGCTGCAAGGAAAAAATTGGGCTATAATGACAAAATATTTATATATGTACTTTATGTTACCAGTCAGATGAACTTCTTGTATAGGTTTACCTATTGTATTCATCTGTGTGAATTTTTTCACAATATATACTGCCAAATTTATCTGACATCTGTAAGGCTGTGATTTTCGAGCTGTGTAGTCTCTTACAGTATATGGTCAATTTTGACCAGAAAATTTTATGCCTATAATTCTTGCCCTTTCATTTTTCAGAATCAAAATATGCATACATCTGATCAGATTACTTTTGTTTCTATACTGCTCACCAGAAGCTGCTACAAGAAGCAAAAAGGAAACTTGGGGAGATTTTGTCTGCATTTGAATTCTTAGATAGCCAGTCTATGAATTTGGTAATCTTTACTTTTTGAGATGAAAGTGATGTATGCTTCTGTTAATTACTACTTATAAATACATTTTAGTTGTAGTCATACACACACACGATATGGTCCATATGCTTACATAATTTCCAGAGCTTTAATATGTTTGATTGACTCAGCACAAATGATCAACTATTTTACAATATCCACACCTGTGCTCTGTAGCCACAAGGAAAATTGGATAAAGACATAACAAATTTTACACCAATCATAAAAGTTGCTTCCTTGTTTTAGTTTTAGACAAATGCCTTTTTTTGTTGGGACAAACTACTCAAATAAAAGTTTTGTTTCTAATACTGAGAAAATGTTAAGATTTTTGTGACTGTATTTTATATTTCCCTTTGTTCAATCCTAGTCATGCTGATTTGATTGGATTTCTGTCAAGGTTCTAAATCATATGGAAGGTGCTCGGAATCCATTACCTATGTCATCACATAACTTTTATGTGCTGATTGAGACAACTGGCAGTGATGAATCTTCAGACAAGTAAATTCTTTTTTTAAGCTATAATTCAAATGTCTTCTTGTTTTAGTTGTAAATTCTGTGTGTAATTAAGGTTCTTCACATTTGGTGCATGTTTTATTGATATCTCCAGACAAAAGCTAGAAGCATTTCTACTTGGGTCCATGGAAAATGAATTGATATCTGATGGTGTTCTTGCACAAGACATAAACCAAGCATCATCTTTTTGGCTTCTACGTGAGGTTGTCATTTTTCACTTCATGATTTTCCTTTTTGGTGGAATACTTTATGCTCTTCAAAATTAATGATATATTGCAGCTGTGCTTAGCTTTTATTATTAGTAATCTTGCTTGGTTCTAGTGCTTATCCACTTGCATGCCTATGACTATGAGGACTCTCTATCGGCTGCTTCATCAGAAAAAGATGTCATTTAATGATTTCAGGGCATACCAGAGGCATTGATGAGAGCAGGAGCAGTTTACAAGTATGATTTATCAATACCTGTTGAAAAGATGTATAATCTTGTTGACGAAATGCGCTCTAGGCTAGGTAAGAAGCTGACTTAAGTTGCCATTCATATCTTGTTTCCTTAAGTTTGTGGTACAGTTCAGATAGTAAATCATCAGTGTAAATGGATGATATAAGTATGCTTAATTCCTTAATTATAAGCTTTTATGCAGAGTTTGTTATTTGTTGTGTCACCCTGGTGCATATTAGAACATGATGTATTTAACATTTTGGAAATTTTGAATTGTAGGTAATGCTGCTAATGTTGTTGGATATGGTCACCTTGGAGATGGTAATTTGCATTTAAATATTTCTACCCCTCAGTATGATGATAAGGTAACTCAACCAAACACCAAAGAACTATAGTTATGGAAGCATTCTCTTAGTTTTTATGTAAGATACTAATAAGATCATCATTATTAAACTTTGCAGATTTTATCACAAATTGAGCCTTTTGTATATGAATGGACATCTAAGCATCATGGCAGTATCAGCGCAGAGCATGGCCTGGGACTAATGAAAGCTAACGAGATTTTCTACAGCAAGTCGCGTGAAACCGTACGTATATATTGATTCAATCCCTGTGAACGGGTTTGTTTGGTTTCTGTTTTCATTTTCTATTTTGATTTTCTGTTTTATGATTTTGTGAACTATATTGTTTTCCTAGCTTTCAGTATTTTTTTTTTTTAACGGGAAATGAGAACCGCAATCAAACAGGACGTGCCTTGAACTCATGTGTATTGAATATCTAAACTAGTTTCATCAAATCGCACAGGTGCAAGTGATGGCTTCAATCAAGAACTTGATGGACCCAAATCACATACTCAACCCATACAAAGTCCTTCCGCATTCTCTAATTTCATAGTCTGACATGGGAAGCTTAATCTTGTGTTCATGATTCCATATTTTTCTTACTTAAAATGATACAGTGGTTGTTTCTTAGATATAATAAACTTGTTGTCCCAATGAGGATTGGTTCAGTCTTCCGCCCATGCTAGGCGTGGTTGGGTGCGAATTTTGGGGAATCTTTTTGTGGGCGATCTGTAAATTCTATTGTAAATTCTCGCTAAGGTTGATGATATGCTCTGATCCTGCATAGGTACGTGTCTTCCTAATTTAAAACTTATTTATAAAAATAAAAAATAAATTTGCTGCATATGTTTATTTTGGTCAACAATGTGTCAATCTTTTATGAGCTATGTTTTCTTCCCCTGGTGTTTGATTGGAGGCCTCTCCTTGGTATTTCCAAAACTATGGTCCCAGTTTTTGGTAGGAATTATATAATTAATCATACTTGCACATATTTTTCATTCACGGACTTCACTATCAAAAGTTCTTTCTAAAATAATGCAATCCCAAAACCAAAAATGTATATAAATAAAATAAAATAAAAGAAAGCATCCATATTAAAAGTAGTTAATATTATTATCTAATAAAAATAGCTTTCTTGTTGTTGTTATATTTATATTTTATCATCAACACAGGAATGTGTATTACCCAAAAAGAAGAAAAAATAAAAAGACTATGATATAAAGTCTCTTTTCAATGTCACTGTCGAAATGTTCGGTAAAACTATTTAGAATTGGGATTTTTTTGTTAAAACATTTGTTTTAAAGGGATTCAACATTGGCAGTTGGCAATATTGTAATTAAAAGGTCTTTTAAATAATATAATACATAGAGATCTATGGCGGAAGTTATGTAAAATGCATAAGTTTTAAGTGCATAACTATTTAATATATATATATATATATATATAGCATCAAAATTGTAATAAAAAACGACATCTAATAATTAGTTGAAATTATATAATGCTACTAAAAAATAAATAATGAGTATAACATAGTGCTTTTAATACTTTTAATATTCATGTATGCAAAAAAGAAAAAGATCAACTAATAAACACAAGTGTAATATATTTGGTGCATAACACGAGCGTAATATATAATCAAAGAGTTTCATTATTTTCTTATACAACACACTGTTTATTTTATTTACTTAATAAAAATATTAAACGAATAATAAACACAATTGCTATGTTTTTGAGAAAAAAATATAATAGTAATGGCTCCAATTACATAGAAATGGAATAATGTCTTGAAAGTGGGAATGCGAATCTTTCGTATATAATATTTCGTGGAAGCTGAACTATATTGCGATCCTTATGTAATCTTTTCGATCTTTTTTAAATGTTTTTTTTTAGTTATGTATGTTAATTAAGGTAATTATTGAATTTTATTGAAAATTTAAATATTAAAATTCAAATGATAAAAATATTTTATTATTATAGTTTCTCTATCTTCTAAAAATATAAAAATATAAAATAGTATAATAGAAAAAAAAATACTTCTTAAAACTATAAAAGAAATAAATAAGATGGATCAAATAAAAAAAAACATTTTAAAAGCAAGTATATAACATTCTCATTCAATGGACTACTCATCACTTTTTCATTGTGATATGTACATAGCAAGAAAAAGCACTTTCCTCTTCCTCGATATAACTATTAATTAATGTAACAAAAAATAAGAGGAACTGAAGAAGTAAAACCGAAGCAATCAAGTTAGTCTTGATGATTCGTTTCTTTATGCATGATTAATTTAACTTATTTAGAATATATTAACATATACTCCAATCCGTTTTAAAATAATGTTTGTTTTTACTTTTTTTTTTTATACTTCTAAAAATTAATGTATTTAGATGCATTTTATGTCTAGATATGTTAATTTTTTAATATACTAAAAAAAAGATTATTATTTAAAATGAAATAGTATATATATAACTACAATGCATTATATGTAACTGTGGAATCCGATTAGCTAAGTCAACGTTATTTATATCAACTCAAGAGCTAAAAACAGACTATTTCAAGTAAATTTTAGCTTTTAAATAAAAGCCAGTATGTATAGTTTCAATGAAAAGATTTTTTTAAATTAAAAATCTAAAACACCACTTTTTCTACTAAAATATAAATAATAAACGCATCCTTCATTTTGAGGGCAAATTACGGGAAAGCCAAGCAAAAGTTCCTTCCTTTTGGGGTAGTAGTAATTTTTAGATGGATGCTTGTTTTGATACTACTAGCTAAAAGAATGTTTAATTACTCGTTACTCTTTTTCTTTTTTCCTCCTCAAAATTGCATGTTCTAGAATCAAAGAAAGGCAGTACACAGAACTGCTTAGCCGTGTGTTGTCAAAAGCGCATTAATTGTTCGTTCATTTTTCAACTTTCGGTCTTTCATGGGATATTTGATTTTCCTAAGTTTACCATTAAACACGCCTAGAATATGCTTGTCTTCCACCCTCAATTTGCCATAGCAATAATGCAAAACTTTAATCTCAATATTTCATCCATTCCACAGTATTATTGTTTTGATTTTTTTATTAAAAAATTAATAAATTTAGACATGTTTTGCATTCAAATGCATTGATTTTTCGATGTATCAAATAAGTCAAAATGATAATATATATATATAATTATTGTCCCAAATTTTTCTATTGATTTTGTTTGGTCAGTATTTGGTATACGGATAAGAAGGAATGTGAGCAAAGAAGAAGATATTTGGGGGTCCAGTTAAGTGATGCTGCTTTCTAGTTTCATTTTAACCTCAAGTCCTCAATGCTCTAGCTCCTCTTCCTTCAACAATATTAACAATATGATTTCAGCTCAAATTTAAATCTTAATTTTGTGATAGCTAACCAACCCTAGCCATAATTTTAAGCTGTACTGATGTCAAGTTATGTAAATTTCAGTGCTATGGATGGATTAGCTAGAAAAAAAAAAGTAAAAATAAAATTTGGGAGGGGGGATTTTTTATTATTTTGAGAGCATTAGATTGATACATGAGGCGGGAAATAATTGGGATATTTCTTTTGACAGCCTGGCTGAATTATCATATATCCATCCATTGATTGGAGATAGTGTTCATGTATGTAGGAAATATATATTGTTGTGGCTGCTCTACAATTGGACATTTCTTCCTACCTCTTTTTTCTGAGCCTTTTCATTTCATTGTGAACATCACTGTCGCTAATGGATCTTGAATACTATAATGAATGGTTCTCTTGTAAGAAGATGAATTGAAGTGGATATGGACTAAATAAATATCAAGGATTTCAATGTTTACGTGACGCTTTTGGGGCTACCAGTACTATATGGTGATGACCATTGACCGATGCATCACGGGCTTGTATTGTGCGTGGTAATTCATGTAATTATTACTTCTAAATTTATTAATTTATATATATATAATGAAATGAAAGAAATAATAAACAAATTATAGTGTTTTAAATGAAATCGTTAAGCAAACAAGCTAATATCAGTAGTATGTGCCGGCTTTATCATATTTAATTTGGGGAATTACAAAAATTTTATCACTATTTACATAACATAATTGCTTCCTTCATTCTAAATATTTAAACATATTATTCATAAAACACAAATGTAGTTCTATATTTTCCATTTTTCTTAGTTACTTCATTATATATGCATCATTTCTCTTTCATTCTCATAGCTGTCTACACTTACATAGGTGCTAGAGAATTAGTATTTTCTTTATTTGCACATTATGTTTATATCCCTTGATTTTTACAAATTGCACATCTACCTCAATAATATTAATATAATATGCATACTTCTTTGTCATTAACAAACATTAGAAACTGAGCAGTCATATGAGCACCACATACATAAAAATTTAGATTTTAAAACCATAAAATAACATATATGGTTCTTTTTTCTTAAAACTATAAAATGACATACATATTTTTCAGTAATGCTACACGTACAACCCATATATATCCAACTCATCCAACCAAAATACATATTAATTTTATTTCATTAAATTCATACACATCTTAACTTTCATTGTAATAGAAATTAAATGCTATATGTGAGTCACCATCTAAATTAGATAAAAGATGGATATATTCAAGTTGTACCACCAATATTTCTCCATATTTTTTTCTCAGCCTATTTTATCTTTTAGTGCACTAACTATTAACACCCTAGCTAAATGATAGCATAAAAGAATTACAGAAAAAATTGAATTGACTATTGTGAGTGTTTGGAATGATAAAAAATATAAGAAATAATTTTATTTGTCTAATACATGAGTTTCATTTTATTTAGTTTTTAAACCCTACCAAATTTGATAAAAAAATCAATTTAATTCTTATTTTAATTATTTTGATTACTGTTTTTAATTATTTTAAAAAACAATTTTAATCATTTAATACTAGCTGAAAAGAAAAGGGCTTTAAATGAAAGAGGTGAAGGAGCATGGTGGGGAATGGAATATAATAATAATATTATTAAATTAAATAGAACTCATAAACCGTCGTCACCGGAAGCATTGTCCATTTCGTCAAACCTCTCTTTATTTCGTTCCCCCAATTCACTATTTATTCACTCTTTTCTCTCTTTCTCTCTTTCTTCGTTACTTTGTTAATTGAATTGTGAAAAAGAAGAAAAGAGCTTTTGCATCATCTGAACGCGAAGACCAGAAAGAAATCATGACCAGTTCCTCAGCTTCCGCTCGCAAGGTTGGTTTAGCCCTAACTCACACAACTTTCTTCAATCTATTCTCTCTTCCTTCGATTCCTTATCCTCTTTGTTTTCTCCTTATTGTGTTTTTCTTCAATTTTTTTTCTTAATCTATTTTGATGGGATTGGTGGGTTTCAGACTCTGAGTAAGATTGCCTGCAATAGGCTCCAGAAAGAGCTCGTGGAGTGGCAGGTCAATCCCCCAACTGGTTTCAAGCACAAAGTCACCGATAATCTCCAGAGGTACATCCGATTCTATTTCTTCCAAATCCAAGTTTCAATTTTTGGCCCTTTCTTCTCGGGGTGGTTTATGTTTTATAGTAGTTCTCTTGATGGGTCCTTCAAAGTTGGTCCCTTTTTTTCTGTTTCTGATGTTTGGGTTTAGTTGATCCTTTTATGCATGCACCCCAATTGTTCCTTTACATTGTATTTGCCCTTTTTTGTGGTTTGTTTATGGAAGGTGGGTTATTGAAGTGATTGGAGCTCCTGGAACTCTTTACGCCAATGAGACCTACCAGCTCCAGGTCGATTTTCCTGAGAATTACCCAATGGAAGCTCCACAGGTTCTCTTCTTTAGGCATTTTTTGCATAAATTTCACATTTTTTTTTGGTAGTTAGTTCTTATTAGTTCACTGATGCTGTTCTGTTCTAACTTCTGTTATCAACAATTTTGACAGGTGATATTTTTGCACCCGGCTCCGTTGCATCCCCATATCTACAGCAATGGCCATATTTGTTTAGGTAAGCTTCGTGTTTCCACAATATTTGTTTAGTCCTCTGTGTGTTTGCTGTGTTTATAAGGTATTCCCTTGGTGGTTGGTATATTGAAGTTTTAATTTGTGTTCTGGCTTAGCCTTTTCTTGCCAGGTTTTGATATTTGTTGGGGTTTATGTTTCTTTGCTTATGCTTTTCTGTTATCCATTCCTTTGGGCACTGATTTTGCTGACAAATTATTCGTTTCTTGTAAATTGATTCACTGGAATGTCCATTTATCATATCATGAACTTAATGAACTAGTTTCAAGATAAAGCCTTTCCTATTATAACAGGCTTTCAAAAATGATTCACTGTTCTTCCATTTTTTCCCTTTCAATTCATGACATTCAAAGTTATAGTTGCTTGCTGTTGCTTAGAGTTCTCGGGAAAGAGGATAGGAATGTGTAGTTTACTTGTTTAAGCTTTGCTTATGCCTAAGAAAATAATTTTACTCTGTAAACTGAAAATAACTTTTTGGAAGTTAATCTTAGATATTTGTGTAGACAAATGCCTGCTTGATTCAAATTGTCAAAGATCCTAATAGGGCCTCAATACATATTTGAATATGCCTAGAATGTGACTATTTTCAGATTATTTTTTCTGTGACTATTTTCTGTAACACTGAAGAATGAGAATAACTGAAGTTACAATTGCATTGTTTTCTCCTTTATTCATCCATGTCCATCTAGATATTGATAATAATTCTCTATCATTTTCGTGGGGGTTGAGGCATGTCTAGGAATTTGAGAAATATTAACCTGTCTCCAGCTACTTGGTATTGTCACTGTGAAGAATGTAAAGTAATTTGGCTTCAATCTTTCTGTTTTGAGAATTTGATGTTTGATGAGATTTATTTCAACATGAAGATAATATTCTTATTCTTGTTTTCCACATTTGACTTGGTGCTGCGTTTTTGGGATAGCTGAGTTTCAATATGCTTGATATTATGCAGATATATTGTATGATTCATGGTCCCCAGCTATGACAGTTAGTTCTATCTGCATAAGCATTCTCTCAATGCTTTCGAGCTCAACTGTAAAGGTGTGAATGTAGTTACTGTGAATCTTTTGCTTTTCTTATTCTGCTATTTTAGCTGCAATAGGAATAGGATGCTGGTATATTTAGGTCATGAATATGCTTCTTTTATTAGCCATATAGAATGAATATGCTTCTTTCATTGGCCATACAGAATTTATGCTTCTTTCCCCACAAAAAAAAAGTCTCATCTAAATACAAATTAATTGATAATGGATGGAAGCTTTATTCCATCATCCATTCAGTTTCATTTAGACTCTAACAACTCTAACCTGCTTTGTCTGTCAGCAACGCCCCGAAGATAACGATCGCTATGTAAAGAACTGCAGAAATGGGAGGTCCCCCAAGGAGACCAGGTGGTGGTTCCATGATGACAAAGTATGATGACTAGTTTTCTCCAACAAGTCCAAGAAATTAGGGGTAGATAATTATCCTTTTGAAAGAGAAATGAAGGCTTGGGGAAAAAAGTAATTTGAGAAGAAACAAGGATCCCTTTAAATTAAATGCATAATAACTCTCGTGTAAATTGGCACCACCTGTTATCTGTAAAGGAAGAGTAAACAATGTGTCTCAACCAACCTTAATGAGC
Organism: Aeschynomene evenia; assembly: GCA_013621005.1. Classification (NCBI taxonomy): domain Eukaryota; kingdom Viridiplantae; phylum Streptophyta; class Magnoliopsida; order Fabales; family Fabaceae; genus Aeschynomene; species Aeschynomene evenia. The sequence continues at coordinate 3,196,865 of CM024267.1, read as the reverse complement.
AAGCAACCTCATAACATGGTGGTTATCTCAGAGGGTAACGTATTTGGATGTGGATATAGATGCTCTGATTAACCCCCACTTATTTGATAACTTGTCGTGTTTAATGCTTTTCTTTCTTAAGGAAGTATGTCCTATATATATCCGGATTGACAATATGCATTGCCATTTCAATTATGATATATGAAACAAACATCAAGTTATCTCTACCTTTGTCCGCAAGAAAGTACTCTTTCCATTGCTTTTCTTTCTTGGACTTTTCGATTCTGCTCTCCTTTTTAGTGTGGTATGTAGCTATTTCTGGTTGAGTTCTGTTTTATTTTGATACATGGACAAAGGCCGATTGAGGTTTTTTCTTAAGTCCTAGTAAAGTATTTTGACCCAAACATAATTTCCGCTTCAAACTTAAAACTTTTTAATTTGATCAAAAGAAAATGTCAAATTTTAAGTCTTTCAATGTGAGAGAGAGGTGCGGGAAGTTCAAACAAAGGAAAATCCGTATACTATATACATATGTTCAAATAGCAATACAAGAATTCTAATTCCGTGAATCTTTCAATCATATCAAAATATACGGCCACTTGATTCCAAGAGTTAAACAAACAAGCTCAAAGAAGCTGGTGTGCTCGTTCCACATCCAGAGGAGCTCCCCTTATTCAACACTTTCCACAAAGAATCTCACAAAACTCCTCATCTTGATCAAGAACCCATATACAATCTGATATATGAAGTGTGAGTGTCTCCTTTGTTGTGCTTGGGAGACTCGCGCATTTTGGACCGAAATAACTACTATTTGGAATATATATGCAGAGTCAAGATCTTTCAATCTTGGACATCCCTCCCTCTGACCATACGCCTCTGTCCTTGCTTTTTCCTTAAAACCCTCATCTAATCCTATTGTCCTTCCTTCTTTATGGTTACCTCTTGGATAAACCCTTTTCCCTAGGTTAAGTTGAGTGTGTGTTTGTTTATCTTTAGTGATGGACAACTTGGGATAAGACATAAAATCCTAGAAGATCTCCCCTCTAATCCTAGGTAATTATACCTCTTCTATTCCCTTATTACAATCTTCTGGTTAGATATTTTCCCTAAAATGGTTCTTAACTAAATATTACTATGGCTCCTAACATAACTAAGTCTCATTCATTGCTGGAACGTGTCATTACTCATTAGACAAGCCTCTAAGATAGTGATTTCACTTTTGGGTCCAATGACCTCTTTCCACTTGATCGCCCCTCCTTTCTTCTCATGTGAAGAAGCCCAATCCGAAAGAGTAGTCCAAGAAACCATTAACTAAGAGAGAAATTCAAATTTTATACTGAAAACTAAATAAGCCTACACCTTTCTATCTAGAAGGCTTCAAATAAAAGCCCTTTACTTTGGGCTACTAGGACGAAACCAAAAGAATCCCCCCAAACATCACACTTTTCAAGTAACAAGGCGAGTGAGAATATATTAATGCTTTCTTTATTTTGGTTGCAAAATGGACACCTAACATGCAAAGCAATCATCAATAATTAAACACAAAAGCTCGAGGAACAACAATTTTACAGTCAAAACAGCTAACAAAACTCATTTAATATTTTATGCCACAAATAACATTTTAATAATGAGTGTATTTTTAATAGGATGGATGATTGTGGTACAAATTCCTATTTATTAACTATTTTGACTGATTTTTTATTGTACGTTTAGCCATACGACATGCTCATAATTAAACTCGGTTTCTTTTCAAAAGGACAAAGTATCAAATTAAAGGAGATGAGCGCAAATCTAACATAAGAAGGGACAGATAGTTGTAGATGTTATTTTTTCAAATGATTCTAGGTCATGGGTTATAAGACAAAAAAAGAAAAGGTTGTGATAATTGATGAATAACCATAAAAGAAAGTACTCAAGTTAGGGAACCTTGTCCAATCCAATCTACGCCGCCCATGACACATTGACATTAATAGAATTGAGTCTTGAGAGTCAAATCCAGCAGACCTATATATGTATGCCTACCTTCTGTATCTGCGAGAGCCACATATCAAACAAAATCATCGTAGCTACTATCCTACCACCACCATTTAAAATGCCAGAAGCAAGTACCAAACAGATCGATTTTATTCCGCAATAATTTATGCTCCTAATAATAACACTTAATATTGATTCTAATATATTGCCTTTCTCTATATCATTAGATTGTAGAGAAAGTTGCAATGCAATGAAAAGAGATTGTATTAATTTTTTGAACTTACAAGTGACAATGCATACATACATGAGTAGATGATGATGATAAGTTTTATTATTTATTTATTTATCCTCAGTTAATATATATGATGTTTATGAGGTCAGTGAGTCACTGATCATGTCATCAGAGTGAGTACGTTGAGTGCAGCAGTAGGCGTGAAGGAGTGGAGAAGTGATGATAATAATAAGCATGTGACTGACTCAGTAAGAGGTGAAAATATAATAAAAGTAGTAACTACTATTTTGTCGTACAACACAAATATATCTAACTAATATTTAATGTGAATTATACATTATACATAATGTGTGTCATATACATAACACACGTACATATAGCATACATTTCGTATTATGTATAACACACATTGAATATTAATTGGACATATTTTTGTTATACGGCGAATATTATCGTAATATAATTGCAGCAACTACTATACTACTGTGGGCATGCATGCATTGGGGTTAGAGAGAGATTAAAGATGGGACGGGTCTTGTGCTGTGCTGTGGTAGCTACCCAACAACGTTAATATCTTCGAACTCTCCCTATCACATTCACATTACATTGGCGTGCCTCGATTTTGATGATCTAAACTACGAAACCTATGCTATATATCTACACCACATACATACATCACATGATCTATGTGTATGCAATGTAGTATAATGTCCTCTTTAATTTCTTTTATTTGCTTTCATCACCCATCAATAATTAATAACACCACTCTGTCTCTGATCTCCTGATAGATTGATATGCAGATCATATCATCATGCTAATCCATCACACCCCACTACTCATTTCTTTTGCTCACTGCAATTTTACAATTTCTCTATTTATATATCTGACCAAATCATGTCTGTAAGAATTTATTCCTAGATTCAGCCACTCATGTAGAAAGATTTGTAGATAGATGAATATATATTACAATAAAATTAAAAAATTCACTTTTTAATATAAGTGTCTCTAAAAATATGATGTGTTAGACTTATATTCATGTAAGAATATTTCTTAACTATTTCTTTTATAGACTAAAGACTTGCTCGAATGTATATAGTAGTGAAAAGACATATTAAATGTCTCATTAAGGTAATAAATGTAAGTACTTAATTAATTAAGATACACCTCCTCTTGTAAAGCTAATTACAAGGGCAATAATCGCTATCAAACGAACAGTGACATAAAGAAAGAAATTAAAAGAGTAATGGAAACACCACCTGGGCTATATATATAGTTCCATGATCTAACTAATAAACTCACAAGTTACTTAAGGGGGCCTTTCACCCTTTTGCATATATATATAAATTCTCGGATGAATTAGATATATATAGATAAACATGATTATATTGAGCTGATGTTTGGAGGAGTAAGTTTCATGGTTCCAGTGGACTCATCATATATCTCATGACTGACATAATAAAAAAAGTGAGAAAAATTCAATATCAAGCATGCATATAGCATACATACAGGTTTCTTGTTATGGGAAATGGGTAGTAACGACAAACAATGCAAGTAGCCATCAAGAAAAAGCCTACTCAATGCATGATACTATTATATATGCCTACCTAGCTTAGTAGTAACAAATTACAAAATAGGATGGATTCAACTCCTTAGCATTTCTATGTTTACAAATTTTAGTCGGGACAAGCGGCCGGTGGCAATATTGACGTACGGTGGCCGATGGTGAGCGATTGTAAGGGGTGGTGGTGGTGGTCCGATAGGCGTATGTCTTAATGCTTTATTTTCTAAGAAGTACATAAAATACACTAATTTTATGTCATTATGACACAATACTTTAGTGTCTTATTAATTTCCTTATAAATAACCAAAATTTGGTGTCTTAGTCTCCGTGTCTCAAATTATATATAGATAAACAAAGGGTACCCTAAAGATCTTCACCTACTCAGACCTTGCCTACATTATTAGTTAGTTGTATATAGTTGTAATTGATGGATAGATCCATGGACCTCATCAAGTCTTCAACCCCCACTTTGATTTTGACTACTCTACAAGCCCCACAACTCCACAAGCGTACTTGCATTTTGTGTCTCCTTATCACCAAGTATGCATATATGTACTTTATACAAATGATGATGATTAATCTTGTTCTAGTTGTACTTTATACAAATGATGATGATTAATCTTGTTCTAGTTAATCAAGTAAAGTAGATCTGTTGGTCTAACAATAAATTCAAGTATGAAGAGGTCGCTAGCTTATTAATTATGAGTTGGTATATATGAGTCCAAATGAAATAATAATAATAATGGGAGGAAGCTAAGGGGGCATTGCTTTAATTTTGACACACACTTTCACCAATTTAGAACTTATTCGCAGTTACACTCCAACCCTACTTTATCTTTGGCAGCATAGCTTTCCTATTATAGAAACCCCTCTTCACTGTACCTTTTTTCTTTTCTTTAACTTTTTTTAAAATTTGTGTGTGTGAGAGAGTTACTACTAGCTACTCAGAAGACATATGCTCTTCTCTCTCACTCATCACTTACCTCTATTTAATATTGCCATATAGCTCTGTTCTGTTCGTAACAAGTTGAAAGAAAGGGGGTCCAAATAGAATAGAATAGAAGAAGAGAAGCAAAGCAAGCAAGGAAGGAATAATTGATCATCGATATATCGGTCGATCTGGATCCGAAAGCGAGCATGGGTCGTGGGAAGATAGAGATAAAGCTGATTGAGAACCCAACAAACAGGCAGGTGACATACTCAAAGAGAAGGAATGGTATCTTCAAGAAAGCTCATGAACTCAGTGTGCTCTGTGATGCTAAGGTCTCTCTCATCATGTTCTCCAAGAACAACAAGATGCACGAATACATTAGCCCTGGCCTCACGTTTGTACCTTCATTTCATTCAATTACATCTCTTTTTCACTTTTATTTATATTCTTTTCCTAATATTTTGATTCCAAACCATCAGGACTAAAAAAGTTATTGATCAGTATCAGAAGACTTTGGGGAATATCGATCTCTGGCATTCTCACTATGAGGTAATTACTTTCATCCATTCCTCTCTTAATTATTACCTTAAATCATTTCTGTTTTTTATTTTGTCTGATTTTGTTATATATATATGTGTGTGTGTTGCAGAAAATGCTTGAACACTTGAAGAAACTGAAAGATATTAATAATAAACTCAGGAGACAGATCAGGTAGGTGAACAATTAACAATAATGTTTTCATTTTATATGCTTCATTCTTTCTGCGGTTAATGAAAGTTGAAAACTTTTATCCAATGTTATTTTTTTAAAAAAAAGGAATAGGATAGGTGAGAGTTTGGATATGGACGATCTGAGCTTTCAGCAACTTCGGAGTCTTGAAGAGGATATGGTTTCTTCCATTGGCAAAATACGCGAAAGGAAGGTATGTATTTTCTATCTTTCTCAAGTTATGATTTTTCTTTTATGATTCATACTTCTGCTATGCACACACAGACACATATATATACACATGTGCTTCACTTCAGTTATTAAATATATAGTGGGATCCAAAAGTACTTTAATAATTAGGTAATATTATGGTTCTTCTTCCATCAATCAGTAGATCTGTACAAATTACCTATTTCATTCCTTTCTACAATAATCATAAGCTAATAATCTCAAATTTGGTATTCAATAAGTATCTCAAATTTGACAAGTAATGAATTCCCTTCCCTTTTGCTTATCTAGCAATAATTAATATATATTTTCTTCTTGTATTGATCATTTATTTAAGCAAAAGGATAACTTACAAATAAGATCAAGTAGGCTAAGGTTGCTGATTTACCCTTCAGGATTTAAGCTGATAAAATATGTTTTGCATTCTTTGTGACAGTTTCATGTGATCAAAACCCGGACTGATACAAGTAGGAAAAAGGTCAGCAGCAACAATTGATTGATTGATCTGATGAATCATGGATCATCACTTAATTGAGCTATAATAGTTCTGTTTGTGTGTTGTTAGTTAGTAGTGAATCTGATATGAAGCTCTGTTTCTGTGACAACCCTTTTTGGGAATTGAATAATACAAATGAATAAAACAGGTTAGAAGCTTGGAACAGATGAACGGGAATCTCCTCCTTGAGCTGGTAAGAACTAGCTAGCTACCATTTTCTTTCAAAAATTCATAATTATGTATGTGTATATGATATGATATGATGATATAGTGTAATGCTGGTTTTGTGGTTTATATATGGGGGAATGAATAAGAAGGAAAAGTGTGTGATCCATCCACAATTTATTTTGCACGATGAAGGAGACGAGGAATCAGCAGTTGCACTGGCCAATGGGGCCTCCAACCTCTATGCATTCTGTCAGCACCATACTCATTTGAATCATCTTCATCTCAATCATCATCATGGACATCATGCTCACGCACTGCAGGGAGGAGCAGCAGCAGCAGAGCCCTATAAAACTGATGATGATTTGCGCCTTGCCTAGAGCCTCAAGAAATAAGTTAATTGAAGGAGCACAAGGTTATTATTATATCTATCTATGCTTGAATTTGATGACGACATGCATGTAAATTATTAATCAGATGTTTGTTTGCTTGTTTAAGATTTTGTACTATCTATCTTATCCAACTTTGGTACCAACCTCTCTATTATATATATAGTGTTTGGCATTCACTGTCACAAGAGTGCGTCTGCTATGAAAAACAGTATGCATTGCTAATTTGCTTGATGTATTAATAATGTATTATTATTATTATTATTTTGTTATATTATTATAAATGTTACCTTGGGTGATCAGATCATCAGTAGGTAGGTAGGTAGAGAATATCATGTTAAGTTACTCCCATCGATCGCATAAACAAATTACCTACCAAAACAATATACATACATCAGTGACTTTAACATTTATTTCATAAAAAAGCTATTTAATGATGTATAATAAGCTAAGGTTTATGAAAAAGTAATTCACTAATGTTAGGAAAGAAGCAAGCAAGCAAGCATTAAAAGAAAGTTTTAGAGAACCGAAGGCAGTGAATTTAATTTTCTGTTCCAACGGACACTCTTAAATGAATGAGGGCTTTAATACTTTCCTTATCATCTGGTGTAAGCTAAGTGTAGCTTTCTATTTTCAAGGGCAAAATTTATTAAGAAAACCTAACAGCGAGAATTCGCGGTGCATAGAGTTTAGAAACTCCGAGAAAATGAAAAAGAAGAAAAAAATCAAGCAAGCATGATGAAACGTGCCAAAATTGAATATTTACCATTGAGGATTGTTATAGTCTCAATAAAAAATCAGTCAAAACTAATTTGAGCCACAATTACCCAGCCTGTTAAAAATATACTCATGATTCAAATGCAATTTAAGTCATAAAATGTTAAATGAATTTTGTTGACTGTTTTGGCTCGAAAAATGTTATTCCCCTTATAATTTGTCTAGTGGAAATCAATGGGTCATTATATTGCTGTGGTTACTACTGAGTGAAGCTGATAGCACAATACTAAATGGATCAAGTTAAAAATCTGCTTTAGTAAGTCTAGGCCCAGTTCGATAGAGGTGGGCCCTATTATTCAAGCTGGGTCCACTTTATTCATTTATTAAAATGGTCCAATGAGATATTAACATAACCTATTGAGTTGTCGGTTTCATGGTTCAACTAATCACTCTATTATTGACCCAAACCATTACTGGCCAAAAATATAATAATAACTAAAATGGACTCAAAACAAACTCAATTAGTCCATTAATCAATTGACCAAGTGGTTAAGGTTTTTATTTTTTAAATCTGAAACCAGATTTAATAATCTAACTGTCAAATAATTCTATGTTAATGATAAGTGTTAGGTTCGTGTAGAAGTTACAGAAATAATTTCGCTATCTTTCAATCATTATGTTGTTGATTGTAGATAGGATAATGATTTAACAGGCCACATAATCCAATACATGTACATTACATAGGTGTTTTTCATAGCAATGGTTAGGTAAATCTGTTAGAAATTATTTACTATTCACAAGATATGCGGTCCCAATGAAAGAATGAGTTTGCCAAAATTCGAAGTTAGTTAGCAATAATAGAAGAAATGTCTAACTCTAAACACAAAGCAGTAACGTTAGGGTGATGCTAAATGTACAATAAAAATTAGTCAAATCAGCCAATAAATGAGATTTTTGGTCATAATTACTCAGCTCATTACAATCTCACTGATTATTTGAGTCAAAATCAAAGCCAAAACAGACTCATTAGCTATATTGACTTGTGTTCTATTATACGCTTAGCATTATCGATAACTTTATCATTGGGACCCAGACGCAACAAACAAGTTTGCAACCACAGGACAGGATGCCACATTGCCTGGCATCTGATTCTCTAATCTCAACCAACACTCGCTTTGCAATTTCTTCTACCTTACGAGTCCACCCTTTTTAGTTTTTAGTGAATAATCAATCACATTAGAGTAACTACCACTTAGAACTGCCAAATTCATTCATTCATTCACTAAAACGGGAAGCAGCATGTCACGAAATACACACATAACGGTTAGCAACAAAAGAAAAGAAAAGAAATAATAATAGTTAAAAAAGGACAATGAACACAGATTTCCCATCCCAAGGTTCTTTTGATGAACGCACATGCGTCGGTATATAAGCAGGCAATGTGTCATTACTAGGATCCAACACCCTCTCCTCTCATCACACAAACAAAGTAAAGTAAAGGGCTTATATGCCTTTCTTCTTCTTTCTTTCCTTAACACAAACACAAATTAAATATATATATAAAAAGATTGCTTCATTCAGATAGATAAGTGTGTTGCGTTTAAAGATTGATCCGCCCGTGAAGCCACACACTCGTCCAAAAGATCTCTGACGCAACAGAGTGAGTTGGGTTGGAAACAGAGCAACCCATCAATCATAAAAGTCACCTCCTTTTTCTCTGCTTCCCACACCCATCACCATCAAATTCACTCACTCTCATCCAACGGCCCCCATTCATCATCCAACTTCTTCAATCTCACCCATCCATCTTTCAGGTGACACACAATTCATTTCATTTCACAAATGGGGTTTCTCTCCGTCCTTTCCCTACTCTTAGCTGCTTCTGGATTGTTCTTTGGAGCAGCAGAGTCAAAGACACATTGGGGCGACACTGAGTTTCTCAAGTCTCTCAAGAATGCCTTGGACCAAGCTTCCGTCAATCCCGGCTCCTGTTTGAGCTCATGGGACTTCACTGTAGACCCGTGCGACAACCTCTTCTCTCAGCAATTCACGTGCGGTCTTAGGTGCGACGCTGTCGTTTCCGGTTCGAGTCGACTCACCGAACTCAGCCTCGACCAGGCCGGTTACTCCGGTCCACTCCCAACCACCACGTGGAACCTCGTCCCTTACCTCCAAACCCTCGACATCTCCAACAACTACTTCTCCGGCAACATCCCCGACTCACTCTCCAACCTGACTCGGCTGCGCCGACTCGGTCTCTCCGGTAACTCGTTCACCGGCGAGGTACCTTCCTCCATCGGCTCACTCTCAAGCCTGGAGGAGCTGTACCTGGATAACAACAACCTCGTAGGAACAATCCCCGAAAGCTTCAACGGCTTATTGAGCTTGCAGAGGCTCGAGGTTCAGAACAACAAGCTCAGTGGCGTGCTTCCAGATTTGGGTTCTCTCAGAAGCCTCTACTACTTCGACGCCAGCGACAATGCCATCACCGGAGAATTGCCGAAAACAATGCCAGATTCTCTTGTTCAGATTTCAATGAGGAACAACAATTTGAGTGGAAATTTGAACTCTGAAAGCTTCAGGAACTTGGTGTACTTGGAAGTAGTGGATTTGAGCTCCAACCAAATCTCTGGCTCTGTTCCCATGGTTCTGTTCGAGCTTCCATCGCTGCAGCAATTGACGCTTTCGTACAACGAATTATCTTCGATGGAGGGGGATTTGAACCCAATGGGACCCGTACAGAGTGGGCTAATAGCGGTTGATCTGAGCAGCAACAAGATTGAGGGGTTCTTGCCTTCGTTCATGGCGCTGATGCCGAGGCTGTCGTCGCTGTCGCTGGAGAACAACATGTTCACGGGTCTGATACCGTTAGAGTACGCGGTGAAGGCGGTGTTCCCTGAAACAGGGGTTTCTCCATTCGCGAGGCTTCTGTTGGGTGGGAATTACTTGTTTGGAGGGATACCGAGTCCTCTGCTTGGGCTTAAACCAGACTCTGTAAATGTGAGCTTAGTTAACAACTGTTTGTATAGGTGCCCTCATAGCTTCTTTTTCTGCCAGGGCGGTACACAGAGAACATTGGCAGAGTGTAAGACAATCATCCCTTAGATGATGAATGAAGTTCACTTCCATGATTTAATTTCAATTCATTTGTTCTAATTTCTGAATTATTATTATTATTATGATGTCTTGCTCTTCTGCTGCGTCTATCTGCCTAGCTAGCATATATATAATCTTAATCTTTTTGCTCCTTGTAATTATTTGATGTTGGTTGATAGTTAATGATGGAGAGTGGGTGATGTCTTGGATTGCAAAAACAATGATGAGATGAGATGAGGTGAGATGAGGGGGAAGGAATTCAGGAAGAAGAATAGTCAACTGAACGGTAAGAATAGATGATGAATGGGGTGATAGATTTTGTGTCTGGCAGGCATGTGACAGTGGCACGTTTGGGGGCCCTCGTTCTGGATCACCCCATAAAGGAGAGTCCGGTCCACTACTGTCAGATGCTGATGCCACTTACTTTGTCGCTGCTCTGCTTCTGCTTACTCCATTATTCTATTCCCTTTGTGGTTTATAATCCCTCTGGCCCAGAAGCTATATCACTAATATCATAGTCCAGCTACCCCTTTCCCTGTGATTAAGGCCCAAATTCAGAAATCAATTTTGAAGAAATTGGTCAATAAACAATAATACAAACTTGGTCATCATACAATTTGTTTGTTCAATAAGCCTACTCCAGTGTTCTGTCTTTTTAATCCTAAAATCCAAGCCCGCTCCTGAGGTTGGCTGTGCTGTGTGGCTTTGTAGTCAGAAAGAAAACCAAGATGAACCACATTTGTAATTGTATGAAGTAAGCCTTATTCTCTTGAATTGATGTTCTTAATTGTTGCCAATTAATCTATTATTATCATCATCAAAGGATAAAAGACATTAAGTCCTCTTTTTATTGGTTGGTTCTAGTCCTTTTTGATAAACAGGGTTAAATGGTTATAACAAAGAAGAGGTCATCATGTAATTTGAATAACTGTCCAAAAATATTTGGTCATGCATTTATCATCTCTCACCAAAGACATGAGGGAACGTGAAGTTGGCTTACTATATGGAAAGAGTTTTGCTACTCAGTGCCAAGATTCAGAGAATAAGGGGTTTTTAAGATTTTGATACATAAAGAGTAGTGCTGCATTGAAAACGTACAAAAACTCGAATAAGTACAAGCAAACTCAGTTTTCTGAGTCTCACTTATCTATCTGCAGCAATTGGCATGCATACACAGTAACTGGTGTGGTGAAGACTTGTCATATATATGTCAGTAGTTGTGAACGGTGATCCTCTCAAATCTCATCATCTCTCTCATTGTTTTACTCTCTGACTTATTATGGGCCTAGCTAGGTGACAGATAGAAGCATTACAAGAACTCAAGGATTAAAATCTCTACAGAATTTAAATAACTGAGAGAAGAATTGGAAATAAAGAAATGTGTGATAAAATATAATGGTGAATGAAGTTACAATTATCAGTGAAGTATATTGTGATTGTTATATAGGATAGTCAATGTAACTAATTAGTAATCTTATTTATAACTAATATTTACTAGTACTAATCAAATCTAATGCAATATTGGAAGAAGCTAATCTAATGAAATCTGATGCAAGCATATATAGCCATGTTAATCAATAACAATCTCAAACATAATAAAAGGGACTAATTAGGCTGATTCTGCATAACAAACTAACCTAATTTTTCCACCTACATTACATTTGGCAATTTACCAAACTCCAAAACCAACTCTCAAAATATTGTCAAACATAATGGCGTATCACATGAATGAGAATATGAGATATACGCTGAAATGGTGATGCGTTGAGCCACTCTGAAAGAATTGTAATTGTGCTGAAGGTGGTAACAACAAGCACCAGTGGTCTAGTGGTAGAATAGTACCCTGCCACGGTACAGACCCGGGTTCGATTCCCGGCTGGTGCAAATTCCTTTTTCACATTTTAAATATTGTCTAACACTAACAACTTGCTGCTTGGTATAAAAACTAATCAAGGGTATTTCAGCTGATAATTTAAACGCCTGAGTTTATCTTAGACATGCTATGCTATGAAATGAAAGCCCTTATGAGTATAATCATTACTGTGCCTCGTTCTGCATATACTTATAACTTACACTTAAGAGCGCCCCTAGGCTGGGCTAGGGTTGAAGAATCCTTGTCCTTGAAAGCATAAAAGCGTATAATTAACTTTTGATAGAAAGCTAAAAATAAATTGCTCGATTATAAAGTTTTGTAAATAATGCAGATGGGATATGATAAGGTTAGGTGGTTAGCACTTAGGAAAATGGTTGAGTGCGTGTCACACACAAACATGGTATGTATTTGGATTTGGACCCTTTTGTTTTTGCTCCTTCAATTTCCGCTTTATACAATACCATACATACATGTATGGACTATTTCCATGATCTGTTCGACCCCTTCTCTTCTCTGTTATGACATATCATGTCATCAAATTGTGCAGAAGGAAATTAAACTAAACCAAGGCCAATTAGTTTATTATAGATCAGAATTATATATTATTTATTTTCATTTTAAACCAGCCTGCCTCGTGGTGGGGTGGGGGACTGGGGGGACCAACCAACCCATATCGATGTATAATTGGACGCACATATATGTATGTGTGTGATGAGTCCAAGGACAAAAAGCAGTATCGAAACTATATATCCTCATGAATAATATATAGATAAAGAATTAGGGGTATAAAATTGTACCGGTCAAAACAGTTAAAAATAGAAGTTTGAGCCTAAATTACTCATACTATTAAAAAAAATATACATAATTAAGAATACTATTTGGGTTAAAAGTGATTAAATGAACATTTTTAACTGTTTGAGTTGAAAAAGTGTTATTACCAAAGAATTTGTAATAGAGAAAATAAATAAACATTGCCCATTTCGATGAGCTATATATATATATATTTCCCCTTTGAAAGTATTTATATCATCATGAGTCATATGACAGGGCTAGTAGCTAATGCAGTAAAGTGCAAGTTCCATATATCCAAGCAATATAGATCGAGTATGGAGAAAAAGTAGTATTGCTTATTCGGTTATAAGACTCTTTTTCTTATACACTTCATAAATTAAAGAACGGGTCGTGATATATATGTATTAAAGGAACACAGTAAGATTAGATAGTTAGTTATACTTAGTCAGTGTTATGTATGTATGTGTCTCCAAAATTTGCTCTGATTTGAGCACGGAACACCACTAGTTGTGAAAATAATGAAAGCCACTCCAAACCATGCATATATCAGTGTTTGTTATATATGGACTATATTTATACAACATATTTTTTTCTACCTCATAACGCTCAATCTTATCGATTCACACAATATATATATGTGTGTGTGTGTGATCCCTGTTGGTTTATTATATATATATAAGAGATTGTATAGTCAATTATTTGTCCAGATAAAGAAAACAGAACAAAGAAGAGGGCAAAGTTAGGGACGAATTACGTGAACAAAGATTGTTGTCTTCTACAAAAGACGCACTGATTGCTTGATCTGTGTGGTCAATATGAAATATGTTAGACAGAGTGTAGTGAAAAGTGATCAAGTCCAGTTTGGATAATTGAAAAAGCATCAGCAATTTATTAAAAAAAAAACTATTATATTATATTATATTATATCAGATTATATGCAGTAGCTAGCTAGGTTGTTATTATATGTTGATAATAATGGATGAATCAAGTTAAGAAATTAGTGGATAAGGATGAGAACGTCACTGACTGATTGATATACTACGTTGTGGCCTTGAAAGAATTACATTATATATAATTATTATGGCGTTCCCGGTTTCCCTGCTCATGAACATGGATTTGAAAGTGCGGATTCTGTAGTGGCAATATAATAAGGAGGCGGAGGAGCCTGTTAGTTCACAGTGAGAATAGTTTACTCACTAAAGCTTTATTAGTGGGTTGGATAGAATTAAAAAGCCAAGAGTCAAAACTAATTTGTTGAAATTTTCATATAAATGGCAGGGGATTGTTCTTCTCAGTTTTACTTGAGCACAAGGGTAGTTTTACTTTTATTTAGTTCTGAAGCTGGGGGAAGTCTAACTTAATAACTGGGCCGCTAGTGGCCCGAAAGGTTTGGTGTTTTTTAATTCAGAGAGAACTGTGCACTATGTTACAATCAAACTTTGGTTTGTGATTTGTCCCATTGCTATTACTCCTCAATGACCAAAAAAGAAAAGAAAGAAAGAAAGAACATCACTCCTTGGATTCTAAGAAAATACATATTGGAAAAAACTTAAATCAAATAATTTACATTCATTAGGTTAATTTCTCATATTAAAGCATCGAAAGTAGACTTTTTTAAAAGAAAAATGTATTTTTTATAATTTATAGGTTACTCTTTTTAATAAAAATGCATACATATATATTATCATATGATTTGAGAATTTTTAAGTTGCTACATGATTTGCACAAAAATGACGTGGGACCATTTGAAGACTATACCTGCATAAAGGTATCATATATTTATTTATTCAACCACCGAAGAAGAAAATTACAAAATAATCATTTTCAATAATAATTTAAATATTAAATGTATCAATAAAAATAATATTAACAATCAATGACTATTGAAAATATTTAAAAATTAATTTATAAATAATTTTAGTTGTCATTAATTATCAAATAATAATTTATAACTATTTTTAACTATCAATCATTGTTAATATCATTTTTATTGATAAACTTTTTATCAATACTTTTTTAGAGTTAAATGTTGAAAATACTTTGAGTAATATTACATATACACCACAAAATTAGTCACTACCAGTTATTATACGCAATAATTCAACTTTTTAAAACTATTAATCAAACTTAAAAAATGTTGGATTAATGTATATGATTCAAAGTTTGATTAATAGTTTAAAAAATTGGATTATTGAATATGACAGTTGATTTTGTGATATAGAAAAAAATATTTCTCAAATACTTATTATACTTGTAGCCCCTTCAACAAAATAATAATGAAGATGGGTTTAAAATCAAACCGATAAAAAGAGATTCAGATGGTGTTGGTCTGTTTGAGTCCAAATCAAGCTAATGATCGCCAACTAATTTTATCATTATATATCATCGGAAAGCATTAATTAAACACAATAAATGGTAGGTTGCAACGAATTTGTGAATCTATATAGTATAGGATTGGCTTATTACTTTTGACATCTGATGAATCAGCTAGCTAGCTTTACCTAGTTGCTACGACATGCATGCTTGATTTGGCCATGCATTATGACATATCAAACAAATTAAAAATTAAAGAATGGTTCATTGTGGCAATACCCATCTAATGGGTCGATCACAGTGACGCCTACTGCCGCTAGCAATAGAGAGCTTAATTTGCTTGCTAGTGTTTCCTACTTTACATCCATCACCTTGGTATTTAGTCATTCCCTTATATTGTTTGCGAAAATGCTAACTATATATATTGCGTGTAAATTAGTTCATGTTCATATATATAGTTGATAATCATTGAGTATGACTGAGTATGTACGTAGATGAAAGCATTTATAGACCACTGATAAAAAATAAAAAATAAAAAAAGTATCAATTATATAAGCCCAATACTATTACTGTTCATAGTTACTTGATCGATATATACATTTATTACATGTACGCTGTTGTTTTCTGTTTACGCCATTCAATTCGATCAATCAATTAGTAATTCAATGTCCAAAGTGCAGTCTCGCACATTGAAACGTAGAAAGTTGGACCGTTATTGAAATAAAAAATATTAACTGAACATCCATTTTTTTTAACTTATTCCTTCTTTTTATATTTAAACTATTTTTCTTCAATATTGATGTTACTATTTTTAGTTTTAGACATTGATATAACACTCCTAATAATGTTGAAATTATAGCGGGGAGCATCAGTTTTTGATTGGTGGTTTTGTAGTTTCATTAATCGTAATGAATCCGCGTGTCCATTATGATGACCTATCTAGCTAGGGCAAAATTCTAATATAATCCCAGAGGAAGAGATTTTCTACCTCCACAAAGAACACTCACCTTTGGATGATGTTACGTGTACAATGTTCAGAAATAATCTAATGAAAAGATTCCCGGAGGAAGAAATTCCTTTCTCCTAGAGTACGGAAGAATGGCTCCAAGCTAGTCTTACTATGCGGGAAAAGCCTCTCATTGGAAACTCCACAAGGTTCCGTACTTTGGGGTTCCCTCTCTCTCTCTCTTTTATCTCTGCGTAAACTGGAATCTATATAAGCAATTAAGTACATACTCTTATGAAGATTGAACAAGACAATACTCCCGCTGTTAGTACCTGCTCCCTCCAACTACGCCAAATACGCTCCGCTATGGCCTTATGGATAATGCAACAAGCCAACTCAATGTCATTATCGTAATTCACCTACCACACTTCCAATTTTCTTTTTTCTTTTCCTTATACTACACTATATCTTTTTATTCTTTAATAAGTATCCTATTTTTATTGTGTATAAATCAATATTTCCCTAGGATGAACTAACCCATTTCAGTTTAGGGTTCACACTTTTTGTATATCATTGTACTAGTCCCGTTATTTTTTTTCCCGTCAAAAAATATTCATTCATTCATTCAAAAATTAATTTAGGTATAAAACATTGTGTAATAATTAACTTAATCTAATATATAATGTATAAAAATTTCAAAAAGGAATGTGCTTAATCTAATTTTCAGGAATTACTCCCTGAAATTCAAGGTATTTTCATAAATAAGTCATGTATTTCATTAACTATATTCTTTAAATTAATTAAATGAATAATCAAAATAAATAATTGATTAGGTGATGATAATGATAATTTATAAGATATCAAAATAAAGTTCCTTATTTTTATTTAAAAATTATGATAATATGCTGAATAATAATACTTGATCCACAATAGAAAAAACAGTCAAACCAGTTAATAAATCTATTTGATAATTTTTCTGTCCAAAAATACTTCTTTTAATTAATTAATTTTTAATGAACTGAATAATTATAAGAGTTTAATTTTGATGCACTAAACACTGTAAAAGTATTTTACACTGTCATCCAATCAAAATGATCCGTTTGTATGACTTTTCAGGTAGTGGGAGAGAGAAAACACAATCATGAGTTACGTGACAACACATAATTAGATAACTATTTCAAAAAATATACACTGTTGATGAATGAAAATTAAATCCATAATTATAATTCAAAATTTATATATTAATCGATTTTAATTATTTTTTCGGTATACAAATAAAAATACTTTGTACTGCAAAATGATACGATGTACCGTGTACGTTGATGATGTTGCTGGGGTGCGAAGGCTATTTTTAATTTAAAATGCACTAATGTATGAGGATCAATATTTTTTCAGTCAATAAAGTTCATTTAATAGTTTATGGTCCAAATAGCATTTTAATTATGAACATATTTTTAATGGACTGGGTGATTGTGACCCAAATTCTTATTTATTGGTTATTTTAATTGATTTTTTTATTGTACCTCTAGTAATGCTCTTTAAAATATAAATAATACTAGAGGATTGCTCGGGAGAGGTACAACATTATACCAGTCAAAACAGTCAAAAATAGAATTTTGGACTTAAATTATTAAATTTATTAAAAAAAATATTATTTTGTCTAAAAATATTAAAATAAGATTTGTCGATTGTTTTGGCTGAAAAATTATTGATATCCAATAATTTTTAATAATACTACTAATAATAGTGTTAAGAAGAGAGAAGCAGTGATTTGAAAGGGAAAAGAAAGGCAGAAACCTCGAAACAGCAGATTCGTGAACAACGTCACATGTCAGCACCACAGCCAATCATAGCGAAACACGTAGACAAATAAAACGACCTGGGGCGGCTGAAAAAATTAACTTGGGAGCCGGCTCCTCTCTTCTATGTATTTCTTGGCTTCTTCTGATCTTAGGTTAAGTATATCATACTTTAACATTTTAATTTAAGTGAAATTAATATTAATCTTAACCTTATAGAGTATCAAAAACTCTGTATACAAATTTGGCACCTTCTTAAATTTTAATTGATTAAAAAATATCAATATATTAAAATTAAACTCCTCAACTTATTGTTAATTAATACTTTCAATATATAGTTTAGCTGTTATCTGTAAGAGAATGTTTTTTAAAACTACTTAAACTTGTTGTTAAAGTGTAAATAAAAAATTAAATATATTGATGATAAAATGGTTCATGTGAATAAGTTAAATTTAAATTTTTAGAAGGTATGATTTATAAAAAAATTTAGAAGGTTTTTTTGGATCGTAAACAAAGTCATTTCAATTTTTTTGATCCAATAGGTTAAATTGCGGCCGCTAAAATGGTAATAGTTTATTGTTGTAAAATCTAAATGAACTAATTAGTGTTGTAGGGACAGCTACGATTTTAGCCGAAAGGTTCAAACAATTGATTAATATTTATAATAAGCACGAAATGAGTGGAGGGATTGTTTATTTAACAGATAATAGTATAGGTGCAACATAAATATCATTTAACTTCTATCCAACTTGTAATGATCAATAATGGAAGTTTCGTTATAACATGAGAAATAATGATCACATATGTAAGTTTCGTTTGTTTTAATTTTGGTACAGTTACTTTTAAAAGAATTAATATTAAAAGAATTATTTTAAAAATATTTGATGTAAAATATATATATATATATATATATATATTTGGAGAATATGTTAAAAAGATGGATTTAAGAGTATATTGTGAAATAATAAAAATTAAATTTAATACTTTTAATTTTCATTAAAATTATTTACTTTTAACATTAATCACTTATTTAAGAAGTAAAAATAAATAATTCTACTTTTTTTATTCAATTCAATTTTTTCCCACTTAACCGGAAAATTTTTGTAAACCAAACAGACATTTAATGGTTTGGTTAAATGCTCCTTAATTTTATAGAGAATTTATTAGGTAGAAATTAGCATAAAAATTATAATTCAGAAATGATATTAGATCAGATGTTACAAATTTAAATTTCTTGTTTGAAGAAATTTCTTAGATACTCAGAGAGTATAACTTTTTTTTTTTTGCATTGCACAATTTAATTTTTGATATATAAATATATGAATCAATTATAATTATAATGGGAGAGAAAGAAATTAAATTTTATCTCTAGAAATAAAGTAATTATATTTTATTTATGTATACAAAATTGAGTGATATATAAAAAGAAATTTACGATTAAGAATCTCTCTAATTTTATTAGTAAAAATATTGGTACATAATAAAAAATTAGTAAAAGTAGTTAATAGATTGTACACTATAAATAATATGTAATATACATAATGTACATATTATAGGTACAATATATGATATGCTGTGTCCAATATTAATATATATCACATATTATAAAAAAGTATTTTTATAATATGTGATATATATTTATAATATGTGATATATCTTGCATATAAAATTTATTATGCATAACAAATTATTATTTTTGATTTTTTTACTGTGCATATATCAATATTTGATTTTATTATCATAATTGGCAATAGGAAGAGGAGTTATAGATTAATTAGGGAGGCGGATGAGGGAATAATGTCAGTTGGGTTACTGAGCGACAAAAGCTGATTTGGTGTCATTGCTTTGGATCACTTTTACTCACTTTGCTTCTAAGGCATGCCATCTCCCAAATCCTAACTCATACGTACTCCGATCCATCATCATGATAAGAGCGAGGGTATTCTCGGAATTTCCTCCCAAAACTTCTAAATTTACTTTATTTTATCACTACACTCAAAATACATACATACATAAGCATAAAGTACATAAAATACTCCATATGGGCACTAGGGCATATATATGCGGCTCTTATCACTTTCTATGTTTTTGTTTTTGGTTTCAAATAACAATACAAATAATAATAATAATAATAATAGTATATAAACATACAAAGCACTATTTATAATCACAAAAGGTTTGGGATACAATAAAAAAAACCAGCCAAAACAGCTAACAAAACTCATTTAACACTTTATGGTCCAAATAACACTTTTAGTCATGTGTTTATTTTTAATAGAATAGGTGATTATGGCCCAAATTCCTATTTATTAACTGTTTTGACTGATTTTTTTTTGTGTATCTAGCTCATTAATAATTAACCAACTGGTCCAAGGGCACGGTGAAATTAAAGTTCACTGAAATTTGACATGGGGCTGTGTATTATAGCACATGGCGCAAGAGAATACACAATTCTGGCATATGGCATTATGCTATTATGCATGTTGCCATTCTTTATACATGTACTGCTCTCTCGTTTACTTTTATTTGTCTTTCAAGAAAATTTATTTGTCTACTATTATTTGTCATTTTAGATTTTCAATGAAACATTTACAATCTTTTTCCAGTTTTATCCATACATACACTCTCTTTTTATCTCTTGTAATTATTATTGCACAAAAAACTATAAGGATAATTTTATCATTATACATTTACTTCTATAAAAATTTATGTGTTTTAATCACCTTCTTAATAAGTGTGCAATACTCTAAAACGTCAATTAAAAGTGCACGGAGGAAGTAACATGCTTGCAACAATGTCATCCATTTTAGCTAGTATTAATTTGCCATGGAAGTCTCAATTTGTCCTGGACCGCACACTCATGACTTTAATAATTAAATTTTTAAGACCAACTATGAAAGTAAAGTCATTGTCGACACAATTATGGTTTCCTTCTTGCAAATCATCCAACAACGTTCTAGTTTAAATTTCAAACCTTAAAGCCTAATTAAGGCGTTTAATTGTGGGTTTTATCTGACCAAATAAAAGATGGATTAATTAGTTTAATAGGAGAAATGATAACATTCCAAAATCAACTTGATGATGAAAACTCAAGTTGGATTAATCAGATTGCAATCCTCAAATTAATTACCAATTAAGAGTATAAATGGATGATCATGCATCGATTGCCTTGAACTATACCATTGCTAGTAAAAGACGCATGTGAGTGGGTGCATATATATGTATGTCACGCGCAATACTACACGAAATGAGTATTAGGAGCATAGGTCCATGACCCTTTTCAAATTTCAATTCACCTTTCCTTTCCAGCATGTAAATAGGTATTCATTATTCAGAGCCCAATAGGGAAATCTTCATAAAGCTTCACAAAAAAGTTCATATTCAGATTCAAACGCTAGTTCCTGCCACGTTTTTCATTTATTTATTTTTTTCAAAATATTAGATGCATCAATTAATACATGATTGAGATAAGATTAATTATATAAGTAGGGAGCTGATATTGTGCTTGTTTAAATTTTAAATTTTTGTTTGCACCGAAGTTATTAAAGAATAGATTTGCTTTTGCTATCCAAATCATAATTAATAAAAACTTGAGCCACGAAAATCCAAACGTACTTATCTGCAATTGCGTTTTTTGTTAGGGTTGAGTAATAAGTTTGTGTGGTTAGGATAATTAGAAGACAGAGAGCGGGAAAAGTAAACGCTAGTTGGGAAAAAGGGGAATTCCAAAATGAGCGCCGATCAGCACGGTGGGTAGCAACTACGCATATCAATTGCAGTTAATTTATTTAGTGAAAATAAAAAAGAAGAAATTATTGGCCCATTTTCCATTCCCTTTGAGGAAAAGAAAAAGTTAAAAAAGAGAAGCTGAATAGTTTTTTCAGGAACAAAAGATGGCGGTTTCCTAGGCCTTTACGAATTTTGGTTTCCAGTGAGCATAATGCATCATATAACAGTAGCACCGTATACGTTATAGTATGCAAAATTAAATTAAAAATAAAGCAAGCTTCGAAGTGGTAAAATATATAAATTTGGTGGCATATAGTTGATACGGCCTGATTTGAAACCAAACAGAAATGGGAATCCTCGCTCGAAATTTCAGGTATATGTAGGAAAATTTCTACTCATATTATTTAATGAGAATGTACAGTTATGTAGAAAGATACAAAAATAAGACGTATTTGAACGTATAAATACATGATTATATTGGAGAGAGAGAAAAGGGAAAGTAAAATAGAGAGGAGTGGGAAGAGAGAGGAAAAACGGGCACTTTTAGTAATAACCCACCAAGGCACGGACGCTTTCACCCCTTATTCAATGCTTTACCAAACTCCCCATCCTCTCCTCTTTCAATTTCATCCCTTCTCCTCTTCTTCTTCTTCTTCCTCCACTCTCCTTCGCCTTTCAACCACATCACCATCTCTTCCCCTCTCTTCTTATCATACTATCCTCCCTCAGGTATATTCACTCTCTCTCTGTGGTTGCAATTTGAAAAATAATATATATATACAAACAAAGACAACCGTTCCCTTTTTCAAGTCCATATATATTTTTTATTCTCTAAATATATGTATTGTTTTGTGATATAGCGTGAAACGGAAATGGAGTGCGTAGAGGCAGCGTTGAAGACGAGTTTTAGGAAAGACATGGGCATGAAATTTAGCCCACAGACTTTCATTGAGGAGCTGTCCGCTTTTAATAATGTTCAAAATGGCGCACCCTGCGACGACCTCTTCGTTGACGAGCTCCTTGACTTCTCGCACGTGGAACAAGAGCAAGAAGAACAAGAAGAAGAACAGCAACACAAGGATGGAGACTCTGCTTGTGTCTCCCCCAAACAACTAAGCCACCCCGCCACCACCACTCACGACTATGCTTCTGTCCCCACTAGCGAGCTCAGCGTTCCGGTACTTCTCTTCTTCCGCTCTCTTTCTCATTTCTGAGAAAACGAGGAACCCATAAGAAAAATAAAAATTGTTTGAGGTTGTCCTGTTTTATGAGTTGGTTTGTTGAACGAAAGTTGCGATTTTTACAGGATGATGTGGCGGACTTGGAGTGGCTATCTCATTTCGTGGAGGATTCCTTCTCGGAATTCTCTGCCCCCATTCCCACCGTGACAACCTCCGACAAAAACAACCACCCGAAAGAGCCCGCGACCCAAAAGCCTGACCCGTTAAGCCCTGTTCTCACTCAGCCCTGTTTCAAAACCCCTGTTCCAGCCAAGGCTAGAAGCAAGCGGACCCGAACCGGTGTTCGGGTCTGGCCACTCGGGTCACCCTCCTTCACGGACTCGTCCTCAAGCTCCACCACAACCACAACCTCATCCTCTTCATCTTCTTCCCCTTCGAGCCCCTTGCTAATTTACACAAACTTTACCCAAAACATGGAACAGGTTTGCTCTGAGGCACCGGCCAAGAAGCTGAAGAAAAAGCCCTCTCCCGACGGCGGTGCGGCCGTGGCACCGCGGCGGTGCAGCCATTGCGGCGTCCAGAAGACCCCACAGTGGCGAACGGGTCCCCTCGGTGCGAAGACACTCTGCAACGCGTGTGGGGTTCGGTTCAAGTCGGGTCGTCTCTTACCCGAATATCGACCCGCCTGTAGCCCCACTTTCTCGAGCGAGTTGCACTCAAACCATCACCGGAAGGTTCTGGAGATGCGGCGGAAGAAGGAGACAACCATGGATGGTGGGGTTGAGATTACCCCTCTGGCCCCTCCTCCGGTTGCTCCAAGTTTTTGATTTATTATTATTAATATTATGCTTAATTTAATTTTTTTTAATTAGGAAAAAAAGGTAAGAACTAGTTAGAGAAAAAATTAGCGTAGACTTTTAGACCCGGTTCAATGGGACCCGAGTTTTAGTGTACATTTTTTTCTCCTTTGTGTTGAGTGCGGTAGGCGTTAGGCTTTGTAACTGATTAGGAGACTTTGATATGCAATTCCTTTTTACCTGTTTTTCTTTTTTAATTCCTCTTAATTTTTATTTTTGGAATTTTTATGTTAGGAATTTAGTACTTAATGTGGGTGTGGGTATGGGGGTGGTGGTGGGTTGGTTTTGCTTGAAATGGAACTGTTTTGAGTTGGTGTGGCCGTTGAAAGGCATGAACTTTATGAACAAAAGAATGGAAAAAGAAAGACGAGAAGGAGGAGAGAAGTGGTTAAAGGGCTTCTTCCTGTGTCGTAAGGTGAACGTACTTTGCAAAACCCAAGCATTTGGAAACTGCACTAACATGGTCATGGATGGTGTTGAGATGAAATCCAACGGCTCATGACTCATGAAACAAGCTCCTTGAAAACTTCAAGTTAATTTGATGGGACTTTGTAATCTGATACTTGATTTTGGACTTGTATGCAACACTAGATTGATTTTGGACTCAAACAACAAGTTCCTTATTTTACAATTTTTATTCATTCTTTTAAAAATATACGCTTTATTGCATACTAGTTATCACTTCCCAGTAGGCTTTATGCTTTCGACATTTTCAAAGGATATTCTCTCATGATATTTATTTATTTATTTATTTTATTTACTTGCGCTTGGGCCTTTGTTGGAAAAGGGAATAGGTCGTCACGAATGAAGAATCGAACAGCAGAACGAGGTATTTTAAGTATTCCCCACTGTGTCCTTTTGCATAAAAACAAATGAGAGGATGGCAAATTGGAATCTCTGTAATGTTGGACGATATATAAATATATATAGTGTTTAATGATCTTAGGCACATTAATATTACATTTACCAGACCCTATTTTAGGCTATATGGTAAGTTAAATTGTTGGAGGGAAAACTACATTGCTAGCTAAAAGAACACATACACCTCCAACCATCTGCCACTGATCCCGCACGGCACAATGATCTTTGCTACCTAACATATGCCAAGTTAATCAGCAGCACATGCAACTCTTACTTTTATGTTTTTCATAAAGTTTGGCAAAACGACACACATAGGAATCAAATTACTTTGTTTTTGAAAACTCAACACTCTATCGGAGCTCCTAGTAAAATCAAACTAGCATTCTTGTTGTGGTTTCTCACCCTTGCGATGAAAAGCAATTGGATTCTAATTCACTCATTTTAAGTTTTAATGGATAGAATTGTATCTATACAAAAATATCCTTACCTGTTTCCGATCCATTCCATTTACCTTTTCAAATGAGAAATCATGATACTCCATACTTACTACTTGCATATCAACTAACATATGTACTATTTTGAGGTGATGCGATTCAATTCTAACTAAAAGGAATATGGTATCAAGCCTTTTCTACTCCTTGTTACTATTTTCGTTACACCAGAAAAAAATAAATTCACAAAATTAGACTTAATGTGATTCAAGTCTTACTATATAGAATATCATGCTTTGTTTTTCCAAATTAGAAGTTAAAGAGATATAGGAAAATTTCATACATCATCTAAGAATCTATGTGTAATCGATAGTTATTAATTATGAGAAAGGATGGAGGGAGGGTTGTACATAGTTTTCGAAATTACTTAAGGTTTCTGGATTGGCTTAAATTTGAAGAGAGTGGGTTATGTGAGATTGGTATGAGTATTTGGTAGTGTTTGTTTGAGTAGGTGGTGTTTCAAATTGTAATATTGAATGCTACGAACACAGTTTGGTTATTGTGAATAAAAGTTGCCACCTGATCACATGTTCATTTTTGCATGCAATGAGAGTGAAAGTATGTATACTACCCACCACCACCAGCAGGTGCCGTGTTGTTACTTTTGATTCTTTCATGAACCAAACAAACTATCCATCCCCGGCCCCTTCCCCCTTTTGCCACTCATCTTAATTCCAAGTTTTGGAACCTTCCTAATCAAGCAAGAATTGTTAACTTAATTAATGGGACATATATGTAGCATTTATTTTATTTTTAGAAAATACTACTTGTACGTACCTTTGGACCATTAATCATTTTGTACACTTATGTATATGTTGGCAACTTTGACAAATTTGTCAGCATATTAATCAAACTTGCCAACATATACATAAATGAAGGAAGGAGTGTATGACCAAAAAGTATGTGCTAATAGCCGCCCTCTTTATTTTTTTACGTGTGATACTATTTGCACAATAAAAAATCAACCAAAATCAGTCAATAGGGAGATTTTGGGTCAAATTCACTCAGCTCACTAAAATTCAACTTTTTAAATAGAGTTTTTTTTAGGCAAAAAAATTACAAATAAGCTCATTGGCTGATTGGACTGGTTTTCTATTATTCATTAAATATTTTCTTTTTACTAGTTAACTTAGAATATTATTTGTTGACTATTCTCTCTTAAGATTTGAAAAAAATAAATAAATAAAAATTGAGAGTTGGAATCCAATCTTCCATAGACCAAAAAACAAAAATATTCTTATTCTTACTCTTTTCCCTGTTGAACATTTGCTTTTTTGCACAACATTGCGGACAGATTGCTCTTTTTAAATAATAGTAATCAAACAGTTATAATAATGGATAATTATCGGGTATGATTATTAATTTTTTAAAATTTTACTGCTTTTTATACAAAATCATATATACACATAAGGGGGTTTTTTTGGCACCAAAGAGTATATCGCTATGATTTTATCATGATATTAAAATTTTGAATCAGTGTAATATGCGACAATATAGCTAGCCATAAGTTAACTAAAAGTATAATTGGTATTCTTGAACTCTATGAAGTACTAGAGAAATCCTTACATACATGTCTATAATTCTTTAATTACATTTATTAGATCAAGATAAATCTTGATATTTGGAAATAATTTCTGCACTAATAATATAAAATAATTTGACATTCTCAATTAAATAAAAAAATATAAAATCATGATAAATTATTATCATGATTGATAATTACTTCACTAACAATTATGATATGTATTTTGACATTTAAAAGTAATTAATATCCCAACGAGACATTTGTCATGCCATCATTCCTAGATGTAATGGAGTGAGACATTCATTGTGGAATGCTAAAATAACATTTGTGAACATCAAAATTAATTAGCTTTAGTTTAAAACATCAATAATATATTTATTTAATGTTAGTTTTAGTTTTAATGGTAATATATTTATGAACGCATCTTCTATCTTTATTCCATATTCATCCCCGTGTTGCATATAAACTAGTAGTATATGGAATGATAATTTCCAAGCCGTTAATTCTTTTTTTTATATACCCAAAAAAACAGAGTCAAGCTATTTATTGCTTACTAACTACACCTGCACTTCAACTTGTATTTTATTTTTTGACAGTCTCATTCAATTTTATTTTAGTTTAAAGATGATGTCGTTTTACAATGCATGCAGTACAGCATTTTATATATATGATGATATCTATGTATGTATGTATCTATCTAGAATATTATTGTTGACTCCTTCGATAAGTTCGAAGCCTATTCTTTTTGGAGTCAATTAAGGGGACCTCATCAAAGTCACTCCCATTTACTTAATTTTTCTTTGCTGAGATGAGAGTCGCTCCCAATTTCTAATTAAAGGCGGAAAGTCAATTTGTTCCTAATTTGATTATCATAAACGTTATTATGCATATATAGTATAACTTTTGGCGTTTTGTTGAGTAAACAAAATTGATTAGAGCAAACCAAAGAATTAATTTAAAAATATTAAATGTGTGGAATTTAAGACAAGTTCTTATAGCTAGCTAGAGCTTATGGGTTATGGCCACTCAATCAATCTACTAATTATTCTACCGAAATCAAATTAACTAACCCAAAAATATAATATAAAACTCATAATAGTTTCGTGGCAATCACGTGATGACTATCTCTCACCCGTTCTCAACCACTTATGCAGCATCTATTATAACGGCAATAACGTTTGGCATACAACAGAAATACGTCAAACTTGTATCCAACGTATGTTATCCATGTTACAAGATATGTGCTATACGTATTGCACATATACGTATAGCACACATCCTGTAACATGGATAACACACGTTGGATACAAGTTGGACATATTTCTATTGAGTAATAATAGACGTACATCATATTTTGATCCATCAAGCATTCATCAGATATTATTTCAATTGGCGGTTGAAAGATATGTGTAAGTTTTTTTGTTTTTATTTAAAACGGTGGGCCCAAAATAGCATAATATGATTGATGGATGATTGATGGATCTATATATTAATGTACATGTAGTACTATTGTATTTCTATTGTACGTCAAACATTATTGATTATAACGGCAGCCTCAACTCATCAATGATTAATAATAAAGTAGTAGAAGTTAGTAAAGACTAAGGTTTCAAAAGATCTCGACACTAATGATTGAGTTTGGCCCTAAAATTTATTTAGGCCCAAACTTAGGGATTGAGTAGTGGATTGAACTCATCAATCTTGACTAATATCGTAACCGATCGAATAGCAATAGGATGCCTCTGTAACCGACTAAATATCAACAAGATACCTTAATAAAGGGATGGTGGAAAATCATTTGGAAAGCCGACAAAGCAGAGATGTTAGGCTATGACCGAGCTCTATGAAGTCATAACATGTGGATTCTATCTTAAATAACCATAATAAGAAAAGAGAGAGATTCGTCCTTATATCTAGAATGTACTTTTCCTCTAAGAACATATTAAAAAGGAGTACTCGGATACTAGCTAAGAGTGAACATTTGATCTACTTGTGTATGTATTAATCTAGACTAAGTTCCTAATCAAGAGCTGAGACCTCGGTCGAACTTATAGAACGAGAACAATAAGTAAGATAAAATGACAAACAAACAGATTTGCATACTTCTGTCTGCTCTATAGTCTATATCTCTATCTTAATATATCGATCTTAATTAGTATCTATTGACTCTACTTTCATTTATTAAATTTCGAAATAAAAAACAATTTCAGGTTATTGTGTAGTGAGGTCACTACGTTACAACTTAATGTGATGTGGAGTTTTTTGGCTTCAGTTCATTATGCAGTGTCTTGGCGCATTTGATTTTCAAATGGGAAAGAAACAAAAGATCATCTATATTTCAAAATTCAAATTCTCTTGAAACTGCTACATTCAACTACCAGTTTGAACTTTCAATTCTGGATTTTTCATTTTCTTGGAAGCAACCCAGAGAGTAATAATAATGGCAGTAAAAAATAAAAAATTAGGTGAGAGGGGTGAGAAAGGTGAGTGAATCTGTGAATTCAAATTACTTTTAAGAATAGCCACACGTTATTGTAAATTCTAAATAAATGCAAAGCTAGATAGCGTTTCCAACATAAATAAGTAGGATTGAATTATGTGAGATATAACTAACTACCAATGATAAAGCAATCTACTCAAATGAATCAAAAAAGTTCTAGTGCTCTACATACTCTGCTTTGTGACAATAATACTTTAGGAGGGAAAAGAAATAAAGGCTAGCTGGTTTCTCTCTCTAATAGTATCTAAATTTTAGCAATTATGCCAATATATAACGAGCATCAGACACAAAAAAAAAATCAGTCAAAACAGTCAATAAATAGAAATTTGGACCACAATCACCCAACCCATTAAAAATATACTCATGATTAAAAGTGTCATTTGGGTCATAAAGTGTTAAATGGACTTTGTTGACTGTTTTGGTTGATTTTTTTGTTGTACCGCAAGTATCCGTGATATTTAACCAAACTTGTTGACCATTACGGTTATCTTATGATCATATATTAAAATTAAGAATTTATTTAACGAGTAGTCCCTAGTTAAGAAGATGAAATAGGAAGTTTCATATTGGAAATAATAATTCTTATGTTTTCAAACCATGTTGCCCATTTAAAAACATTAAAAATTACTCTATTTATTATTCTTAATTGGGATACTGCCTAGCGAAATCCTAAAATTAATTAATCTATGAATTTATACAGTAAAGGTCATTAATATTCCGACAGGAGCGGTGCTCACTGTTCAGACCCAAAAACAAAGAGTGGAGTTGAAATTGAATAGGAAACTATGAAAGAGCAGTAATAATGTTGGACCTATGAAGCCCAAAAGCAGTTCAGAGTCAGCTACTTATTGAGCTGTATATTGGGCTTGTACTCCAAGATTGTGGTTCCCCATTAGCCCATTGATTTAAAGCTGTTGCTTTTGATCAGCATCTTAAATTATTAAACAGGTATAAGATTATTTTGAGGTATATATGGACTGATGAAAGATTAGAGGTCCTTAGCAATAATTGCTATCCAATAAAGCCTAGCTAGTTTATATGAAAAGAGAGATGCGGTAGGAACTAGGATAGAGTCATAAAACCTATACACTATGTATTTATTTATTATTAAGCAGTATTCTATAAGTGTAAATCTACTGGACAAAGCTCAAAGATGTGCGTCAACTAAAATGTTAAAACACAGGTTTTCTGCTTTACTTTTCTATTTCCGGGAATATAACTAATGACAATAATAAATCTCTAGTTCATAAGTTGGAATCTTTATTCTTGGCGGTTGAATAAGAGTAGTAGTAGAGTATTTGAAAATTGAGACTGAATTAAAAATTAACTGATTAGATAATGAATCAATTCTTTTTTAGTTTGATTTTTTTTATTTAACTAAATTAAATATAAATTAAGTATCTCACCAATTAAATTTTTACTTTAATTTTTGGAATGTGCTTTTTTTCAATAAATGTGTTTCTTTTTTTATATTAATGAATATTGTTTTGTCAACCTCTATGAATATATGTTATTGTTCTTGTTGAATATGTGTTTCAAATAACAAAGTGGGCCAATCCACCTCGGCCGCAAAACCTTTTAATCACAACACACAGTTCTCAGCCCCATTTTAAAAGAAACAATAAGCTCTCAGGCCCAATGAGAGTTGCATATCCGATTATTAAATATCGATCTTAGACTAGAAGAAAAAACAAATGGATATCAAATTGCGTTCGGGTCCAGAATATGCATAGAATAGTTTGAAAAAGATTTTTTAAAATATGAATGAACCAAATAATCCACCTCGGCTGCATATATCTGTTTAAAATAAAATGGGCACTATGTAAGCGGAAATTAAGACTATAACATAAGATAGATACAATTCACCTAGCTAGTATATAATTAAAGTCAAAAGATCTTCGAAATTGGCCTAGTGGCGAAAATAATCATGTGATTCAGATATTTATGTATATATTTTTGGATGGGTCATGGATCAGTTGCTAGTGCGGGTAACTAGCTAGCTAGGTTATGGTCATCATAGGCCAAATAAGTTAAAACGAGTGAGTATATATCCAAAACTTGGGGTAGATAAATATGATATAATTAGTGGTATGGCATGATGGATGATAACGATATATATATATATGGAGTGGGTATATATTAATTCAATCCAACAATAAAGACATATATAGTCCGTGTGTGGGGATCATAGAGTGAATGGCGGCTGCGTAATGATGAAGACTATATAATGCAATATATATATACGGTAAATAAGTTGGTGGATTATATTTTGGTTTGGTTTGGTTGTTTTACTGTTAAATTAATTAAGGGGCCGGGTGAGAGGATAATTATTATTATATTAGATATGTTCATATATATGGATATGATGAAGAATGAAATTTCCCCATTTTCAAATGCCAAATTATTGGTTTTGTTTCGATCGGCACTGCACTATAGTTGTACACACTCAAAGCAGCAATTAAGCACACACTCTCACTTAATTGAATTCACACCAATAAAGCCGTACCATCTTGAAGACTTGCTTGTAACATGCATGTTTGGTCAACAGCTTCAAAAAGTAGTTTTGTGTAGTCAGTTAATTAGTTTGAACAACAGCTACTGTGTAACAGATTAGCATATATACTAGCTCATTCATCTTTTAATTATTTTAAGTCAGTCATATTATTACATCTTGTCCTCGAGAGTCAATAATAAGAAAGTATATACACATGATGGGGATCGACTTCACTGTCATGTATGTATGTATGTTAATGAGTGGGTGTGACTCTATATATCTTGGCGATCTAATTAATTAATTGTTTAAAGTAAGTAAGGTCAATGTGTGATATATATGTCGGCAGTAACTAATGCAAATGGAGCCCATCCATCAATTTCATTCCTCACATTCAGATATATACAGATCCATATCAACGGTCGCTGTTACTTCCACCCGACATTAATTAATTGTTTAATTAATCAATGGTGAATGAACTTATTGACTCTTTCTGTTCTAATTAACTCGAAATAATTAATATATAAAAAGTTGTTGTGGATCGATACTACTAGTAAGTAGTAGTAGCACATAGAATAATACTGTCCACTAGTATAGTTCAGATGAAAAATCAAGAGAGACTTTGCCCTTAATTGGGTATTAATTAATTACTAGATATATCGTTCGTTCAGATGAGATGGTTACCGTTGTAACAAGCTAGCTTTGGATCATACAACCCCATTGGTTCCCAGTTTCGTAGAGGATCAGAAATTGGAACCTTAATTAGAATTAATAAGATAATATCTGATCATGTAGAAGCAAGCCCTATACATATATGCCTCTTATTTGGCAAGCAAACATGTATGCTTCAACTCTAATTATTAGTGAAATTAATGAATTATTATAATATAAATATATAAACGGTTAAACATTCAATTTTAAAGAGGCGAGTTATTAATATTATCTCAATTATTAACATTAATTAATAAGCAGGTGTTTGTTTACAGCATCAGCTTTTAACGCCGGCCACTATAATTAATTTGAATGAAGAACGTACAATTAAAGAGTATTTAACGCTGCCTATTGTATTTTGAAGAGCAACACGTGCACCACGTGTAATAGCTACTGATAGATGATGCTCATCTACTGAAATTACTATATTGATAATTGATTTAAAGGTAATTAATTCTTCATCTTTTTACTTTTCAACCCCTAGCTAGTTAGGTGCTTAAATATAATGGTACTATTATCTTAAAGTAATGTTATATGTATATACTACAAAATCAATTATTATATATGATAATTCAATTTTTTAAAATTACTAATTCAACTTTTAAAATATTAAATTAATGTCTAATATTATATTTGATGATTGATGATGATTAATTTTATAGTGTACAAAATTATTTTTCATTATTTTATGAAGTTAATTATTATTTTTCGTAGCATCAAATTTTTTATATTATTCATTATCACATAAGTACAGATGGTAGAGTATTGCACTTATTATTTAAAAATTTATGAAAGGAATGGACGTGATTAAATTATGATACTAATAGGAATCAAAATTAATCTTTTTATTATTGTGTGCGCATGTATGTAAATGTAAGGAAGAGCTAACCTGCATTGCAAGGAAGCTGGCAAAACGACAGCAAATCTTTTTCATGTATAGGAAAATAAAATATAATTAATTAATTAATTAAGCAAAATAAAATAGAAGAATTAAGTTTTGTGGATGGATGAACTCAAGGGGGTAGCTGTGGTTATACTTCACCGAATGCGACAATAACATCATCACCTTCGTCCTAATGACAGATTCTGGCTGTCTTTTTACATATATGCGGATTTAGCTGACTTGAATTAATCCAATCCATTAATTACACATGATACAAATACTACTACTATATGCCTAGCTAGCTTATTTTTCTTCGTCTCATCAATCAAATTAAATTAAATTAAATGGCCATTCTGATTGAATTTTGAATGTCTGTACATACATATGGATGGAATAACTAATGAATCATCAACTATATAGTCAAAAGCAATATCAATATTTAGATGTGAACTCATGGACCTTTACCAATGAATGGCGTGTGAAACAATTTATATAGGCAGCAAGTAGATTATATATATAAATAATTAATTTTTAGGAAGAAAATTATTCAAGCTGCTGATTGAATAAGTCCGGTCCAAAGTGTGCTCTTCTAGGTAAAGACTATACACAAGAAATATAGGCAACACATTTACTAGTTTTTGACTATATATGCTTCTTAATTAATTATGTGATATCTATCATTATTTGCTTAGCTTCCTTGAGTTTTTGGTCCTCTTTAATTTGTTTGTTTGTCTCTGTGGCTTGGTTAATTGTTATGCGTGTTCAGCTTTTCATACGAGTTCTCTTTGTTATTTTCTATTGTTCGTTTTATTTGGATGTATGTTTTGAACTTTTGATCCTCTTTATTCAATTATTGAAGAAAAAACAAACAAACAAAATTCAAGTTGATTGAGACTAGCAATTTTGGTTGATTGATGTAATATTAGTACCAATTAAAAGAAAAAATAAATCTTACATCCAAGTAGTAAGATTTATGATTCGGTTCGATCCAAAGTTGACTCAGTGTATTAAAAATAAACACTTAACAACTAGTATCTAATGATCAAATTGGTAATGAAAATTCACTACTAGATAATAATTTGTTAATTTTATTGATTTTGTATGTTTAAGTTGGATTAGTTATTCTATTACGTAGCTTCAACAAGGATGGATATGTTTTAATAGAACTACTCCATCAACCATGTACGTACCATATACACAAGTCCGATTTAGAGCTGATCATGTTTATCTATCTAAAATATGACATCGACGTAGTTGGTGAGACGTATACCTTCTATGTATGAGATCAACTTGATACTGAATATATAGTATTGTATTGTAATAGTATCCTATGTATAATAATATTACTAGCATAAATGATCCTATATATATCTTATGTCCAATATATAGGACTTCTGTTTTTTGTTTTTTTGTTTTTTTTAACTTAAATGATGTACGATTCACTATTAAAAAATTAGGTATTTTTAAAATTTTAAATATGGAAAATAGTTGGTGCACAACAAAAATTTAATCAAAATAGCCAATGACTTATGCACAACATATATAATTTATTGTCCATAATATATATTAAATGTTGCAACAACACATTTCTTTGCAATATGTGATATATGTTGTGCACATCATGTGATATATATATGAAATGCACAACATGTAATATTCATTGTGCAATTTATATTATATATGTTGTGCACAACTTATTGACTGTTTTGGCTAATTTTTTTATTATATCTATAACAATGCTCTTAAATATTACATTTATCAATAAAAATATTGTCAATATTGTCAATAAAAAGGAGATTGATAATTAGTGACTGCAGAAGTATTTTTAATGGTTAATAATTGCAAAAGAAAATTTATATTTAGTTTCAACAATCAATAAGTGTTAATATAACTTTATTGACAATACTTTTATAAATATTTTTTTTGATAATTGAGTGTTGAAAATGACTTATATATATTATGAAAAGAAAATTAGATTAAGGGAGGCATATTCCATACAGGACTAGGACATGTCACCAATCTCAATGAGAATTATATTTATGGTGAAATTTATAAATCACCTATCAAAGAAGGCATTTCAAAATTCAAACTTAAGTCACTCCTAACATAAACAGAACGCGGTGTTATTGTAAGAGGAGGGTTTTTTTTTTTCTTTTAAAAATTTAGAGTATCTATTGCTTAGGGACAAATTTATTTAAGGGCTTATTTGGTTAAAAAGTAAAAACAGTGATAATTTTTTTTTAATAAATTTAAAGTGTAAATTTACATATAAAGTTCATTTCCATTTTTACTTCTCGATCAATCAAACATAGCCTATGATGCAAACTTTATCTGCATTAATTACTTTTGACTATAAAAATCTTGTTCATTATGAGATGCTGTAATTTGCCCGGAATTCCTTCTTAATTTTCCTATTTAGTGTGTAAACCCATTTGCGTTTTTCAAACTTTTCGGCAAGTGAATTTGTTTCGTATATCCCAAGTCCCAATGGCCAATACAAATCAAATCAAGTGAGTTTGTTTCGGAGTAGTAGTAGTAGTCAACTATTCAAAATTATTACTCTCCCTGTTTTATTGTTTTATTCTCGTTTTACTATATTTTGGATAATGATTAATTTTATTTAAAAAGTAATAAAAAAATTAATATATTTTACAATAATGCTAAGTGAACAATGAAAAATCAGTCCATACAGTCAATGGACCTATTTTGACTTTGATTTTGACCCAAATAATCATTGAGATTGTAATGAACTAAGTAATTATGACCCAAAATCTCATTCATTGGCGGGTTGGACTGGTTTTGTATTGTTCATTTAGTATCACCCAATATTTTATTATATTTTTTTGATTAAAATGATCATATTATTTTAGATAGTGTAATTTATTTAATTGAGGTGAATAAAATAAAGATAAAATAGGAAAAATATATTAAATATTGTTTAGAATTACTAACTAGATAAATAAAAAAATAAACTAAAAATAAAAGTGGATAAATAAAAAGTGTACAAATAAAAAAATGAAGGGAGTAATGAGTACGTCTAATCCTTCTAATTAATGTTAAATGTAACCCTAAACAACCAATAGTTAATGAAAACAAAAAGAAAGGATAGATGAGAATTAGTTGCAATTAATTGCACCGGAGAATTAGTTTGAGGTTTTCATCACTAGCTTAAATTAAAGGAACTTTTTGTCAACTATTTCAGTTAATGTTAAAAGTGCCCTATTAATCATAAAAAATAAAATCATTTTGACTTTGAGAGTCGCCATCACTGTCATATTTTAGGGAGGTTTCAAACCTTATTAACTGGGCATTTGAAATTTAGTATATTTTTACAAAGTATATGACAAATCAAAGATTACTTAGCTAGTAGCTTGTGACTTATGGCACTATCCATGATCTTGATCTCGTGTTCAAGATCAATTTCGTCGCCAACCAACTATACTTAAAGTTCAAAGCAACTCAATATATTATACACATTATATATTATATAAAGTATACATTATATATTACATTTTATGTAAATAATATATCACATGTTACAAAGAAATATGATATTGCAATATATGATATATGATGTGCAAAACTTGTGAGATATAATATACATAACATGTAATATATAGTGTGCTGGTGTATTCAATATCTTGATTATTTTCACTAATATTTTATTATACATGATAAATAATTAAACTAATAAAGTACATACAATATTGAGAAAAATATAGTGATATTTAATTGAAAAAATGGAAGAAGAAAAGAAGGAAAATATCAAAGGGCATGAGTGGGGGTTGTGGATTCTGATTGGTACCCATTGAGTCAGTCATATCTGCTTTACTTACAATCAAAAAATGCAATATTTGCGGTCCCATTCTTGTGGAGGCATTTATTTCTTATATCTACACACATTGACGTTGTTGGCTGTGATCTCCTTCTATTAGGCCCAACTTCAAACTGCATTCCACGATACCATCTGGTCAGTGTTCCACGTCATCATGGGCCCATCTCTCTGGCCCAAGTTATTTTCACAATTTCTGGTAATGAAATAAACAACGAGTGATCAACATCTAATGATGCTATACTCTTATCAATTACCAGGCATTTTTCTTTTGTACTCTAATACTATTACATTAGTCAATTAATCAAAATATAATACACGGCATTTCACAATCATGCAAGTTGTCATATTAAAATAAAATATTATTTGACTCAGGGGCGAAGCTAGGTTATAGATTAGCGGGCCTGAAATTTTTAATTTTATTAGTGCAATAAAAAAAAATTATATATATTTAGTTCTTCTAATTTTTTTCTTAGTGTTTAATTTCAATCCACTGTCACTGTCAGTATAAATTAATTTTATATAGACATTCAATCATGAATTGACATATCAACAAAAGTTTTTAACTCAACCACCTAGTAACTAAAAAGTCACACAAATCAGTGAATGTGATTGGTTGACAATGTAAAATTTTTTATACCATTAGTGCATCTTAATTAAACTCTTTTTTTTTATATATTTTATTGAATTTTATTTAATATATAACTCAAATATCATACATTTACGTTATATTTGTAAAAAATTAAAGAGTATAAAAAGATTTAATAATATGATTAAATTTAACAAATAACTCAAATAAAAAATTAATAATTAAAAATAAAATATAAAAAATATCTAACTTCGTCTTTATTGACCACCCCTAAGAAAAATTTCTAGCTTCGCCCCTGATTTGACTAAATTTACGTAATTATATAGCTGCCTAAAATATTAATTTGAGAGTACGTACCGCTTTCATAATAGAGTTTTTAGTTTATTTTAATATTATTATTATTATATGTTTGTGATAGTTTATGTATATTAAGATAGAGAATTAATAACTAGTGGGTAAATATCACTTCCAAAAAATTGGTTTAAGTGAGACAGCAAGTTTACTAATAATTGCTGCTTTTATTAAAGAAAATGACGTAAAGGTGATGCTAAAACACGCAATCTAAGTATATGTCCATAAGTGAATGAATGGTGATTTTAGATTTCAATTTTTAGGAGCAGCAATAATTATGCCAGAAATTAAAATATCCATCCCTGAATTGGTGACTTTGGTGCTAAGGTAGAGGAACTAATCAAACAAAGAAAAGAAAAATAAAATGTGAAATAGGGAACGGAGGATATATATAAGTGGTAAAACAAAACCGTCAATGGTTCTGATGTCTAACAATGGAGAACGACCCCATGAATAGAACTCAAATCATACAAATAAGGTCTAACATCAAATCTATCAGCTTTCAGTGCTGCTCTATGATCATTAGGTTCAACCTATCTTTAATAAACTTCATGAGTTGCATCTTTAAAACACCATATATATATATATATATGAATAAATTAAATATTATATTAGGAACAACAAAAGGCTATATATACTATATATTAATTTTCCTGCTCAAAATATTAATCGCCGACTTAGAAAAAAAAATATAGTTAAACAATCATTTTACGTCGTATTATTATTAATTTAATTTTCATTCATATAACTTTTTATACAGTCATCCAATCATGTGCTGTCACGTCAGACATGATTATTATTTTTCTTTCTCTTTTGACTTGAAAAATCATACAAACAAAACGTTTTAATTGAATAACAGTATAAAAGTAATTTATCAAAATTAAACTCTATTATTATTATTACGTGCTAAACCACCAAAACATTAAAATAGGAGATAGCAAAATAAAAACCTCATCGTTTTATGCATGCATATATATGTATATTTTGAAAGACAAGAAAGGGGTGGATTGGCAACTTTTGCCTTCAAGTTTTACTTAGTAAGGCATCAACTAGAAACAGATATAACATAATTAAGAAGGAATTAATCAACTGTCTATTAAAGTAATACATTACAGACAGTCATCACCTAAAAACCATACATAAGCGGTTCTGGAAGATTATAATTAAGTAGGGTACCAACGCGTCGTTTTCTAGAGTGACAAATTGTGTGTGATGCTTTCGACCCATTCATTTAGTGGATCATTCTCTTTGGTTTGCTCGTCTCTATCTTTGTTACCAGGGTAAACTCATTTTAATGTAATTTTAAAGGGATATATGATCAATCAACTTTAGACATTTTTTCTATGATTTATAGAAACGGTTACTTTAATGTGACCCATTGTATTCATTAACTAGATGCCTACTCTATTTCCTCATCTAAATTTATAAGTTTTTTTAACAAGTTTTGTCTAGTCGATTTATTCTCATCAGTTCTTCCCATCTTCAATGAAAACTTATGTAAATAATCCAAAAAGGAAGTTGTTATTTAAATGCATTATATAATTTTGCAAAGATGATCGAGTTTTAAAAAAGAGGGAAATGTTATGTGTACAATGAAAATTATACAATATTTGTACAACAATCATATCTATTGTTGAATTGCATTAATTTATAAATTCATATTACAATCTAACGGTGAATATGATTATTATACAGGTATTGTACAATTTTCATTGTACACGTGACATTAGTGTTTAAAAATTTTACGTGATAAATGAAAAAACGAAAGCTAATATTATTTTTAATATTTTAAATGGTACAATTTTTCTTTTTATAATATAACAAAAAATGTGAAATTTCACATTTTCATATATATAAGCTTCGATTTTTACTATATGTGAAAAGATTATGTGATTCAATATTTTAAATGCTATAGTATTTATTTTACAGTGTATCAAAAAAAAGTAAAATATCATATTTTGAAGTATATAACCTTCAATTTCTACTATATGAAAAATTAATGTGATTCAATATTTTAAATGGTATAGTCTTTAATTTATAATACAACATAAAAAAATGTGAAATCTTACATTTTAAAGTATAATCTTCAAT
Organism: Aeschynomene evenia; assembly: GCA_013621005.1. Taxonomy (NCBI): domain Eukaryota; kingdom Viridiplantae; phylum Streptophyta; class Magnoliopsida; order Fabales; family Fabaceae; genus Aeschynomene; species Aeschynomene evenia. Next base: position 3,156,574 of record CM024267.1, on the reverse strand, counting down.
TTCTACAATATGTGAAAAATTCATGTGATTCAATATTTCAAATGATATAGTCTTCATTTTATAATACTTAAACAATTATGAAATATCACTTTTTAATGTATATTAGCGTTCTATTTTTACTATATGTGAAAAGTTTATGTGATTCAAAATTTTAAAGGTTATAACGTACCGTTACTTTATAATACAATAAAAAAACAGTGATGAAATCTCAAATTTTAAAGTATATAGCCTTCAATTTCTACTATATGCAAAAAAAAATCATGCGATTCAATATTTTAAAGGGTATAGTCTATTTTTATAATACAATAAAAAAAATATGAAATTTCACATTTTAAAGTATATAGCTTTCAATTTGTATTATATGTACAAAGTTCGTGTGATTCAATATTTTAAAGGTTATAGTCTTTATTTTATAATGTATCCAAAAAATAGTGAAATCTCACATTTTAAAGCATATAACTTTTAATTTATACTATATATAATAAGTTCATGTAATTCAATATTTTAAAGCCTTTAGTCTTTATTTTATAATACAACCAAAAAAATTATGAAATCTCACATTTCAAATTATATAGCCTTTAATTTTTGTTCTATATGTAAAAAGTTAATGTGATTCAATATTTTAAAAATAATCTTTATTTTATAGTGTATAAAAAATTGTGAAATCTCATATTTTTAAGTATATAGTCTTCAATTTCATATAATTCAAAATTTTAAATCCTATAGTATTTATTTTATAATGCAACCAAAAACAATTATGAGATCTCACTTTTTAAAGTATATACCATTTAATTTATATTAAGTGTGAAAAATTAATGTGATTCAATATTTTAAAGACTATAGTATTTATTTTATAATACAACTAATAATTTTTTTTGAAATTTCACATTTTAAAGTATATTGCATTCAATTTCTACTATATGTAAAAATTCGTGTAATTCAATATTTTAAAGAGTACAGTCTTTATTTTACATTACAACTAAAAAAATTATAAAATCTTACATTTTAAAGTATATAACGTTCAATTTCTACTATATGTGAAAAATTTATACAATTCAATATTTTAAAAGGTATAGTTTTAGTTTATAATACAAAAAAAGATGTAAAATCTTACATTTTAAAGTAAATAACCTTCCATTTCTATTATATATGAAAAATTAATGTGATTCAACATTTTAAATGTTATAGTCTTTATTTTATAATAAAATGAAAACAATTATAAAATCGCACTTTTTAAATTATATAACGTTCTATTTTTACTATGTAAAAAGTTTACGTGATTTAATATTTTAAACTTGTACTTTATAATACTACAATAAAAAATAGTGACTTATGAAAGTAAAGTCTAGATTAGAGACAGTTTCCAACGCGATGCCGTATGAACAATGCTGTTTCCATTACTTATTGCATTTTAGCTTATGTCAACGGATAAACCTATGGCACAATTTCTGCACAATTCTAAAACCTTATTTTTACACAATCATAATAAAAGTATAATATTGTTTTTATTTAAAACATATTCACTTATTTATATGTTTCATTAACTTTTACTATGAACGTGTATAAATTTGAGGCAATGGAATTATATTCATTATTTTTTTTTAAACTTTGAGATAGCTTTTAAGCAATATTCTTTTTTTTTAAAAAAGAAGAAGAAACAATTTTAATTTATATTGTTATTCATTGATCATATTAACCATTTTATCAAAGATGAACAAAGTAAAAAGAATGGTGATTCATAAAACTAATCTTCTCTTGAATAATGAATAGTAAAAAGATATGTATATTTTCAAATTCTAATTAAGTATCTAATAATTAGTTTATGTTAGGGAGGTCTAGGAAAAGATACTTTGTACTTACAATTGTATTGGAGCAAACCAACACCTATAGTATGACAATTAGATAGATCTATTTGTTACTTTTAATTTAGAGGCCAAAAAATAATAATAATATTTGTTCTAAAAGCACACAAGAATTTTTATAATTAATTTAATTTTGATACACTCACATTGTGTAAATATATTTTACATTATTATTTAATCAAAACATTATGCTTTTTGTATGACTTTTCAGGTAGAAAAGAGAAAACACAATTATACCTGATGTGACAGTAAATAATTAGATGACTGTGTAAAAATGTTGTAAACGATCATCCTTTTATAATTTAGATAAGTTATAACTTAGAAACCCAATGTTCGATAATAACAAACAACTGTTAGGCCGTTCGAATCTTATTTGCTTCACTCATAAGCCGCGTAGAATCATTCTGCCATCCCTTCTAAGTATACTCAATCATCGATCTAGAAAAAAAAACAAATGTCAAATAATGCATGATCACAATATTTAATTTAATTTATATATCCTTCGATCGGCCTCTTTATCTATTTCGTTTTAAACACCTAAAACTAAGGATTAAGATGTTCCATACGAAGGAAATGTCCTCTAAAAGAATGTCTTCCTATCTATAAGAATTCTCACTTCACAGTTCACATATCTTTAAGCGGAAAAATTGCTCTGGTCACAAAAGATATTTCTTAAAAAAAAAAACAAATTCATTTCTTATTTCTTTGGTGAAAATCATACAACCAAACCAAGTTGCGTGAAAGAAAACGCACCCAAACCTTCGTAGTTATCACTCACATGCAAACACTTACAAATGTCTTTATTTTTATGTTTATGAAATATACATAGTACTAGTCTACTATCTTTTATGTGTCTATGTAGAAGCTGGACTTTTGGTCCTTGTTGATCTGTTATTATATTTATTTGAAAACTTCATAAAATTAAAATTTTTTTTTTCCAATTTCAGTCATTATTTTAATGCGTATAAAGAAATTAAAGAGAAAAGGTGTGAGATTTAAGAGAAAAAATTATCAAGCAAAAGAAAAGATAATTTAATTCAAATTGACCTTTTTTTTTCATTAGCTAACAAAGGTTAAAAGGAGTACCACGAGGATGCATCAATATTTGCAAGTTTCTGTAGGAATCAAACTAGCATGTCATGTGTTGCATTAATTATAATTTATCAACTTGTAAATATTTTTTACAACTTAGTAATAATAATAATAATATGTTTTAATTTTAATACATACACTACCCGAGTAAATATGTTTTTATATTTTATCCAATAAAAAATCAACTGTCATAATTGATATTATAATATATGATTGAATTGTTACTCTATATTTTTTTTTACAGTTAAGACATGTTTGGTTGGAGGGTGAGAATGAGAGTATATTTTTCTTGATGGATTTCTATATGTAAAATTATACATCAAAATCAATCAAGATTTTTTTTTTAGTTTTATTTTCCAACCAAATAAATCTTTAGTGCATTAAATCAAATCAACAATAATAATAATATAAAATTATTAGTGGACTTTAATCTTATAGCTTAAACTTTGAAGTGGAATAATAATGATCATATGTGCTTAGAGTGTTACTAGCTATTTGTACAATAAAAAATTAGTCAAAATCAGTTCATATAAAGATTTTGGACCACAAATATTTTAGTTCACTAAAAATTAACTACTTAAAGATAATTTTTTTTAGACCAAAGTTTATTCAATAAATTCATTAACTGGTTTCACTGATTATTCATTGTTTATCAAACATTTCCCCATGTGCTTATTAATATGAAAGGAAAATTTAAAGCAATCTATCTACAATTACAATTTTCGGCTGCCCATCTGAATTTATGTTCACAGGCTTGACTTTTTTGGTGATGATGGTAGGGACTAATCTATAGTTTCACAAGTTTAAAGTCGGATGCACATATATACGTGATAGAAATAATATAGTGGCCAAAAAGTTCCAATTTGTTGGTTAACAATTTTCTCATGCTATGTCGTCTAATAATAGTATTTCATATATATAGCTCATGGTACGCATGTTTTTCCGATGCACCGTCCTAGCCTGTGAAAATTTGTCACTTTTTATGACTATTCGAACCATAAAACCTTGTTTGAAATGGAACCTTTCATCCCCTTCCAGAACTTACGAATTTTCTTACAAGCTAGCTAGCTCACTCTTATATGTTTTTATTACCTTTTGTGTTTTTACCCGTTTCTATTACTTGTTTTTTAATCGTTAGAGGATTTGGTAAATTGTATCAATCAACCAAAATTAATAAAATTAATTGCTTAGAGTCATCGTGATACAATCATCTGCGACTAAAGAACCACAGACACGTATCTATGTATATGGCTGCCTCCCTTTGACGGTGTATGTGATGGCTCTGTAGTCTGTACTCTTGGGTTCAGAACAAGCAGCCTTTTCGCTTTCTCAAGGTTGGTTGGTTCTACAGTAATAAACTATATTTATTTATTTATTTATTTCTTCATAGCCTGCCAATTATTTGTTATAAAAACTCCATATAACACAACACTACATGCAAATAGGACTAAAATTTTGAATTAATTTCTATATATTAACTATCTAAAACTTTTTTTATTACAATTATCCAGTTAAATTATCATATCCGAAAAGAAGTTATTTAATTAGTTGATGTGAGATTCAACTACTTTTGATGGTACAATAATACATGAGTAACATGACTGTATGACTTTGTGTATAGAAATTACACTATAAAATGTATTTTGGTTTCATCTCCATGTAAATTAAAAAAAAACATAGCACACAGAGAGATATTTAAGGGGGTCCACTAGTGTTCAATATTGAAGCTCTACAAGAAATGTTGTGTGTATATAAGGCCCCATAATATCCCTTCCAACTTAGCAACACTTGGAGTTGCATATTATTATTATCTCATACACACACACACTACATGCAAATCATCCATTCCCTCCCTCACAAACAAAACAAAACACAATTACAACATCAACTTATTGATAGCTAGTTGTGGCTATTTAACTAATCTACACACAACAACCACGGAGAAAGAAGAAAGAAGAAATCCCAAGACATGGATTTGCTTCTAAAATCACAAGGCATGGCCAACCTTGAGCTCCAACCATTCCACATGGCAGTCATGTTCATCGTCCCACTCATGTTGCTCTTAGGTTTAGTTTCTAGACTCCGCCGAAGGCCACCTTATCCACCAGGTCCAAAAGGTTTACCCATTATAGGTAAGAATTTATATGAAAAATACTATTTCTCTATTTATCATTACTATCCATTTGAGTTCAAAAGTGGTTGTCCATTACATTCATATTTGAATGTCCAAAAATATTTATCATTTTTTATATACATCATCAAATATAACACTTTTTTTCCACACAATAGCATGTTGAAAATTTGTTTGATGTTAAAAAGCAAGAGATATAGTTTTTGTTTTATATTCTTAAACAGTCAGAACATAATGTATAAACGACAGCCAATAGTTAAAAAACAAAAATTGTGTTGAGTATTAATAAACAATAATTTTTTCTATATAATATTATTCATGTATCTATGCAAGCGCTAAATTAATATTTAAGAAAACATTGTTTTTTTACAGGTAACATGTTGATGATGGACCAACTAACCCACCGTGGCTTGGCCAATCTGGCCAAGCAATACGGCGGAATATTCCACCTCCGGATGGGGTTCCTCCACATGGTGGCCGTCTCCGACGCGGACGCAGCCCGGCAAGTGCTTCAAGTGCAGGACAACATCTTCTCAAACCGGCCAGCCACCATAGCCATAAGCTACCTGACCTACGACCGAGCGGACATGGCCTTTGCCCACTACGGCCCTTTCTGGCGGCAGATGCGCAAGCTCTGCGTCATGAAGCTCTTCAGCCGCAAGCGGCAGGAGTCATGGCAATCCGTAAGGGACGAGGTGGACAAGGTTGTGCGCTCGGTCGTGGGGAGCACAGGTAACCCTGTGAACATAGGGGAACTTGTTTTCAATCTGACAAAGAACATAACCTACCGTGCGGCTTTCGGGTCATGTTCTGAGGAAGGACAGGAGGAGTTCATAAAGATACTTCAAGAATTCTCGAAGCTGTTCGGAGCATTTAACATCGCAGATTTCATCCCTTACCTTGGAGGGATTGATCCTCAGGGGCTGAACAACAGGCTTGTGAAGGCTCGTGGGGCATTGGATAGTTTCATTGATAAGATCATTGATGAGCATGTTGAGAAGAGGAGGAAGAATAGTTGTGATGATGGCGACGAGGAAACGGATATGGTGGATGAGCTGTTGGCCTTTTACAGTGAAGAGGCTAAGGTGAATGAGTCGGATGATCTGCAGAGCTCTATCAACCTCACCAAGGATAACATCAAGGCTATCATCATGGTATCTTTGATTTCTATCTAGCTATTCCATTTATTTATTTATTTATCAATAATAATATTTCACTGTCAACTTCCTTATTTAATTTTTCAATTAGGGTAGGGACCAAGTAAGGCAGAGTACAACATGTTTCAATAGGAAATTTAATGAACACATTATTACAATATAATTAGGTGAACTTTTTTAGGCAGATAAATGAACCATTTTAAGGGTGATTGAGATAGGAAGAGAAATAGTGATGAGGACGTAGCAGTGATCTTGAACAGGAAATACTTAATGCAAGTGGATGGAGAGCCACATGGAATGTTTAATATTCAAAGTTAATTAACATTTTAAATCACATAATTTGCAGAGAAATTATTAGGTGCACCAAGAGCAAGAGGAATTTTTGCTCTGCACCATTCATTACATGACACATCAACAATTTTATCCCCTTATTTAAAACTTAACCCCTTCCCTTCCCGAAAAATTATTAGGTGCTCCAAGAGCAACTGCACCATTCATTATATGACACATAATTCAAAAGGTCAACTATAATGAAAAGAAAAGAGGTTAAGGTTTCAATAAAGGGATAAAATAACTTATGTGTCATGCAATGAATAGTGCAGAGCAAAAAATCTCTTACTCTTAATGCATCTAATAATTTCTTTCTCTTCCCACTATAATTGACCTTTTGGATTATGTATCACCCTGTGCTTGAATTTACAAGTTTATGTGAAGAAAGATCTTTCATCTTCATGTAGTAGGGGACCCACCACTACTTACAATCATTACTGTAAATTTTTCTTGGAATTTCAAGAAAATAATAATGTTAGATACACAATGAAAAACTAGCTAATATAAATAATAGGTTCATTTTGACTTTCGTTTGAGCCCAAATAATCATTAAAATTGTAATGAGTAAAATAATTGTGGCCTAAAATCTCATTTATTAGCTGGTTTGACTGATTTTTTATTGTGCATTTAACATCACTCTTCAAGAAAATGTAATACTTCCTCTGGGTTTAATTAATCATACACATGTAACATATATTAACTTTCTGAAAAGTATACAACTTAATTATTATTAGAAAATAAATGTGTTCAAGGTCCAACCAATCATGAAAACTTAGGCTAACTTTGATTACTGGTAATGCACTAAGGTGAGCAAATAAAGTAAGATATAAATATATAGTTGCAGATATAATCCACCAAACATATGAATGAAATCACAGAGCATTTTTTGTGTTGGTGTCACTTCCCTCTCGACGATATTTTTGATCTTCCTTTTTGACAAACAACAATAAAAACTTGTACGTCGGTGATAATAACATGATGTTTATTTATCGAACAGGACGTGATGTTTGGAGGTACAGAGACGGTGGCGTCGGCAATTGAGTGGGCCATGTCAGAGTTGATGAGAAACCCAGAAGAGCTGAAGCGGGTCCAACAAGAGCTGGGCCAAGTAGTGGGCCTGGACCGAAGGGTCGAAGAGCCCGATTTCGACAAGCTGACCTACCTCCGATGCGCACTCAAAGAGACCCTCCGCCTCCACCCTCCCATCCCCCTCCTCCTCCACGAGACGGCGGAGGACGCCACCGTCTCCGGCTACTTCGTCCCGAAGCGGTCGCGCGTCATGATCAACGCGTGGGCCATCGGGAGGGACCCGAATAGCTGGGAGGATCCGGAGAGTTTTAAACCGGGGCGGTTCATGAAACAGGGCGTGCCCGATTTCAAAGGGAGCAATTTCGAGTTCATACCTTTCGGGTCGGGTCGGAGATCTTGCCCCGGGATGCAGCTTGGGCTCTACGCGCTTGAGCTGGCGGTGGCTCACCTTCTCCACTGCTTCACGTGGGAACTGCCCGACGGGATGAAACCCAGTGAGATGGATATGAGTGACGTGTTCGGACTCACCGCTCCACGGGCGAGTCGACTCATCGCCGTTCCAACCAAGCGCGTGGTGTGCCCTCTCTTTTAGAAACACTCGAGGGATGAGGCTACTTTTCCCTCTTTTTTTAATTTTTATTTTCCACCATCCAATTATATATACAACAAGAAAAAAACGCGGATATTATTATATGTATGTATGTATTATGAAAAATGAAAATAAGGAACCGCAACAATAAGAAAAGTGGGAGTAAATGTTTAGTTTATATTTTTATTTTATTTGTGGGAAGAAGATTCCCCCTTGATCATGTGACAAGCAAAATTATACAGTTGTTGTATTTGTTTTTGTGCCCACCACTTCCTATTTTTGATTTTTGTTGCATGCTTAAATAAAAAGTTGATTCGACCATTATAAGAAAGTGGCTTATTATGATAGCAATACCAATACATATTTGGCCCGGCATATCATTTTGGTTATGAAATTTATATTTGAAATTCGAGACAAGATTGAATAATGCAAGTAATATTTATTGTAGATGAGGGTTTGTGTTTGTTTCAAGTTTTTGACTTGGAATAATGCAATAGTATTATTGTTTTCAAAGTAGGTGACGTGGAATTAATTGATATTGGTAGAGAATTAAGAAGGGAAACGAAAATGTGCAAATGAAGTTGATTTGAAAGAGCACTAGTAGTTTAAAGATTGGAATAGTGCAAAATCAATCAATGAGTGTATGTATGTCATCACTAAGGTTGAATGATGAATAATATTACAAATCAATAATGCTTATCGTACAATAAAAATATATCCAATTAATATTCAATGTGTATTATACTATAGCACACGTTGAATACTAGTTAAACGTCTGTTGTACGACCAGCATTACAAATACAATAGAGATAGAATGTAGTGGCAATTAATTAATGGTTGGTCCCAGACTCCCAGCCCAACCAACTGAATATGTGTCAACAAACAAGTTAATTTCAAAGGGTTAGGCTGTTGTGACCATTGCAATTGGCACAAGGGTTTCATAACAGCTGTACCCGTGGAATGCTTGCTAACCACTAAAAATAGAAATATATATATAAAAAAAAAATCAAGATCAATATGTGGGATTATTATATTAATTACTAAATGTTTTTTGATTTGAACGCAAGCTATATACATATATATATATATATATATATATATATGCATTTGTTGTTATGTGTAAAGGGTCAGAAAGCGAGTTATTATGAAAATGACGGTTTTTTCTTCTTCTAAGCTTCTTATCGTGGATTTCCTTGTGTTTAGGGTTTACCACTAGAGATAATATTTGGAATCAAAAAGGTGCGGTGCTTATCTTAATTCATGGATGGGATGAGTTTGTTGTGTATACGAATGTGTAATATAATATAATTGAACTACCTATGGATGATGTAATGCGAGGAAATGAAAGATTTCATAGCATATACGTAATGTGGCATCCAATATTTATGTGCATGGAGAAAGATCAATGTAATAGCTTGAGTGTTTAGGTGAGAATCTGAGTGTTTATGTGTCATCCAAATGTTTTCTTTATTGTCAAGATTACTATTTATTTATTATTTGATTATACATAAATTCTATTTAGATGGAATCTGTACCTATTCCACATGAATTGGTAATTGTTAGTCCTACACAAAAACAAGAAAAAAAATGGTAAGAATAAACCAGTGAAGGCCTTTTGTGGGTCCTCATTTTGTAATCATGCCAGGTAGTCATCTCAAGAATATATATGACGTTCAACCACCTCTGTATCATCTCACATGATTGATAGGATTGAAGGTCTGTTTTGTTTCTTCTTATATAATGCATGCGTTTCAAAGAAGAAACCAACTCTCATCTTCTCATGTTCCTTTACAACAACTAATGCTTTCACAACTCTGTAGCATCATCAATGTTTGATGTGTCTGTGTTTTACTAGTTCTTTTTCTAGTTTTCATGTTTATATATATGATTTCTTATAAATAACTCTCTTTTATTTATCGATGAACATTTCATCTATTGTTAAATGAGATGTGAGTTCTGCTTAAATAAGATGTATATTTCATCTAATATAGGATGAAGTATTTATTGACACATGTACTTATAAAAAGTATTTCATACAAATAATATAATTCTTCTTTCCTGTATGAGAAATTATTATTAGTAGTTTTGTAGTGTAATTGCATGCTCTTGTGGCATGTAAAATGATGTTTGTAGAGGAGAATTCACCCTTTAACGAGTGAATGTGATGGGTCAACAAATATTAATAGTGAAGACAAAATATATGTATATACGAGATGAAATATGCATATCTTAATTATCACCTTGTATAATTTATATTCAGTGTGTGATTAAATTTAAAAAGATAATAGGGATCAAAGTACATGTACTAACATGATTGTCAAACAAAATTAAAAAAGTTTGTCGTAGCATGAGTCCCTACACCTTATACTCTGTGCATTCGTCCCTACTCTATAATGTAACTATTAATTTCTCTTGTTTTAAGAATAGCAAACTCTGGAACGAGTGGGGTGATCGTTCACTGATATATGAGCTATCTTAAGTTAACTATTAAAAGACTTAGGTGACATTTGATTTGTGAAAATGTTCATTTTCTACTTTTATATAGGTATAGAAGTTGTTTACTTGTTCTAATGAATAATAGTCCTAGTATTTCCATCCAACTAATTTTCTATTTTCATATTTTTGACTGAAAATATAAAAAATAATAATTTAACATTTTCTTATTTTCAATTTCATTGTCATTATAAATAAAAAACACAAGTAAAAATATTTAATTTTATTTCAATAAAAAATAAAAATAAAAAATAAACCAATCACCCACTTATTGTTTTAAAACACATACAAATACGTTGTGATTAAATATCTATATTGGTTCCTTAGAGAGTTCAAAGGTAGATTTTGACGAAAGCAAGTAGATCAAGAAAAAGACTTAGAATCTTTTCACATAGCTGGGCCACTCTGTTTTAAGCAACCTAACTGGATCTATCATTTCCACGAATAACAGTAAACATGTCACATAAAAAAACCTCATTTTTTTAGAATTTATTTTCAATTAAATTTTGTAAATATACTATCCTATTTAATGAACTCAACACCACGTACAATTATGCATTCATAAAATTATATATATCATGACAACATAGAAAAGCTTTAGAATATATCACAACATCAAAATTAATTCTTACCAATATAAGCTACGTTTTCTCCGCTATTCATGATGGTTTGACGAAATAGTTAACTTCGGCTTGTTCATGCCCCCAAAGCCTAGGATGCTTATGGCCATATGTATGATGTTGTACACAAACAGCCAATAACCATGCCAGAGGCCACAGTAAAGCAGCTGTCGTTAATTATAGCCATATATATGAATGGAGTCGTACACAAACAATCAGGCACTGTTTGTGGTACTTATTGGTGGAGTCACATGCAACGTGCATACCTAAAACTCAGACAAATTTAGGTGTACACGAATTCACATTTTGTAGAAGAAAATAGAACACAAATCCAAGGGTGTAGTCATAAACAGAATCAACTGAAGCAGTAGAATCGAGATTGGAATCCAGTACGGGTGTGTATGTATGTGATTATGTATTGGGTATTGCATCATAGGGGCAAAGTACAAATTGAGCAGCAAATATAAAATATTCCACAAGCAATGGAAGGCAAGTGAACAAAAGAATATGAAAAGAATGGGGCTTCAAAAAAAGGGCCCGTTTCGTGTCTAATGGCAATGGGAGCCTCCTTCTTTCAGCTCTCCCATCTCAGAGCATAGTAACGCAATGGTTTTGTCTGTCTGTCTGTCTTACAGAACATACAGCAGCTACTACTCAAAGTGTTGCCATTGTTAATTGTTTACATCAGGATGCGGAGTACAGCAAGTCCAACAGCAGATATCGAAACGAGGGTACCTATGCAGTATTTTATGACATCATATTTGGCTGCTTCCAGCTGTGCTCTTAGAGCATGGATCTCCTGCACGTTATCATCATCATAGAAATAAAAATGGCATTAAATGAAATGAAATTATGATAATTAATAACTAACTAGAGAATCACTTCTCAATGGTCGGTCACTTAAAATGCTTACTCTATCAAGTTTGTTGGTGAGGTTGTTAGTTTCAGCATTCTGATTAGACAGTTCATCCTTTATTCTCCTGCATTTACAAAGAAAGAACCGTTAGTTATAATAATGGAAAATGAGATGTTTCCATGTAACAGGAATACTGTCATGCTTGATAAGTGGCGTATTTTTTCCTAATTCTTACCCCTTCTCAAGGTTCAAATCCAATCGCTGCCCAGCAGTGACCTTGTCTATCTCATGCCTGCATCACAACCCATGAGGTTGTCCCATAAAGATGATAACATGAACAATGAAACTAATAGTTGATCAAAACACGATAAAAAACTGACCTCAATTCATTGCGCATCTTGTCAATGTCATTCCTTAGCTTCTCAGTCTCATGTTGCAGCAGAGAAAAATGGTGTCCCTGCATTATAAATTTTCCATCATATAACAGGTCCAGCCAAATGCAAATCAACCTCCTCAACTTAACCATGAAATGAGGGAAAATTACAAGTGCAAACAACATTTGAAGTTAAGGTCAAAAGTACACAGAACCAAAGTAGTTTCCACAGTCAATGGTATCCCTCACCATGTATATTGTCCAAAGATATTGTACCAGGACTAACCACACCTTTTTAACATAATACATGTTCTCCATCAAAATATTTGATTCAATAACAATAACCATTTGAATTACTCCTAATTCCAAAAAAAGAGATGTATCTTACTACAAGATGCAAAGAGACAGTTTTTCCATTGAAAAATTGTAACTAAGCTATCATCTCATGATTTGAATAAGATATAGCCCCTGTGGATATAAATCCATTGAAGGAAGAGATGAAAGTGGTGATAATTATGAATTTTAATTTGGTGATGATTTTAATTCGATGGATGCAACTCAAAAGTCAGAACTGTCTTTAATTCTTTTTTGGTGAACATAAGAAATTTTAGGAACTTTAGGGCTAGCAATTCAAACATCTATTTGGATTGAGCTCTAGCCTTTAAAGCTCATTATCAACTTGTTATCATGCTTTACATAGTATTTTCATGTTTGACTGTCACACACATATATATATAGTGGCTACGAATTAGCCATGTAGCCCATTAACTAAAGTAAATAAGATCTATAAAACTTATATGACCAAAACATTATTGATGAACAAAAAAGTGTACCGGTACTCTAAAGGTACCAGAGGAAATCTCTTAATTTGTAGGATAAGTTTATGCATTCCAGTTAAAAGTTTTACTGTATTTCAATGCCTTTCTTCAGTGAGGTATGCACCTTTTGGCACCTCTTAAATTGGCATTATGTACTCCTAGTGCCTCAAGATTAAAGAGTTATTTTTTCCTTTGACTAGCTTGATTAGTATACTTCTCTATCAAAGCTAATCTTGTGCTTTGCAGCCATCTTTATTCATAAGTTGTACCACTGCAAAAGGAATCATGTATCCCAGGAACAAGATCATCACAAGCAATACAAGAGTAGCCATATGGTGAAATAAAGAAAAAGGAACAAACAGGAAGAGAAGAAAAGTGAATTAGCAGTTAAGAAGATTGGGAAGAACAATAGCTGAACTGAGTGGTCAGCTTGAACTTTTAACATTATTCTGTAAGGTAAATGCGCTCAGATCACTTATGCAAACAATGGTACTAGAATATTTTATTGTTGTCCAGACCAATGCCAAAAGATGGGTACTTTGCAGTAAGCTAACAACTTGAGAAGCATGATGCAATAACCAAATATAAAAAGGATTTCTTGATCTAGATTGCTGGGTAAGTATAATTTCTGTGATTCATTTCAACATCAGTAAGCAAGATTCTTACAGTCACTATTAGTATAATCTGTGTGATTTATATCAGCAACATCAGTAAGCATAATTATAAACACCAACTTCACATATGACAGTTCTGCTTGATTAATGCTATGGAATACCTGTGAGCTCTGCACTTCTGCTTTGAATTTGGACAGATTGGACTCTTGGAGCATTTCAGTCTTAAAGACACAAACATGAACCGAAACAGATGATGTTAGTACATAAAACGTGAGTATCTTTAAAAGAAGGAAACTTGCCATTTGGCAAAGGGGAAACAAAAAAAGATTGCAAGTTAGGCATCAAAAGGTCCTCACCCTCTGCATCTCTACTTTTGATACCAACGACTCAGACACATTCTCGAGGCTGTCATTCAACACTTCAGTTATGGCAGCAGTTATTGCCTCAGCCTGCTTTGAAGGCACTCCTTGCCCCTCAAGTCTCCTAACCTAGAAAAACAACAATGGATGGCACCAATTGCCAAAAAAAAAATCAAACAATTCACTCTATCTTAGGAACTTCAACTAATTGAAAACCAAAACAAGGGAATGAGTTGAAGTGCATGAAAAGGTAATAATAGAAAAGAAGTAAAGAGAAATGCGAATTACAAGGGCTAATGTGTCAACGAGAAACAACCGTTGTCCGTTCGATTTCACCAACTGCGAGAACTGCCTGTAGCTCGAACTGGAGGAAGAGAACGATTTCGAAGCCCCAACGCCTAAAATTTGGGCTAAGCCGACAATCCCTGAATCCGTTCCCAAACGCACCACGCGCTTGCAAGCCGCGACCGCGGCCATTGTAAGATTTCTCCCGCCCGAAAAAAAATGGAAAATATCTGAGAAGAATTTTACGAGCCCTAAATTTCCACGATATTCCCAATTCGGTTGGCAGCAACTGCTTCAAACAAACAATAAACACAAAGCAAATATAGGAAATCAATCAATACGAAAGCCGCCAAGAAAGTAAGAGAGTTCGTCAACGATTCAGTTCTGTTTCGTTTCTGATCGCGAAATGAACAGAAGAATAAAGAACGACGGAATAGTAAAAAAAAAAGGCGAAATCAATACCTGAATTGAAGAGGATAAGGATTACTAGGAAAAAGAGAAGAATGAAGGAATTTGATTTGGTCGGACTGATGAATAACGGAATAGCCGAATAGGAATGGAGGTGAGGAGGGGAGTGGGGATTTCGCGGTTGCTTCCAAGGTGATCTTCGTCAGCGGAACTTTTTTTGAACCAAACTGAAATGTAATTAAGACACCATTTGTTGGTCCAATTAGGGAATCTTCTTTTCACGCTTTTTCAGGATTATGTTGAGGCAAATCAACCAATCTTGAACTTCTTAATTCTCAATTTGTGTGCTTTCTCTTTTCTTTATTAATGATTTTTTTTAAAGAAAAAAACTGATGCCAATAAAGAGTCGCAGATAGGAATTAGATTTACAAATTTATATACTACTATCATAGTATTACGTAAAAAAGTAGGGGACCTTTATTTACTAACTTAATAATAAATATTATAAGATTTAATTTTGTACTCCTCCATTTCAAAATATTAATCATTTTAGGGAGAAAAAAAATTCCACAATGATTGTCATTTTCAACTTCCAATGTCAATTTTATTTTTTCATACCTATTATACCCCTAGTATCATTTCTCTTCCTTTCTTGAATATTACTCCAATGGACCACTAATCATCTTTCTTTCTCATTAATGTTTTAGGTAGTTTAGTTATTTTAATATATCATTTTATAAAATTAAGAATATTTATTGAATTTCTTAATCTCCGTGTAAAAACCTTAAAAGACTAATATTTTGAAATGGAGGGAGTACTATTTTTTAACACAGTAGTAATAAATCTCAAGTTTAATTTTGATGAACTAACAGTGTAAAGGTATTTTACACTGTCGTCCAATCAAAACGTTCTTGTTTATATGACTTTTCAGGTAATGAAAGAGAAAAAACACAATTATAGTTGACATGACAGCACATAATTGAATGATTATGTAAAAAAATGATACACTATCCTTGAACAAAAAATTAAATCCATAAATCTCAATAATAAATATGCTGCCACATCATAAAATGAAAAAGTAAACTAAGTAACATCATATGCTTGATTTCTACTATTACCTAAAAACTCATAAAAACTTTTTTCTCGCTGTCTAAAAAGTCATACAAACGAAACAATTTGATTAGGGTACATCAAAATTAAACTAAATATTATATAACTTTATAATTAGAGAAGTGGAATAGAATCTAAAAATATACATAGAAAATCAATAAATTTAAATGTGATGGAATTAATGTCTTTAAATTAAAACAAAAACATCACTAACATGTTTAGTGTAGTTGCTCATGTAGCAGGCAGGGACAAATAAAACATTAAAATAGATTCCTGTTAGACATTCTTTCTTTTATACTAGGACGATGTGTTTTACTGTTGGTCCCGAAAAGTTATTAATATTATTCACAAGGAAGAAGAGGGGAGCGGGGGTTGTAATTATTTATTATATACAGGATAATACGTATCCAACTCAAGTTGCTCTAAGATCTTTTGTGTAACCCAAAGATAAGAAGAATGGCCTTCTACAAGATCCGTCACATCAACCTGCAAAATCCAAACAAATCTCTTTTTTATTTTATTATTAAAACATCCAAATCCAATGTACTATGAATGGAATGGCAGCACTAGTTATTATTATTACTAGTATACAAGATAGCATATCATATCAACTTGCAAAATGCATTCATAGCCATCAAAAGTGGAGAAAGAAAGAAAACAAGGACTCACGTTTTGGATCCCAGGAATATCTATTGGTTGGATTCCAGCTAATCCTTGAGACAGTAGACTGTAAAATATTAATGATTAATCTCTAACTATAAAAACAAAAAACAGGTATCATTAGACAAATAATTCCCCCCCTTTCTTTTTCCTTGAAATATTAGATGAAACAAATTTGTTCACATGTGAAAAACCAAATCATGAGACATTTTTGTTTTGTTTTACCTGGCACGGAAAGCAACTCCAAGCATCCAGTCATTTCTTGAATAAGCATTTACAAATCTTCCTGCTACCATCTACAGAAAATACCAGCATCTCAGAATAAGAATAGCTATGTTTAAATTTGAATGAGAATGAAGAGGTACTGTTAACTATTAAGATATAATAAATCCACCTTTCTAGCTGCTCCCCAGTTCTCATCCTTGATAGCAATGGGTGCTCCAAGAAGAACAACTCTTTCCACAAGTTCAGCTGGCAATAAAAACAAGAAGCAGCATAAAATCATTAAGTAGCATCTCATTTAATGGAAAAACACCAAGGGAACGAAAGTAATATTATCACATCTCAAAGACATACCACTGTGTTCTGTTTCAGCCAAAACCTCCAGACACTTGAAAATAGCTCTTGCCCCAAGTGAGTAACCTACAAGTGTCACGGGCCTGAAACTCATTGATCAATAACATATCATGTTCCAGAATTTTCTCAGAGCTGAATTAAAAGAAACTTTGAAATTAGGCTAATACCTATTTCCCTGCAATCCTTGCAACAACACTTCAGCAAGCAACTTCCCTGCTTTGTCTGATCTGGAAAGTGAAATTAACTTACATAAGCAGAATTAATTGTAGGCAATGTATGGAAACAGCTGATAGCAATTTTTTGGGCTTGGAATTTTAATATTATGGTGAAAACATCGCTAATTGTTCTGCCTTTTTATCCAAAATAAAGAATAATGAAAAAAGAGACATCACTGGCATGCCAAATCACCCTGACCTCCAATAGTTCAGCCACTAGGGGTTTTGGGCTAGAATATGAGATAAAACTCACATGAAACAGGCAAATGCAAGATTTCATGGTGACAAGGAGTATTAAAAAGTTGTGTGTAATGAAATTAGCACAAATGATGCATGGTAAGAAAGTTACCCCCCAAATTAAATTAATTCAAATTAGTAATATGAAAGCTTTCAACTTCCATTTTGAAGTTTATTAAATGCTATCACAGTCCACTAACAATCAATTACATTGATCTGTACTGTCTGGCAAAAGCAAATGACACCCCCTAAATTGCCTGAGGCTTTCTTTGGGAGTTTGGTTTTGGAGGGGAGACGAGGGGAAGGGAAGGCTTTGAGGGATGTGGTTGTTGTTGGTGGTGATGGTAGGAGGTGTTTGAGAGTTTTTTAAAACTCCTCAATTTTTAAGTTCTCCCAAAAGTCCCTTCCTTCCCACCCCCTTCCTTACCCTCCATTGTTTTCCCTTCCCCTCCAAATTCCCAAAACAAAGCCTAAATGTAATCAACAAAAAGCAAGCAGTTGCTTTTCCTCTTACTGTGAAAAGTTCTATTCTACTTATAATCAAGAACTAAAAGTAAACCTGTCGATGGCAATTGTCCAAGTGCTGTCTATAAAATCGGTTGCTGCAAGTAATGCAGCTGGCCAAGCCAATGCAGTTAAAAGTGCACTCATGACAGTCAGCATGGCACCTTGCTTCATCAGCTCCATCGCAATTCCTATTGCAAATCAGAGCAACATTGACATCATACACATCCTTAAATATACAACCGACTCAATTATACTAGCAGCTTGAAACCCAAACCAATTACTTGAAGTAAGCCAATCCTGAATTGCGGTGCTCACGGCAATTAGATTCTGAGACTCCCACTGCAGCGCATACCTAACTTTTCACAAGGCCATATAAACTGTCATTTGTTTCGCTAGGATCATCAGTCATTAGTGTATTAACTCTTTTTTCCTAAATAATGTTAATCAAATACAACCACATTAGGAGACAAGAAAGCGACAAAGATGTGTACCTCTCCAAGTTGTCGTTCAATCCTTCCCATGGCCTAATAAAATCCTCCTCTTCAAAGACAAAACCAGAGACCAAGATCTCAACCCCTAGCCTCTGTAAGCAAAAGTTACATAAGAATCTAATTTGAAACAATAAGCAACACTTAAAAGTTGGAACTGAAAATACGAGAGAAAGGTTAGATAAAGTTTACTCATGTCTGTCCTTGCACACACCCAGATCTTTAAGTAAGAAATATCACTAGAAAGTAGGAATATGAAATAAATAAAATCTTACGCCTTGATTATGGTTTTCTCCTACAGCTTTGAATTCAAACTCATCAACATCCCCAACTCTACGAGCCATTTTGCTTCCAGTAAGTCCAGCTCCAGCAGCTGGAAAAACAAAGTTATACCTTCAAAATCTTCATCACATAATGAGGCACATTACTTACATAAAAAAGTAGAAATAACTAAGAGAGTTAATTGTTGTATGGATGACAAATGTGTCACCGTAACATATAAATGCACCACTCCTCCAGAATGTTTCAAAATTTAAAACAAATTCCCATATATACTCTGTACCTCCTCTTTTGAAAAGGTGAATTAGAGGGTGAAGATATAATAGCACAGCATGAGAAGTTTCTAGTAAATGCAATCAAATATAGACAAACATATACCTCCAAATGATGCGGCAACAGCAACAGAACCAGCAACTGTTCCTGCAGCACTAGCAGCTGCAGCAAATCCACTAGCTCCAATTACAGGGATCAGAGTACCCAAAGTTGGCGCCATAGCACCAAGTCCTGCAGCAATTGCTGGGGCAGCTAATCCTGTTCAATGCATAAAATAGAACCATCAAAATTACGAGAAAATAGATTGACTTTGAAATTATGTATTCACTAACAAACAGATGACATCAAGGAATCCATACCACCAGTTATAGCCATCAAGGCTCCCCCAGTTACTGCAGCAGCACCAATGATACTTCTTCTCTTCCATTTAGCCCATTTGCTATCTTTTGACTGAGTTTTTTCTTCATTTGATTCCTGCTCTTTAATGAATGCCATTGCAGTACTGGCAACTATGGTCTCAATGGCCTCCTGCAAAGTGAACATTCATCTTGATCACCTCAATATTTAATGCCAGCCCATAAATGTGAGAAGTTTTTTTTATTAAATGGAAATTTAAAGAAAAACTTATGAAATAAATATGTGTAGAATTAGGCTCAACATATAACTAATACATCTAAGGCGGAATGCATCAGCAATGTCACCAAAATGAAAACTGTTTCTCGACATGTTCTGTTAATACTATTAATCCCATGATCATCTCAACTTATAACAAACTGTTGCTCAATCACATTAAGTATAAACTAAAAGGTTCATTTTACTAACCAGTATTTTCCACTTGATATCAAGCCATGTTGCCAGCATGCGAAGAGCAACACGATGTCGAGCATCATAGCCCTTTCTTCTCCGAGTATATTTCTTCTTGTTTTCTCCTAAGTCTGACAGGCAAGCAGAGAGAAGTTCGTAGAGAACTGTCACTTTCCTTTGATAGCTGAGCATCATTACTTCTTCAATGGGCCTTTCATCAATTTGGCTATGAATAGATCCCTGATGTTGGTCTTTACAGTCAAGCAAAGGTGTTTCTGTCTCCTGCTGAGTTTCCAAATGCATATCTACTTTCTTAGAATCTGGTTGAACATCAGGAGTCGAAAATTTTTCACGACATTGATGCTCATATTCACGGATCTTCTCTCTTTTAGACTTGGAAGACTCTGAATTTTTTTCCAATCTAAGTACCATAGCATCAACAGCTTCTGACAAAGCAAGTTCCTGATCTTTCCTTTTAGAATCATCATCAAAATCTTCTGACAGTAATCTCAAGAACTGTGACATTCACATACATTTTCCTTTAGTCATGTATCAGAGAAAAATTATATAAAGTAAATAACCAAAGGTTGTGAAGGAAAATAAAAACATATGTGCTTGATGGCAGCAAAACTTAGACACAAGATTCAAGATTCTGAGTCCAATATGACAGTTATTCTGAGTCCAATGTGAAGTTATAGTATAGAGTATAGACCATCGGAGTTGATAACTGAAAAATTCAACATTGAACACGCTAACCCCTTTTTGGAACATGGGATCATACAAATCTCAAAACATATTGGAAGGGATAATTATCAATTTCATAACTAGTGTATGAGCATGAGGGCAAGAATGAGTGAAGAAAAATAAAATGGTATATACCGGTCCCACATGATGCGAAGCAGAAGAAAAGCCAGCTGTTTCCTCAAGTCCAGACCATGCCGCAGAATCAAGATCCAAATACCTGCTCAAAGACACAGAATAGCAAAGCACAATATGCAGAGCATTGAAAATGAGTGCGCAAAACAAATATATTATTATTATATGATGATCAAGACTCAAGAATCCTCTATCAAAATAACACAAGAATTGAATTTGTGGGTCCAATCAAAGGGAGGTACTTGAAAACAGGGCGAAGGAGACCGGAGGAATGGTGGACCCAGAGGTTAGGGTCCTCGGAAACAGAGTGGTTGGCGGCGGCGGCGGCGAAGGAGGAACTACTGCCACTGCTACTGGGTTGATCATCGAAAAAGAAATCATCGTTGGGTAAACCCAAGGGGTGAGTCTGGTGAAGATGAGCCTGGTTAAGGGCAAGACCGAACAATGCTCCGGCGGCGTACCTCTGCGTCGGCGACAGATACGACGCCGGCGCCATAAGAGAGAGTCTTTGACTATCTGGGTGTTTTCCGTTGACCGGAGCTTAGAGTTTTCCTGAAATCCGTGACGTCGTCGCTGTCACGCCCTCTCACGGACACGAACACCAACGCGGCTTTCTTATGTCACCGTGTTGTCCTTCTTTTTGTTTTTGGTGGCTGCTTTGTTGTCTAAGTTTTGCACCACCGTGTCTGCACTTTTTTTAAGTACTATTTACGGCTTTAATTTCTATATATACACGTAGTAAAGGATTTTTCATAATTATTTAAACATTAAAAAAAAAACTACTCATAAAGTCCCGTGAATGAAAGGTTGTATTGTATAATAATATTAATATAAAAAAAATTGTATCATTAATGCAATAAATTAAATTGATTTCAAGACATAGCAGGGATAAAAGTTGGATTGACCGGGTACTATGTTGAAAGATTTGTAAGAAATATATAAAATAATATATAATTCTCTTATACTATTAGCCTATCAAAGTTAAGCCTTATTATTCATTTTAAAAGAATTAACATTTTAAAGTTTCTTGCCTGTAAATTTGTTGATTCGGAAAACTACTTAAATGTTAAGGGTTTATTTTGTTGAAGGAAAGAACTGAAGAAAAAAAGTTTATCATAGACAAACATTGTGTAATATACTTACCCAAAAAAAAATTGTGTAATATTATCATTATATATATGAATTTCATTTGATGACAATTTATCCATGTCATTATCTCTCAGCCAGATATACCCTAATTAGATGGACAAAGGAAAATTTGAATTTCTTAACCATGTAACAAATGAGTTTACAAGAATATTCCCTTCGCGAGAAACATTATTTTTCAGGTATTATTTGATAGATTTAATTTTCATTCACACAATGTCCTATTATTTAACACAGTCATCCAATTATATATTATCACGTCAGTTATAATTGTATTTTTTCTCTCACACTACTTGAAAAATCATTTAAATAGAACGTTTTAATTTGACGATAGTGAATAAAAATTTAACTCTTTACTCCGTATCCAAGACTAGGATAAGTGGATAACTAATTAAAAGCGAACAATAACCATATGATACTAGCATTTAAACTAAAATTTTCTGTTTCAGTTTAGCTTTGCATCTCTCATATTACTGCTATCCCATAATGGAGATGAATCCTATCATTGAAAAAATCAATCCTACCAAACTCAAAGCTTGTCCTCCCTACCAGTGCAAAAGCAGCAATGTTAGGTTATGCTTTCTTGGGAGGCTGGAATAGTACCTAATCTTTCTACATATCATTCAAAAGCCACAACTCTTTTTGTTCTTTTTTTCTCTTTCCCTTTGGGCAGTAGTCGTAGCCACACAACATAGCTTCAAACGGTAGTTGAGATGGAAATATTGAGAGACAGATCAAACTCACTCACATCCACCACCTTTGGTGGGGGCTACCAAAATCATGGTGAAAAGAAATCTAAGTTGTAAGTTTCTATTGAAAATTGATGAATCCCATAAGTTTGACAGCGACACTAGGAATTTGTTCACATTCAAAATTCAATGAAATTACAAAAGCAGAATCAACAAGTTGGCGAGAGACATAGCTACCAGTCCCCTCACTCACTGCTCCTTCTTTTTTCTTCCTTAACAAACAAAGAAGAAAGACGAGGAAGGAGGGGGTTACACTGTTTGCAAAGAATGCTGTTATGAACAGGATGACAAGGTATCCAATGAGCTGCTCTAAGAGGTCTATTGCGAAGCCTACAGACAAAGAAGAATGGGCCTTTGACTGACATCATCATTGGTCACGTCAACCTGCAAATCCAATCCAAAGAACCATTCTAATAAAACAACATTAATAATTATGGATGGAATGGAAGAAACAACTTAGCAACTTGCACTAACATAGCAATAGCAAATAAATCCTACCACATAGCAACTTGCAAAAAATAGTTATGCGGTGGCAAGGAGAGTGGAGAACAACTTACATTTAGGATCCCAGGGAAATTGATTGGTTGGGTTCCAGCTAATCCTAGAGAAAGTAGACTGCAAACAATAATACTTTTAAAATCAGTTTCGATTGATATCTATATCAGATGAGACTGATGGATCAAATAATTTCTAACTTCCAATGATTACCGGAAGCATTGATGTTCATTGTACCCACCTCAACTTCAGAACTTCTAGAAGAATGATCCG
This sequence comes from Aeschynomene evenia, assembly GCA_013621005.1. Taxonomy (NCBI): domain Eukaryota; kingdom Viridiplantae; phylum Streptophyta; class Magnoliopsida; order Fabales; family Fabaceae; genus Aeschynomene; species Aeschynomene evenia. Next base: position 3,132,870 of record CM024267.1, on the reverse strand, counting down.
CATGTATTCTTTGAAGATGATGCACATCAGGTTGCCGGAATGGTTCTTGCACTGCTGTGGACTGAGGTGGTAAGTGTAAATCAGCTGTTGAGCTCAATGAATCACCTTTACCTACACCAAGCATTGGGCTAAGCCCAAGTGCAAATTCGATAGAGTCATTCTTGGAACCGTCTGTCTTCATGATTGAAGTGGGAGACTCCAAACCACCACCACCACCACCACCACCAAGTGATTCCATAGCTTCAACTTCAGCCAATAGATCTGAAACTGATTCATCAACATCAACTATTGAGCTAAAATCAGTGGGTTCTCCAAAGATTGCCTGCCACACAGATGTACTACACGTCGGATGAATTACTTGAGGTTGAGGGCATTCCCAGTTCTGCCCAGAAGATTGCCCTGAATTCTCTTCGCTGTCTGATGGTTTCTGACAACTCTGCCCACTGTTACTCTGACCTTCAGGAGTCCTGTTTGAGCCTTGATTTCCATTATCTTCTGAGTTCCCCTCAATCCTATGAGCTTCCCTTAATATGTCGGGAGGATTTTCATTCAATTCAAAGAAAAGGGCTAGTGATTGGGGGGGCTGGTCGTGACAAGAAATTTCACATTTGGATGACTCCTCTCTCCTTTCAAAATTTCCACTTTGCCCCTCATTGTTATTCCTATTTGCTGCCATAGTCCAACTAGAAGAATGAGAGTGCAATACATTGCTCCTTACAGATTCATTCTTACCATTAGACTGGGTACAGGTATCATTCACCCTTACAACCCCACTATGCATGATAATTTGGTTGTCAGTGTGAATTTCAGTCTTTGTTTCATTCCTACCATCAAGCTGAATATTATTTGTATGATCCAATGTAACACAGGACCCTAAAGACTGTGGTTGGCTGTTATATGGCAATGACATATTTTTGGAAGACTTCCCATTAAGAGCATCAGTTAACAGTACAGAGCTATCTTGTTTCTCATCTGCCCTCCATATTCTGAGATCTGGAGGGAACAGTCTACTTTCATTCCACTTATACAGCTGCAACATAGAAAAGGGTCCTTGAGCTTTTCCAGTTGGATCCAAATAATGCCATGACTTATCATTCAAAAAACCATTAAATGGCTGCTCCATCCCCGAAGAGTAAAGAAATGGCAAAGTGTTCAGTGCAACACCAGATGGTTCCGATTTCACAACTCCTAAATTACTGCTACCACCAACTACTACATCACTAGGGTTGATCTGGTTCTTCATTATACACATGTTTCCAATAACTGGAAAGTCCTGTCTACTGTATCCAACATCATTCGAGACACCATCCCAAATAGAAGTTTGTTTATAAACTCTTCTCTTAGGCTTCTTGTTTGTCAAACTATTTGATTCTATGTCTATACAGGAGTTTTCAGAACCAGAACCTCTGTCATCTTTAAGATGATAAAGGTCACGGGGAGTTTCCACCTTACAACTTACTGGAGCAGCTCTTTTCCATGGGCTTTTAGCTTGAAGGAGCTCATCCATCGTCAAACCTAGCTTCTCTTTCAAACAAACCCAATACACCTTGAAAAGATACTCCCAGCTGGTTTTATCATCAAAATCAACTTCACACTGTAAAAGTAGCAGCACAAAGAAAGACAAAGATCAAAATTAGCCATCAGTATAGAAGAGAGACAGTAAAGGTGCATCCTCATATACAAGAAAGTTCAGCTTACCGTTGGCTTATCTCCCTGCACAGGATTCTCAATCAGCATTATAGTCCTCATGCACAACCCGCACAAACCTTGATTTGCTCTTACAGCAACATAATCAGAATCTCTTGTGCATCCCTTGCACAAAGAATACGTACATGTATAGCACATATAATGTGATGTCTTCTGACAAACACTACATATATGCCAACCTGAATAACGCAAAAAAATGAGCACTCATTAAACTAACGGCTACACCATTTATTAACATACTAGAAAACGTTAACATCCAAAGCAGAAGATTGAGTTCTCATAAGTCATAACCAAAGAGCATGATAATCACAAAAACAAGGCTTCAATTAAACTTGGTAATCAAAGACGAACAGAATAGGAAATAAATTGAACTGAATTACAAACAGCATCTTGGGCTAGATAGAGAAATTAAACCCACTTGCATGTTAATGATGGTGTTTCCACAAATTCACAGAAAACGCATAAAGAAGGTAGTTAAAGGAGCAAACATACCGCAATTCCATTTGGCCTTTGAGCGAAAGAAGGCGTCGTCTCGCTTAATACACGCAGGATGATACGCTTTAGGGCAACCCCTAGAAACGTAAAAACGAAAAGAAACAATAAAATAGGAACACATTAAATACACAGAAATCACAACTGAATAACACACACAAAAGCCAAAATCGTATTCAATTCCACAAAAACAAAAAGCACTGACTCAATTTTCGCTTCACACATACTAGAATCCAAATTGAAGTCCCCAAGTGTTCGTAGTACGAACCTAAAAAACGGAAAAAAGAAAAAACTGTTGACTCACCTGCGATCACAGAGAACGAGGCTTCCACCGTCGAAGCATATGAAACAAACATCTTCTTCCTCCTTCTTCTGCCTCGACGGAGGAGGAAGCGTCGTCGTTTTCGGAGCTCCTTTCGCCGGACGACCGCGCTTCCTCTTCAACACGGTGATGTCCGCAGCCACGGCGACCTCCGGACCAGCGACGCAGCAGCTGTCGCGTCTCTCCGGCACGTCAGCATCCCCGGCCACCGCGACGGAGACTCCGACAAGCTTCGAATCCTCCGAAACCCTAACCTCCGCCGTGGCAGCTGCCTCATCGCCGTCTCCGGCTGCAGCCGGCATGGTTTGCCGTTGCTGTTGATGAAGTGGTTGGTCCATCGGGTCAATCGAATCGGGTCAAATCCGAAAGAGATAAAAGAATCAAGAATCGAGGAACATGAGGTGAAAACGCAAGAGAGAGAGAAAGAAGGAAAAGAGATAAAGAGAGAGAATCGAAACCCTAAGTAGCTAAGCTAAGGAGAGAGGAATTGAAGGGAGAGCGTGGTCGGTGTGGGCACATGGAATTGGAGGAATGAAGATGTGACAAGGCATTGTTTGGTTTTGTTGGTAATTTCGTGTCACTCAGAAATCCAAAGAGCGTTTCTACTTTCTAGAGAGAAGAAAGAAAGAGACTCTCTCTGACCTGACTTCTTCTGAATGGATGAGTGAGAGAGAGAGAGAGCACGACACGCTCACTGCGGATTCGTGGAATGTGGTGTGCACCACTGCACCCTCCTCCCACTCTATTCCTATGTACTATACGACCACCTTTTTTGCTTATGGTAAAATATGATACTATCCTAAGTTTACTCACATTTTTTCTAATATAATACCTGCATTAATCAAATTCTCTTATTAAGCTGATACAACTACCATTTTTATTCTAATAAAGTGCAGCACAAAATCTTAATTACAATTTATAAGCATTTATGCCGTTTGTTTTTCCTTTTTATTCTATTTTTTACCTATTGTAGCAAGATATTGCATCTAGATATGATTACTATTACTATTGTTTAATGGATAGTAGTGATTATGGTAAGTGAAATATTAAATGGAAAATTCAAAAGGGGGGCGTGTGAATGGGTTGGGCATGGATCGTCAAAACGCGACTTTCTTTTTCTTTTTCTTTTTTTTTTTTGGTTGTGTTTGTTTTGGTGGTTTGTGTGTGCGATTGTGGGAGAGTGTTGAGAACCACGTGTTTAGTTGTTGTTGTTGCTGCCGAGGAGAGGAATGAGAGTGTGGGTTCCACTTTTTGCTCCTTTTCCTCCCAAACGCCAAAAACATGATCCCAACACTCTCCCTCTCCCACCCAACATGCACTTGTTTGCTTTTTTATTCATTTTCTAAGGGCCAACTCTAACTCCTCCCCTCTTCATACAGTCATATCATCTATTTTAGTTAGTATTTTTTAAGCATGAAGGTGAGAAATAAAACAAGATCAATTGAAGAAATTAAAATTCCCAAGTATTTGATACTGTCTAGATTCTTACATTAACAAATTCAATTTTATCAATATCATAGGATGAGCTAACATGAAAAAATGTTTATCGTACAACTAAAATTGATTCAACTAGCATCCAACTTATTAAACATAATTATATGATTTGTTTATTAATGAATCTCATCACCATATAATTACAAGTCGAATAGAAGTTGGATAATATCATAGGATGAGCTAACATGTGTATGGAAAGGGTTCTCTCTTGTGTTGTGCCACAAAATGGGGATGTACGGTGACAAAGGTTAAATTTCATTGTTTTAGCTTTCATAATCATAATATCATATTCCTTATCAAATACTAATAATCTGAAAATTCTTTTGTTCTTTTATGTATGTGTCATAACACTATTATACTGTTCTAATATCGGCAAGGCATAATTCCACTTCCTATCGCCAAAATTACGAATCTAACACAAAATAAATAAATTCCACATAATAAAGTGATGATAGCGTGATTTATTCTCTAAAGAAAAAAGGATAATTGCGATTGTTAACGTTAATTGGGATAATAGTGATGGTTAAAAATTAGTATAATTAAGTCACCATCATTATGCCTGACATGAGGTTAGGGCATTATTGATGGATGTTAAGATGTTACAACACCCATAACTTTGTTCAGTACCAAAGAAAAGGAGCAAATGTGCTGTCCATGATAAATGCTTGGTGTGACTAGTCTCGTGGCTTTAATTTGGGTTAATAGGAATAAGGATTACTGTTTAATTAGCAAGTTCAAATACATAAGATATCCATCTTCATTGGTCCAAATTTCTGTGGATGAGAGAGAAAGATGACAGATGTGATTCACGTGGCACATACTTGATTTTTATTTTCTTTTCTTCAATATTTTATTGGTAGCATTCACTTTGCATTATAAATTTTTAAAGGGTATTATAGCATAATCTCACATTTAGTCAAATTACTGCTTATGTGACTTATAATATTTTTAAATTATAATAGCAATAGAATATAATATGTAATGTTAATTATAATGTTTTAACAACATTTCAACTTTTACTGTGTAATAGCTTGGTATGTTATTATGAAGTCTTAGTAACATCTTTTATAGTGCCATGAAAATGAAAAACAGTCATATTATTATTTCTAAATTATAATTGTCTCTTTATCTGATTGAATACATTTTAAAATATTTGAATAAACGAGTTAAACAACTAAACATATTGAACTATATACACAAAAATATAAAGTGATTTATAGTTTATTTTGTTCAATTTTGTGTATTATCTATCCCCTATTATCTATGTGGACATAAAATATACAATAACTTTTTTATCTCAAATTCTTTAACCAAACATATTGTTTCTCTATATTTTTGTTATGTGTATCCTACCAAACACAGCTAGTACTTTAAATAATTGAACAGATTTAACAGCAAAGTGCATTGATGATTAAAGAAATCTAAAACAAACATGCTTGTCAATTTTTATATTGATTAGACTAGAAAATAAATAATAAAATCGACTTCAATGAAAGGTCAATGATTAAAATTTATTGCCATCGAGATTATCATTGATCTGCATATCTTATAAGATAGATCCGGGAACTTCTAAAGGTACATCTCTTGTTGTTAATCATTGTGATCCACACAAGTATCATATACTACTATGGACCAGCATGCATGCGTATCTGGATAATAGTAAAATTCACATATATTTTGCGTGTAACACTTTGAGTCTATTAAAAAAAGAAGAAACACATGCTAAAACTTAAAAGGTAGTTAATTACTACTACTATTCCAAATTTCCAATCACGGTGATGGCTTAATTCCTAATTATAAATTCCACGATTTCGTTTTCTACTTTAGTGAGTGGTACCAGAAATGGAATCACCAATGCAACTTCCAACATAAGCAGATACAGACAAACATAGGATCCTAAAAAAGGAACATGTTTTATGATATTGAATTGGATTTCTGCTTGCAGTTATTATAAGATCTTGCTTCTATTTGCCTTCTCTGTTTACTCATTTATTTTGACTTCATGTTTTCATTTTGTTCCCTGGTCTCAGGTAATGAGCTTGGTTTTCAGATTCTAATCAATGATTGCTTCAATATAGTAATTGTATAAATGTACTATAGTGTATCTGCAATATGTGAATTTTCAGTTGTGAACATATAATAGGATGAAGATTAATGGACAAAAGTTGATGTCCTGGCCTTTATGACTTACCTACTAATTAATTGATGTGGTTAAGAAGCAATATCGAATGCATTAATTGTTGCACTCATAAAAATTTTGGCTCCAAAAGGATCTATAGATGTCAGCAGAAACAATAAATTGACTAAGCGGAGATAAAAAATCCTGTTTCAGACATATAACTGGTAGAAGCAATCTGAATCAAGAATTGAAGTATCACTAACTAAACTGGCTGATACATAATAAGACATTGTCATCAGTTCCAGTAATACCTGAGTTTCAGATATTTTGTTTTACAGCATCCTCCCTTTTTGCCACGTCAACATATATGTCTTTATTACAATGTCCATACCTAGATATGGACTTACCTCTCTTTTGACCTAACTTTAGCGACCAACCTAAATGCACTACCACTACAACAACCACTGTTATACTCTTTATCTTTTCACAAGTGTCAACACGGGCGTTATGTGAAAATGATGCTTATAAGAAGGAAGGAACACTGTTTTGCTGCTCAATTAAAAACAACTGATTATTTTAAAATGCAGTACTCATAACTTAACTTTAGTACAATAGTTATATGTTAACTTTTTTTTTTTTTAATTTCAAACCAAACTTTGTACATAAACGCAAATAGATTATTTTTTTAATATGCAATATCATGAATTTTCTTTTAAAAAAAGAGTTTAATTGTAATCCTCTATTTTTTTTTACACATTCAACCAATAAACACTTGACATATCATCTAGTTTAATTATTTTTTTTAATTTATATTTAATATAATGAGATAAAATATCACATGAGATATTTTTATTGCAAGACAGTGTAAAATCAGTGTATGATAATTAAACCCTTAAAAAATATAGAAGATAATACTATCACAAACCCAGAAAATTGAACATGAGTGAGAATTTTTAACCAAAACAGAAAATAAGAGGTATTGATATAACTGAGAAAATTATGGAACTAAATCGCTCACCTTTGTGCAAAACAACTGGTCCGTTCTGTATACGCTACCAATAAATATGTTGTTCTTCTTTACACTTCAGTGCTTGTACTTTATTATTATAAGATTGGTTTGCACTGTGCACAAGAAACCATATAGATAGATATTTTAGCTATTCATTCAGTCAGGAGCTTAGTTTGAAGTTCAAACAAGCGACGTGGCAGTATACTCTACCAATCAAATCACATTGCTTGTTTGTTCCGTCTGTCAGTGAAGGAGAACCAGAGAATTGCTGACGTGGCATTAAGAAACAGAAACCAAGTGGATGCTGCTGCTGCATTGCCCTACCTAGTCACAGTACAAAAGCTAAGCTACATTGTACTGTACATGGTAGTAATAAACTAAGGATTTAACTGACACTAGTTAATAAATTAAAAATAAAAATATTTATTTTAAAATTATGTATTTTTATATTCTTTATGAAAAAAAATCTACCATTATATTTTACTTTATTTTTACTAAAGTTATTATTTTAAGTAGGACAATTGTTATAAAAAAAATCATGAACTAATAATCAAAGAGGTGAGTGAGAAAGCAAACCTGAGGACGACACAAGTTGTCCCACGTGCTTGCTTATGAAATGAAAACCAATCGGCTCCTTAATTTAATGCAGATGATGGCCTTCAACGTTCACCCGTGACGACGGCCACATTGACTCTTGGCCTCATCAACAACCAATGCAAATAATCATAGCAATATTATTAAAATCCTCCATTACTTAAATACTACTACATCAACTACATACCTTATACTCCTTCTTTAGCCCATGAAATCTGTTGACTACTACATTCACATTCAACAACTAATCTCCCCCGTCACTTGTGTGTGTCACCATTCAATTCATAATCAATACCCATATAACTTATTTGAAAAGATAATTTTTTCTCTCTCTCTAAAACCTAGTCAAAACCGGTCCTGAATAGCATAACACATTTACAATTGTAGTGTGTGTATATAATTATCTTATTATATTATATTTTGATGATTGAAAGAGTCATAAAATGATACAAAATATGTGATAAAACGTTTAAACCAAATCAAATAAAGCCAAAATGGATCATAATAATGATAGTCCTACGGGCAATCCAAAATTGTCACTTCCATGACAAAACAAAATCAACCATACTACCGCAACAGCAAACCAAATAAAATCAGCAGTATTTTACCAACAGAATACTATCAATACGGTTGATCCATGCAAATATCTATCTAGGAATCTTGTAAAAGGGGGGAAAATTATACTCTCAGCCCGAAATTTAGCTTAGACAATAAGCTTTACTACTATGTAGAAGTTATGAAATCTTGATATCTTTGGAATTTGCTTTGAAGCTTACACAGAAAAGGAAGAGTACAACTATATTTTACATTTGCATGTATCCATGTGCCAAAACATAACCATTCATGCCATAACAAAATGATAGTGGAAAAACATTAATTGGATAAGTATATAGCATACTATCCCTGCCAAATGGAGCAGGATCCTTCTCAAATTTATTGTACTTCCTTTCTTGCTGCTAGGGAGACAAAACAATGATCTTAAGTTTTCTTCAAAAGTTTAAATGAGTTAGGTTCAAATATAAATTTTCTAATCAGTTTACCATCTTGGCTCTCAAATGAACTACTCTCAACTTATTTTGTTCACGTCAATCCAAATTCTTCAATTTTCCATTAAATCTCACAGCCCATGTAACCATGAAAAGAAAAATTCATACCTCCATATCAATTGTCAGCTAACATGCCTAAGGGGAATGTACTTTTGGCAGCCCCAAACAGAGTAAGCTTCCAATGAAAGTCCAATGACAAAAAATTTATGCCCAATGTGCAATTTATCAGCTAATTCTTGAATAATATGTGCTTCTTTATTTCCTGCATATAAAAAATCCAACAAAATTAAAATGTCAGCGACTCAGTGTAATACGTTATACGTCAAATAGAAAGGTGTACAACATTGATAAGAATGATAGCAGCGGTTCGGGTTGGTCTATATAAGGCGGGAAAAGTAGTTAGTGGAGTTAATTGTTTGCTTAGCTGGCTAATTAGTTAGTATAAATAGCTGATGTATAGTTAGTTTTGAGATTCATTCATTCATTTGTATCATTTCAATTTAGTAGCAGAGAGATATTCTCTCATCCAGGAGGTAGTTCCTCCAGTGTAGTCTTTTTGAAGGAATTGGGATTTCCATTCCTTGTGAGCAATAAACTCAGAGATTTCTACATACATACGTAGGGTTCTAGCACAACATAGTACATAGAAAATAACAATACTTATCAGATATCTAATTTCATAATGCACATACTTAGCATTACATGCAAATCAACAATAACACTTTTGTATTACTATGGTTTCTAATGTGGGATGATGCAGAAAGAATCCAGAATAAAGGTATATACTACATAGTTAAACCAGACAGGAGTGTGAATAAGAGAAGGGCAAGTGAATATATAAACATGAGAGAGTGGAAGATTGATACCTTTAGAACATACAAATCAATGAATGACAATGATATTGTACCTAGCTTCTTCCTTAGGAACAATAAACTCCTGGTAGGCCAAATGCCTCCCAAGTCCCATCACTGAGTTTGACATCTGATGGTAATACTATAGTTATAGATAGGTAGGCAAGTGCTACTCTGCCATAAGGTAAGATACATATATGAAAAGAAATTTATGGCAATTATTCTATAAAATCTAGACACTTGCTCTTTCTATGTTCATCAAGACTAACTCCAAAAGTAAAGCCATGGACCCTCTGAAGGACTGTGCATGCAAAAAAATTAAATTATAAAGTAGATTTAAGCATACTTCAGGACTGGGAAAACAAAGGCATATGGACGAAAGGAGAAGGACTTAAAACTTATCTCTCCAAAACACAAGAAAATTTTCACTTTAGAAGGTTGTTCCAACATATTTGATGCAGATTATTGAGAATCAAAGAATGAAATTTGATTACTTTGTTCATGTAGACCTCAAAAACAGTGTATGTAACCATTACCACTTGTCCTGTCCTTTCCTCTTTTACTCCAGAAAGATTACTACTGCTCTTCATCCAGTCTCCTTCATCTTCATATTAATATAACTATGCATGCGTGTGTATGTGTGTGCGCGCGTGCGTGCGTGTGAGATAAAGAAGGGAAGAAGAACACTTACTTTAACTAATTTTTGTAATTGAACATTGAACAGACTGTAAAATCCTTCACATTGTGCCACTTGCAACTCCAAGCCAAGTTCAGGAACATCTACACTTGCTGTATCATACTAAACCCAAAAAATATAAACAAATCTCAGACCAAGCTGATAAATCATAAAAAAGACGTATGTGTGTTTATAACTGGTGAGATAAAACATTCAGAAACCAGAGCTTTCAATTCAAACTTTCAAAACCCCAACCCTAAAAGAAATCCAAAATCAAGTCACAAAACTGCACAACTAACCAAACCAACAAAAACACAAACTAAAATCCTAATTATTAGCACAAACGCACAAATGCAGAATTGCTGAGCTCCTTAAATTCCCAACTCCAAGGAACCACAAAAGAACAATAGATTTGGTTTAACAGTAGATTACAACAACTGGAAAGATACAACTTCCAGATATGTTAAGGATTACAAAAATCAGAAAGTGACGAGCTAGTGGAATCCAAAATTACGGGTGATAATAATCACAGGATGCTCCCTTCTTACAGTGCCCACTTTCATAAAATTTACAAACACGTTGCCCTTTAGGCGGAGGCCTGTGTGAGCCTCCATTTCCAAAACCAAATACAAGTTGCTTGCTCCATGGATTTTTGCCTCTGCCAGAACCTGATTCCCTACCATGACCATGAAATGCCCGATCTCTGGGCATAGATAATCGATCACTGCCATATCTTGTGTGGCTTCCACCCAAGCTTTGAGTTACTACGGGATTGTATGAATTTGTGCTCCTATTCTCCTGCACTGCTGACTGACCCACTCCCCAACCCATGTTTACATTTCCTCGATCCATTCCACCCCATGCCAAGTTTGTATTCTCTGGCCCAGGTCTCCAAGTGGTGTTTGTAGCAATGCCCCAGGTTGCAGCGGATGGACCAATGGCTGAATTTTCCGAGCCCGATTCCCATTGATAACCTGAAGCACTAACGTTCTTTGCACCCACCTTAAGTTCAGAACTTCTTGTGGAAGATCCCTCAGATATTCTTTGATGATGATGATGAGTATCTGTTTGCCTTAACGGTTCCTCTGCTGCTGCGGACTGAGGTTGTAAGTGCAAGTCACCTGTGGTACTCAGTGCATCACCTTTACCAGCATCAAGCACTGGGCTAAGCCCATCCGCAAAACTCAGACAATCATTTTTAGAACTACCCGCCAATTCTTCACCACACTTCATGATTGAAGTGGGTGATTCCAAGCCGCCACCACCCAGTGATTCCATCGCTTCAACTTCAGCCAACAGATCAGAAACTGATTCATCAACATCAGCTATTGTGCTAAAATCAGTGGGTTCGCCAAAGATTGCTTGCCAAGTAGATGTAGTACAAGCTGGATGGGATGGGGGACTATGCAAATCAAATCCTAGCTTAAGTGGTGATGTCTTTGTCATAGAAACTTCAGCTGATGTAGTAACAACACAATTCGAAGAACTATCCAAATCAAATCCTAGCTTAAGTGGCGATGTCTTCATCATTGAAACTTCAGCTGATGTGGTAACCACACAACTGGGAGAACTATGCAAATCAAATCCTAGCTTAAGTGATGATGTATTCATAATTGAAACTTCAGTTGATGTGGTAACAACACAATTGGAAGAACTATTTACTAGAGGGCCTCTCCAGTTCTGTTCAGAAGATTGCCCTGAATTCTCTTCACTGTAAGATTGCTTTTGATAACTCTGCCCACTGTTATTCTGACCCTCAGCAGTCCTGTTCGAGCCATAATTTACATTATCTACTAGGTTTCCTTCAATCTGATGCCCTTCCTTTAATTTATCAGAAGGCACCTCCTTCAATTTCTCAAAAAAGTCCATTGAAGGCTGTGAAGGGTATGCAAGGGGCTGGTCATGCCATCCATTGCTCTTAACAGATTCATCTCTACCATCAGACTGGGTACAAGTATCATCCACCTTTTGCTCCCTGCTTTGCTTAGTAATTTGGTTGTCCGCATGAGTTTCACTCCTTGTTCCATTATTCCCACCATCCTGACTATTATCTTTACTACCCAATGTAACACTGGACCCTAAAGACAGTAGTTGGCTGTCATTTGGCAAGGAAACATTTTTCGAACACTTTCCACTGAGTGCATCAGTTAACAATATAGAGTTATCTTGTTTCTCATCTATCCTCCAAACTCTGAGATCTGGAGGGAAATGTCCACTTGCATTCCATTTATACATCTGCAACATCGAAAAAGGTCCTTGAACCTTCCCAGATGGATCTTGATAATGCCATAATTTATCATTCAAAAATTCATTAAATGATTGCTCCATCCCTATAGACTGAAGAGATGATGAAATGTCCAATGCAACACCAGATGCTTCTGATTTCACAACTACATTAGTGCTATCATTCAATGATGTATTAATACTAGGGTTGATCTGAGATTTTGCCATGCCTACATTCCTATTCGATTCACCAGCAGTAGGCAAGTCTTGTGTTTTGCATCCATCATCATTCAAGTCACTATTGCAACTTTTAGGCAAACTAGCCTCCTCCCTCTCTCTTCTGTCAAATGCAAGATATTTTGACCATATATTGCCATCTGCATATACATTATCATATTTACCATGAGAAAAGAATTGTACGGGCAGCTGCTAAATAACATGAATACCAGGTCAATGAAGTAAATTAATAATACCTTGCTTCCTTTTATCCGACTCTCCAGCATCTTCATCAGACTCAAACATTAAATCCAAATTTGGGTCAGAGTGTACCTCTGGAATTTCACCCAGCCTGCGTTGTCGTTCCTCTGGTGAGTTTAGTATCTGCAACTTCTCCACATATTCTCTAAGCGTGCAGTTTGGTCAAGGAACCTTAATCATGTATTTGTTTATTTGTTACATGAATAAATAAGACAAGAAGCTAACCACCAAGTAATGTGCAGCTTATCCACTGTGTGTAACATCCATGTTATCAATTATACGTAGTGTAAATATTTCTTGCATGCCACTTAATTAAAACCCAAAAGCCTCGCATTTCAAGATTGCAAATTCATTTTTACATTGAGCAAAGATAAGCTTAGTATGAATGAATAAATAAATTCAGTAAATAAAAATATAGTCCAACAATAATATCAGAGACAAAAGAAAAAAAGAAAGAACAATGAAATAAAAACCATGATATTTTTAAACATGTAGCTTTCTATGCTTCCATAGAAAGCTTGCTTAATAGTTTAATCCACATAAACTTGTATGTATTCAGAGCAGAATTTTAACCTATGTGTGATGGAAAGTTTCAGAACCAAACTATGCACTACTAATGCTCATAGTTCAGCATATTGGGGGAAAAAGGAACAAGGGGGTAAACTAAAAAATGGTAAAGGATATTCTTTTCTATGCCCCTTTTCGCTTGCTCTATCACGAAGATGATTAAGCCGCAATATCTCAGCTTCCAGCAACTAAATCAAGAAAGAAGCACAATGCTTAGACTTGGTGCCAAAGAGAGAATAACCAAAATCTAAAGAATGAACATGCTTGAATGCATATATTAATCTCATAAGAGCATTGCCCCTTTCAACCAACCAATTTCACCAAAATTTGCATATTGAATGCATATGGCTATTACTAATTTGCAGATAAAAAGCATGTCATTCAAACCATTTATTTAGATGTGGGTGGGTATAGTTAAGCTGAGTGACACATTTGGTACCCGATTGGCATGATCCTGATACATTTCCAATGCATTTAGAGTTTGCTTTATAACTGAAATGAGCATTGGTCATGACATTTCTTTTTACGTACCAGATAAAAAAAAAAAAAGGAAAGGAACTTACATCATTAGCTCTCATTGCTTGGAGTGTCAATGCTTTGTCCATAATCTCTCCCTGCAACCAGCAAAAAAGTGTTTTCATTTAACTCAAGTAAATTAGGGGACAAAATATGGAAGTTGACATCATATACACACTAACCACAGTCAATCTCTTCGAGAGCCCATATTTTATACTTTGACGCAATCGCTTGCATTCATCCTAGAAACAGAATCAATACATTAAACATTAGCAAACACCTTTCAAAGAAAATAACTCTTACACATTGTAGAGATTTCACAAACATTAATACAATCAAAGTAATGTCACATTCACCTCCGAGAACTCCTGATTTGAAATCTCATCTATTGGTATTAACTCCTTCCTGTTTAAGTTTAAAATTTCAAGCACAATATCAGTTGTCCTGGTGCCAATTTTGTATGGTTCAGTAGCCCTGCTTGTACCTGCCCAAATAGTCCACAACACCAATTTCAAATCACGTGCATTTTACAACGAGTGATATTCACCGAGTATTGGATTTTGTAAAAGTTCATATACCTACAACTTGGACGAGCCTATACATCTCTTGTTTTTTATCACTGCTAGATATTTTTATCCGTACAAATGAACCAACAACCTTGTCATGAATCTTTTCGACATCTTCAATTAGATTCTCCATCAAACTTCTCCGCAAGTACATCAAATTAATGTTGTGAGCATTTATTGCAGCATATGCATCTGGATTATTTGGTGGCAATATTTTACATTTCTTATCACTGACTAATGCGAACTGTTTGTTGTTATTGTCAATTGTGTTTGCTTCGCTAGCAAAAGCATCAATAATTCCAGCTTTCAAAGTATCTTCTGCAGGGCTATCGTCCTTTATGAGAAAGTGGGATTCGAGGAGCTTTAGCATTTCAATGTGGCCAACACGTGATCTTCCAAACAACTTCATTAGCCTAGGGTCGCAAACAATTTGGCACTTCTGCTGGGGGTCACGAAGATTGTTTTTCTTCACATACTCTAGCAAGAGATTCTGGACATCAAATTGAGACAGGAGAGATGTATGACCATTTTTCATATGTGCAACAAACTCTAGAAGATCCTTTGATGCCCATTTTGAGCATTCTGGCAAAGAGACACTGTGATCACTAGTTGAGGTTATCTGATCAAAGCAATCCCCCTTACTAAGAAGCTTTTGTTGTCTCGTAGACTTCTTGTTTTTCAAATTATTTGATTCTATGTCAATACAGGAGTTATCTGAACCTTTGTCATCTTTAAGAGAATGAATTTCACGGGGAGGTTGAACCTTACTACTCAATAGAGAAACACCACTCCATGGATGTCTAGCTCGGAGGAGCTCATCAAACGTTAAAGATAGCTGCCCTTTCAATAACACCCAATACACCTTGAAAAGATACTCCCAGCTGCTTTTGTCATCAAAATCCACTTCACACTGTAAAAGTTGTACAAGGAAAGAAAATGATAAAAATTAGACTATCATGTTGACACTTATCATTTAACTCAACATCAACTAGCCTTCCCCTGAATCTCCCTATCCTGGCACGCAGAAGAGAGATCAAGGGAGAGAGCGGGAGAAGAACTCGTGTGACCCACATAGATAAAAAAGTTTAGCGTACCGTTTCCTTATTTCCCTGGGCACTATTCTCAATCAGCATTATCGTTCTCATGCATATTCCACACAAACCTTTATTTCCTCTGACACAGACAAAATCAGCATATTGTGTACATCCCTTGCACACAGAATACGTACAAGTATAGCACATAAAATGGGCCGCTTTCTGACAAAAACTACAAATGTGCCAACCTGAGTGATGCAAAAATGAATATCTATTAAAGAGAAGCCACTCCAATTAATGCATACTAAAATATTAGAATCCAAAACAAACAGAGGTGATTGACTTCCCGAAAAATAACGTCTGAATGTTCACTAATTGGTAAATGCAATAACTACAAGACATCAATTAACATCCAAAACAAACAGAAGATTGAGTTCTCAAAACCAAGCAGGATGATAATTACAAAACAAGGCTTCAATTAAACTTGATATTAATAGATGAACAGAATGGGAAAAAAGAAATTGAAATGGATTCCAAACAGTATCTAGGGCTAGATAGCAAAATTAAAACTCACTTGCATGTCAATAATGGTGTTCCAACTTTCAAGAAATTGACACAAACACATTAAGAAGGTAGTTAAAGAAGCAAACATACCGCAATTCCATTTGGCCTTTGAACGAAAGAAGGCATCGTCTCGCTTAATACACGCAGGATGATACGCTTTAGGGCAATCCCTAGAATCAGAAAAAACGAAACAGAGACAGAAAAAAAAAATAAATACAGAAAAATTGCAAATTATTACGCCTAAGTAACACACACAAAAACCAAAACCACAATCGAAATTGAGTTGAGTTCACAAAAAAAAAAACAACAACTCGATTTTTGCTTTACACATAATACAGTAAAAAATGAAGTCCCAGATTTTCGTTCTACTACAAACCAAAAATATCGGAAAAAGAAAAACCATTGACTCACCGGCGATCACAGAGAACGAGGCTTCCACCATCGAAGCATATGAAACACACATCCTCTTCCTCACTCTTCTGCCTTGACGGAGGAGGAAGCGCCGTCGTTTTAGGAGCTCCCTTCGCCGGACGACCGCGCTTCCTCTTCAGCCCAACGCTGTCTGCAGCCACCGCGACCTCCGGACCAGCGACGCAGCAGCTGTCCCTTCTCTCCGCCACTTCAGCATCTCCGGCCACCGCGACGGGGACTCCGACAAGCTTCGAATCCTCTGAAACCTTAACCTCCGCCATGGCAGCTGCCTCCCCGCAGTCTCCGGCAGCAGCGTTTGGGGTTTGCTGCTGCTGTTGGTGCAGTGGTTGGTCCATAGGGTCAATCGAATCGGGTCAAATCGGAAAGAGAGTGTGAATTCTCTTAAACAGTTGTATTATTCCAAAAGGTTAGCATGGTAGTCTCTTTTTATGGGTAAAAAAATGGCAGTATGCTTGCACAATTACAAATTTATCCTTCATTCAGTTTCTAATTTCAAATCAAACACTCAAACCCATCGACCTTTCTCTCTCTTCATCCATCCTCACACTCACCACTATTGCGCGTCTTCGCTGCTATCTCTGCTCAGACCTCGACTTCCTTAAAGAACCGATGGCATGGTGGTTTTGAGCTTCCATGTCGACATCGCGAGATGATCTTGACGGTGGTTCACGGTGGCGTTACTGTGAGTGATTCAGGGATGAAAGGGATGGCGTCGTGGCGATGACGATGGTGGTGGGTGTTATGATGAAGAAAGGTGGATTCTGGTTTATAGATAGACAAAGGTCGAAGCAGGGGTAAATTTGACATTTCAAAATTGTATTAAACTTTTTAAAGTAAATAAATTTATTTGATTTATTGAATCTGATCCACTCCTTTCTTGTAAAATTAAATCTAATGGTGTAAAAAGGGACAACAGGACCAACCTTTATTGGTTTTTTCACTTTCTCAGACCATTAGCACTGTTTTAGCTTTTTCTTCTTTTTGTGAACATAGCAGAAGAAGAAAGAGAGTACCCAAGAGAGTCACGGTCCTATCTTCTGCTGGAGATTTCAAAAGGAAGAAGAAACACTATGGCGTTTGGGCTTCGGAGTCTCGAATACGACCCGCAACTATCGCACGCTGAATCGACAAGATGTGATTCTGACTGACGCGAATCGGACGATTCCAGCGACGATTCAGCCAGTATTCCGATTCATCATGGCGATTTGAATCGGACGTGAGTGATTCCGTGTAATTGAATATTATAATATGAGTAGCACAAGAAAGTACAAGTGATTATATAATGGATTATTCATATTTGTGAGATAATCTAATCTAACTGGATTCACCGTTATTAGAGATTTATCTCTTGTCTCAAATAAATTAGTATATTTGGAAGGATAAAAAATGATTAAGTAATTAATTTTATGATATCTGTGAACAAGTTTGAGCATAATTGATGTGAAGATGTGACCTATTTTATATAAATGGTTGGTTTGACTAGTGGTTTATGGATTACTTAGAAGGATTACCATTGAACTTTATGTTGTCAATAAAGCACGCCTATTCTATGGGTTGATCGATGTATTATGTTTCTTAATGCATAGTGGAACTTCATAAAGGCTCCTCCACTACTATGGTGGAGAGAGACCTGAGGAATTTTTATACAATGGGCCAGGAAATTAAACACACGAGATAAGGAAATGTTAAATTGTGTGCTACTGCTTAAATAATCTTTCACCAGAATCTTACAATTCAATGTTTTAATCAAGTGAGGTAGGTTAACAAGTTGGAAGTTTTTGATAGATGAGATGAAAGGATGTGGCTACGTGTATATGCATGATTTTTATCATCTATAGATTAATGAGGAAGATGTTTTATCAAACACAAAGAAAAAAAATCAAGTCACAAACTTGCAAATTATCATTCACTAATGTCTTACTAAATATAAAAAGAGGGGTTAATTTTATAGAAATTACTAACTAGTACTATTGTTGCTGTCACATTTGCTAATGATGTATTAATATTTTAGTATAAATCAACATCAAATTCATAATTTAGAGTCACAACTTAATAAGCACATGTAATTCCGTGTCCAATCACATATACAAGTCATAAATTTTAGTATTTGTTGCATGATATACACTACTCGCCACTCATCTTATTGTATTGCATAAGCATAAGATATGGTAAACTAACATTGCAAAGTTAAAAGTGATTAGTTTTAAATAAAACTACTTGTCTGTACATTCCTTGGACTCGGGCATAATTTTTTTTCTCTCATTTTTTACTTAATTTTCAAAATAGTTGGTTTGGAACTTGGGTTACGAAATTATATCACCGACTCTTAGAATAGAAAAAAAAAAGACAATGGACACTGAATGATGGCCGACGATGGGTGGACAACGGCGGCAGACAGCTGGCAACGCGCCATGGGTGGCAACCGATGAATAATCAGAGGCAAATTGTTGGTGACAGCTGACAGGGTATTGAAATTGTAAGTAAAAATATTTCATTTTTATAACATCCACAATTAGAGTTAAGAGTAGCTTGTAGCATTTTATTAATTTCAAACAATTAAAGATTTTATGATGTTATTTAGTTAATTTTTATTTTGTATGCCTTTTTAAATAATGGAGATGTATCAAGTGAGAGGGATGCGAGTTAAATGAATAAAATTGAACCATTGGTTCTTACTGAATGATAAAGATTATAACATATAATCATGTGACTTTTTTAATCTTGACCATTCAAATAAGATTCAATAGTCCAAATTTATTCCTGTTACTTTCATCTCTCTCTTCTTGATATCTCCCCTTAAATAATGAATGTAAAAAATAATTATACTTATTAATTAATGTGACATTATATAATTAAATAATAGTATAAAATTATTTCATATTATCAGTCTATTATAATTAAACTCTATTAAATTAGAATTTTATCATATATATGAAAATTTATCAACATCTATGTCAATAAAATTATATCCACCATTAGATAGAATCTAGGTCACATTCAAGTAGATAACAATATAGGTAAACATCAAATAAACTTTTAAATTTAAAAATGTAAATCAAATTATTAATAAAAGGTAAATTTGAAAATCAAAATTGGAGGATCCCTTTATTATGGTATAAATGTATAGAGTACAAGCCATATAATTCATTATAAGATTATAGCAAATTCAAACTTTAAATTTTTCATAAAATAAGTAAATTGCTATCTTTTTATTAGTTACATTGTAAACACTATCCGTGAATTATAATCAATCTCTTTATAACTAGCATGTCATATTATTAGTACCATAAATATAATTAAATTTTATCTTCACTGTATGAAAAGTAATAAAATTGAGTAAACATTCGTAAACAAATTTTTCAATGTTTACTAATGATGTATTGATTCATCATCAAATCATCTAACTTAATTACTCGTAAACTAAATAATTTCACAACAAACAAATAGGTGCACATATTGATTTATATGGTGAATACATCAAAATTAAATCATAAATGCTTGAAGAACAACATTTTTCCTATCAAAATAGTCGATAAAGTCCATTTTAACACTTTTGACCCAAATAGTATTATTAACCATGTGTATTTTTTTCAATAAGTTGAGTGATTTAGGCTCAATTTCCTATTGTTGGCTATTTTGACTGGTTTTTTTTGTTGTGTCTCTGGCCATGCTCAAATTAAATTTAATTATACAAGAGTATTGTTAATATACAATAAAGATAGTAAAAAAATCCAATATTTTATAGCTAACATGTAATACATAATGTACACAACATATATTATATAATGTACATAACATATATTATATATTATACATACTATATATATCGAAGACATTTGTTAAGGAAATTAAAAAGGACAAGTTTTAAAAAAATTAGAATAAATCCATTTTATAGAACGTATTAAATTACATATTTTCAAAGTGAATCCTTAATAATAATAATAAGCAAAATCGATAATAAATCTACCAATGAAGTTATATTTTAGTTTTCATAAGATGAATCAACCATGGTCATGGGAGGGAATATTCCAATGAGCCTGGAGAGGGGGCCTGGCTTTGCCCGTGGCTGGTTTGACTGATTGAAAAACGAAAGCAACAAAAGACGTTCGGTGGCGTGCGAGAGGGGAAACCGTTTTCTCATATTTCTCTTCCGTATCGTTTTGCGTTTCAATCTAAGAACCCCAAACAAAAACAAAAAAGGGTAAGAGACGAAAAGCTTTCTCAACACAACCCCCAAAATCCCATTGAATTCAATCGCAATTCAATTCAAGGACTTAATCGGCGTGCGTGTAATTTGTCTTCCATCACCGAAAGTAACGGAATTAATTTCCCCATAACTGCCCCCAGAAACCCCCAAAATACCCCTTACTTTCCATCCAATCCAAACCCCTCTTTCATATCCAACTATGTTGCAGAGACCCAGACGGCGATGCGAAGGCACTGCTATGGGCGCCATCGTTCTCGATCTCCGTCCCGGTCTCGGAATCGGACCCTTCTCCCTCGGTATTTTCCTATCCCGGTTCGCTTATTATTATTTTTTGCTTGATGCTTTTAGTTACGATTTCGTGTTTGATTCTCAGTTCGCGAATTGTAAGAAGGTTCAAATCGATTATCGGATTTTCACTTCAATTGATCGAGTCGGGTTTCCGTATTACATTATAGTAGCGGTTGTTTATTTGCTCGATTATTATGTAGACCTAGGTTTAAGGTTTATGCCATATTATTGTTAGTAGTTTTTTGATCGATTAGGTTTTAGCTTTGCTTAGCATCAATACGGTAGTTCAGCTTGTTTGATAATTCGGGGCACTGTTGAATCCGATTTTGTTGCTTGGAGTATCTTGTGTTGTTGTGAGCTTTTTTTTACTGTGGTTAATGCTGACTTAGTTGTTACTTTTTATTGGCGATGTTCAAGGGATGCCGATAAGTGAAGCATTTGCTCAGATAGAGCAGCAACCAAACATTTACGATGTGGTGCATGTCAAGTATTATGATGAGGTTTGTTAAATTTGTTTATGACCTTATGTTCTTGTCCTCTGTGCTGTGTATTGATGTTTAAACTCTAAACTCCTGCAAATACTGGAGTTTATTTGATTTTGTTGACCTTCCAGAATGTTTTGGGCGGATTATAATCCTAGGGATTTGCGTCAGTGAGGCATCTGCTGTTTTATTTTCATAATAGTCTTAATTGTATTTTGCTCTTATGCGTATGCAGGAACCCCTGAAGTTGGATATCGTTATAAGCTTTCCAGACCATGGCTTTCACCTTCGATTTGATCCTTGGTCACAGGTATTGTGTTTTTTTAATATTGTTGTTATTTTGCTTCCATATTAGTCCTCAAGTTTGTGTGTGTAGTTTGGTTATTTGGAGAGGTACAGAGGAGATGCCATGGCTCAGTTAGTGAAATTTTCGTCTATTGTGCCTTTAATAGGAAGTTTGAGTGCTTGACTAGCTAGTACTGCAAAGTTGCAAATTATTAGATGGGAGCTATCATTATTGCTTTAATTTCTATAAAAGGGGATCTCCTTAATCATGATTAAAATTCAAAACATGGTTAAATTAGTTGGATATATATTTGAAAATGCAATTTCACAAAGTATGTGAATAATTCCAGCAGAATATTAGTGACTCCTTTGTTTGTTCCCACGCTTTCAATCCTTTAAAGCTGTTGGATTGCTTTTGTTTATTACTACCCTACTTGATAAGATGAATCTGTCGTGACATAATTTTCCAATGTTATTTTAGAGACTGCGCCTTATTGAAATATATGACGTAAAGCGGCTTCAAATGCGTTACTCCACTTCCCTGATTGGGTGAGTCTGTGAGCTTATAATTTTAGTAACTATGCATCAAAGACCTTAATTAATTTATTGATTATCTCTTGAACTTTTAGTGGACCATCGACGCTGGCTACTTTTGTTGCTGTATATGCACTGTTTGGGCCCACATATCCTGGAATTTTCGATAAGGATAGAGGCATATACACACTATTCTACCCGGTATGTATCTGAGATGTCGAATGCTTAATTATTGCTATTTACTTTTGTCTTAGAGCTTCATACTAAGATCATCTCATTGATATTTTCCTTGGTTTGGTGTTTAGGGGCTTTCCTTTGCATTTCCTATTCCAAGTCAGTATACAGATTGCTGTCATGATGGAGGAGGTATATATTATATCATCTTGAAATTGAAATCTTGTGTTTTTTTTCTTATTATAGTTAATTAACTTTGTCCTGTATCCGTTATGAAAGTGGAATTGCCATTGGAGTTTCCGGACGGCACTACACCTGTTACATGCCGTGTTTCTATATATGATAGTTCCTCTGGTAAGAAAGTTGGTGTGGGTTCCTTAATGGATAAGGCTTCTGCTCCTCCATTACCTGCTGGTAGCATTTACATGGAAGAGGTTCATGTTAAGGTTTGGGCTCTTTAAGTCCTATATCTGTTCGGGTTTTTGCTTATTTAGGATAAGCACTCTTGGATGGCTTCATTTTAGACAAACTTTCTACCCTATTTGGCAAGTTGCCTGTATTGGCATCTTATTCAGCTCTTTCTTTGATATATAGTTGGGAGAAGAATTGTACTTCACTGTTGGCTCTCAACACATTCCTTTTGGTGCATCTCCACAGGTAAGGTGTATGTTACATACAATTGAGGTCATTGGAGCTATATGCTAATGCTTTGATTGGATTATATCACTGAGCTTTCTATCTCTTCCTTTGTCAACTTCCACCTAATTTCTTTTTTTTTCTCCAAATTAAAGTGTATGTTGTACTTCCTGTTTCTGCAGGATGTATGGACTGAGCTAGGTCGTCCCTGTGGCGTTCATCAAAAGCAGGTACCGTAAATCTCTAATTCTTAATATAAGTGATTATTTTGTAGTTACAAAACTGCTTGAATAAGTATTGTTTGTGGTTCCTGGCTCTTAATCCTGCAGGTAGATCAAATGGTTATCCATTCTGCCTCAGATCTTCGGCCAAGGACAACTCTTTGTGGAGATTATTTCTATAATTATTTTACTCGTGGTCTGGACATTTTATTTGACGGGCAGGTTTGCACCTTACCTCATGCTTTGGTTTCTACTTTCTATCCATTCTGACACAATTGACAGTGGAATTTCCTACTTGTATTTTCAGACTCACAAAATCAAAAAGTTTGTGCTACATACCAACTACCCTGGTCATGCTGACTTCAATTCATACATTAAGTGCAACTTTGCTATCTATGGCTCAGATTGTAAGCAATTTTGTATTTACTTGCAGTATTTTGATTGGTCCTGATGTAGCTGTTATGCATAAATTTGTTTTGTGGAAAAAAAAGAAAGATAAAATCATCTCTTTCGTTTCCAGCAGCTGGAGGATCTTTTCAGGAAGTAAATAACGGCAAGCAGAGGTCTATTACACCTAGCACAAAGTGGGAACAAGTAAAGGTGATATTCTAGTCCTACCAAATTTTGTCTGTATGGTTGCCCTTATATTGATGTTTCATGGTGAACCATCTTTGGTTTGAGTTGTGGAGGACCACCTTTTCTTTACCTGAACTGTATTTTAATTTGATTTGGGGAAGAAAAACCAATGGTGCAGACTGATTAGTTTTGATTTGGATTTCTTGTAATGATTAATAATAGAAGTTTTTCTTGAATAAAATAGTTTTTGGTTGATTCTTTTAGGAAATACTTGGGGATTGTGGGCGAGCTGCCATTCAAACTCAAGGTTCTGCAAGTAATCCTTTTGGTTCTACTCTTGTATATGGTTATCAAAATATTGCCTTTGAGGTGCGTCATTCTTTATGCTTACAGTGCACTGCTTATTCAATGGTTTAGTCCTCTTTGAGAGACTGCTAATGTATACTCTGATAGCAGGTGATGAAGAATGGTTATATTGCAACCATAACTCTCTTCCAGTCATGATAATGGTACAATTCTATTTTTATTTTTGTGTTCCTCAATGTGAATGTGCCCTTTGTTTAGACAGCAAATAGAACCTTTCAATCATGAAAATTCAAGCTAATTGCTAAACTTTTAATTTTTTTGTTAGGTTTTTTTATTAAGATGTTAGTCTTGATAGTATTGCTATTTCTTTTTTAAATATAACCTCTACATGAAAACTTTTTATTGGGTCGGGGGGTCCTCATTGCGACGACATACACAGACATCTACTGACTACTGATTTAGTAATTAGGTTGTATATGGGAAGCAGATGTGGTTACCCATTTGACTTGTTGTGTGGATGAAAAAGTGGCCAAATCAGCCCATTTGCTCCCTCCTATAAGCATGTGGCTGATTTGAGGTGAAATATCATGTGCTGGTCATGTGATTCTTTTTGGGAGAAGGAAACAGATCATTTGGCCTCTTATTATGCAGACAAGTTGGTTCCCACATCAGTACTGAATGAATGGATGTCTAACAAATTTGGTCATCCATTTTGAAACTTCTAAACCACTAAGGACTGATTTAAATGGTGTGAAAACCTCTAAGGAACAACATTAAGTAAATTATTTACTAACTATAGATAGTGGTAAATCCTTTGCATATTGCAACTTGCAAGGGCCTTTTTGGTTAACTCTTGTGTTGTTTTAGGGTTTCTCAAGCCTGGTTATGGAACTTCACAACGAGTGGCAGCCTTGGTTTACAAGTTAAAATGTATAGACAGATTGTTCAGCTGTCATCATCATCATCGTGGAATGGAGCTATGACAATTGTACAGCTATGTAATAAATTGTACATATCAAAATCCTGTAATCTCATGTAATTTTATAACTTTTACGCCTTGCACAAAGCTAATATAATGAATTTATATAGCATTACTTGTCAGATAATTTCACATTGTGATATCGGTTAATTTCACATTGTAATCTCAACGACCTTGTTTCTTTCCTCTTCATTGATCTCTCTTCCCTGATCAAATATGCCTGCGTTATGCAATCAAGCTAGTGAAATATTTTTTAATTTTGAATTTTCCTTCTTCTCCAATTAAGTATTCTATTATAATCTAAATTCACATGCCACGGTATAATTCATCTCGATAATTTATTTGATAGTTTAGATCATTTACATTTTTCGTCTAAAGTATGGTTTTGTAAAATAAAGCAGCACCTTGATTAGGTGTGAGAAAAAAATAACATGATTAAATGATAACGCTCATCAGGTGGTAGGTTATTGATTCTTTCATAGCTTTTTGCACCGCTAAGAAGTGTTGGTTCAAAGTGGTAAACATAACAGATGATTTCTTGTAGAAGGATACCAATCAGACTATGTTAAGCCCTTTTAGTTAAGAGAATCACGTTTGAAATATTTCTGTTCCAAAGAAAGCTGAATTGGGTGTGTATTCGTCAAGTATTTCTGGAAAAAAAAGCGAGAATGAAGCATATTTATCAATCATATTAAGTTGCGTGTCTAAAATGAAGAGGAAACTAGAATTCCAAGCATAGGAAAACACTGAAAACCAGTGAAAGTGATCACTACCAGCACTATTACATCATATACACCTACAAAAAAGGACACAACCAATTCATAGTGATGGATGGACCCATACGCATGATAAAGAAAATTAATAACTAAAATCTCCTGCACGAGGGAGTTTAAGGACCCACAATTACATAGAACCATGTCCTTTTGGGTCATTTGATTTGAGACTCTCCACCATATATAGCTCTTCAAATTGGTAGATCTTTTGGTCCATTTCATTCAAAACACCGAGTTTTCAGTGTCTGGAAGTTGCAACTTGCATGAGCACTAGGTATTTTACATAATAACCGTCGATTATTTAGAGGCTGTGAGAACTTTGCTCAAGAAATTTAATTTCTAGACAACACATAGACATAGTGACAAAATGAAATATGAAATATGTGAAGCTGTGAACACAGTACATATTAGTAACATATTCATTCATGTCAGGTCCTCTAGAGGATTCCAATCCAATCCCATATGATCATCATATTATTATAATAACTTTCGGTAATCATAAGTTTACAGTTAGCACAAATACTGACTATATAATTTTTGCCCCCAAGTAAGAACAACATTGATGGCATAGAAATGCAGATCATCTTTTCATTGTAGCTAGTTATAGTTACATGTTTTTAATCTAATTAAACCATTGGAGTTACTAGACCCAATAGTCTACCCTGGAGATGAACTTTTTTTTTTAGCAAAGACAATCATGTTCGAATATTTAAAATTCTGTAGGGGTATAATTCACCCGAGATCGATTATCACATATGCAGAAATTGAACCCAAGACAACTAGTTAAGGAGACAAACATTTGTCACACTAATCGATTATGTAATGATAAAGTTGAGACATCTTATTTAAAAAGAATAAGTACTAGATCACTTAAACCAATCAAGCCCTTTCATCACTCGAATAACAAGTATCCCGACACCAAGACAAAGTTATCACCATCACCACCAGTTAGCCGTTGATTAGCCTGTGAATTACAACCTCAAATTAATGTAACATAATATCTTCCTCTCCTGTCAAAGGCTACACAACATTAATAACATCACACTATAAATAGAACCAACTAGTAGGCAAGACAATGTAGTACAGAACATATCAAGAGCCACTGATAGGCAGAGAAAACTTATCACTATAACTTCCAAAACACCAAAGTGTTCATATCAGACAGACTACATAAAGTTTTTGACAGATTAAAATGGCCAATGCTTGTGCCCTCAAATCAGCACCTGTTCTAAACAAGTTTGAATGGCTTCAGGGTAGGACCCTTTGTTTGCCTAAGGTCTCCATGGTCAGGTGCCAACCTGTTGCACCCTCATCACTCACTGTTAGTGCTGGCTCTTACTCTGATGAGCTTGTCAAAACCGCGGTATGTTGTGCCTATTGTCACAGCTTTCTCAGCTACTACTAATCTACTATGACTTGTTTGGTTTGAATTATTTCCAGTAGAAAAGGAAGAATTTGGCTTTATGAAGTATGTTTGTTTAACTAATAGTTGCTTCACCACAAGACTTAGCTCTTGGTAGCTAATTAGAAGTTTGATCTTGACGGTGTGTACGAAGAGAGTCTTGTAACTAGAGGCAAACCACAACATATGAACTCTACACCTTGAGGACATTAGTCACTGATTCTGGCGATTGGTTCACGGCAGAAATATAGTTGCTTCTACCAAAAGTTCTTCAGGAAGACAGATTATTCTCTTTCTTCTGTCGAGAACAATTCAAAACAAACAAGCCATATAATTGCCAAGTATAACTTTTTTTGTACTTACTCTAAACCCCACCAATAAGATAACTGAATCGCATTTGGGGAACTGCAAGAGGATATAAAATACACATAACACAGCAAATGAAACGAACATATAAACTCATAGAACATTTGGCACTATAATAAGGAAATAAAATGCATCCCAACTGAAAGATATCACAAATCTAATAAGACAGTCATGGAAAATAGGCCATGGTTTGACATAGAGTTGAAAGTTGAAACTATTGTGTTTGCAGAAAACAATAGCATCACCAGGGCGTGGAATCTTGGCCATGGATGAGTCAAACGCAACATGCGGAAAGCGCCTAGCCTCAATTGGACTAGAGAACACTGAGGCTAATCGCCAAGCATACAGAACACTGCTTGTCACTGCTCCTGGCTTAGGCCAATACATCTCTGGAGCAATCCTCTTTGAGGAGACATTGTATCAGTCCACAACTGAAGGCAAGAAGATGGTTGATGTGCTTGCTGAGCAGAACATTGTACCTGGCATCAAAGTTGACAAGGTATGCCAAATGTTATGAAAAGACTTATAGTTATGACTTATGAGTTTAGTCAGCAAATTATTTGGTTTAGAGAAAAAAAGAGATAAAAAGGTTAAAAATGCAGGATGGTTTTAAATTGCGGTCTGCAGATGCAATAAGTGATTGTGGCAGTAGTGGTACTAGCTGCATTTTTCTACACTACAATTTTCGATTGCAGCTGCAATTTAAAACCATTCAACGGAATAATATATATGTGAAATTTCTTATGGTGAGCAATGCAGGGTCTGGTTCCATTGCCTGGCTCAAATGGAGAGTCATGGTGCCAAGGTCTTGATGGCCTTGCTTCCCGCTCTGCTGCTTACTACCAACAAGGAGCTCGTTTTGCAAAATGGTATGTGACTTGGATTCTAAAACATTTGAATCTTCTTTCTTTGTGTACTGATCAAGTTTGCTTGGGTTGTTGGTTACTTTTTATCTGATAAATTCAGTTCCACTTTTGTTGTAACTGTGTAGGCGTACTGTTGTTAGCATCCCCAATGGCCCATCTGCATTGGCTGTAAAAGAAGCAGCTTGGGGTCTAGCTCGATACGCCGCCATATCCCAGGTAAACATGGCCTTGTTTATGGAAAGATGCTATAGAGCAAGAAATTTTGTCAGAATTTAGATAACAGAATCCGCCATTTCTTTCTGACCAAGCAACTATACATGATCTTTTGCAGGACAATGGGTTGGTACCAATAGTTGAACCTGAGATACTGCTTGATGGTGATCATGGGATTGAAAGGACTTTTGAAGTGGCAAAGAAGGTGTGGGCTCAGGTGTTCTTCTACCTAGCAGAGAACAATGTCATGTTTGAAGGGATCCTCCTCAAACCCAGCATGGTCACTCCTGGTGCTGAGTCTAAGGACAAGGCCACCCCTCAACAAGTTGCTGACTTCACACTCAGACTTCTTCGCCAAAGAATCCCTCCGGCCGTCCCAGGAATCATGGTTAGCACCTCCCATTAAAATTTTGAACATCAATTTAGTCATGGAATGTGCATTTAAACATCAATTTGGTCGTCGAGAACCAAATTGATGTAAAATTTCTCAAAAGAACTAATTTGATGTTGTGTATATCTTCTGAGGACTAATTTCGAACATTTCTCCGCATAAAAATTGTTTTCTGATATTCGTGCATTGTTGGTTGCCAGTTCTTGTCTGGAGGGCAATCTGAGGTGGAAGCTACCCTGAACTTGAATGCAATGAACCAAGCTCCAAATCCATGGCACGTTTCATTCTCATATGCAAGGGCACTTCAGAACACGTGCCTCAAGAAATGGGGTGGTAGACCAGAGAACGTGAAGGAGGCTCAAGATGCTTTGCTTATTCGTGCAAAGGCCAATTCTCTTGCTCAGCTAGGAAAGTACACTGGTGAGGGAGAGTCTGAGGAGTCCAAACAAGGAATGTTCGTTAAGGGCTATGTTTACTAAGTGTGTGTGCAAAGGTTGTTTGAGAAAATGAATGTGAGAAATGTTGGAATACCTTATGTTCTTTGTAATTAATTAATGAAGCGATGAAACATTGCCCTGCTGTTTCCAATACTACTGCTTATATAAACAGTGATTGTTCAGTTAAGTTAAATATTACTAGATAATAACTTAATAGCTTGATCAATAATCATAGCCTAATCTCTACATTGAATAAAAATGACACCTTTATAATCAATTAATACAAAAAAGGTGCTATGGATCTTTTGACTTCTGTATTTAACTGGGGCTAAATTGTGGAAAAGTTCATTAAAAACACATTGGTGATGTACTGACGACCAAATCTTTGTCTTAATGACTCAACCTATCATCCATATATAGGAAGCATTAATATAACATTAAAAGAATAATGAATAATAAAAAAAGACAGTCCGGACCACACTAAAAGAGTATATTATAAGCAGTTTGACCTAACAAAAATATGATTTTTTATGGCTTCAACCCGTGACTTGAGGTAAATATATATATATAGTGGTAGCTAAAGATTTGTGTCCCTGGAGATTTCATCAGTGTCACATGTGACATGACATGTATGGGAAAGTAATATAAGGCGATGGAGAGGCAAACTAGATAAAATATGTATAAGGATTTGGTATTATTGGAAGTGTTTTTGTTTGGTCAGTTTATACAAAGGTGATTCACATGACAACAATATACATCACGGAGTTGGTTATACCAGAAATCATGGTATGTTCTATGTTGGTCCAACATTAGGTACTTTGTGAATACTGATGATCATCATATATAACTCCTGCTCGAGTCCTGGCACTCAGAGAGCCACAAATCCATATGCTCTATGATCTTTTGCCTAACTTTGTGGACTGCATCAGGGGAGGTGCAGTTCTTCTCATTACCTGAAAAGAAATTTCACACTCACATGATTTGAATGTTGCTTTATTCCAATAACTTATCATTGTTACTATTGAAAAAATTAATTTTGTTATTTTTGGTAAGCACGAAAGAAGGAATCATTGGGATCCCTCAATTGAAATACTGATAACAACCCAAAGTTTAATGCTACAAGTTACAGGCTCAAGAGCGGCGGTGTAAAACATTTGGAAGTGACATTATTCATTGAAATTCAAGAACTATGCGTACCTTCAATGTTTAAAGGAGATTGAGGACAACCTCGGAAGTCAGTTCCATGGCCGCAATTAGAACACGTGATTATGTAGGAAGGCACTGAAAAGTTTAATAATCATAATTAGGTAGAAAGCTAACGCAATTAGAACACGAGTTTGATGGAATGAATAAACAATGCTAATAGTTCAAATCGATGAAGTTCTAACTCACAATCAGGGGATGAAGTTTGTTTCGATGCACGACGCCAAGGATCCTGTGAACCATTTGTAAATATTATTTTCGTACCTGCACATGAACATTACATTAGTATACATGAAATATTCAAGATAGATAGTATAGTATTATATCCAGACTAAAACCATTAATAAAAAGTAAAATGCTGTAAAGAAGTCTTAGGAGATGGGTTTCTTTAATAATTCCCTCATGATAGTAAGTATATACAATGGATTAGGAGAAAAAAAAAAAAGTAAGATTCCAGGTAGGAAAATGATTTATAAATTATTGCACAAAATGACACATTCAAGCAGAGGAAAGTTTCTAACCAGCAATTTTTGTGCCTCCATAATATATATTAGTGGAATCAACATCAGGAAAGATGCCCTCTCCAAAGACATTTTTGCAAAGGTCCAAATGGTATCTGCAATATTTAAGAAACCAATTCATATAAGTTTACAAGATAATGATGAAAAATGTGCGAACAAAAGGAATATTAAAAACATGGAGTAATAGTGATACACAAAAATGAGGAAAGGAATATTTCCAACAAAGAAGTATACAAAGTTAACTGTAGAGTTAGGGAGATTGCCTTGTGTCAACTTTTGAGGAGCGTACACTGTCATTTGAGGGAGCCACCTGAAAATATGCTACTTCAGTGCAAACTTGGAACCACCATAGTCTATCAGAACTGTTTTCATCACTAACATCAGTTTTTTTCAAGTAATTCTGGTTATATGATTGTACGCTACCACCGTAATATTCTTTGACATATTTGGCGTAAGCATCCTGCAAATGAATGTAAAATTTAATGAAAACAATGGTACTGACATAATAACACTAATATTTAAGCGAATGATTCAATTGATAAAAAAAGTAAAGCGAGAAAAACAAATAATTTCGAATACCCTTAAATAATAAGATACATGATTCCGACAAAGATAAAAACCAAAAAAAAAGTTTGACTTGCTCCTCAGAGATTGGGGCTGGGGTTTCCTCTAACTCAAAGGGCTCTTATGTATAATTACAGAAGCTAGATCGAAAAGCATACCACCAAATCAGCTCCAGCTTTCTTTGCTTCAACAAGAGGCTTGCATACTTTATCTGGATTTCCATATTGAAACTGCAACATCCAAAGAAAAACCAGAAATGACCCAAAAAATAGTGAATTTGAATATAAGACATTTCAATGAATAAAACAAAATTAAACAGCAGGTGTCATATAAACTACCGCTGTAGCAGCAGCATCAGCCAGAAAATAAAAGAAGTCACCATCAATTTCAAGCTGCAAAACAAGGCAAAGGTCAACAAAAAACATGAGGATCATACAACAAAATCTATTTGGGAATATAGCTCATGTTAGGTGTAAACTATAGTATATTAATATGCTTCGGCAAGTGTAGAGAAAGTAACAAAGCATACTTCAGCTGCATTAAAAGCTGCCTTCAGTGCCTTTCCATTTGTTGCCAATTTTTGTTCAACAAGATGAGTGGTTTCTTGTAATGCTGCTTTACACTCCTCCCCTGCCGACTCACCAACCTGCATATTAAAGACAGAACTCTTCACTGAAAAATATAAAATAAAAAATGAAAAACGTTTTTTTAATTTTATTTTTTGGGTGGGGGTACATAAAGGAAAGTCACAATCTTCACCTGTTGATCGAATTCAGTGAAGTTATAAACGGCAAGAACAACTGCAGAACTTGCAAGACTTCCACATGTTAAATGGGGAAACTTAAGGCGGAACCATGCACTGAGTGCTCCAGGATATGAGACACCAAAAACGAACCACGGATTTTCTAATTTTGTTCTGTTAAGCTTTGCATTTAAGGATTCCTACAAGAAAAGGACAATAAGCAATCAAATAAAATGAGCAACAATCAATTGAACACCGTAGGTTCTTTTTGTTATCATGAAAACCTGTGTGTTTGTGAGTTTGGGTTTAGGGGGGAGGGGAGGGGAAGGAGAGATTTTGAAGAGTGTAAATGTGTTTGGGAGTTATATTGGAAGGAAGGGGAGGTGTTTGAGAGAATTTTAAAATCCTCTAAAATCCTCCAAATTTCCCAATTTTTAGTTCCTCCAACTTAAAGGATTATCAAACTCCCAAACAAAAGGAAGATCTTGTCTCCAAGTCCCTTCCTCCCCTCCCCCTTCCTTTCCTTCCATAACCTTCATCTTCCTTCCCCTCCTAACTCACAAACAAAGCCTAAAGGAAAACAAATAAACAAACAGACAAAGAAATGGCATGCTTTGTTGATTTACCATACATGCATTACATGTAATGAAACGTATGCATTGAATAACAGAAGTTCAAGTGTTCACAGTGAGGTCAAGTACACAAGAAATAACCAACATCTAAAATTGACGTCAAATTATAGCTATAACTATAATTGACATGAAAATATTACCTTTTTTTCAGAACACTGCTATTGATAATTAATTAGTGATCTCAATCTTGACCTGACTCACAATCAACGAACTCCCATTTTGGAAACATTTACAAGCTGATGCACTCTATGATTTGATCTTAACTTTTAAGTAACCTACACTATCAGCATTTCTTTCAATTATCCTCCTAAGGCATAACTCTACTGGCTTCATTTCTGCCCTGTCTCATAAATTAGGAAGGTAAAAAAATATTTAACTTGCCTGATAACTCTGGCGAAAAACGGCCAAATCAAAGAGTGCTTGCTTGGACGAAAGATATCTCAAATTTTCCGTTGTTCGATATTTAAACGGAGAACTCTTTCCATAATAGCGATGCTCAAGGGAAACTACAGCAGCTCCGAACTTCTTTGCCAAAACCTATAGGTGTTACAAGGCATGGAGATTCCTTACAAGATTAATATATTTGCCTGGTAAAAGCCATCATGTATCCACAATGTTTTAATTGTAAAGAAAGTCTTTCTTGTTGATCTATGTTAGGATTTTCATTTTACCAACAAACTTAGTTCTTGAACGTAGATATATTACCCAACAAAAGCCATTAACAATGAATGACAATACAATTTGAGGACAAGAATTTGAACTTACAGCGATATAGTCATTTTTAATCCCATTGCAGGGATATTCACCACAGATTACCATAAAAACCGGTCCATCCGGAACCCGGAAATGGTCAAGGAACTCATAGTAACGTTGCTGGAATTTGCGGTGATCCTGTAATAATTATAAATACATGAGAATTTGATAGATTCCACAACAGTAGCATTTTTAGATCACCAGAATCATCTACTAAACCTACTCAAAATCCATAAAATCCACATAAAAAGAAGAGGATCGTATTTGATGAGTGGATTTAGAAGATAGAGTAAAGAAGAGAAAGTACATACATAGGGAGAATAGTGATCGAGGGTTTGAGAAAACCAGAGCTCTTGTTTGGTGAGATAATCGGCGGCGGAGAAGCCGTTAAGCAGCGTACGAGGTGTGGCAGCAGCTCCCAAACCGAAACAGAGGGTGGGCAACTGTACTAACAGAATAATAACTGCTAAGGAACACCGCATAATTATGTTCTTCTTCTGCTTCTTCCATGCCTCTCTCATCGCCATTCTATTCTATTTCTATCCTTTCCTTCTTTATGAGTCTTACTTCCCACGCCAAACTCAACCCCTTTTACACTTTTACCACTTATATATGTATAGATTAATTATAATACACCTAAGATGTACATTACAATATTACAATTAGATTAGTTTAAAAAATGATGATATGTATTTTATTTTGTTTAATTTTATATTCTTTCTATTCTTACTTCCAGAATTACAAAAAAATATATTTTTTTTCTATATTTTGTCGTGTATATATCATTAAGATCAACCTAAGTTTTCCACAATTTCTTATGCAATCGTATATAAAAAAACAGATATATAATATAAATATTTTCAACGCTATGTGTGTGTTTTGAATCATGATTTTTGATATTAAAAGTGGATGTAGACATCCAAAATGTGAGGAAAATGATAGTGATAAAAATAGTGAGACCCACATAATTTATAAGTATGATGTTTGTCTAAAATGAATGAATATTTGTTTTTAATAATATAAAAATGAATAAATATTTAAATAGCATTACTCATTGTAGTTAATAAGATATGGGCCTTGACTATAAACAAAAGCCCAAAACAATTGAACAGCGAGGAGACGGGGGAACATAACATAACCCCACACTAGCGTCTAGTACAAAAGCAGAGTAGGCATGAAAGAAAGCTGGACAAATACAATAGAAGAAGAACAGAAACATGTCCCATGAAATGAATTAAAAGCTTGCTATAATATATAGTATAGTATATAATAATAATAACAATAATTTTGATAACTACTGGTAGCCTAATTCAATAACAACACGTAATCATCTAGTACTAAACAACGTCCCATCTCAAAGCCAATAGGCATCCTAATCGAGTTTTAATTGCCTAAGCAAAGACCAGACTCGTTGAATTTTCCCTATCTTTAGCCAATTATACTTGAAACCATAGTTAGAATATAATTTCCAAATAACATTATTTTGAACAGCTGTTGAAAAACCCGTTTGTCTTTATTATTATTATACGAGTGGATGAAATTAAATCTATTGTTATATTGAAATTAAAAAATATGTATGGTTTAATGCATAATTGCATCTAGTAAACAGTTGGAACTAATTAAATGGGTTTGATTTTAATCCCTAGTTAAGCAAAAGAGATGGAAGGATGGAAGAAGAGACAAATTAGTGAAAGTGAAATATTATTCGGTTCCCTGTATTGTTGAGGAATTATTTGCAGCCGTGAATGCCTTTATCATTGTCGTAAAAACATGAGATAGTGCTCTCAATAATTCACAAACCAAAAAGCAATCAACAATTCTACTTCCTACCTCAAAACATCCAATCTCAATTAAAGATCAAGAACAAGAAAATCAAATCAAATCATGTAAATAGAAACTTTGGAAAGATTCGCTTCAATTTCTACCATCATATGCGGTTTGGCTAAAAGTCACATTAATCAAAATAATAATAATAATAATAATCTTTTCCCCTGGATTTGGTAGGGGAAAGTAATGATCATGCAAAACTGAAACCAGAAGCAGGAGTTAACACACAATTCACTGAAAAAGATTACAGATTTTTTGCAGTTACAATGATGCTTTGAGTTGATCTATCTACCAAATTGAATTCCTACATAAGGAAACAAACTCCTCAAAAGGGTTTTTCTTTCTTTTTTTTTTTTGCTTTTTTCTTTTTTGTGCCTCCAATGCCTCATTTTACCAGGACAGCATGTTAACATTTATAGTATGCCAACCTTGTGATGAGTACTAGCATGCATGAGAACAATGTGAAGTGAAGATTTCGCCATTTTGGTAGATTTATGCTTCGATATCCTGTCAGAACCGCGTCGCTGCTTCATCGCATGATTCACGGCTGCCGGTAAAAGAAAAGCATTAATGAGATATCTAATATATAAGACAGTGCCATGGGTTGAAAGGGTTATTGAATTATTCTTTGTATCATTGTTAAGACCAACTAAACAGGGTTGAAGCGAGTTAAGATCAATGATAAGTAATTATCAATGCCTGCATCAGAAAGACAATCTAAAGAATTAGTACCAAGTAGGGTGGTGGGTGACAGCTAATTTACTCGACAACTCTCAATATTTAGAGTACTGTTAGAACATGCTTCAGATTCCATATATAGATAACACAAAGAAGTTTAATAATCATAAATCCTGGTATGAGTAAACTTCAGATTATTTGAACATCCTTACCATATTTAATGCATTAGAGGAGAGATTGTAATAAAAAGGGTAATGATATTTTAGTTGGCAAGTATTTGCTTGCAACATGCAATTTATGTTAAACTTGACTTAATAAGAACTCAAATTTCTAACTCTAGCTAACTGTCCATATAAAATTCAATTTAGTTAATTATTCATCATACCTGATTATTTGAAGCTTGTTCATGTATTCTGTTAGGCTTCATGTTCAAATCAATCAGTTTAGTTTCCATCTTGGCATGCCCATCAGCATCAGGTTCTGGCGTCGAAACCAGAGGCATCCTGTGATTATTTTGCTGCTTCTCCCCCATTTTCAGTTTGGGAAGAGGATTCTGTCCCCTTTTAGTCTCACCCGGTTCC
Organism: Aeschynomene evenia; assembly: GCA_013621005.1. Classification (NCBI taxonomy): domain Eukaryota; kingdom Viridiplantae; phylum Streptophyta; class Magnoliopsida; order Fabales; family Fabaceae; genus Aeschynomene; species Aeschynomene evenia. The sequence continues at coordinate 3,095,544 of CM024267.1, read as the reverse complement.
ATCGGTTGCGAACCGGGGTTGTCTCCATGACTAGATTTATCTCCTGGAAACTACGGAGCAAGCAAATATTATTCATTCTAATGGAACTCAAAGATCAATTGGATCGATCATGTGGGGGAAATAAAGGAGAATCACACCTCAACTCGTTGCCTAAAGAGAAGATATCTTCCATGTGTTCTTTTACCTCCAACATGAACTATCATATCGCACTGTAAACAAAGGGAACTTCCATCTGTCTCGCAATAGAAGAAAGCTACATATCCAAATTGAAACAGAACACGCAATAAGCAAAATTGATCCTCCAATAAGGAACACGATTTTGTGATGGAAAAAGGTGGAAAGTGCGTACCTGGTGCATTCTCGCATATGTCACAGCGAGGCACATCACTTGGACTTGCAAGACCAACTCTCACATGCCGGCTAGCTAGCTTATTACACATGTGAACCTGTCACCCCCAAAAAAGTTTAGACCTTTGAACCATTTCAAAATTTCCCAGAACAATAATATCAAATCGGATCAAAATAACATCAAATAGAGCACCCCATGATTTTAATACTGCTACATTATTGATGAAACCTCATAAATGTGCCACCTTTGACCGAAACATCAGATTACAACAACATTCACAGTGATCTAATCTAAGGGAAGAAACACAAGAGCAACACTAGTGTGAACACGAATCAATACGGATGCAACAAGATAGTCAACTTGAGATATCAGGGGAGAAAAAGAAGAGAAAACAGAGGAAAAGAGATAGTATTAATAGAAGAATAGAAGGAACCTTCTCATCGCAGGCACGGCAGAGTGCAGCTTCATCAGCGGCGCAGAAAACAATAGCCGCCGCGCTCTCACAAGCATCACAAAGCGTTCGCATAATTGAACTCTCTCACTTTCATTGCTTCAACCCCCAAACAAATACAAAAACAGAAAAGTTCAAGTCAGACACAGAAGAAGAACCACCCAGGATTTACTCCTCTGAATAATTATTTTTTATTAAAAGAATAACAATAATAGTATATAATATTTATTTAAAAAAAGAAAAAGAGAGAGTAGGCCATAGAAGAAGACAGAAATTCCACCAAATCCATGTGGGTATGATAGTTTTTGTTTTGCTCTGTATGGTGGTGCTAGTAGTGGTGGAGGTTGAGGGTGCTGCTTAATGATGACGACGATGATGGGAGGGGTGAATGAATGAATGTTGAAGGACTATGATGATTAAAGATTATGTTAGTATGTTGTAGGATAATAAAAGAGATCGTTTCTTTCTTTCTTTTTTTTTTTTTTTTGAGGGGGGGACCTTGGTTGCTTTTGTAGAGTGATTCCAGAAAGAAAGAGAGAAGAAGGAAAGAAAGAAAAACACAATAAATAAATGTGAGGGTTGTCAAAGTGTGTTGGCCTCAAAACTCAAACGTGTTAGTTTGTAGCCACAAGTTCAAAGCCCAGTGTGGGGTTGACAGCACCTCACGCTTCATTCTCACCCACCACTTCCCTCTGTTATCTCCCTCTGAGTGGGCCCCACCTACCCTCCTAAGCCTAATGTTTTTAGAGCATTCTTTCTTCTACTTGTTCAATCAATGGATATATTTTTATATTTTCAGAATATTTATATATATATATATATATCATTTTATTCGAATAGTTGGACTTTTCTTTTATCAATTTTCATATTCGTGAATCGTTAACTTATTATTATAAGATATGTGGATTATATCATTTATTTATATGCCAATGTTCTTTAGATAATATATATTTTTATTTATTTTTTCTTTTCTTTTCTTTTTCCATGACATTCAATTCCATCCACAAGGAAAAGATTAAAAAAGGGATTCTACTCTGTCCACTACTTCACCTAATTTTCCATAATTATGGTATTCTTTTTATGTGGGGACATGTTATGGGCCAAATTTCAGTCTTAATCTAGGCTAGGTTATGTTGTTTACCGATAATCCATGTTACTAGAGACATCGACACGTGTCCTTTTGAGCATTTTTGATGGAGCTAGGTTTCTTATCCTCCTACTAGCTACTTCCCTCCCTCTTAAGAGACAAATAAAATAAAAATGTGGGTGCAATAATCAATTATTAATGCATGTGTTGGAGAAGGGTGGATAGGGGTTGATCCATTTATATCCATACTAACTAGTTATATATATAGTGAGTGGTGATAAGGAAAATTCATGAGTTGTTAACCACCCTTTTCGGGGAAAGAAAAAATGGACCAACTTGTGTGTGTGTTCACATTCACGTGCTTGATGCTTATGCTGCTTCCATGGAACACACTCTCATTTCATTCTATTCTGTTCACCTTGTATGTGTGCAACACAACATACTATCATGTCTTACATATTTCGGCAGTCAAGTCAAACTAAGTTACCACCACAGGTGATTGCTATGGTAAAGTAGGTTGATTTTTGATGTAGAAAAGTATGGTAAATGAATGCATTTGAACCATATATTTGATTGACCAAGATGGTTTTGTTGACTTGATATTTTCACGGAACAAGTATACAAACAGTAACTTACGTTAACTACAAAGTACAAACGGTGAATTGCAACCCGCCGTTAATTTGGAAATAAACAAAAAAAGAAATAAAATAAAAAGGGGATCATTAATGCTAATTGAAGAACCTTAGTGGAGCTCATCACAGCGCTCGTGCTGTCGTCGACACCGTGTTGTCGTCGCTCGTCTTGCTAACGCTCTTGTCGCCGCTCCTCGTGTTGCTGCCGCTCGTCTTCCTCCTCCACTCTCCTTGGCACCAACTGCCGCGTCCAAAAGCGGCTAACTCCTACACGCATCGCTGTCCTACGCGAATTGCGTTTTGCATCAAGTCGTCGTCTTCCTGAAGTCTCGTGTCGCCTGCGCCAGCGCTTCCCTCCTAGATTTTGAGTTCTTAAAACAAATTGCTCTGTTTTTGTTCTTGCAGTTGTTTTTACACTGCTTTTGATCTGGGAAATATCAGACTTCCATATCAGAATGTTTTTTGGATTGATACTTTATTTTACAGGATCGAACAATGAAAAATGAAATTTCAAATCATTGTTAGTTGAGTAATTTTAGGCATTGACTACTTAAAAAGTTTATCTCCATTACTATATTTCAATGGAGGGAATAATTTTTTCATAATTATCTCTTAGTTTAAAAATAAATTTTGAATTTGTTGTACACAGCAGTATCTCCTATTATCATGTAAAGCTTTGTTCTTATATACATGCTTAATAGTTCACCAAGTTTATTCCACTAGTTGGTTGGATATGAAGGATAATCCTGACATATGCAAAGTGATTGGATGTTACTTTGCACTTGAATTTGAGATTGTTTCTCATCTGATTTGTCTAATATACCTTATTCTGGGAGAATGGGTTTGTGGAGGTTTAGATTCGAGAATTAGGGATTTTTGCGATGTGAGGGTTAGTGAGTTAGGGTTCTTCGATCAACACTAATGATTTGTTTTTTTAATTTTATTTCTTTGTTTATTTATTTCGAATTAAAAAAAATTAAAGGTAACGGCTGGCTGCAATTCACAGTTTGTAATTAAGGTTTGTTAGTGTTGGTATCACTTGTTTAGTGAAAATATCAAGTCAACATAACAGTCTTGGTCAATCAAATATGTGGTTCAAATGCATTCATTTACAATACTTTACTACATCAAAAACCAACCTACTTTACCATAGCAATCACCATATTTCAAAACCTATCATTTTGGATAATATATATGAATGCTTCATTTATTTTTTAGTTAACTCAGAATTTTACTCTTATTCATTTGGTAATTATTAAATATTGTGTAAATTGTACCTTTATAATCATAAGTTAATTTTCTTTAATTAAGTGAAACTCAAACTAAGTCAGAATAGTAAATGGTTAAGATTGATCATCAACAAACATACCACTTCGACTTTTAATCTAACTTGATTGACTTTTAATCTAACTTGATTGTAAGTTATTTTTATAAAAAACGTTTGAGATCGCAATAGTCAACATATATAATTGGTAGTTAATTATGTTTTTTACGAATAATTAACACAAATGCCTGAGGATCAACAAAAAAATTAGGCAAAACAGTCAACAAATCTCATTTAGCATTTTATGACTCAAATAGTATTTTAATCATGAGTATATTTTTAATGGGTTGTGTGATTGTGATCCAAATTCCTATTTATTGACTGTTTTAGTTGATTTTTTGTTGTAGCCCTAACAATACTCAATAATTAATTAGGTTTCCATTAACAATATGTTGGACGAGGACTTTATTATCAGATATTTACGTTATAACAACTCTCACATTGAAAAAAAATATTACTATGATAAATGTGCTTTACAATATAAATCTTAGCAATTCATGATGCTTTGGTCATTTTATATCCCATGACTCTTCAAACTTCTAATTTAACTCCTATTTCATATAAGAAAAAAATGACTAAGAATATTAAATAAAGAACAAATAATCTGAAATCGTGCAATGATGGAATTGATGAAAATAAAAAATGAATAGAAATACAATACTCTCTAAGATTATAATAAAAGTTTAATTATTATGCCCATTAATTTGTGTCATTTCATAATTGGATGTTTATGACGATTATTTTATACTGACATTGAATTGAAATTAAACTCTTATAATAATATCATAAACAATTTTTTTACTTTGAGTACAAAGAAAAAGACTCCACTGAATAAAAATTTATCTCTAAATAATTATCTATTTCTTATTCGATACTATGTGTAGTTCATTATTTATACCTTCTAATGGCCTGTCAAACTAAATAAATGTTCCAACAACTAAATTGGTTCGTATCACCTCCATATATAGTATCAACCAATGGCAATGATGATAGATATACTTAGCTCACTTTAAAAGAATGCCATTATTTGCATAAATAATTTGATCACACATTTGGAACCACCTTTTTCCTTTCCTTTGAAACTAACATATGGCTATCCATGTGGTATATACAGCTTATACAATGCCATGCCAGCTATACATTGAGAAGCAATAGCTTTCTATAGGCTGCAAATTTAATCCTCGTGGGGAGAAAAGAAAAGGACGAATCAGTTGATACAATACAGAAAAGCAATCTCACAAATCACATAATAATTTCATATTATTTCATATGCCAAATGATACAATACACTTTTTTTTGGTCCACCCTTTTCCCTTACAAGACTTGATCCAGACCACAGAACAAACATGCTAGCTTGTGTATATTTTGAACATAAATTAAATCACAACATTCTTAATATCTTCTCTTATCCCCCAACCCCCAACCTGTCATCACATTTTTCCTCTGCTTTTGATGAACAAACTTTTTCTGTTTTCCCTTATAAACAAAACAAAACAAATATATATTTTTAGAATGAGAAGTTCATCATGTCCATGCTCAAGCTTTCCATCATGACATTCTCCATGAATCCACACTTGGTAGGAGAAGCCTTATTCTTATTACTAAAGCTGCTACCACGACGCTTAATGAAGGAGCATGAAGAAACAGGGATGATTGGGATATTCTCACAATTACAGAGCTCAATCATGTAGCCATCAGGGTCATGGAAGAACACTTGGTCCACCTTCACCCCGTCATCTTCCACCACAGCAGTCACATACCTCATTCCCATCTCTTCTAGCCTCCTCTTCACAAGTCCAACATCCGTACACTATTTGCACAAACAAACTTACAGTATGAGGCATTTTAACAAACATGTGGAGTGCATGATGAAGAGCTAATAAGTGGAGTGATGAGTGATGATGCTGTTAATAATTGAAATTGAAGATTGATATTTGATATAATACAATTACCTGGAATGAGATGTGGTTGTCCTTTGGATTAATTGGCCGTATTTCATTCATGCATGTGTCAAATTCATCTATGTTTGGATTCTCAATCAAGTGTATCCCAATACCATAGTTGTAAAGCCTATATGTATATATATATATATAAAAAAACCAACATTAATAAGCTTTCTAATATAAGATTAGATAATTGATATATAAGAAAGATATGATTTAGGTCTCACTGATCACGTAGTATTAAGATTCTCTCATATTTATTTTAAATATAATAATGTGATGTTAAGAGATAAATAGACACAAATAAAATTCAACTTAAATATTTATGTCTATCTTTCTTTTAATATAACACGAAATAATTTATAATTTGTAAATTATAATTTATCACTATTGTCTTATATGTATATAACCGGATGCTCATCTGCACTCATGTTGTGCAAGTAAGAAAAAAATGGGTAATTAATGAAGAGAAAGTGATAATTAAGCAGATAAATTATGATATATATACCAGGCTCCATTAAATTTGAAAGAAGATGGGCGTTTGATAGAAACAAAGCCCAAAACATGCTCGTAAAACTTCATAGACTCCCACACTGATCTACACAAGAGAGACACATGGTTCAGTGAGAGCAAGGGAAGTGCTTCACAGTTTCCAATTTCCACAATCTCCATTTTTCACACTCCTTCACTCAGCTTAATTTTCTCTTTGTGTATCGATCGCTGTGATATCACATTGGCTAAGCTTAATTCTTATATATAGCTAGTTCATTTTCTCACCTACCATTTTTTCATGTGATCATAGGAACTTTCCTCGAAGGTTCTTTCTGATTGAAGGAAACTCAGGGGAATGTAATTCTGCACTGCACTACCCTGATTAGTATATAACAGATTTGAGCCCAGATTTCTAATCTGTACTCGTTTGTTTGTTATGAGAAATTGTTCAGAGCATTAGTTATTATTAACACCGTTGTGGATAAAAGAAAAGAAAAAGGACAAAACGAAAGTCCTTAGCTTATAACTGTTTAAGCTTAATTAGAAACTGGCACAATGGCGTTGGTATCGTATTAGTCAAGGCACAAGGTTTGAGAAATTTCTATGATGCTTCCCAGGGCAAATTTGACATTGTATCCTTTTTTTCTTTCTTTCTAAATTAATTTCCATTCTGACTTATCATCACTAGTCTACGAACCTCGCTCTCCTTTGTAATCATCAACTCTTTCAACACTTATTTGCTGATAGGATAGAAGTTGAGATATAATGATCACTGATATAAAAATATAAAGTATAAAAGTATAAAAAATACGCAAATTTTTTTGTTCCAAGACTCAAATTTAATAACTTGCCATTGTCAGTAGTAACCTAACAACTTATTTATATTTATATTTTATATACCTTACCAAATGTAACTTTAGAATAGGTACAATAACAACATCGAAGTTAAAAATTTCTTTTGAATTTCATTTTTATATCGTCAATAGAAATTCAAAAAAATGATAAATTATCACTAAAAATTATTCACCATAATTCAACTTCATCATTAATTTCTATTAATTAACATGTATCGGTGTATAGAAATTAATTTTTTTAGCAAATAACATTAAGAATATCTATTGTGGCTAGCTTGTTTTTTTTTTTTTTTTGTTGAGGAATATTAACGGGTTGACTGGGATCAAAACATGGAGAAGGGTTCTTTATGCAATGTTGGGCTTATAATATCATTTTGAGCCCAATATAAAATTGACATGTAGAAGATCTTGAGGAAAGCCTAGTCCACTATATAGAGCCATACTTTTAATTAATTTTCAAGATAATTAATATTATATCAAAAATTAATCCAAGAAAAACTAAATTGGTCAATTTAGCGGTGAGAATACATCCACCACCACCAGTCCAAATGTCGCATGCGATTGTGATTTCAGAACCTAATCCACGAGTAGCTAGAATGACCAAAAGTAAATATTAATTATTAGGCTATAAATAGCTATTAATTAGCACAATTAACAACTCAAGCCATTTGGATTTATTTGTCGGCTTGCAATCAAACTTTGACATTTAAGTTTAATTGAGAACATCATCCTCTCACCTAATGCACTTTAACTAACATGGCTTCTTTTAGGATTTTGCTAACAATGATCTCTTGAGAATTCTTCTAAAATAAATGGGTGGAAAATATATCCTCAAACGTATTAAATTCTTGAATAAGTGTTCTAAAATTAAACCATTTTTTTTATGATTTTGTTAATCATTTGATTGTCAATACATTTGCGACAACGCGAACAAGTTCCATTGGTAATGTTTGTCCCTCTTTATTTATTTTTTTAAATTAGGGTTAGCGGCGTTCTTTGTTTTTTCTTCAAAGAAGCAATATAAATATTATTAAAGAAATCTAGCATGAGATTTACAAGTCCTTCTCACAATAATTGAATGCACCTAAATAAGTTAATATACAATATATATAGTCTTGAGAATGTAAGGCATGAGAAGATTCATACTTCACATCATAATGATCATAACCACTTTATGAGGTGTCTTATATATTGGGGTCACATAGAGCTAATGTCCTTAGAATATGTGGTACATTATTTTATTGTGATCGAAATTTCCGGTTTCATTTTCACAATATATTATGCCGTTTTGCATTAATAAAAATAGTTTATTTATGATACATTATAGTGTAAATTTTATACTATCAGTCAATCACATTCATTGATTTATGTAATTTTTTAATTAGTGGATGATTGAATTAAAGACTTTTACTGATATGTCATAATTAGATTAAAATTAACTTCTAATAAAAAAATATAACATAGATTTGAGTTTATGACAAACTCTACAAATAATAATATATCAACAAAAAAAATTTATAATATTAATATAATTATAATTTTTAATTATATCTTCAATAATTGATATACTATTATTTGTAGAATTTATTATGAATTTAAATTTATATTAATGCTGCTGTTTCAATTGTTTTTTTTTTTTAATAATTAATTTCTCCACCTTTCCTCTAATGGACATGGGGTCGTCACTTCATAAGACTTTTACAGTGTATATAGGTACATGCCATGATTTAGCAGGTCATGGACCATTATGTGACAGACCTTTCTTTGAAATTATTTTTGTTTTTTCTGTAAATTATGGGAAAACCTATATATATGATAGTATATTTCTTTTCTTTTCTTTTTTATATTAAGATAGTATATTTAATGCATTAGGCAGAATTTTGAATTTAATTTGAAAAGCTAATATTTTTTTTAAGTATCACTTATATATTCATGCATATACTTTATAAAGAGTGGTTAAAACAATAATTATCTAAATAATATAAAGAGACTTGTCTTACTCTTGCGAGTCATGTGTTAGTTACTTAAACACTTTAATAATATATATATTCATAATAAGTCAATGAGAGATGCGCATGTAAACAAACTGTTGGAGCACATAAGAATAATAGTCCAAATGCATAAAAATGTAGTTTTGTATTCTACACTAGTGCCGACGATGCTACATTCATTTCATTTGATAGTACAAAGCTATAAATAAATAAATACATAGATACATATGAGTAATGGGGCTCTCCTCCAGTTCACAGTCAATAAATTATCACTCCAACTTTCAAGTCCACCACAACATGCACATGGCTTGTTCAACAGATAGACTTCACAAGTACTTGGGATGGACCGAAGTTATACTTGTTATTCATGCGTTTGTTTTTTCTGGCTGGGGTCACAAAAAATTAATGAAAAATTAACTCTGTTAATTGTTTGCTGTGAAGGTCACAGTAACTCAGTGATCAGAGTCATAGTGACTCAGTGAATAAATTGTAAATTTTTTATTCACTCTAATTTTGGAGTCACTGTCTTGAAATGAAGTCACTGTATGCTGGAAGGGAGACACAAATTGATTATGTGTTTGGAGCTAATTTTGGAGTTACTATGACTCTAATTCCTGTAACACTGACTTCATGACTCTCTTGACTCTGACTCTAGAATCACTGAAAACAAATATTATCTAAATAAAAGTCTCGTAATATGAACCTTGTGGATGAAATAAATTTTTATTAGGAGTCTCATCTGCAAATAGTTAATACAATACAGTACATAAATACATGTATAATACAATATAATAATTTTTATGTATTTTGTTTTGTGTTTATTTTAGTGTGTACAGAATTAAGTTGTATATGTATTTGTACAAAAATTTGTTTTGATACTTTGGTAAAAAATTAAAACGACAAATTATGGAATTATGGAAAAATAATAGGGTAAACTTGAAATAAAATTTTCATTAAAATTTATGTATCAACATATGTATTTGTGTATCTACTTTGAGAATGAATACAAAATACAGAAAAAAATTTGTACAAATACAGTCTGTCTTATATGTGTATACAATAAACAAACATATCATTTTATATTCTGTATTACTCAATAAACCAACGCTAGAGACGAGACTTCCAATGAATACATGAAAAAAAAAAATAGATTTCACAAGTTTATTAGATTACTTCTTTAGGTCAAAAGTGTCCCCAATACCCTCCTTTTTTTTTCCATCCATTGCCACATCTTTGGGAATAAATGTGAAGAACGTAATACTCAAACAAAGGTGTTCAAGGATTTAAAATGGTTACATATTCTTAGAGTATTATATTTTATATTTAACTAGATAAAAAAATTATAAAAAGATCTCAACCAACATGGACCACAACAATAACCTTCTGTCGAAAGATTTTTGTGAGTCATAATAAATACTTTTTTTTTGTCTATAATATTAATAGATTTATTTATTTATTTATCATAAAGTATATAATAAATATATCCCATCGTCGCAACCAATCTAGTTGGTTAGATGAAAGAATCTTAAAAAGCATTATTATTCTTCATGTTCAGACTAGTGAAACGAGTGACTATGGTTAAGGTCTCTCTTTGAAACTTGAAAGCAATTGTTAGCTGTGGAAAAAGAGAAGAAGAAGAAGAAAAATAAAAAAGAATATGAAAGAAAAAGCACCACGTGCTTAGCCCCAACTTGGCGTTGCATGATTCAAATTAAATTAAAACTTAGCTTTTCTTTTCAGCATTCATTCATTTCACGGCTGCACCCTACTCTAAATTATGAAGTCTCTTTTTATTGCATTATTATTATTATATGAACTATATGTATGAAATTTGAGGGTAGATTGGTAATTTGAGGTCTATGTGATTATATATCATAGAGTCTAGTTTAGCGCGGTAATAATAATAAGAGTATAAGGAAATGTTGCATTATGAAGGAGACGTCATAACTCATAAGAAATGCTCTTCAGAAATTCACAGATGCACGTTCCCTTTAGACTGAGAAAGAAAAAAGTGATAGAAAAAGATGTTTCTGCTTTCTCTCTTTACTTTTAAGCTCACTTATATCATATTTGATCATATGATCATATGTAGGTTCTTCTTCCCTGCATTTGCATGATCCATATATGGAGGATCGGAGGTGAAGGAACATTTTCTTTTGTTTATTTAGTTTTTTCAATGTGCTAATTTTGTTTCTTTGTTTTCATATGTGTTGACTTTGAAGTTTGAGCTTCCACATTGTGTGTATGTGTAGGACCAAAATTTTAAGAACTCTTCATAACTGTTTAAGAATGTCTGCCTTTGGAGATGATGATGACTAGAATCTGGTCTGAAGTTTTATTTGTTTCTGCTGAAAATATCATACTTTCTTGCATTGGATCAATAAATTGTAGTATCTGGAACCTAGTTTCAACTTTCAATAAGATGTTTTTTTTCAGTTTTTTGTTTTTACCAATGTCCTATTTGTGGAAGGATTATGCTACAGAGACTAAATTTAGTAGAATTAAAACAAAGCAGCCAAAAAGAGACATGATTTTTTAGTGAGACAATTACATCCATTCATTCATTTTTTTTTAATCAATTTCTGACAAAGGATTTTCAGATCTTCTCTCTCTCTCTCTCTTTCTGAATTCATCTGCAAATGTATTTGGATGAAGAATGTTACTTGAAAATTCGAGTCCACAAGTCCTAATCACCTTCGGTAAATTTTCCTCTGTTTGTATTTTCCACAAAATTCTAAGCTTTTTTTTTGTTCCATGTGAAGAAGAATTTGACAGTCTGTTCCTTGTGATGGGGACCATACCATCTCAGAAAAGTCCAAGTTTTCCATTAGAATACAGAAACCACCGCATATTGTTCTCATCATTATTGAAAACATCAGGACCTTGTGATATTAGTCAATTACATATCTGAATATAAAATTGCAGAGCTTAATGAAGTGGTAAGCCTTGATTACTTTTTTTTTTATAATTGCTGCAGATAATGATTGGGGGCTGAAAGCTTGAGTGGCCCTTGTGTTTCATACCATCCCAACAGTGCAACAGAAGAAGAAGATTTTGTGAAACAATCTGAAAACTAGTGCTAGATTAAGTGAACACAAAGTGGCATTTGGAATTGTCTCAATTCAATGACATGTGATGAGATCAATCATTGTTGTAGTTGGAATTTAAGAGTTTAGGCAAATTTTGAGGAGGAAGAAGAAGAGATGGGTTCTGTTGGAGCAGAGGAGGCAATGCCATTGCAAGACCCTGAAGGCTGTGAGGAGAGGATTCTTGTTTCGGTTCGTCTTCGTCCTCTCAATGATAAGGAGCTTGCAAGGAATGATGTTTCTGAATGGGAATGCATCAATGACACCACCATCATCTACAGGAGCAACCTCTCAGCTTCTGACAGGTCCTTATACCCAACTGCTTATTCATTTGGTAAGAACACCACATTCCATTCCCATCATATTTGAAAATCATTTGATTTAGTGTTTGATGCCCCAGAATGTGTATGTATTTTCCATTTAGTGTTTGAGGAAAAACATATGAATATGCAAGTTTGGACTATAATGTAGGAATTTTTCCATAATTGATGCTGTTCATACCCTTTAGTTTCTGCTACTGGATCAATCAAAGTCTTCTCATGAAACATTTGCTTCCTTCTTCTTCTGATCCTGTTTTGCTTGTTTTTGGCTTTAGACAGAGTATTTAGGGCTGATAGCTCCACAAGGCAGGTGTACGAAGAAGCAGCTAAGGAAGTTGCTCTTTCTGTTGTCAGTGGCATCAACTGTGAGTTTCTCTTCCCCTTTTTCCCTGATTTTCTTCATTCATCAGCATCAGCATTTATGGAACTTATATGCTAATTGCTAACATAATCTTTATATTTGATCAGCAAGCATTTTTGCCTATGGACAAACAAGCAGTGGAAAGACATACACCATGAGTGGTATTACTGAATACACTGTTGCAGACATTTTTAGCTACATTGAAAAGGTAAATGATGATGGAATATTATCAGCATGTAGCTGCATTACCTTATCTTTATTCTTTCTCCAAACCTCCCTTTTTTTTCTCATTAAATGTGGTTTTGCCTTTTTTTTTATCAGCATACAGAAAGAGAATTTGTTCTGAAGTTTTCGGCAATCGAGATTTATAATGAATCTGTCAGGGACCTTCTTTGTGCAGACAGTGCTCCTCTCAGACTTCTTGATGATCCAGAGGTAAATATCTTCATTGTTCTCTCAATAGAGATGAGATAGTAAATGCACATTTTACTTACAATTTATCAAATTTATCAGAGGGGGACAGTTGTTGAGAGATTGACTGAGGAAACTTTAAGAGACTGGGAGCATTTTACAGAACTTATTTCTTTCTGTGAAGGTAAGAACTAAGGAGGGTTTCAATGATTCTTGCTTCAACTGAGTTACTAGATTGGATATTTTTCTTTTTATTTGTTTATTTTATTTATCTTCTGCCTTACAAATTTTTGCAGCTCAAAGGCAGATAGGAGAGACATCACTGAATGAAGCTAGCTCCAGATCTCATCAGATTCTCAGACTGGTATTACATGCTACTATTGAACTTTATGGACATTTTATGATACATCTTTGATCTTTCTCTTATATTTCCTAAACAATATGACCTTTTCAGACAATTGAAAGTTCTGCACGGGAATTCTTTGGAAATGACAAGTCTAGCTCTCTTGCTGCTTCAGTGGTATGGTCAATTTGCTCATTTTATAGGAAAACATTTCAAGTATCAGTTTACTATGTTATGAACCTGCATAGAAAATTAAATGATGTAACTTTTTTTTTTAATGGCTACAGAACTTTGTTGATCTTGCTGGAAGCGAGCGTGCATCGCAGACAAATTCAGCTGGCACAAGGTTGAAAGAGGGTTGCCACATAAATCGTAGCTTACTAACACTAGGAACTGTTATCCGCAAACTCAGGTTAGCAAGTGGTAGAAGGAAACCTATGACTTGTTGCAATATCATTTAGATTCTTATTATGAGTTCTAAGTTCTAACATTCAAGTTTGACATATTGAGAATATATTTTATATACTTTTTTGGAGGCAACATTTGTCACAGTTTTTATAATCTAAAAGTAATGAATTTGGTTGCAGCAAGGGGAGAAATGGACACATTCCTTTCAGGGATTCAAAGCTAACACGCATACTGCAATCCTCATTAGGAGGCAATGCAAGAACTGCAATAATCTGCACAATGAGCCCTGCGAGGAGCCATGTTGAACAAACCAGAAACACACTCTTATTTGCAAGCTGTGCAAAAGAAGTGTCAACTAATGCACAAGTCAATGTAGTGATGTCGGATAAAGCACTGGTCAAGCAACTGCAGAAAGAGTTGGCTAGACTTGAAAATGAATTGAGGAATTCAGGGTCTGCCCGCCCCGCGTCTGATTCTGCAGCGATAATCAGAGAAAAAGACCGTGAGATTGAGAAGGTGAAGTTATTCAATTTGAATTGATTCTTAGTTCATTCATTTTCATGGTCTAATATAGAATAGAGTTTGTTGTATGCATCTGCCACCAGCTGCTATATATGTATATAGATATATGGATTTGCTATTTTTGAGCATAGATTTCTTGTGGCTGTAAAGATGAACTCTGTTAATTGCACATGCAGTTAAAGAAAGAGGTGAAAGAGGTGACGATGGAGCGCGACCTTGCACAATCTCAAATTAAGGACATGCTCCAAGGGGTTGGAGATGAATTGTCTTCAACAGATGTGGTGAGTTGAGTATATTATTCAATAATATTTGTCGTACAACAGAAATACATTCTATGGTATACTTGTTGGACGTATTTCTGTTGTACGACGAACATTATTGGTATACTATTAGCCAATCATGAACATGAAGCATTTAAAGTAGTTATGGGTGTGTATCCTCAACATTAACTCTCATTCCAAATATGCAGGAAAGTTTGTATTCTCAGTATCCCAAAATAAGAGTGAGGAGTGCGTGGGAATCAGGAAACCGATCAGAGGAGCGAAGCATATTAAGTGTGGAGTGCGAGGAGAGTATCAGGTCTTTCGATCCATCTCAATACTCAGATGGTAACAGCATCAGTTCTGATGAGAACTTGTTCCAACTTCCTGACCTTGACAAGAATCTTCCAGTTACAAGCATTGATGCTGCAATGAATGATTCCGATCGGAAGAACAATGTTGAAGATCAGCCAGACGAGGACTCTTGTAAGGAAGTTAGCTGCATTGAGTCAGAAGATCTAATCAAAAACACACATGAACACCAAAACTCTGCAGTTTTGAGCTCAGCATTGACTGCAGTTGATAATAATGGAGACAGAAAAGAGCAGGATTTGTGTCCATCTGGTCTAAAGGAAGACAAAAGATCGAGCCACTTGCCCCAAGATTTGGTTGTTCCTTCTCCAGAAAAGAGTTCTCCTTGGCCGAGAACATCTAGTTCCAGAAGCTTGAGTATAGGCAGAAGTAGAAGCTGTGGAGCAAGTCTCATGTGGAATTCATCTTTGTACTGGCTTGATGATGAAGAGGATATTCAGAACACACCACCAATTGGGAATGAAAAGGACTTCACTGGAAGACCTGATGCCATTCAAAGGAGGACTTATGCACTGAGTTATAATGCCGATGGCGAGAGGTTTTCGCAGAATGGCTATGCCAATTCCGTGGAAAGTTCTGCTGCCACTGATGAGAGAAATGGTGGTCCTTTAACACCACCACAAATAAAAGAAAAGGAAAATCTTCAAACTTTGAATTCACTTGCTGACCATGAGGTAAGATGATTCTTTCTTTGTTTCTTTTTTCTCACCTTAATAGCTTGGTTGAATAGAGAATTCAGTAAGTGATTCTCATTGAACTATTTTCTTGCATGACAGGTTGCAAAGAGAGGATTAGATCCAATCATTTCTGCAAAGAATTTCAGAGATATTGGCTTGGACCCTATGCAATCCGATGGAGAAAACCATCCAGATTGGCCTTCAGAATTCAAGAGGCTGCAAAGAGAGATCATTGTACTGTGGGATGCTTGTAATGTTTCATTGGTTCACAGGACTTACTTTTTCCTCCTATTCAATGGTGATCCATCAGATTCTATTTATATGGAAGTAGAACTCAGAAGACTATCCTATCTTAAGAAAACATTCTCCCAAGGCAATCACACTGTGCAAGATGGAAGAACTCTTACCCCTGAGTTAAGGTAACAACATTAAACACACACATTTCAAATGCTTAAAAGAAATTCTATTAGCAATGAAAACTCATCATAGAATGCGTTTGACAGCAAGAGATATCTTAAAAGGGAGAGGCAGATGTTGAGCAAGCAAATGCTGAGGAAGCTGTCAAGATCAGAAAGAGAGAACCTCTACTTGAAATGGGGGCTTCAGCTGAGTTCCAAGAACAGGAGGATGCAACTGTCATACCGCATTTGGAGCGGCACGGACGACATCGAACACATCAGAGAGAGTGCAGCCATTGTAGCAAAGCTGGTTGGATCGGTAGAGCCACATCAGGCTTTTAAGGAGATGTTTGGCCTCAACTTTGCGCCGCGGCCAACCGCTAAGAAATCTCTTGGTTGGACAGCCAGCATGAGGAATATTTTGAGTGAGTTTGAGTCAGCTTTCTAGCTACTAAGGTTTAATCTATTGATTATGGACATGTAAAAAAATTCTTGTCCCTGAGCCTATATATATAACATAGGTAATTCTTTTTTTCTGTTAGAAACAGATTGATTTGGATTGTATGTTGCTAATTCTGATTGTAAATTGGTTTGTAAAGAATGTGCAATTTATTTGGAGTTGAAAGTATGTTTTGTTCGATGAGCTTTAGTAGACTCTCACTCTGTGGTGGTGCAAGCAATCATTTATCAATTGCTAAGGTGGAGATCAGTGCACACCAATTCTTTTGTTGTTTATCAAAGAATAACAGAAGTTATAGTTTCTTGCAATTAAGGCTTCCTTTCAAACTTCAACCACCAACAGAAGAAAAGAAAGTGGCCGAAATGGCAGTATCAACCAACTCAATCATAATAGCTTACACATTAACTCCTTTACCATCTCTAAATTAAATGATAATTATGAATATATATATATATATATTGGTGGCTTAAAGATAAGGATGAAAGTAAAGTAGATTTAGGTTTGGCTTTCTCTTGAATGGTGGTTTAGAATGTAGGAGTATTTCAATTGTGCCTAGTATAAGCTTAAACGGTTAAACCTATTACTTGTCATAGACATTTTTCAAGGCCTAGTTTAATGTTTCGAAAGGCTACCATGACCTGAAGGTTTATTTATTTAGTACTTAATTATGGACAAAATCTATTCTTAAATAGGCCAAAAAGTTGTGCGAATAAAACAAAAGAAGTTTATTATCATTAGGGTTTAGAAATAAAAATGATAGTCTAAATAGACTGAATTGTTAGGCCCAATGGGTTCTTTTCCACTTTGTAGCCTAATATATGTTTTTGATAAAGACCCTTTTCTGTGAATCAAAAAAAAAGAAAAGACCCTTTTCTCTATAACTTTTTAAATAAAAGGGCTATAGACTAAATCTTTGGGCCCCGTTGAAATATTTAAAAAGAAGGAAGACTAGACTAAATCGCTATTGTGTTGAACTTCATCAATTAACCTCTTAGCTTGCTTTCACTCATTTGACCCAAAAAAGAAACTTTCACCCATGTTCAAAGATAAAGAAGAGAAAATTTTGACAAGTTAATTTTAGTTGGAATATAAATTTATTATTTTTATGATACAGATATTTGTTTCTGGGAAAATTGTACAAGTAAGTGGGAGGAAAAAGATACGTGATATACTTTGTTAGGGTGATTCAAGTACATACCAAGTTAGCTGGTCCCGTCTTCCTCAAGGTGAAGTTGGAGGTAAGGCATCGATACCCTTCCAATTTCTGGAAACGTCAAAAACAGAAACAGAAGCTGGTCCAGCCTTATTAAATGTCGAGATGCTTGCTATTGCCAAATACTACCTTAATTGGAATTTGTGGGTTTAGTATGCTTTCATTATTTAGGTTCCTAATTCGTGATTCTCTTGTCTTTAATTTGCTCATCAACTCTGGCATAAAATTGTACCTGCTACCATTTAATTCAATCACACAAACAGATACAAATACATACTACAGTACTCACCAATCACATTGTTTCTCTGCCCACATTAAATATATGTTCTTCAAACAGAACAATTCTCTTCTCTTAATTAAAACATTTTCAAAGCTTTAATTTGAGGCATGGTCACATTGCACCTACAGTACAACACATTATCATCAAATTTGTGCTCCTACAGTTTTTAAATCCAGGTATGTCCTATTATTCTAAATTTCATACTCATTATGAATTTATTTGTTAAAAATCGTGATAGGCACAATTTCATCTGATATAACAGAAAAAATAGGACATTGTTGCATTGTTTAAGGAGTTAAAACTTAGTGATAATGTATTTTTCTCACCCAGCTAGCAGGCTGTGATGAATTTCTGGCACTGCTAAATCTCAGTTATTGGCTGGGTGAAGGTGGACCATGGTTCAATTACTACAGAATTATGAAGCCAAGCATGATGTTGTTAAAGCAAAACCCTTTTTTGGTTGGCATAATATTAATGTCTACTACACTAGATTCAATGGAGAATACAATAGTGACCCTTTCCTCTCTCCTCCTATTTTGTCCTCTTAATAATTACTCCTAAAATAGTTGTGATGCTGTCCCAATCCCCTAAAACCATACATTAATTTGAATTTATGTGCCAAAATGGTTGTCCTAGCATTGTCAACATTTTCAACTAAAGTAGAGTATATCATCAGGGTCTAGTTGTGTGACTATCAGATTTGTGGTCCACCAAACTGATTGACCTTAATCCAATTTGCTCCCTCGCGAAATTGGCTTTCGGATGCACTTTCCCACGAGGACTTTATGGCTAAATAGATTCAAAAGCCTAAGCAACACTTGGCTCCTTTTGCTTTCAACTTCACTGGATGGATGTATGTATTGACCATTCAATTGAAAGGGGAATGAACCATATAAAAACTTTTTAATTATAAAAAAACACCAAACACAGAGCTAAAATCATGGGATGAAAGCATAAAGTGCCAAACAAGTAAAACTATGTCCAAGCCGTCCTAGCATGAAAAGCCCCATTTTTTCCCCAAAACAATCAATCATCGGCCCCTTTGGCATAGTTTTGGTCGAGTCATTTGTCTATTTCCCATTTATTAATAGCCCCAAATAAGTAAAAAACAATAGTTGAGATAGACTAAACCACGATCTAAATCCAAAAACTATAGAACAAAAATAGTATAGTATAGTATTAGTGTACTATTAGATATTAATCATATCGATATAAATTTGTGTATATAATTTTCATATTACCATATGCTTTTAAATCCTACAACAAGTTTCTTTCTCCAAATCCTTCAATGGTTTAGTCTTTAAACAATACGAAACACCTGGAACTTCCAGCAGTGATAACGATGATTCGTAGTTTTAAAAAAATATAAAAAATAAAGGGGAAAATAAAAGCAAATAACTCAATCATTCAAGCCATATCACATCATATGAGGTTGAAAAGGAAGTGGGCCACAAAGGGTCCCACAAGAACATCACACAGTGCCGTTTTCAAAAGTGCTCGTTCAAAGGGTTCCTAGTTCTGGAAAAGAGGGAAAAACAAGCCAGCCTGAGAATTAATAAATGACATCGATAAATTAAAAAAATGAAAAGAAAAAAAAAGAAAAGAGAAACACTTGAAGAAAATCAAAGAGGGTTATATTGCGTTTCATGTATGAGAAACAGAAACTACAACGAGAGAGAGAGAGTGTGTGAGCGTGTCTCTCTGCATACGGAAGCAAAAACGCACATCGGCGCACAATTACGCCACCCCTTCCGCTCAATGCTATTACACTATCTTTCTGCTAATGTGCGCTTCACCTGCACACGCTGTTAACCTCAACACCCTCTTATAACAACACTACTCTGTTGATCTTCGAATTCCTCTTCTTCGAAACCAACAAACGCAATGCGTGTGCTTCTTCTACTCCTCGTTGTGTTGTGCGCACCCTTAGCGTGCGCGGATCGCAGCGCCGTAACCGTCACTGAGATCCAAGCCCTAACGTCCTTCAAGCTCAACCTACATGATCCTCTCGGAGCTCTCAGCAGTTGGGATCCGTCGTCGCCGGCGGCGCCATGCGACTGGCGCGGCGTCGCGTGTGGCAACGGCCGAGTCACCGAGTTGCGTTTGCCTCGCCTTCAGCTCGGTGGTAGACTCAGTGACCGTATCTCTGAGTTGCGCATGCTGCGCAAGATAAGCCTCCGTTCGAACTCATTCAACGGAACCATTCCTCCGTCGCTCTCCAAATGCACGCTCCTGCGTTCCGTCTTTTTACAGGACAACTCGTTCTCCGGCGACCTTCCGGCGGATATCGGAAACATCACCGGCCTTCAGATTCTCAACGTTGCGCAGAACCACCTCTCCGGTGAAGTCTCCGGCGAGCTCCCTCTAAGTCTCAAGTATGTCGACCTCTCATCGAACGCCTTCTCAGGCAACATTCCGAGCGCCATTGCCAACCTCTCACAGCTCCAGCTTATCAACCTGTCGTACAACCAGTTCTCTGGCGAGATTCCACCGAGCTTTGGGGTGCTTCAGCAGCTGCAGTACCTCTGGCTTGACCACAATCTCCTCGGAGGAACTCTGCCGTCGGCGCTCGCGAACTGCTCTTCGCTTGTGCACCTGAGCATGGAAGGGAACGCTCTCGGCGGCGTTATTCCGTCGGCGATTTCGGCTCTGCCGAAGCTTCAGGTTTTGTCTCTCTCGCAGAACAATCTCACGGGTTTCGTTCCAGCGTCTATTTTCTGCAACGTTTCGGTGTACGCGCCGTCGCTTCGCATCGTTCAACTTGGATTCAACGGCTTCACGGATTTCGTGGGACCAGAGACGACGAGCACGTGTTTCAGCGTTCTTCAAGTTTTGGGTGTTCAGAACAATCACATACGAGGCACGTTTCCATTGTGGTTAACCAATGTGGCCACACTAACGGTTCTAGATGTTTCTAGTAATGCACTTTCCGGCGAGATTCCGCCGGAGATTGGGAACCTGACCAAGCTGGAGGAGCTGAAGATAGCTAACAATTCGTTCTCTGGCGCCATTCCGGTGGAAATCAAGAAATGCGGGTCGCTGAGTGTTGTTGACTTTGAAGGCAACGAGTTTTACGGTGAAGTTCCTTCGTTTTTTGGTGATATGAAAAGCCTGAAGGTGCTGTCCCTTGGTGGGAACCGCTTCCATGGCTCTGTTCCGGTGAGTTTCGGCAACCTTTCATCTCTTGAAACTTTGAGTTTGAGAGGGAACAGCTTGAATGGAAGTATGCCTGATACCATAATAGTGGGGTTGAGCAATTTGACTACGCTTGACCTTAGTGGAAACAAGTTTAAGGGTCAAGTTTCTGCTAGTATTGGGAACCTGAATAGGTTGATGGTTCTCAATCTTAGTGGCAATGGCTTCTCTGGAAAAATTCCTGCTAGTTTTGGGAATCTTTTCAGGCTCACTACGCTTGACTTGAGCAAACAGAACCTTTCTGGAGACTTGCCGTTTGAGCTCTCTGGGCTACCCAATCTTCAAGTCATTGCTCTGCAGGAGAACAAGTTCTCTGGGGATGTTCCTGAAGGGTTTAGCAGTTTGATGAGTTTGCTGTATCTGAACCTTAGTTACAATGCTTTTTCTGGCCATATTCCTGAAAACTATGGCTTTCTTCGTTCGCTGGTTGTTCTTTCACTGTCTGGTAATCACATTACAGGGCTAATTCCTCCTGATATTGGAAACTGCTCTAATATTGAAACTCTTGAGCTCGGATCGAATGCTTTCACTGGTCATATTCCTGCTGATCTCTCTCGCCTTAATCACTTGAAAGTGCTTGATTTGGGCAGGAACAATTTATCTGGGGATATGCCTGCAGATATCTCCAAATGCTCTTCGTTGAATGCTTTGTTACTGGATCACAACCATCTCTCAGGTGACATACCAGGGTCATTGACAGATCTGTCAAACCTTACAATGCTGGATCTCTCTGCTAATAACTTTAGTGGGGAAATTCCTAGTAATCTTTCTATGATCCCTGGGTTGGTGTACCTCAATGTTTCAGGGAATGACCTAGAAGGTGAGATACCTCCAACATTGGGATCTCGGTTCAACAACCCCTCTGCATTTGCAGGTAATCAGGATTTGTGTGGGAAGCCATTGGATATGAAGTGCGAGGAGATGAACAATCGGGACAAAAAGAGGTTGATTCTGTTGATTGTTATCATTGCATCTGGAGCTTTGTTACTTGCACTGTGCTGTTGCTTTTACATTTTCAGCCTACTGAGATGGCGCAAAAGGCTTAAAGAAGGGGTTTCAGGGGAGAAGAAAAAGAGCCCTGCGAGGACAAGTTCCGGCGCAAGCGGAGGCCGTGGCAGCACCGATAGCAATGGACCAAAACTCGTGATGTTCAACACCAAAATTACACTAGCTGAAACAATCGAAGCAACAAGACAATTCGACGAGGAGAATGTGCTTAGCAGAACAAGGTATGGGTTAGTATTCAAGGCATGCTACATGGATGGAATGGTCCTTTCAATTCGTAGGCTCCCTGATGATGGATCATTGGACGAGAACATGTTCAGAAAAGAAGCCGAATCACTAGGCAAAGTCAAGCACCGAAACCTAACAGTTCTCAGGGGCTACTATGCCGGTCCACCTGACATGAGACTCCTAGTCTACGACTACATGCCCAACGGAAACCTCGCAACACTCCTCCAAGAAGCTTCTCACCAAGATGGCCATGTTCTAAATTGGCCAATGCGGCACCTCATTGCACTGGGAATTGCTCGTGGATTAGCCTTCCTACACCAATTCTCAATGGTTCATGGGGACGTGAAGCCACAAAACGTCCTCTTCGATGCAGATTTCGAAGCCCATCTGTCAGATTTTGGGCTAGACAAGCTCACAATAGCCACACCAAGCGAAGCCTCAACCTCAGCTTCAGTTGGCACTTTGGGTTACGTATCCCCTGAAGCAGTATTAACAGGGGAAATCACGAAGGAGTCTGATGTGTACAGCTTCGGCATCGTGTTGCTGGAGCTCCTTACAGGAAAACGACCCGTGATGTTCACCCAAGACGAAGACATTGTGAAGTGGGTGAAGAAACAACTGCAGAGAGGTCAAATCACGGAGCTATTAGAGCCAGGGTTGCTTGAATTGGACCCTGAATCATCAGAATGGGAAGAGTTCTTGCTTGGTGTCAAAGTGGGCTTGCTTTGCACCGCACCAGACCCTCTCGATCGACCATCCATGTCCGACATCGTTTTCATGCTCGAAGGTTGCCGTGTCGGCCCTGATATCCCCTCCTCCGCCGATCCCACCTCTCATCATTCTCCGGCGTAGCCCAAAACCTTGCAAGTTTTTCCGGCCAAGTTTGACATTATTTTGTTAAAACCCCTCTTTTTTATTTTTTTTCTAAATCCAATTTCAGAAATGTAACAGTTGTAGTAGTTCTTATTATTTTATTTTTGTTTGAAAAGAATTGCGGCTACTTTGTTTTCAATTTTTGGGTCACTTTACACTGTTTGCTTCGGAGTAGTGCCGGACTCGGAGATGGCGATGTGGGGACCACAAGAGAAGAGATAGAGCATTGAAGAAAGTGTGAATCGTGTATGATCCGTGATTGCATTCTCAAGTCTCAACTCAACCAGTCGGTCAAGGTCTTTTGACAAATGGAGCGATTTTAGGAGATACAGGTGGACGAGAGACGACAAAAGGGTGGTGATGGGACCCAGGATTCATCTCCCGCCAAAAGCAACGGCATCGAATAGGCACTGTTCCCGTCTGCCTGGTTATTCTGACATCATCATGTGGTTTTTCAGGCAACGGAGTTGGGCGATGTAGCCGTTAACGTTGTGGGGTCCGATGTACATGTTGGTTCCCAAGGGCATTGGTGTTTGGTGCACTGTACACTCAGTCTGGTGCAGTAGGCAGCTCCAGTCAAGGGCACCCCACGTCGTTTCTCCCTATATTGCCCTGCCTATTCTCTTCTCTTGTTTCTTTTTTATTGCGATTTGCGAGTGAGGGTGGGCACAGACGGCGTTAATGTGAGATTGGCCTTTGGGCATATTTTGGCCCACGCCTCAACTACTCTCAGAACTTTTCGTGGGTCATTCTCATATCTAACATTTATTGGAATTGAATACGATTCTGTCTTGTTCCTACTTTCTTCCTTTTTTCTTTTTTAAGTTTTCGGAGTGCATCAGAGATTCAGGGAGGAGTGGGGAAGAAGAGTAATTAAATATAAATAAGCCATCTGTCTCTATTTGTTCTTTTGTATTGATTGATTCACGCGTTTATTAAAATTTAGTGGTGAGTAAGAAAGAAGCTTCGTATTTGTGATGCGGTCAGGTTTCAATCCGCAGGCAAAGGTTCTTCCTTCATTTTATGATATCTCATCTCATCCCATCCATCATATTCATGTGGAAGACTGACTAGTAGTAATAGTAGCAGTACCTTTTTTTGTAGTATGTGATAGTGGTGCAACGCAACGGCACCAAAGATTCTCTCTACAAGTGGGAAGTGGCATAAAAATTGGTAAAGGGAAAGCCTTGTGGATAGTAAAATATGCCCAAGCAGTGGAGGAGCTAATGCCTCCCTCCTCTATGATATCGTGCAGTGACCGTTAAGGTCATTTCAAATTATATAATCATGTGCTTTGATTGGAGCTAGTGAGTGTCAGATTTTTAATATATCAAGATGCAAGATCCATCGTGGTTAGATACTGACATGTTTTAAACTAATTTGTCTCTTCCTAAACAAACAGCTCATAAAGAGTGTTGATTAGGATTTAATTTGACTGCGTTTAAATTAAACATATAGCCTTGATCCTAGCGCAAGGAATTGCGCTCTTTAATCTTGAATTCTTCCATTGTTCTAATCAATACTAATTTGTTAAGTTGTACTATGTTAGTTATGGTGCTGTCTCCGTTCTCTATTGTCAATTTTTCATTTTTTATACAAATGTTTTAATTTTTTATTTTTGACCAAATCTGTTACAACTTACAAATGTTTTATACACACTAATCGTTGAATGAAAAGAAAGTAATAGACCGAATTCGAATTAAGGTTAGGTTTGGTAATGTTGACTTTAGAGCTGCTAAGCTCTAGACTGTATAAATTATTATTAAAAAATCATAATAGTATTACTACTTGTTAAAAGTTAAAACAATGTAAAAGCAACTCGATAAAATAAGTCACAAAAATACTCTGACAAATCAATTCTATACAATATATATAACATATAAAAATAAATTCACCTTAATAACTACCACTTAGTATCACCTAAAATGGATTGAAGTGTTTTCTATTTTCAAATTTATTAATAAATGTTATATTGATAATACGGGTTAGAAAAATAGTTTGAAGGTTCGCAAGATATTGGCTAACAGTATTTAATCTCTTATTTAAAGCTTATATCATTTAAGTAAGGAAGTCGTATATATACTTCGAATTCTTAAGATATTAAACCACGTGTGCTTTATTTAATAAACACAATATTGAATTCTTTAGCTCTAGAAACTTATTTCAAAAAATACATTATTAATAAATGTTTTGAACTTACCCCCAATACAATGCGTCGAGGATTTGGGCGAATTACTTAAGATGCTTCTCTTTCGATATCACGTGAGTGCCTTTTTTTCTTTCTTTCTTTTTATTTTTGATCAATTTTTTCTTTCTTTCTTTCATTTTTGGACGAAATCAAGTGTCATAGACTGCGCGACTACAAGGCCTACACAACATGGGCAGGCTAACTCATTCTGACCCAAAAAAAATAAGCTTACTTACTCCTTGGCTCAATCCAAGACATACACGAATTATTAGCCACATTCACATGCGCGAGATGGTCCATAAAACCATATGGATCAACAATCATACCTCAATATACAATAATCATAACATGAGGTACCGAAGATGGGAAGCAGGGAAAGAAGTAGAAGTGAACAGTAGTAGTATAGAACAATACAAAAACATTATGGGAAGCAACGCAAAACATCTGTTTTATTACAGAGATCTCTAAAGCTAGTTCGGATAATGGAACATATTAAATACACTAACGACCAAAAGTTATAGTTTTGACGGGTTTTATTCCTTGATAACCACAACTTTATAAATAGTAGTACTGGATAAGATGAATGAGGAGCATGGACAAAGCTGCATGCTTGCTTACCAACACAAAATCCCTTGTAAAATTCACAACCTACGACTCTGTGCATGCACAACCGACGGCAACGGGGAACTTTACCTTAGTCGGCTCTGGATTGGCCGGCACGTGAAGAGAGGATGATGCCAACAATGAGACCGTATAATGCCAGTGCCTCAGCAAAGATGAGAATCAGAATCATTCCGACAAAAAGCTTTGGCTGTTGGGCATTTGCTCTACAAAAACACAGTTCATTTTCAGCATGTCAAATTCAATCCACCAATTTGGAGCTTAGAAACATTTATACAGTTGGGAGAGATAAACAATCTCTTGTAGTGAACATTGTAATAAAATACTGAAAGCTACAACATCAGTAGTTACTACTAGATTCATACAGTCAATATTAGACAAAGATCGATGTATTCTACCACGGATCACCAACCCACCAAAAGGCTCAAAACTTAAATGCTAATATATAATTAAAAATTGCAATTTGTTGCTGCTTTAAACTTCTAGATGAGTTGCAAGGAGCTTAAATCTTTAGTAGGGTGTCAGACCCCAACATCTGTTTCTTCATAGTACACTTGATCTAAGCAAAAGGGATCAAATTCCTAATCTACCTGTAAAATACAGTGTTGTAACCCATATAACTAAAATTAAGTATAGATCTCCACCAATGGAATGCATGACATATCAATCCCATCCATCCAAATCATGACAATATCCATACTATGTCCAGATTTGTTTTCTTCTTGCAAAGGTCAAACCAGAAACCATTACAGAACAGACAGAATCACAGAAATGATTAAGAAAACTCAAACACCAGCAACACAGTATCATCTTTGGAGAAGTGGAGCAAGGGGAATGATCGATATCAGATGAGAGGAAGGCTATACTACTGCTACTGAAATATCTAGGGCAAAAAATACTACTATATGCACCTTACTCAATCATACAGCAGAGACTATAGCATAACAAATTGACATGGTTCAACAAAAGCACAAGGCTCATAATCAATGCAATGAATGAAATGCCAAGCACATCCATCCAAATAAGTATGATATTATATATACTCATACTCTGCCCGATTTTGCATTCTTAATGCAAATGTCAAACCAGAAAACACAGCAGAACTTGAAGACCGGACAGAAATTATTAAACAAAAGCAAAGCACTAGTAAGGCAATATAACCTTTTTTGTATTGTACTGAAGGAAAATAAGAGAAACGATCCTCATTTATCACAGTAGAGGAAGACAAAACTACTGATACTAACATCTTGGTCAAAAAGTACAAACATATGCACCTTCATCAATTATACCCGAAACTTCATAACAAAAAAAATTGACATGACTTAAAGGGTAGATAAACAAGTGGTCGACCTTAATCACAAAGAAATAACGAAACAACAAGGCTCATAATAACTCAATCAATTAATGATATACCAACTGCCACAAATCAACCAAACTTACAGAACGCATAACATCAAACAAGTAATTTAAATCCTGCAAACATAACGCCACTAAATAGATAAAACAACAGTTTAAGTTCCTCTTCTATAACAAGCCATAACTAATGATAACAAAGAGTGATAAAAGTGTTAACGAATTGAAATACCTAACACCAGCATCTCCTACGATGCCAATGGCCATGCCAGCAGAGAGGCCAGCGAGGCCACAAGCGAGACCAGAAGAAAGGTGAGCATAGCCATCAAAGAGATAGTAAGATTTGGCCTTAGGGTTAATCCCAGTGCTGATAATAACCGCAATGATCAAACCATAGATACCCAACACACCAGCCATGACAACGGGCACAATTGATTTCATCACGAGCTCAGGTCTCATGACACCCATGGATGCAACTCCAACACCACTTTTTGCAGTACCGTAAGCAGCTCCCATACCTTAATTAATAATAATCAATCACATCAAAAGAGAAATTAAAGGGAACCCCACATATCAAAATCAAAACTTTAATCGATTCCTTTGACAATTGGGTTTTGGGGGAAGAAGAAAAGGGGGGCTTACAGGAGAAAACGAGAGCAGCGGCAGCACCGAGGAAGCCGAAGAAAGGAGCAGTTTCATCGCCGCTGAAGCCAGCCATAGTGTAGTAGTAACTTTGGATCCTGTGATGCGAGAAATCGATTGGAGAAGGAGATCTGTGAATGATGAATTCTGGGAGTCTTGTTTTGATGGAAAGGAAGTTTCTGAGTGGCCCCTTCTACGTTTGTTTCTTGTTCCGCCACATATACAAAACGAAGCTAATAATTGGGCCTATTTTTTATGTTGGATTAATTACTGCTAACATTTAGTAATTCTTCTTCGTGTGCACAAAATATATTTTGATGAAATATGTGATTTTATAACTGTTTTATTTAATAAAAAATGATTATAAGTTTTTTTTTTGTTGCCCACGGTGTCCGGAGCTTCGTCCCGACTAATCCGTCCGGATCGCGTACCTGGGAATGGCAGGTGAGACTCCCAGCAAGGATTTTTTCCATCCACAAGCCTCGAACCCCAAGCCTATCCAGTATTCTAGTAAGATCTTTTCGGTTTTAGTTGGACATTACTATAATTCTTTCGTTTTGGGTCTGAGTTTGAAAATGGGCAAATAAAATAGATAGCCCAATCCTCAATATTTCAACAACAAAAAGAATGGCCCAACCTAATCAACAATGCAGAAGAATATGGATTTATCACTTGCCTTCGATGAATGGGCTTTACCTTTTTTCCACTTTAATGCCTTTCTTTTTGGACTTTTTCTAGCTGGGTGGGCTTTTCTTGTAGATAATATAATTTGTCTTTAGTCAAAAAGCTAGGAGGTAATTTCTTGAAGATTCTTTACCCAAAAAAACAATCTTGAAGATAAATTGTATTTGTACTACATTTTTCAGATTTGTTAAAAATATTTTATAAATAATTTTAAAAAATATCTCCAATCAATGATAAATAGTGGCAAGATCTACATTTAACGTGTGGATTAGAGAACCCAGAACGAAAGATCAAAGAGGCAAATTGATAGAGTATAAATTATTTATATGCCATAACCCTATAACCTTAAATTTTTGGGATGATGGTTCTATTTTATGAGACAACTAACATAAGATTTATAAGTAGATGTAAATAATTCTAGGAACAGGCATTAATGATTTCATATCAGTTGAGATATCCCTAGAGATGCAATATTCGTCCTTGTTCAGTACTAACTTTCTAAACTCTTCTCTTCTTCCACATATTTCAGTGAAAGTAAAGAAAAAAAAGAGATAAAAGGAAAATAAAAAGGGAGAGTACCCTTGTTAATGACATGTAATTATGACTAATATGTTGTTTAGCTAGAGTTAATACAACTCAACAATTATGAACATGGAACCAAATAAACCAGAGACACCAAAGTATTCGAATGCTTTTGATATAATGTATGCTAATCTTGTTTCATACAAACCTATATAAAGTGAGATCAAGGCTAAAACTCTTGCTTTTCATCATTGAATTTATTTTATCCAAATTAATCACTTTCAAGTTTCAACACCTTATATATTAGGCTAACATAGACATAAAATCAATCATTTTTGTCACTAAGATCAAAATTGTTATCATTCCCTGAGACTTGTGATGATACCCATTACAAGTGTTAACTGTTACCACATTATATATTTTTGAACCCTTCACACAGAAGATCAAGTATTGGCCACACGTTCATTTCAGATATGCTATGGGCCCCCGAAAGATGTATGATAAAAGTTCAATGAGAAAAAAGAAAAAAAAGAAAAACATCACCGAAATATAATTATAAGACCATTGACACATTGATATGGAAGTGCAATTATTCCACAAGCTTTCCTATCACTTTATGTTTTTGGTTGTCCAATTTCCATAGCAAAACTGCAAATCTTCACTTCGAATCCATACTAATTCCTCATCATTCACTACTCTTTTGGAGCATGAATTTCTCTGCTTCCATTTCATCTTCTTGTGGGGTAGTAAGATAATAAGAAATTTATATATACCTAATAGGCCTTTTATGATTTGCACACGGTTTGTTCGAGTTAAATCTTAATAATACCATCATTGTTGTTTTTCTTTAATTTGCCGTGGCTAAACGAATTAATAACAATAATGATTGTTGCACAACAAAAATACATCTAATTAGTATCCAACGTGTGTTATATATCATACGTAATGTGTGTCAATATGTATAACACGTTATGTATAGTACACTACGTATGATATATAGCACATGTTGAATATTAGTTGGATGTATTTTTGTTGTACTATAAATATTACTGAAATTAATAATGTTAAAATTACAAACATATAAATGTTGGTCCATCTGGCTCAATGAAAATTTATATGGCAAAGTTAAGTTGCACATTGTAGCTACTCAAGCGAGGTACGACAAAGTAAATTAAGCAGAGTAAGGATTGGAGTGTGTTTGGCACGTATGAGAAAGTTAAGAACTTGAATCGTTAAAATTTAAAAAGTGGGATTCAGTGCATATATGCTTGTGTTGTAAGAGAATAAAAAGGTTAGAACCAAGATAAAGATGTCATCATTTGTATTCCATCTTTGATATGTTCCTGAATTGAGATGACATGAGATATCAAATGTCAATAATGTTAAAAAAAAATCCTTTTTCATTTAATTTAATCTCTTTTCTATTTTTTAAATGGATGATGTTAAATGAACAATATAAAACCAGTCATACCAGCCAATAAATTAGATTTTGGGCTTAATACTCAGCTCATTACAATATCAATGATTATTTGGGCCAAAACCAAAGTCAAAATAGACCTATCGACTATATTGACTAATTTTTCATTGTCCACTTAGCATTATTATTTTTACATACATGAAGAATAAGGAAATAATTCATCAAGGTTTAAATGGGTTTGAATCTATCGAACATTATTTACAAATTAACTAAAAGTATTTATTTATTGATTAGAAAAATCTATAACTCAAACACGAGTTATAATAATGGAAAAATAATCTAGAAGTACAACTAAAAATAATCAACTTGTAACTAACACAATTATGCTGGTTTAATTTGAATTTTGATTGATAATATTTTTAAAAAATTGAAGGCTTAAATATACATATTATTGTTAATGATTATTATGTATTGATAGTTGACTCCCCTATTAACTACTATTGATTATACGTATAAATTAATTACTCTATAATAATATATAAATATAAGTTCAATAAGTCTCCAATTATATAATTAACATATCTTTTTCTACATTATGGCAAAAATAAATTAAAGCACACCTTTTTGCCAAGAAACCTTTCTACATCCCCAATTTCACTCTCTTCTACTTTTTGCATCTTCTATTTTCTACTTCTGTCAAGCATGCTTTCAATCTATGGTGGCAAGTCACTACCACTTTCAAATAGGGGTTTATATAAACCGTTGGCGGGGTTGCCTCATATTGATGCCTTATGTTGAATATATTTAAGGATCCATTCAAATACTTTTCTTTCACTAATAGTTAAATTTATCATTGTCTTTTCATGCTTATACTCCAATTTGTTTATTTATTTATTCAGAAACACAAAGTTTTGGATAATAATACTTTTTTCGTCAAAATAGTTAAAAAAAATTTATTTTAATATTTTTGGTCCAAATAGCATTCTTACTCATGTGTGTTTTTCAATTGACTAAATAATTTAAGTCAAAATTTATATTTTTTTTTCTGTTTTGACTGATATAATTTTATACTCCTAAAAGAATTAGATCAGAAAAAATAAATAACTACGAAATAGGGTAACCAATTTCTTCTTATTACCTTTTTCTTAGTACGTAGGCAAAACATATATCTAGTACTATTTTTGCAATGACTAATCACTAGAATTGTGGTGTACATGAATAGACAAGATACAGAAACAATTAATATAGTAGAGATGCAAAAATATTATCATTATATCATATTTAAATTTAAGTTAATGTTAAAAATGGTGATTATTGATTTGTTCTACCCAATTTTGTATTTCATTTTTCCAACTTTATAGAAATATAAGACTATACAAATTTTCTATCGCAAGACATAAATTTTGTATCTTATCCATCAAACATCATATTCTTATCTTTCTGTTATACTTACAAAATACAGCCTAATATATATGTAGTTATCTGTAATAATACGAACATGCGTTTGGAAGAAAACTTAAACACAAATTATTGGGGCACAACAAAAAATCAGTCAAAACAGCCAACAAAACACATTTAACATTTTATGACCCAATTAGCACTTTTCATCATGAACATGCATTTTGACTGGTTTTTTTTTTTGTGCGCAATGCTCAAAATTAAATAAAAAAGTCATTCACGATCGACTACCCCACAATTTTCATAGAACATGGCAATGCCGTCTAGTATTGGTTTTGCATGTTGCAGCACTAGAAAAAGAATTGGCATAATAGACTACAAGCCAGCCATCTTAGATTTTGACCTACAACATGAGAATTATTATAATATATGGTAGCCAGCCAGCACCACAAACACTGTGTTACATTATGTAGCTTAGTTCTTTTTAGTTGGCACGAACATTAACCCTGTGCCACCATCTAAAGGAAACATAGACATTGTCTCTTCTTAACATGTCAACCCTCGGGAAATATTTAAGATATATATATATATATATATATTATGGTTCGATTTTTCTAAATTTTGATATACATGATAGATCCTCAACACAATAACACATAATTCAATGTTTAGAGTGATTAAATGTGATAATTCCTTTGAAGAGTTATTAAGAAGAATAAGTATACATGATTTACTTCTAAAGTAATTGGACCCTCGCTAGACACTATATATATTAGTTAAGAAAATGTTCAGTAAACAATAGATAATCAGTCAAATCAGCCAATAAGTCAATTGGACAATATTTGACCAAAAAAAATTAACTTTAGATAGTTAATTTTCAATGGGTTGAAATATTTGTAGCTCAAAATCTCAGACTGATTTTTACTAATTTTTTATTTTGCAAATAACAATACTCTTTAATTAATCAATTAAAAGAGTGCCCAAAGTCTCAATCACACTTTGGTAAGGTGACGTTCATATTGACTTAAAAAAAACTGGTCATAGGGAAAGTAAGGAAAAGGCAATGCAAGGGAGAATGATAGCTTTTTGACAAAGTTGCACAAAGTAAAATTCCCTCATCAATGACAAAATATTCGTGTACATAAAAAAGAGGTGTGTCTGTGTAAAACAAGCAACTGGTCAATTTCGAAAATTCCATCCCCTAACGCGTTCGTCACTGATTTGAGTTGGACCCTCCACTTGAAACACCAACATGAGCCTGAGCCTGAGGGCAGAGCCTCTCTATATTAAAACTCTATTGATTCAATACTTCATTTGTCCGATATTATTGTAAATGTTATATGTATAATAAAAATTGAGCATTGTTAGAGGAACAACAAAAAAAATCAGTTAAAACAGCTAACAAATAGAAATTTGTGCCACAATCACCCAGCCCATTAAAAATATACTCATGATTAAAATGTTATTTGGTTCATAAAATGTTAAATGAATTTTGTTGGCTGTTTTGACTGAAAAAGTGTTGTTCCTCAAGCGTTTGTAATAAAGATTATATAACATTTGTATAATAATAATCTCTACCGTTAGATTATAACAGTTTGAATGAAACAATTGACTCATATTACAATTCAACGATAAAAATAAATGTTATACAAATATTGTAAAATCTTTTATTCTTGCATTCCTCAATATTATTAGACACCTCCAGAAATACATATAATTTTGTACATCGAAAAAATCAGCATATTGAACATAAATTGGTATATGTCTATATGTATATATATAAAAGTTGAATGGTGATGTACAATGTAAAATAGTATTACATTGATGCTGAATCACATGTTATTATGTAAGTAATAATATTATATTTTCATTTGTGCTATCTCAGAAAAGAAATCACTTTTGTTGATATAGCATTATGTGATTGAATATTGTTATAAAACTATTTTATACGGACAATATATCATAATTAAATATATATATATATAGATATTTTTCAATAGATAATTTTTTCTCTGATTTATAAAGTGTGAGATAATAATTTATATTTGAAAGAGGACCCATCGGCTAGGGAGTGAGCATCATGGAATGAATATATTTTGCAATCTTTGTCAATGAGAGGCCCATCTCTCTCGTGCCCCCATCATACTTCCATGCCTTGAGAGAGTTTGTGTTCAAATGAAATTACTTGTCCATCACTTTCATGTGTTCCCTCTATTCCTCCTCTCTGCACCTAACTGGTAGTGAAAAGTGGGGAAAGAAAACAAATTAAATACTTTAGTAGAACACATGCTCTGTGTTTCCTAATTGGATTTGGGATTAGCATATGCCTTATCTCACTAACAATGAATTGTCACTATAATGGGGACACACTCAATATTCTTATTAAGGATTTCACTCTTAACTAGCATCCTACATTCAAATGCTATCTCTATTGATCCAAATAAAATCAACATAAATTGTTTGTTTTGTTGTTGACAAAAATTTAAATCAAATAAGCAATAATTAGATATTTAATTGAGACGTATATTACACCGTCTTTTTCCTTTCATTAATAAACTTTCATACAAATATTTAATAATTTGTGTTTGAATTTTGATTAGGAAGTAAAAATGAGAGTGAAAATTTTATGTACGTAAAATTTATCTTTAAAATTATTACTCTCATTTTTCAAACACTGCTTAAATGTTGTTTCACCCTATAATCATTGTAAACATCCAGAGAAACCCTCAATTGGCACAGCACATACAATGCCATTTGAGAATATCATTGGTACAAATTTAAATCAATCCATACTTTTTAAGACCTACAAGCTAGTAATAGAATTTAAGCACAGGCAAGTTCACTCTAGATAAACATAATAATCAATCATCACCTCATAGAATGAAAATTTTACAAGTTGATTAATGCTTATAATTTCATACCCACAAATCTAGAAAAAGGGCGCAGAGAAATTTCACCAAGGAGGGGGAGGGGGTCTGAAAGTTGGTACAAATAATCATAGTGTATTGAGTGAGAGTATGAGGTGCCTAGGGTCTGGGCTCTAGAAATAAAGTGAACATTAATTATATATATATATATATATATATATATATATATATATATAAAAGAAATTCTTGATATACATTGAAAAATCTTTTAAGCTAAAACAATTAATAAATAATATGTAATATGCATAACATATATTACATATTATACACAACATATATCACATGCGATAATATCAAATTTCTTTACAATATATGATATATGTTGTACATATTATATAATATATGTTGTGTATACCATATTTATTGCCTTTTCATTTTATATATAGAAATTATATATATATATATATATTTGTTATAACTCTTTCAATGAAATGTAAGAATTATTAGTAGCTATAAGGATTGCAATCATAATTGATGTTCCCCCTTGAAAGAAGCTTGTGATTCACACCTAGATACAACAAACAGGGAGTGAAGTCTAAGACTTTGGCAAACCCCATTTGATTCCTTTATTTTATTTTATTTAATATGTGATGTATATGTCTGTTCATTTGACAAACCACATTTGATTCACTTATTTTATGATTTTTAATTTATATGATATCTTTACATTTCATATCTAATTAAATCATTTCGTTTTCATAATGTTTTAAGAAATGGATTAGATTAATAAACTATTTTTATCGAGATAATAATATAAAAAAAGTGTTTTACATACATTATCACTCCATATAAATAAAACTCTTGTTTTATTTTAATGTGCCTATTCTGCTATTATTTTTCATGTGGTTGAATACTAAATGTGCGATTAAATCTGCACCAACCAGCGTCAACCATAAATTAAAACTGCGAAATAATAATAATGACATAAAAGAAAATTAAGATTGGTAAGGTGTAATTGATAGAGAGAGAGAGAGAGAGAGAGATTTGTTGGAGCAGAGTCCGTGTCAAAAAGGACTAAAATCCACATAGGACCCCGCCAGGATCTTCACCTTTAGCTAGTTACGCCATCCCTCCCTGCCTGTGGTTCTTTAATTTATTTCCAACTTTATTCTTTTTTTCTCTCAGTCTCATGGTATATACTATATACATATTAATGTGTATTAATTATATTTTCAATTAATATAATACTAATTGATGTGTACACGTTAGAATTGATGTGTTAAGAGAGTGAAGTGCATAAGTTTCAGTTTATGGTTTCTGAGAGTCAGCGTCACCGCCACAAGTGTGAGGAAAGGAATAGAAAGAGGAGACGAGTGATGTTGTTGGTGGGGTCCACAAAAGAAGTCTCTGTTAATTTATATATATATATATATATATATATGAGTTGAATGATGGAGTCCGCCGCATGATTGGAGACCCACGGCCGTCCACCACCACCGTCCTACGTGGACATCAAATATTCCAATTACCTTCACTACATCCATAGACGCTGTATTATGATTCGAAAATCAGTAGTAATGACTAATGGATGATTTTGCGTAAAAGACATGGCTCTCTCTCACTTTCAGCTAACTCTATAGTAACGATACATTGCTGAACGCGTTTCACTTGGATCACTTTCATTTCATGTCTCCACAGCCCCATCACGCTTGCACTAACTGCTTCTGTCTCAGCAATCCCAATTGGACGACCATGTATATATATGTCCACCATCATGGACCATCTTAATTAATTGCATATATAATGCAAGATTCTAACATAATATTGATATATACTTTCATCCACAGGTTTGAATAGAAGGCTAGTATGTAACACTATCAAAATATATCCCTCATTAGTCATCACTAAGCTAGCTATACCCTAATAATGACCTAAGGATGTGTATGCATTTGGTTCACCAAACGATTTGATTTGAAACCTGGCATATTTCTAAGTTGCATTGTAACAATTATATGTAATTTTTAGAAGTTAAATGTTTAGGATCCACAACAATTTATGCTAGACTTATTAATTTTCATCTACACAAATATGCTTTCTTAGAGTGAGAGAGAAAGAATCTTCACGAATCGGAAAGGGGGAAAAAACAGTGAGAGAGAATATCCCGTTGATATTTGATGGTTTGACAAAACCATTGTGACATCTTACGCAACATAACCAAATATTAAACTGTAGAGAAGAGATACCCTCTAATTTTTGTGAGCGTGCGCGTGCATGTGTCTTGTCAATAATATCTTCACATTACTACTACTATCATTAACGCTACACATACATTTATCTTCTAAACATACATATTTTAAACTTTTTACAGAAATGCTCTTTTATTATTAGATTTTATTTATGAGACATTTTCAGATGAATTAATATCTATAAATTTCAATTACAATTTTAGTAAGTACTGAAATTTAAGATTAGCTAGGTACTCAAAAAGTAATATAATGAAACTTTTAGGCTGTGTTGGGTGAGATTAATAAGCTATACTAGAAATATATAGAAATGGTATAAATGAAAAACCTAATCATGTAAAATCTTTTATCACACTTATAATTAAAAACATCACTTTTATGTTTTTTACGTAAAATGTTCACCATTATATTTTAATTTTTTTAAAAATTATCATTTTAAGTATCCTTAATAAGTGTCGTTAGAACACTTGTAATAGCAAAACTCTTATATTAATATAAAAAGAATAATTTATGTCTCATCCTACTCAATTTTATATCTTTGTCTCAATTAGTTAGGAATGAAAAAATACACAAATTTCATATCATGTCATTGTCACTTTACTTATATTCCGTCTTATATACCCTACAAAATGCAATTTTAGTGCTCTTTGCACCGTCCGTTCTATTGTATGTTATATTTTTGGCATATTCTAATTAACTCTCAACTCGTTCAGCAATTATTTATTTATTTATTTTAATATCTAAGCACTAATAACTATTGTTTCCTAATGAATGTCAATTGATGTGGGATTATGCTAAATTAAACATTATTAGCCACACAATTTCAAAACTCTGTACCCGGACGCTTAATTAACAAATGCAAAATATAATATAGTTAATTAGTTAAAGATAATGTGAGAACAAACTGATTTGACTAGTAATTTGTCATAACTAACCAGTGATTAAATCTTCAACTTGCATTGATATGGGGGTTTTGGCCAAACATAATAATAATTAATAAATAATTAATTAATAGTTTGAAGATGTTGTATCTTGTTCAAGGATGGCCCCAGTGGAGACCACTTTGAATAAGAATGAATGCCTCATCACTAATTAACTTGTCACTTTCTGTTACTAATCTATCCCTCTAGAAGAAGGGCATTATATTGCTACCCTCCTACTATATATATATATATAATATAATGTCATAAAAAGAGCAGTAATTATGACAAATTAATTACATTCCAAGCTATCAATACTCCTCAACCTCAACTACACACCCGTCTCTGTTCTGTAGGAACGACCCGAGCAGGCTATGATAACTAAAATATCTTACCTTGCTCTTCCATATTGCCCCAAATGGTCCACTTTTGTTGGCAGTAGTATATATAATCTCCAAAAAAAGGGAGGCTATTCAAGTATATATATATATAGATGAGAAATTAAAGGTTAGTTATACAACTAAAAACAAAAGACTTCAGATTTTAACATGGATCCCATGTTTACATTTAGAATCTTAAAATTTAGTAGTGAAAATAAAATTGTAGTTATAAACTTAACATTTCTCAAATATACATAAAGAACGATATTATTTTAAATTGCCATCTCAATTGCACTACTACGAATGTTATTGTGAACTTCAATATTATATATATACAAAATCATTAAGGCTTAGTACTAATATACAAATAATTTTCTCTTATACATGCAAACACATATGTATATATGTTAAGAGTTTTGTTAGGAGTACAACATTATATCAGCCAAAACAGCTAAAAATATTATTTTTGGCTTAAATTACTAAGTTCATTAAGAAAAACACACATAATTAAAAATATTATTTGGTTCAAAAGTGTTGAAATGAATTTTATTAACTGTTTTAACTAGAAAATTGTTATTACCAAAAAAAAAAATGTGTGATGTGTTAATACCTCTGTAGCTTACATGCCATTAATTGCCGACAATGCGATTCTTTTATTTGTGTTTATATATTATGCATGACAGTAACAGATCCAATATCCATAGCTAGCAAAATAATGATATCCAAGATGCCATTTTCATCGATTTCAAGTTTTTTTTTTCACCCTTAAATTCATATATAGGTGCATGTTCTTGAATTTTTAAAGTATATATATAGGGATTTATTGCATATACTTGAATTAATTGCTATTCTTATAGATGATGCAGCCATTGCGATACCAAATTCTCTCTAATTCCATGCAGTGATGAAGTATATATATATAGCTCCCAATAATAATGGTAGGTCGATATTATTGTATGAAGAGAAGAATAATAATAATAATATGGTAATTGTATGGATTTATTGTGTGAAGCTAGAAAAAATTGATTTGAACTACGATTCCTTTAATTTGGAGGACCAAAGAAGTGGGGTTTCGTGGGTAATCAAAGGCATGGCCTTAAGGAGAGGGAATGTTTTAAAGTTTTAATTTATTTTTTGTCTTTTTGTTTGTTTATCTTCTACGTAAAGTTGAGAGAAGAAAAAAATGCACCAACTCGTGACTTACACGTTGATTGATCACACTGTTGTTGCTCAACTTACGTTTTCTCTCCTTTTCCCATAGTTCCTTCCGCGAAATACTTGTCGTCGAATGATTCCGAGACCGTATTTTGTACCTTAAAATAGACACACTGTTTCGCCTTTGAAAAAGAAAATTAAATTCTAGGATTTGTTTTCACAAGGTATTGCGCATAATCCGATTTTGTTATCCTACCATAATTAAGCCCATGATTAACACAAAGTGATGGATATAACCCTGTTTAGACGTCTAATTATCCTAATTAACAAGTCAGGGACGGCTTAGCTTATTGGACAAACTCAGTTGCTTTGCCAGAAGAAGAAAATTAAACCAAGATAATTAATAATGTATGTGATGTAGCATAAAGAATTATATTCCGTCGCTCAAGTGATTTTTTTTTTTTAAAGCACAATGTTATGTCTTCATTATGAAGTTATGAAGCTGCATAAGATATATATATAAAAAAAAATATATTGTTATTTATACAATAAAAAATTAGTCAAAATCATTCTATACATATAGAGATTTTGGGTCACAAATATTTCAGTACACTAAAAACTAACTACTTAGAGATAATTTTTTTTTCAAAAATTATCGAATGGATCAATTGACTGGTTGAACTAGTTATATATTGTTCACAAATATTAAAAAAATTAAAAAGCCCATTCTCAAGACTCAACCGCAATATATATAATTTATTTTCACAAATGCTTGGAGCACAATAAAAAAGCAGTCAACACAGCCAACAAAGCCCTTTAACACTTTATGATCCAAGTAACACTTTTGATCAAGAGTATATTTTTAATGGACTATTTTTAATGGGCTGGGTGATTGTGGCCTAAATTCCTATTTATTGAGTATTTTTGCTGGTTTTTTGTTGTGCCTCTAGCATGTTCTTTTATTTTATGATTATTTGGCTAGTATTATCATTATCACTCAGTCTAGAGGATTTTATGGGTTTAACATCGATATACATTATGTATGTTTTCGTATGAAATCCGTATTGTTAAATGAGTTATTCTTGTTAGCTCAAAAATAAATTAATATAGTAAAAAATGAAATAAAACTGTAAAAGAAAAGCAGACCAAAATTCGTATCCAATATTCCAGATCCTCAACCGTTAGATAAACATGCTTTTGCCAAAACCAAAAAATCTATAATTGTTAACTTATTGATAAATGATAGTAATTGATATAAATTTTGGTACTTAATGCTAATTGTTTTAAATTATTTATTCTTTGATAGGGAATAATTAGAGAAATATAGTATTGGCAAATGATTATCTTTATGTTCTTCTTGTACTGGTTTGTCTTTAAGTAAGATAAAGATAATAGAGTGCCACAATAGACGAACATTTTTTTTCAACTGATCATACTAGTCTTTCATTTAATTAGCCTGTCCTTTTTTATATTGAGCTCAATTAATTGATAAACACAAAGTACAAGCGAAACATATGTAGAAAAGGAATTGGCCAAGGTGAGATCAATTAATTGAGAAACATCAGTCTTAATGATTAATTAATTTTCCGTATTATTATTGCACAGGATAATTAATGTACTGCGCGGCTTGAAAATGTGGTCTTTAATTTTCTCTCTAGTTTTAGTAGTTTATAATTATAATTGATAAGTTCAAATATAATAGTATTATTAAATATTTTAGTAGTTTATAATTAGGCCAACACTGTGTATAATAGTATTATTAAATATTTTATTCAATGCTTGATAAGTTCTAATATACTTTTTTTTTTATTTCAAAATGTAAATCACTTTTGACATTTTATACATATCAAGCTAATGATTAATTGGTGTTGGTATTTTAAAAATTAAAAGTAAGGGACAAAAATATTTATATTAATATTCTTATTTTATACAATAATATTGAGAATATAAATTGAAATTTATAAAGAATAAAATGAATAAAATATATTATAAATTGAAAAATTACTTATAATATGGAATAGAGAAAAAAGGCTAAAAACCTATATTTTGGAATGGAGGGAGTAATATACTTTTTGTAATCAATACTCTCCCTCCTTTCAAAATAATAATCCTTTAATATTTATGCATGTATATTAATGGATCATTTTGATTTGTGTAAAATACATATTAAAATGACTATTATTCTTTATACTTTCATTAATATATTTTCCAAATAAATTACATTAGAGATAAAATATGTATATCATCATTAAATATATATTAAAAATTTAAAAGTAATTATTAATTTGAAATGAATTTTTAAATTTTAAATAATCATTATTTTGAAACAGATGGAGTATATAATCTTGCATATATTTAGTACAGTACTCTCTATGATTTTTTTTATTTGTCTACTTTATCTTTTTACAATATTTTAGATAATGATTAGTTTTAACTAAAAAATTAACCAAAAAAATTAATGTATTTTACTATATTGTCTTTAATTAAAATGGACACATTATTTTAGGTAGTGTAATTTATTTGGTAGAAAATCAATTAAATAAGGGTAAAACATGAAAAAATATTAAATATTGACTAGAATTATTAACTGGACAAATAAAAAAATAAACTTAAAATATAAAGTAAACAAATAAAATAAAACGGAGGATATATTAAATGAAATCCCTTTCATGATAAATTATTAAAATTCATGGAGAGTAATGACATGTTTGTTACTACTAGATTAGCACTCTACATTAAATTTGTCTGAGATTAACATAGAAGTTATACTTAAATGCGTCAACGGGCGCACACTCGGCGTGATAATTTCTACCCGATTGGGCCAAGTCACTGTTTCGCACCATAACTGAGATCCCATCCCATTCTACTAGTTTATTAACTACCTACAAATTAAATTTGGTTCAAATACGTACACTGAATCAAATTTTATTAAGTGAAAGTTAGAGGTCATATTTTAATTAAATCTGATCATGGACTCGATCAAGTCAATCATCCTATATCATAAATAGAGTGCATCAGGTATAAAACTTGGTCATGTAAGAAAACTTTCATCTCTTAGTATTTGTTGTTGCTGACAGATATTATTAATAGAGTAATATTAATTATAAAATCAATATATAAATTTCATTACTTTTTTTTACTTAATTTATTTTCAATATATTTCTTTTTTTAATAGTAGTAGTAGTAGTAGTTGAATATATAGGGATGGAAAAGGGTGAGTGAGAAGAGAAAAGGTGGAAACGAAAAGGAACAAAAAGAAAAGAGAAAAGAAAAAGAGAGGAAAAGGGAAATGGTGTAGGAAGATAGGCAATGACGTCACCTACTGGGGGGACAACCATGAACCCATGCGCAATTCAGCGGTCCTTCACTTTTCCCCTCTCTCTGATCTCTTTTATAGTATTCATTCTTTTACATTCCCCCCCTCACTCACTCATTCTTAACGGAATGTTTCTCCCTCTCTCTCTCATCATACTGTCTTCTTCTTCTTCTTCTTCCTAGCTAGCCACTTCATCAACAACATATTCTTCTTCTTCAAACTCAACAATCCCCATAACCTTGTCTTCTCTCTCTTCATTGCACTTGTCTTTTAACTTCTA
Source organism: Aeschynomene evenia (assembly GCA_013621005.1). Classification (NCBI taxonomy): domain Eukaryota; kingdom Viridiplantae; phylum Streptophyta; class Magnoliopsida; order Fabales; family Fabaceae; genus Aeschynomene; species Aeschynomene evenia. Next base: position 3,052,023 of record CM024267.1, on the reverse strand, counting down.
ACTCTGATCTCTCTGTATCAGCCCAGGTGAGCAGCTACCCAGTTTATATCTAACATAATATATAATTCTATCTTAATTATTATTACTATACCTCACATCGCATTTTTTCTTACTTTTTATTTATATCATTCTTAATCATCTCCATTCACGATCACCATCATCATATGTAGGAAATTCTCTTTCAATTGAAATTCACAGCACTGATGAAGGGTTGCCATATATATATAAAAGCTCAATTTTCTTCGTAATTAATTTCCCATTGTCAATTATCTTTGCTCAGTTAATTATATGATTATCTGTTCTTCCCCCAATATCTCATCATCAAGAATAAATGAATTGTATCTTATCTTATGTGAATGTTGTTTGGCACGAACATACACATACACATAGAATTGCAGCCTTGCAGGTCCAGAAACCATCCAGTTTAACATACACCTTCTTCTTCTTCTTATTCTTTTTGAAAATACAATTCATCACCTAATTGATCATCATGATGAGTGATTGTAGAAATTGGTGAGGTAGGTTCTGAAAACTGAAAAGTCATAAAACTCCTAATAAGAGAGAAGAAGGCTGCAACAGAACTACTACTGCACCTGCACATCGCCGGGTATATAGGGTGCCCAAAATATTAAAGAAGTTAATTTTGAGGTCACCATTTCATTTTATTTTATTTTATTGTGAAAGTCCGTCAAGGGAATGGCGTCAGAAATGTGCCACGGAAATTCTCGACAAAGGGACAACCAGGTCAGAGTCCCAGTTTCCGCAATGAGACGAACCAAAACAAGTCTCTAAAATACCTCACTCACTACTACTCTCTCTCTCTCTCTGCTTCTGTCCCAAAAGCCCTTCTTCTTTTTTTGTTGTTGGGTTGCTGACCAGTCTTTTTCTTCTTTATATTATCCCTCTCCTTCTTTCTACGGCCAGGCCTTGATCCAATACAACGCTGCCCCTCTCTCTCCTTTTCCCTTTCGAGAAACGCGTGCCCCAATTTTGTGATAACTTCACTCCCTCCCTCCCTCCCATTCCCCCCTTTCTTAGTATAATTAAGTACTATTCTTTCTTCCTCAATTTGTGTGTGTGTTATTTTAATTTAATTACTCCGGTTCCTGCCTAGCTATACAAGTGATTAATCAGATGGGTCTAGCTTTACTTATTTATTAATTTGTATGTTCTCTTAAGCCTGACGACATAATAAGCATTCCATTGTGCACTAGCGTGTAATTTATTATATTATTTTGAAGAGGTGGATGGTAAACTTATGTGTATAATTAATAATAAATTAGTGAATATATATATATATATATATAAATATAAATACAGATACATAATTATTAATAGTAATGGGGGAATGGGGAACCCCGTTCCCTGGATGAATCATTGGCTCCATTCACTAACACAAGACAACATCATTAGCACAAACCCTCTAGCTGTCCGTTTCAATTTTTTCTCTTACCCCTTACAGTATTTCCTTCCTTCCTTCCTTCCACAAACGCATAGAGGGTCTATCTAATCTATATATGGTTTTTATCAAAACTAATTAACTCTATCTCTCATGATTTGGTTCTCTCTCTCTCTTCTTTTGAACCCGGCCCAGCAGGGGGGAATGGAAATAAATCATTGTTTCTGAAATTATGGAGTTTTGTTTATAACACGCGCTTATATTTACTATTAATTATTTGGTGAGTGTTGCTGCTCACCACCAAATGAGCCTATGATTATCTCTGATAACACTTGTCACCTTTTCACTACTAAAAGGCCTTATACTAATTATTTATTTCACCTCCCCTCCCCTCACTCACCTTTTTCCTTTCACTTCATCTCTACTATTATATATATATCTCATCTTCTCTTAATTAGCTTCTCTCTCATCATATCATATCATATACATTCATTGATTCACATATATATTGGTTGATGGTGGTGAAATTGATGCAGGTCGCAGGAGTAGAGTAAGAGTAGTCTAGTCAAAATAAAATTGGTATGATGGAGTCGTGTGTCCCACCGGGGTTTCGGTTCCACCCAACGGATGAAGAGCTTGTTGGTTACTATCTCAGGAAGAAAGTCGCATCTCAGAAGATTGACCTTGACGTTATCAGAGAGATCGATCTATATCGTATCGAACCATGGGATCTCCAAGGTATGTATGGATATATCTATCTACATCATATATCCATCCATCTCCCACTCCTACTTAATTAGGGTTTTGAATATATATATGTATATATATCAGATATTAATTAATTAATTAGTAATTAGTTAGATGTGTGTGTGGGTGTATGTGCAACGAACGTAACAGAGAGATGCAGGATCGGGTACGAAGAACAGAACGAATGGTACTTCTTTAGCCACAAAGATAAGAAGTATCCGACAGGGACAAGAACGAACAGAGCCACCATGGCTGGGTTCTGGAAGGCAACGGGAAGGGATAAAGCGGTGTACGACAAGGCCAAGCTCATTGGGATGAGGAAGACCCTTGTCTTCTACAAAGGGAGAGCGCCTAATGGGCAGAAAACTGATTGGATCATGCACGAATACAGACTTGAATCCGACGACAATAATGCACCTCCTCAGGTATAATAATAATAATAATATATCCTCCTTTATTTTATATACTTTTACTGCTTCTGTATGTGTATGTTGATCATGCATGAACTAACTCATTATTAGTACTTGGTTTCTCTAAACTCTTGTTTTTGTTTAAAATCTGTCCGTCCTTTTTTGCAAGGCAGGGACAAGCTTTTCTTGCAGTATAACTTTGATTCACCCAACAAGAAGTCAAAAGTCTCACTACTTTCAACAGCGATATAATTGAGCTTCTTTTCTTTTCCTTTCCTTTCCTTTTCTGCTACAGTCTTTTCTTTCTCTTGGCCTCTATCTTCATTGTCAAACGTAAATCTCCATGTAATTAATTATTTGACTGCACCAACTAGCTAGTACTACCTTTCACCAAACACTTTGAATTTTTTATTTTTATTTTACAAAAGCTAATTAATCATGGGAAAAACACTAACTTTCAAACTTTTCTTGTCTTTCTTTTTTCTCCCTCCATATGGTTATATATATATATAACATTTAGCATGTGCGATGAAGTCAAATACATAGATACATTATTATTGTTGTATATGATGCAGGAGGAAGGGTGGGTAGTGTGCAGGGCATTCAAGAAAAGGACGAACAGTGGGCAAACAAAGGCAATGGTGGAAGGATGGGATCCAAGCTACTTGTATGAGGAAGCAAGTGGGGTCAGCAGCACAGTGGTTGACCACCTAATCTCCTCCTCATCCTCATCAAGGCACCACCAACACCTTCCTCATCATCAGAGTATCTTTTTAGCCCAAACTAGTTTCATGTGCAAGCAAGAGACAGACCATAACAACAACAGCAGCTTAATGCATGGATCAGATGATCAGCATCAATTTATACAGCAGCTTCCTCAGCTACAAAGCCCAACTCTGCCTCTAGTCAAGAGCCCCCCACTTGTTAGCACCCTAGTCTCACAAAACAACCACCATGAAGATGATCAGAGCAGAATATTACTATTATCCAATAATAATAATAATAGTAATTGCAACAACAACGATGACAATAATGGCAGTAGTAACAGGATGAGCTCGTCGAGGCAAGTAGTGACGGCTGATTGGAGGGACCTCGACAAGTTTGTGGCTTCTCAACTTATGAGTCAAGGAGATCACGGGGGGATGAATAATGAGTTGTTGTTAGCTGAAGAAGGGCTTCCAAGCTTTGAAACCAGCACCTCCGACATGGCGCTGCTGCTGCTGCAACACCAGAATAGTAATGAAGGCAACAACAACAATAACAAGTTAAGCCCGTTTTTAAGTGCAGCAGGTTCTGACTGTGATATTGGGATATGTGTGTTTGAAAAATAAATTGATGAATGAAGGGGCGGAAGGAGGGAATAATAATGCCAATTTAATTTAATTAAAGAGGGTTTGATGCGTGCGTGCGTGCGTGCATGGAAAAACGTTTTTATTACTTACTGCTCCATGGATCCATATATGTGGTACTAGTATATATATATATATATATCATATATCATATATATTAATATGAATTATTATTATTATAACTGATGATTAATGTTTCCATGGATATATATATATATATATATATAATATAAATAAAAATAAAACAATGTGATGGTAGCTAGGTAGCTGGTACCCCCAGCCTCCTCTGATCTATCTGCGTGAGTGAGTGAGTGTGTGCAAATTGAGATGCATGCGTGCGTCAACATGGCTCTACAATCTAGATACAAGTCAGTATTTGATTAAGTTATCTCAACCAGCCATACATATATATATATATATATATATATGTAGTATATATTATACGAGGAATAAGAGAATTAATGTGGCAGCTAGCTATGAGTATGTATGACAGATCGAAGACAGAGCAGAGAGATCCTCCTATCCACACTCTACCTCCTGTTATTTCAAAATTAAAATGCATGCCTCTATTCTTTGCTTTCTTGTTACAACAAATTAACGAGTATCAACGTACCAAAAAAATCAGCTAAAATAGCTAACAATAAGAAATTAAGTTTAAATCACTCAGTCCATTAAAAAAATACACATAGTTAATAATGCTATTTGGACCAAAAATATTTAAATGAGTTTTATTAACTGTTTTGCGAAAAAAATATTGTTCCACAAGTATTTATGCAAATTAAATAACTCTTACAGTATATTTATGCATGCTCCTCTCGTTTAACTCACTCTCTGTAAAATTCTTCTGCGTTATTCTTCCTTTTCTTTTATTTACTGACTTTTCTAATTAATAATTAAACTGCATGCATATAACAATGTAGACGGTTTAGGTACATGTACAACAATAGTGCCAACCAAGTAGTCAACTAGTTATTACATTGGAATGAAATAAATTAGAGTATTTATACCTATCCTATACACATATTACTACTCTTAAATGGTGCAATGATTATAATGATTTGCATTTGTGGTGTATAAACTAGCAGAAATGTTATTGTGTACTGTGTCACCGGTTAGTAAAAATGCATTTGTGATTTGAATTATGTGTAATCCTAACTGTGTATATATGCTGACATAGGTGTAATATGCAATTAGAGTTATGTGTAGTGAATAGTTGTGTAGTACGAGGTATGTATAGTGAATATTCGTGTAATCTGCAATTAGAGTGATGTGTAATGGTAATCTTGACTATGGGGTATGTGTAATCCTGATTATTAGGTATATGTAATCCTGACTATTAGGTATGTGTAATTATGACTATGTGTAATCCTGACTGTGATGTATGTGTAATCCTCAAAGATAAAAATCATTTGAACCTATAATATACATGTTATTGCTTTCTGTGAGGTATGTGTAATCCTCACTATGAGGTATGTGTAATTCTGACTATTAGGTATGTGTAATCCTGACTATGAGGTATGTGTAATCCTGACTATTAGGTATGTGTAATCCTGACTATTAGGTATGTGTAATTCTGACTATGTGTAATCCTGACTGTGAGGGATGTGTAATCCTCAAAGATAAAAATCATTTGAACCTAAAATATACATGTTATTGCTTTTTGTGAGGTATGTGTAATTCTGACTATTACTTTATGTGTTCTGTTCTGTGTATAATTATAAATAAATTGCATCCTGTGTTCTGTTCTGTGTATAACTAATAGCATCTCTTGATCTCAACATCACTTTTCAATTTCCATGTTATTGCTTTCAATATGTTCACCAATTTTGTCATCAATTGATTCTTCATCATGATTTGTGGAAATTATTTCTGGTAATGCTTCACCTTTTGCTTTCTCTGTAATATTTTTTAGTTCTTTACCTTTACCCACAAAATAGAGTATAGTCCCAGCACAATCAATATTGATCCTATTATGCTGTAATCAAGTGATAAATTAAAAAAAAATGTTATGAGTTAGTTAATTTTAGTACACTAACTCTAATTTAATTATGTGTTACCATATTGACAAACAAATTCTCTCATATTCAAATGTTGAGTTAGTTAATTTTAGTACACTAATTCTATGAGTTATGTGTAATAGACGTGATTAGGTATGTGTAATGGACACATGCTTAGTTTTTTATTTCTTTTCTTTTTATAGCATAAAAAGGGTTGCAGCCGTGAGTTCTTCTCAGAACAAAATGAAACGAAGACTAATAGGGTTACAAGCGCACGATTAGACTAATCATGCGTAGTCTTCCGTTTTTTTTAATAATTAAAAAGGGTATCACAATTAAAATAAAAAACTAATTAATTATATCTAATGTATTAATGATATATTATATGATTATTAATAAGCATTTAATATGTGTTTATTTTTTTATTTTTTTAGAACAAATCATAAATAGTTGGCAACCTAGTTGGCTATATGGGTTGTACGGCTAGACTTTTCCGGTCATATCTATATAATATTGTAAAAGACAGGTTATGGTTGATTACCAATTTGCCCATTAATTAAGTCTCTATAAATGTGACACGTATGTAATTATTAGGTATCCTTTTATTTTTATTCTTTCAAGATATTTACAAATCTTTAATGTATCTTTTAAATATTAATATCCAATATGTATCTTTTATTTTATTTAGAATAATTGATTTTATGCATAAAATATTTGGAAATGATAATATTTGATTTGGAAATGTCTATTCACATTTTATAATATAAATTTGGAAAATCTTATTTCAAAATAAATCTTCTTTATATAAATTTTCTATTTACATTCACATTATAAAAAATCTTCTTTCAGATTCTTTTCTTTGTTTATAACAATTGATGTTAAATTATGGTCAAATCATCTATATCTATATATATATCTATATATCTTTCCACCTTCTCAACCCTTTCAACTTCATTTTTTTCTCTTCCTCTCTTATTTTGCCATCTCTATTTTTGCTCTTTTTTTTCCCTCTTTCTTATTTCATTTTTTTCATCTACCTTCTTAGTCATCATTCATTTTTTTTCTTATATTTTTTTAATTTATTTTTAATTCTTATTCTTTTATTTTCTATTTTTCATCTTTCTTCTATATTTTTTTATTGTTTCATTCTTCTCCTCATTTTCTATTCTTCATAATTTAATATTTGACATGATTGATTAACTGTCTCACGAGAAATGTAAAACATAAATAATGAACATGTTTTTTTAAAGAGAATAATTATGAATTATTAGTAATTATTAATGTTTGATAATTAGTGATATTTGAATATTTTACTTATAATTTAATGATTTTTAGTGATTGATAATTAGTGAATATTTTAGAGAATTTTAGTGATTGATATTACATATTTTTAATATTTTTTGTTAATTAGGAATAATTATGAACATGAATTAGTAATTTTTAATATTTTTATTGATTGTTGGACGGGAATAGATATGAATAATTAGTAATTATTAATGATTGATGATTATTAGTTTTGAAATATTTTCTACGATTTCGGTAGGTTTTAGTGATTGATAATCTGTAAATTATGATTATTTTTGGTTGTTTGTTGAAAGAGAAAAATTATAAATATTTTATGAATGCAAATTTGATATTGAAAAAAATGAAAACTAGTTATGTGATTGAATAATTTTATTTGCATCCACTAATATAATAATAATTTCATTATGTATTTTTATTGTTATATTTACAAAATAAATTTATGAATAACATATTTTCATTTAACTTCATTTTATACAAATATTTTTTTCATTAATTATTTAATATTTTAAACGTAAAATTTGATATAATTCCCGTGCATCGCACGGGTACAAGACTAGTAATATGTATATGTAAGAACTTACAAAGCACATTTAACATTTTATAACCCGAATAGCATTTTAATCATGAGTATATTTTTAATGGGTTGGGTGATTGTGGCCTAAATTCCTATTTGTTAGTGGTTTTACCTGATTTTTTGTTATACCTCTAGCAATGCACTTTATCAATTATTATAGGACACGCTGTAATATTTTACTTCATCAATAATTCAATTCAATAGGGGTGACTCGATCAGAAGCTAAGCGTGATTATATATAGTAAAATTAGAGTCATTATTCAAGAGTATTGCGCACAATAAAAAATCAGTCAAAACTAGCTCATATGGAGATTTTGGACCATAAATATATCAGCCCACTAAAATCTAGCTACTTTAAGATAAACTTTTTTTAATCAAAGATTATCCAATAGATTCATTGGCTGATCTGACAGGTTATTCATTGTTTACCAAATATTTTCGCCAGCAAAAAGACAACAACAGCCACCATAACTGAAGATCGATGCTTGCCTTCCTAGCGACATGTATTATTACGTATATATATCAAAAGCTCCAATCACTTGCTCCATTTCACCATTATAATTCATTTGCCTTAGTGTTATTTGCGACAATCAATATCGTACTTGGATTTTAATTTCCCTCAACACACGGACTAAAGCAATAATTAAGAATAACGGTATAGTTTAATAGGTTTTAAAGAATTTTAATTCATATATATTTCTAACACACAAAGAACAAACACTATTGAGGTGAAAAAACTCTCTCCATACAATTAATTAATCAATAATGTTTGGCGTACAACCGAAATATGTCCAACTTGTATTCAACGTGTGCTATTTATATTACAGAATGTCTGCTATACGTATAGGTGCTATACATATAGCACACATCTTATAACATGAATAGCACATGTTGGATACCAGTTTGACGTATTTCTATTGTACGTCAAATATTATTAATTCATTAATATCGCCAATAATATATGTCAACCAATACATCAAGATATAATCATATTAGGATAACTCATTTATCAAGTTTCTAAATCTCTATTCTCTCTAACATTAATTAATTTAATGTGTGAAATGCATTATATATTTTTTATATACATTTAGGTATCGTTGTACAACATATAAATATATTCAGCTAGTATCAAATGTGTGCTGTATGTATTATACGTAATGTGTGATATACATATGGTAGACATTACTTGTGATATATAGCATGTATTTGATACTAATTAGATGTATTTATGTTATACAATAAATATTATTGATTTAGGTATACACATAGCTCTATTGAAAAAGTTATTGGGTGTTCTTAAATTCTTAAAGTATGAGAATATTCTTTCTTTTTCCCGTATAGAGGAAATATTCTTTAATTTCTTTATTGGAGTTATACTTTAATGTCTCAACTAATTCATTAAAACATAATGAAATTAAAATAGAAAATAACGATGATTAATAAAATATAAGTGTGACAAATAGCTAGTGGTAAATAGAAAAAAAAAAAAAAGTTTCTTGCTTTAGCTTATCTAGGAATATCTCAAAAAGCGCACCTAATTGGTCAACACTTAATTGCTACACATTTTGGGAGGAATGCCATATGTACACCTTGGTTTTTATTTTATTTTTCTTATTTCAATTTTATAATACATACATGTTATATTATCTTCGTGAGGCTCCCTCTGATTCTGGACCTCATTGATATTTATCAAAAAAAAAAAAAAAATCATACATGTTATATAATTAAATATTTACTCTTAACTAGCTAGTTACAACAATATTATGGTTTGACACGTGATTATTGCAAATTAAAGCTCAAACCCAAGGCTAATACTCCTGAGTCCTGCCTATTCTTTCGATTTACTGAAGTGTATATATATATATATTGTGAATTCACCATCTACAAAAAGATAGATATACAAAAAATATATAATATAACATGTAATAATGTAGATGTATGCTAGGCGATTTAGTACTCTATAGTCAAACATCGTCGATTCATTACCTACAAACTAAAGGAAAGACAAAGTAAGTAAGAACTTTCCTTTTAGTCTTCTTGGTCGTCATGACCAAATAAATAAAATAAAATAAAATATATAGAGAGGAATGAATTTGAGAACATATAAGATTTATATATAGAGAGGCATGCCATTGTTGTGTAGAGACAATGGAGAGGTTGTGAAAGGCTTTACCCGACATCTATCCCTAAAGTACCACTTTGGCCTAGTAGGGCTTGGCCAAATAATCACCTATTTATCCACAATAATCAACAATCAATTCTATAATTAGTTAAGATTTCACAAAACTAAAAAAGAACAACATGTTTAACAAGTGTCATGTGTTTAACCACTCAAGAACCATTCAAACACATTAATTAATTAATTAATTCAAAGCTCCCCTTCTAGGCACTCACTTAATTAATTACTTACTAGTCTAATTAGCTTTTGGGGTCTAATGATCAATATTTCATAATCAGACAGAAAAGATAAAAAGAGAAGGAATGGACCATATCCACAACAAGTTCTCATGGTAAAACTAGTTGATAACCCGGACAAGCCATAAAGGAGGCAGAGAAAAAAGCAAACCAAATGAATGTATATGTGGGAATAATAAATAAATAATAAAGTTAAAATTGAATGAATTGAAGATGAAAAAAGGTAGCACCAATATCGCACAGAAACACATTAGAAAAATGAAACAAAAAAGGGTAAAAATTAAAACATAAATGTTTGGATAATAACATTTTTTCAGTCAAAACAGCCCACAAAATTCATTTTAACACTTTTGGTCCAAATAACATTATTAACCATGTGTATTTTTTTAATGGACTGGATGATTCAAGTTCAATTTCTTATTGTTAGCTGTTTTGACCGATTAAATTAAAAATGGAGGTGCATGAATTAGATTGATGGTGGGCATTGGGCAGCATGGTGAGTTTTGGTGGGTCCTTATGTTGTCTAGCATGCGTTGTGCGCCATTGCTTCCTGTTCAGCATGCTTTGTCTTACCATGCATAAACAAACCTCTTAGTTCCATGCATTTTTTTTTCTCACCTTTCTAGCTTCAAAGGTTTCTTTTTCTTAGTATACTATTTATTATTAATTGTTCTCATAGACCCTAATATGTTTTTACTTTTTAGTGATAATGGGTGTGAACAAATTTAAAAACTTATATATTACAATGAATATAAAGGGTCAAAAGTATTTGGTTTATGGAAGCAAGCATGTTTGATTACTTTCTTGTTGTAAGTTTGCGAGCAAGTGATTCTTTGATTGGAAAGAGAGACACTTTTGTTTTACTTCTAACAAATTTTTGTTTGATTCGGAAGAGATAGATAGATATATGCATCTTTAATTTATTATTCATAAGATTTTGATAGTATATATATATATATAGCGGCTGCAACCTACAAGGTGGACCAAACGGTCCAATTTGGCCCCATTATTCCCAACAATATTTTCGAGCTTTATATTTGTCTCTAGCCGTGACCTAATTTTAAATTTCTTTTAGAAAAAAAAGAAGGGAAACCTTATTATTATTTGTGTGTCCTATTTATAGCTTTATATATATACCTAATTCTTCACTCTCTCTGGTTAGAGCGGACATAAATTTCGTTTTCCCTTCTTTTTTAGTTCACTCTTGATAGACGATTTATTATTGTTTCTACATTCTGTACATAGCTTTGGCACATTACATGGATAGGTGGACCAAAATCCAAATGGTCCAATGAGTATATATATACCAAATTAAAGGAGCAGTCCCAATCAGTTTATTCCAACATTATTTTCGTCCCATTATATTTGTTCTTTTATATGTCTTGAACTATACTAAAGTGATCGATGGTATTAGCCTTGCATATGCAGCATTATATACATACTTACTTTGATATATTGTCTTATATATTTGAGTGCAAACTAATGCTCCCAATATGCGGGAAACTATAACTCTAAGTTCATTTTGTGTTTTCATCAAAATATGTACACTATTGTAAATTATACGTGTATAAATTGATTCACTTATACAAAAGTTGGGGTACTGTGTAGAAAAAAAGTGTCTAAGCTTTTAACTTTTAAATAGAAATTGATCCGCTTTTAACCATGGACAGAAATTAATGCAGAAGAGAGAGAATATGGTATTTTATACTTGAAATTTGGATTCATTAATTGTGCAGAAATTAAGATGAAGTCCAAGCTCTTTCACTTCAAAAAGTTGACATATCTATCTTTAATTAATGAATAATTCTAAAATGAATATCTAAAATTTAATATTAATTACATATTTATCGATGAGACAATTAATTGTTGATAAAAAGAGTTTGGATGTTAAAATGATAATCACTTCAAAATCTAAGAATAATATAGTGTATATTGACATGAAATATAACAAAGTAAATGTAAACATAATTTTTGTTAATTAATCTATTTCAAAACTAAAATAATATTTGTATATATTTTTTTACTTGTATATCTAGTACATCTATTCTATTACTTTTAGATTTTGACTTGAAATTACTTTAACACCTTAATATATATATTTTCCACTCTTAGATTAAAAAATATGTATACAAATAGCACAACTCATTTCAAGATGATAATGTAGTTAGGAAAATTAAAATCATCTTTAAGATGAACATGTCAGAAGTAAAATCTAGCATATTTATGACATAATGGATGTCTTGTATAATAGAAATACGTCTAAGTAGTATCCAATATGTGTTATTCATAACATGAAATGTGTCTTATATGTATGTTCTATACATATAGTACACATTTCATATTATATGTAACATACGTTGAATACTAGTTGAATGTATTTATATTGTACTATATGCATTATTAGAATTGATCTAGATATATACAATCAGTTCACTTTTTGAAGATATCACCAAAAAAAAAAGTTCACTTTTTGAAGATAGATAATTAATGTAGATGTTTTTACATCGCTATAATAATAATTCTATCTTTTATCCGTATAATTATTATTAATTAATTGCATGCTTTCTCTAAACCTATATTTTATCCACACTTCTTCAAGCCTCATTTGTTGGTTGAAGGACAAAAAAATCTGGAAGCCGCATTGGTCCACATATGTGAATGTGAGTGCTTATTAACTAGAGGCAATGAAGGATAACATGTCATCTTTGTGTCGACTCACAACACAATTATTATTATATTACAATTCATTCCAAGTTTATGGAAAAGCAACTTACATTATATTCACTTTCACAGCTGGTCTATCTAATCTAATCTAATTATGCACCCAAAATCTGATCCTGTATGTTTGCCAATAGCTTCGATCCACGACACCAATAATTTTGTGCCATTTTTTCCATACAATCATTGCTATCTACACACACTTTGATGACTCATTTTCTTCTTTGGTGAGTTAGCTATAAGGTAAATAATATGCATATGTCAATCGAATTAATTGGACTTTCATTACTCTATAAAGTGTTTGCCATTTTTATTTGTGCTCGACACAATGTCCTCAAAGGGGTTTCAATACTGATACAAATAATAAGTGATATATATATGCTGTTACTTTTTCTTGGAGGGGATTGAATGACATGTTGGTACTTTACATGGAGAGCTTTTAAAGCTATATATATTTATGTATATTAAATAATAAAACGGTTATTATGGCCAGGGGATTAGTTTTAATGAGACAATTAATTATAATAAAAAGATCTCAGTCACATCTTGTCGGTGTCTAATGGAGTTTAATTTGTCTTACTCGTTAATTTTGGCTACTAGATTATATTCCACTCAAAAGGAAGCCGAATTGCCTTAATTGTACATCTGCAAGGGTTTTTTTATCAAGGTTTTTAACCTCTCCTTTTTATACTTTACCGACACATGTTTATTTTCGAAGAAATTCTTAGGTGATCGTGGATCACATTTAATGCGTGGTCCAGAAACATTTATAATCACATTCTTCTTATTTTTTATATAAATTTTTAGTATTATAAATCAAAACATGTGATTATGAATGTTTTTGAATCACGCATTAAATATGGTTCATGATCGCCTAAAAGTTTCTCTTATTTTAGAGTATCGCCAAACTTTTTTTTTCTCAGTATATATATATATATGTCTTTAATATAGTTTATGTATCAAAATTCAAAATTTTAAAATAATGAGTTTAATGTACCCTCCAATTTTGTATATTCTTATAGAAATACTTTTTTATATTATAAAATTAAGCATTATATATAATAATTCAACCTTTTAAAATTTATTAATTCAATTTTTAATATTATATATTAATCCAATATTTTAATAAAATTAGATTAATAATTTTAAAAAGTTGAACTATTATATATGATGACTAATAATGATTAATTCTGTAATGTATCTTAAAACAGAAAAACGTCCGACCAGTATCTAATATGTGCTAAATATAACATGAAATGTGTGCTATACATATATATCACACATTTCATATTATGTATAGGACACGTCGGATACTAGTTAGATGTATTTATGTTAATGATTATTAATTAAAATTTTGGGTAGAGAAGGCATAGTTTGAAATTCTGAACAGGTGGCAAGAGTGAAGAGCATGGGAAATAACAGTGAAAAGTAGAAAAAAGGGGACGGAATTAAGGAGATGAGCTCAGTATCTCCACAAAAATATATATAGCGGTCTCTTTCAGTAGGCCTTGTGTTGTGACTGAGCAGCTCGCTCGACCAACCACGTTCTATGTAATGACTGACTTCAGTGTGTTGTATTGTATATATAACCAAATTGAAAACTAACGCCTAAAAGAGCACTACTACCACTACTATAAACATACTATCATTATTATTTAGTACAAGAAGAGAAAAATAATAAAACTTTTAACAATTGTGTAATAAGCTAGCACATGGTATGTGTATCACTCTCACCACTCTCCATCTTGGTCGGAAAGTGATTCCACGTTATGGTGATGGCTAGCTAGCTTGCTGGCTTGCTTTTGAGAAATGAGTGTGAGAGAGAGAGAGAAAAAGGAATGGATGATGCATGAGCAAACAATGAAGTGTAATGGTTGACCAAAACAAATTAAAGGCTCCTTTTTGGAGAACAACAATCATACATTGCTATAGATGAATATGATGGCACTCAACTCAACTCAACTATCTATGCACCCCCTTCAATTTGTGGGGTGAGTTTCTCATGCAAGCATTGGATGGATGGATATTATAAGATTTAGGAGCTAGGATGAACAAATAATTAAAAAGAAAATTCTATATACCCACCTTAATTACTACTTTCCTACTGAATCAACTACCTCGATGATATCAATCTCATAAGACGAGTTTTGACTATTCTACGATTCTTCTTATATCATCACTCGATGGCCACGCGGCCATGACGACAACTAGGGGTGGCAATAGTGCAGGGCGAGGACGGGGAGTACCTTCCCCATCCTCACCCCCACCCCCGCGATCCTGTTTTCCCCCACCCCCATTTCCCATTCCCCATGGGGACCCCACAGGGACGTCACAGAGAATTTTTACGTGTGCAAAAATATTTTTCAAAAATAAAGAATAGAAAAAAAATATAAATAATAAAATTTTAATTACTTCAATCATAGTATTGATAATTCAGAATTTAAATTTAACATAATAGTTCAACAAACATAACTATTGAACAATTTTAAAATGATAATAAAATATAAAATGACCATAAATTAAAGATATTTTAATTAGGACTGGCACTCGCACAGAGCAGAGGCGCACAATGGAGACAGAGCAGTGGTGATTGTTAAAATTTGAGGTTAAGGAATGAGAATAAGTGAGTGAAGATGGGGTTCGGGTTTCTTTCTTTCTTTCTTAATTGTGTTACTTCACTTTAAGTTAAGGATTTATTCATTTTTTATTTTCAACGGTCCTAAGTTCAATAAGTTTAGGAATTAAAGTTTTTTTTAATATAAGGTATTTAAGTTCAGTTATAGAAAATAATTTAGATCACATGGTCCATATATATTTTTTAATACTATAAATTACTTAAATCTTCTTCAAATAACATAAATAAATATTTTACATAAAAATATAAATAAATATTTTAAAAATACTATTTATACATGGTGATGCGGGGTCTCCACGGTACGGGGAGACTGATCCCCACCCCCACCCCCATATTTGTCGCGGTGGAAATCTGGCCCCCACCCCCACCCCCACGGGGAAAAAATCTCCACATTCAGAGCCCCAAGCAGGGCAGTCCCCGCGGGGTCCCCATTCTGCGGGGGAAATTGCCACCCCTAACGACGACTAACATTTGAGAAAAGGAGTAAAGTTTTCGAGACTTTAGAAACAACAAACAAAAATATATATCTTACTCTTATTTCTTTGACTTAGCATTATCATATGTATAACAAAAAATTAGTCAAAACAACCAATAAGTTGTGCAAAATATATTTAATTTAAAATGCATAACGAATATTACATGTCGTGCATGTCATATATCACATGATGTGTACAACATATATCACATATTACAAAGAAAAATGATGTTGCAAGATAAATATATGTTGTGTATAATAAATGATATATGTTATACACTATATAGATATACGTTGTACATTTTATATTATATATATTCTGCACAATATTTTGATCGAATTCTTTTTATGCCCCAAATATTTTCCGTAAAAAGAAACTTGAACAAAAATAGCGGTATTCAGGTCAGAAAAGTGCTTGGAAGAACCTAAACTATGCAACACCAATGGTCAAAAATCAAAACCGCAGGACCTTTTTCTGTGTACTGAATAATATTTTTTTCTAAGAAAAATATAAGATCTAAAAATGTCAAAGGTGGAGCTGGCATGCAGTTGAACGGGCACTAAGAAATATCCCTCCATAAGTCCATAACTAAGTATGTATATGATGCAGTACCAAAAAAAAAATAAGTATGTATATGATGAATGATGATAGTGCCGGTGGCCAAACTCTTTCTTACCACGTCTACGTACCTTTTCCGAATGTCTTTCTTTTCTTTTATGCTTCAAAGTAATAACCCTGTACTTCCATAAATTTAGTAGTCTATCATCATAGCCATTTCAATTTTAACCCAAAAAAATCATAGCAATTTCAACGCCAAACTAAAGTTATCTTTCTTTTGCCTTTCATCTTGTGGGTCCGTAATAGCCTTATTTTATTCCAATTACTTCTATACAGTAATTCTTTCTTTTATAATAAGAATAAAACTTATTACCTCAATTTCATCATAAAAAACAAAACAAAAATAGAACTGTTTCTGGGGTATTTTATTTTTCGTTTCAAGGAACTCTACCAGAAGCTAAGGAAAAATGGGGAGAGAAGGGGTAAATGGGGATCAAACCCCTGACCCAATATAAAAAAAATCCCTTAGTAATTTTGCTATTCCACAAAACTTACAACTTTAGGCTAACTATGCTTGTAGTAACTAAGCCCAAATGATAAGGTGGGAGTAGTCCTCATTACTTGGGTTAGTAAAAGAAGAACCCAAAGCCCAAATACAGGCAGGCTACCATTGCCTAAATTTGGAGGGCGCCCATTAAACAATATAGATCATAAACTTAGTTTGGACGTTTGGCAAAAGATATCGATGTAAAATTTTTTCTCCGTGAACGAGAATATTTCACAAGGGGTGGCATGATGGTAGCTCACCTTGTGCCTTAACCATGTGGTTGGGGATTCGATCCCCAACTCATGGGAATGGAAAGCTTCCTGTGTCCAGTCCTTTACCGCTTAGTATGAGCTACCGGGACGAGGGGGACTAGGTATTGCTGTCGGCAATAGACACCTCTTGGTTATACAAAAAATAAAAAAGAAAAAGAAAATAAACGCGAATATTTCATAGCGTTAAAAAATGAATAAGCGTCAGGGAATTCATCTCATTATCCTCTTACAGTTGAAACCCCCAATTTGAGCTGACCAGAAGTTTACACAAACTTAACCAAATGTGCGTAGAAGATACTAAACGAGTTAATTCCAATGCGGAAAATGAAAACATATTCATCTTCACATAAACAAAATACATCATAATCATAATCGTAAGTCATAACCCAAAAAATAAATGACGGTTAAAATAGAACCTTATTTTCGACAAGAGCATTTTTCAGTACAGAATTCGTTGCCCAGTAAGTTAGATCCACAGAAGTTCATTCAATTCCCCAATTCAATCTCCAATAAACCACAATACCTGGCTCTTGAGTCTTAACACATTGCTGGATAAAACGCATGATGTTAAGACTAATTAAACAAGGGAAAAGGGAAACCAATGTCTTAAGATTTGTAAAAAGAACCCAAAAACACATCAAACAAACATAAGCTTTCAAATGACAGCTAAAACCAGAGAGGTCTGCTTAGATGCATATCAAAATCAAAGTCCTATACAATGAAAATAACTAGCACGCGTTAAACAATCATTAGCACAACTTCAGAGTTTTGTCATACGGTTAACACAAACCAAAAGTATATATATCGGAATCTTGTAACAGCTCATAAGTGCATGATACAACCAAAATGAACAGAAATTATTTCCATTTCCTTCTGAAAGTCCCAGACACAGACTTACAAATCAAGCCCTTTCACCACGAATGCGCCTAGCAAGCTGGATGTCCTTGGGCATGATAGTCACCCGCTTAGCATGGATAGCACAGAGATTGGTATCCTCGAACAATCCAACAAGATATGCTTCTGCGGCTTCCTGAAGAGCAAGAACGGCGTGGCTCTGGAACCTCAAATCCGTCTAGAAAACATAGAACAGAAAAATACATAAACTCAGTATTTAATAATTTAATAATATGATACAAATAAAAAATAAATAAAAGAGGAAAAAACAGATAAAAAGGAGAATTCATCACCTTGAAGTCTTGGGCAATTTCACGAACAAGACGCTGGAAGGGCAACTTCCTAATCAAGAGTTCAGTACTTTTCTGATACTTCCGAATTTCACTGTTCCAATGATAGGAAAATAGTTAACATAATTTGATAACAGTTCAGAACAGATTAAGAAGCAAAAACATTCTAATGAGTAGTGGTTTACGAAACATCTGTACCGAAGAGCAACAGTTCCGGGGCGGTATCTATGGGGCTTCTTCACTCCACCGGTGGTCGGTGCAGACTTCCTTGCAGCCTTCAAATTGAACAGGCATGCAAAATAATACCTCGAATAAATTTTACAAAACACATGGGCATATATACATGCACAAATATCAACTAAAGAATATATCTCATACCAAGCACAAGCTTGATACAATTGTTATCAAACACGTAAAGAAAAACACAAAAGAACATTCAACTTCAATTTAGTCAGCTCAAAAGATGATTTCACAAACATATCGTACGCTGTTCTCCTAAATCTTACATGTAGCGCAAAATGCAACACAACTTGGAAAATTGCCTTAAAAATTTAAATTCATAAATTCAATGCCATGAATTTTCTAGAGTTTAGCCAAAATGGTGAAAAGTTTCTAAATCTAAAAATAATAATAAGAATAAGTAAATAAAAGATGCAAACCTGCGAATACATTACAAAAACTCTAAAAGAGTAATCGAAATATCGAAACACGGCGCAAACAAAATACCAGGAGAATAATCATAACAAAAATTCACAAGCCATTAACGCATGCGAAAAAGAAGAAATGGACGTGAACGATTGACAAAGAATGAAAACCTTGGTGGCGAGTTGCTTCCTTGGAGCCTTTCCACCAGTAGATTTGCGAGCGGTTTGCTTCGTACGTGCCATCTCTGTTTACAGTACGACGAAAGTGGAAATTACCTGCAGATCGAAACACATGAATTTGCAATTGAGACCCTGCACTGCAGGATGAAGAGATTCAGCATGAAACAAGGAATTTGAAAAGATCGAAGAAGGGAACTCACCAGGTTAGGGTTCCCAAATTCTTCAATCGCGAAAGGAGAGGCTCCGAGACTCCATCGAGAGAACAAACGCAATAAGTGCCTTTGCCCCGGTTTAAATAAAAGCGCACGTGCTGACCCCTTCCGAGCAAAACGACTCGTTTTGTTTTAATGATAGGGTATTATTTTTTTTAAAATAATAATAATAATAATAATCTATACTACTTATAAAGAGAATTGTCAAAAAAGTTAGTTACTTTTTGGTCTTTCCATTCAAATTAAATTAAAAACTTTAAAAAAATAAATAAATAAAAAGAATAACTATCTTCTCAATTCAAATTAAATTTACTATGATAATTTTTTTAAAAAATATATAATTTCCTTTAATAATCATCTTCTATATTATTTATCATATTTTATCCATTATTATGAGAAAAAATTCAAAATATAAAAAACATAAATTGACAAAAAAAATAAAAAAGCGTCTTGACGGGCACTGAGTGCCCGACAAGACGCTAGTAATAATAATAATAATAATAATCTATACTATTTTATATATAAAGGAGATTGCAAAAATTAACAATATTTTTTGTGTCCACACTCATTTGGGTAGTTATTTTTTTAATTTTAAAATCAAAATTATAAAATACAAAAATAAAATAAATGTAAAAATTAATCAACTATATTTCTATGCATATATTATTTTTACTATTTATTTTTTTTATCTTTATAAAAAAATTAAAAAAATAAATAATATAACTCGATAGAAAATAAAAATGTGACTTGACGGGTATGAAGTGCCTAACAAGACACTAGTAATAATAATAATAATAATAATTTAATTATTGCTTTGGGAGTTTATAAGACTTAAATTTTTTACTTGGAACACAAAAAAGAGAAATTAATTTTGATATTTTGCTGGTGTGCCTTTTATCCAATTATATGTTTCTATTTACATAAATGGGTGGATTGATGTTTTAGTAAAATGAAGTTTCCATAACAATTGAGTGATTGAGTTAATAAAATATAAAATAATCTACACTATTTAATTAAAAGGAATGGGTAAGAATTGCATTTATTTTTTCCACGGTATCCCCTAACCCGGAAGGTCAAAAACTAATCCGTTGCGAATCTGAACTCCACCTAAGAATTTGCCGCTAGCGGACAACTGAGCTAAACACCTGAATAACCCATGTTGGTTTTAAGAATTGCACTTTATCAAGACGGTCAATGTTTCTGCTCGCTGAAACAGCCTGTGCTGCTCTTTTTCTTTTTTAAACAGGGGCCAATTGGGTAACTGTGTGCTAACAAATGATATACTACCAAGTACCAAGTTGGACTGCAAACACACATAATTGGGCCACCACTGTGTTACCCATTAGATATATGGACAAATTTTATCGCCATTTGGATTACGTGGATGACAACATGCCTGGATGATATGCTGGAAAAAATTAAATAAATCAAAAACATTCCATCCATCCTAAGTGCTGGATTGATGAAATTCCTTGGCATTAAAATGGCAGTGCATGACTTGTGATTAAAAGAACACATCCAATTTTTCAAAACTCTAACAGTAAGTCAGTAATGGAGCTTCTCATGCGAAGTTGAGATCACTTTCTTTCTAGTCCAATTATCAATTGTTACGTATTAATAAACCCATCATCTATTTTCTCACAAACCGGTACCAATAATTATTCGAAGAAACTGTAACACTGCTCTGTATTCGAACGACAAAATGACACCAACACTATCTGTGATTCCAGTAACACACCCAAATCGTAAAAAGCATCAATATACAATCACCTATTCATCGTCTAGCACGTGAAATTCAGTGCGCAACTAATTTACGCCAAGAACATCGTTTCAGGACGGCCTAATTAAGAGTCGAATTCCACATTCCAGAAAATTCGCCACAGAAGAGGAACAAAATGATTGCAACACATAAGTAATTGATCACTCAGCTCCATTGAAGTTACGTGTTACATTTACATGAAACACTAAACTAAAGAACACACTACTGATGCAGGCAGCTAATCGGAGAGAGTAAAACAACTAAACGTACTGATATTCACAAAGTTACTTTATTACTCATTACATAATTTCCCTAAACCAAGCAACGACACCGTATTATATATTGATCATGAAGAACATCATGCCGCAGCAGTAACCTTCCGGGCCCTCTTGGCCGGAGACTTAATGGACTTGGGCTGTTTGGGCTTCGCAGGAGTCGATATCTTCTTCGTCTTTGTCGTCTTCTTCACACCAACCTTCTTCGCTCCTTTTGCAGCTTTCTCTGTTTTCTTGCTCTTCTTAGGAGCAGCGGTGGCGGTTGCAGCAACGGCTCTGGTTCGTTTAGGGCGCTGCTTCTCCTTTGGCACGGTGGTTTTTGGGGCCTTGGCGACGGCGCTTTCCTTTTTCTCCTTCTTCGCAGTCTCAGATAGCTTGTATGAGGCCTTGATCTTTTCGAGCTTCCCTCTCGCGGCTTGGTTCTTCAGCTGCAACGCCAGAATCTTCCTGAAATTCGCAGGAAGCACCGCCTTGTGCTTCTCTTCCATGTACTTCGCTATTGCGTAAGGGCTCGAACCTCCTCTCTCCTTCAGAGCCAGCAACGCCTCCTTAATCATCTGGCATCACACAAAAAAATCACACAATCATCGTCAATTCAAATAACAAATTGAACTAATTAACCTAAAATTATATCAAATTATATGAATAATTGGATTTATCTCGTGGATTGAAGCATGTACCTGAAAATATGGAGGGTGAGAGGCTGTTTTTGGCTGCTTAGGCTTCTTCTCTTTAGGAACCTTGGGCTTCTTCTCCTTAGCGGGCTTGGCCTTGGGCTGCTCCGGCGCTTTCACCTCCTCCGTCGGTTTCTCGACGGCGGGAGCTTCAACTTCTCCGGCTGAGGTAGACATCTCTGATCACGCGATGAAAACAACACTGAGTAGAGTGTAAAAGCTAGTTGTTGATGAAACGGTTGATTGTGGTGAATGAACGCGACCTTCCTTTTATATATAGTGGCGAGAACGATCTGTGCTGGAGATATTCTCGTGTGCTATTGGTGGAGGAAGTGGCATAAGGATTGCCAGCGTGTGCTAGGAGAGATCTAGAACGTACACGTGGCACGAAAATCGACGTTGTTTTCATACAGTGGTATGGCGGTGTTTGTGGACGTGGTTTTGGATTGGAATGCCAACGGTGTATTCTGTTTTGCTGATTTTGTTCTGTTTGGCCTAATGGGAAACTCATGAACATGAGGGTGTGTTTTCTTGCTGATTTTGGCAATCCATTTTCTTCTTGTTTGTTTAGCTTTTCGCCCAAGAAAAATTGGGGGGTCGATACTAAGAGATAATTGATTACAATGTGGGTTAAATCATATAAAATGGTGTTTAGGACACTAAATAAAATGAGCAAAACCTATCAAGGGTTTCTCTTGATGCTATAACAGTCAATATTTATCCGCTATAGTATGTCTTTAAAAATGTTACATCCAACTCTAACAAAGGTCTACATTCAACTTTAAAACCCTTCTTGCAATAAATCCTTTGAGATATATTAATTCAATAACTTTTGGTTTGTAATTGAAAATTGAGTATGAAAATTGTGTAATTGGAGCATTACTTTATTATTAAATAGGTTTATATTGTGATATTGACTTTGAAAATTGTACTGTTGAAACGTTGCAAAAATGCTACTGAAATATTGTAAAATAATTGTAATAATGTTGCTGAAATTGTTGAAAAATAATAGCAAAATACCTATTGAACATTTAGGGGAAATACTAAAAACAACACACACCACTTTGGAGCACTAATTTGATTTGAAATAGGTAAAACGGAGGTTTAATATGAGTCTCTATTTTGCAGGCACGTCACTTCTCAAGTTGACATTACACAGTACACGTCGATCAGCAAGACCTAACAGTGTTAGCTGAGGAAAATGACATGACCTAATTGATTTACGGAGTGCAAAGTAAAGAACTATTTTGAGCATAAAGTAAAGTGAATAATCAATTTGATTCATGAATACAAAATGAATGACTAATTTGAGATTTAAGTTTTTTTTTTTTTCATTCTTTCCTACTATTGATATAGTGGTGATGTTAGGCTTAGTCCAGTTTTATAGTTTTTGTTGGTTGTCCTTGGGACCCATTTGTATTTTTTATTTCAATTAATAATACCTTAATATCTTTAGAAAAAAGTATATATATATATATATATATATATATATGGTAGATAAAATACTCAAATTAGTTCCTGTAAAATTTTTTATCGGACAAAATAGTTTATCAAGAATAAAAAATTCAAAATACATTCTTCCCAAATTAAAATATCGGATAAATTGGTCCTCCAATAATAAATTAGATAAATTAGTCCCTCAAGATTAATGAAAATGGTCAAATTTGTTCACTTTCACTTTTTAGCTTGCTTTTTTTTTTATTCGTCCAGTTATGAATTCTAGACAACATGTAATATATTTTTCATGTTTTACCCTTATTCAATTCATTCTCTCATACCAAGTAAACTAGACTATCTAATACAATATCCACTTTAATTAAAGGTAATATTGTAAAATACTTTAATCTTTTACTAAGTTTTAGATGAAACTAATCATTACCTAAAATATCGTGAAATTAGAAAATAGATAATAAAAAAAATTGGAGGGAGTAAATCTTTTTTTAAAATTTATTGTATTGTAAATAGTAATAAGAGTAAATTACACTTATCTCTCCTGAAGTTTGGTGAAATTACACCTAACTCCCCTCTATTTTTAATATCATACACATAGATCCTCTAAAATTATAAAAATTACATTGACCTCCCATGACAATGATTCTTATGATATATGAGAGATACATAATTTTTAACGATATATTTATAAATAATATATATTTTTTTAAAGTTCAAATGAGCAATTGGCCGTGTAACAAGTAATAAAACTAAATATGAAAAGAAATAAGAGAAATAAGTTTTAATATACATAATAGAACATTCGATCATTTTGACTTCATAAATATGTCTATTATTATAAATATATCGTTAAAAGTTATATATTATTCATGAGTGATACTAAATGAACAATATAAAATCAGCCCAACCAGCCAATAAATGAGATTTTTGGCCATAATTACTCAGCCCATTACAATCTCAATGATTATTTGGGCCAAAACCAAAGTCAAAATAGACTCATTGGCTGTATGGGCTGATTTTTCATTGTCACTTAGCATTATTGATTATTCATATATCATAAGAATTATTAGTTTGACTAAAACAAACTTTTGTTGGTCAAACGGTTAGCTTACTTATCCGTTTAAGCAAGGGTCGGGGGTTCGATCTCCGCCTTGTGTATGTAGCAACCCGTTGGCTGGCGGTTAAACCTTTAACACACTATGATGGACTAGTCTTGGATTAGTCATTGGCCTATCGGAATACGGTTGGTCCAATAATAAAAAAATTATTAATCCAATGTAATTTTTATAAGTTCACGATTGTATGGTAACATTTTTAAAAAAATAGATTGGAGTTAGGTTTAATTTCGCCACGCTAGTAATAAATATCAAATAGTAAATTTTATTTTAAAATTTCGGTGTTAAGGCGAGAACACGCGTGAGGCGAATCGAGGGCGTTGATGAAGAAACAGTTAGCATAGCAGGCAGCAGCGTATGATTCCCAGTTCCCACTATGTGAACCACAGTTTCAGTTTCAGGCAGCTAAAATTAAACTTGGGTTTTATCTTCTGTTGAGCTCGATTCGATTCAACCACCGTATTACCAAATATGGGTGCATCAGAGTCTACTTTCTCCACCGTACAGGTTCAATTTTAGCCGCTTGATTCTATGGATGAATCATTTATTCTTGTTCTTCGTTCTCGTTTAATGTATGTTGCTGTTGTTAATTGTTTCTTCCTTCACTCACTCAAATTCGTCACTCAAATTCGTTATGGCTGAAGACGCCGCATGACAAAATCACCACCATATCTGAGCGATCGACAGCCTCTGATCCCATCGTAGAGAAGCTCAAATCTCTCAAACTTGTACGTTCTGTTTATTGTTCTCTCTCTCTTTTGGTTATTTGCAAAACACATCCTGATTCTGAACTAGTTAGGTATTTGATTGATTTTTCTATTTGCGATGCGAACTTTGCTGTTTTGATTTGTGTATTAGTTTGCTATTGTTGCAGACATCGCCTATATTGACGTCTCTCCCGACAGAGGGCACCTTGACTGATATTTTGGTGAGGAAGCCTTCCTCGTCCGTTCCAGGTGATCTCCTATCTCTGAATCATTCGAGTTTCTGGTTTTCCAAATGCTATTTCATTTTGTTTAGATGATTTATGATCCTGGTTTAGGGCTTATCTTTTGCGTCTTCTTGGAATCATAGCTTGCATTTTGCTTGTTGCATCTAACTTTACTATGAAATGTTACTCTTGAAGCAACTTCTTGTGCATCAAGCGATAGCAGGGTAGCGCTG
Source organism: Aeschynomene evenia (assembly GCA_013621005.1). Taxonomy (NCBI): domain Eukaryota; kingdom Viridiplantae; phylum Streptophyta; class Magnoliopsida; order Fabales; family Fabaceae; genus Aeschynomene; species Aeschynomene evenia. The sequence goes on along the minus strand of CM024267.1, from coordinate 3,025,962 downwards.
CTCTTAATGGCGGAAACTTCTCTTCTGAAAATGTGTAAAGTAATGAAGATGTAATTAGGCTTTCTGCTTTCACCATGCTCTCTTGATATGTGAAGGGTTGTATTGGTGCTTAGGGCTGTTTTTGTAAGACAAACAGAGATCTATCTTCTTCCAGTATTAGTCATCACATTGTCATGTGCTAAATAGTTTCTTTTGCATCTGAGTAACTGACTAAGTCTCAGAACTAATTAAGTAATTTTCGTGAGCTTTAGCTCTTGATACAAGCTACTACTTCAGAAGTAAGGATATTGCTTGGACAATAAAGTCCTCTAAAAAGGGTTTCAGATAGTGTAACTTTAAATCAAACTGGTTATTGCACATGCAAGGATACCTTCCCTTTTCTACTGCATATCTGCAAAGTCTAAATTTGTAAATGTTTGGAATCTCTCAGTTTCTTGTTAAAACCTTTTACCCCTTATCATCCTATCATAGTTCATTGACAAAAGCTGACAGCATATATATCTCAATATGTCATGATGTATTGAAACATTGACGATTGCAGAAATTGAATGTCTTCGTCTCGTTAGTGTAAGGGAGAACCTCCATACCTCACATATATGGTTTTATAGGTTTTGGTTAACGCTTTGGTCTGAATAAGGTTCAGGTTTTTCAGTCTCACTTTGACCCTTTTCTGTTATTAGTATACCATGATATTATTAGTCATTCTATTGTATGCTATTGGTTGCATTTCACAATAACAGTCTTATTGAAGCCAATACTTAGTTGCTCTTGTTTCATTGTTGAAACAGCTGTAGTGAATCCAAAGGTTCTGCTGGAGCTCTTCTCAATTTATCGTGATTGGCAGGAGGAAAAGGTCCAAAAGATCAGCAAAAGACAGGTCTGTTTAATGGAGGATTAGTTCAGTAAATTCTTCCAATATTGGATTCAACATCGTAGTATACACTTACCTTTTCAGCTCACTCACACACAAAAGGCTACCTTTGAAATTCAATTTCAACTTAAATACTCATACTTGATACTTCCACTACCCAAACTCAATCCTACACTTTTAGCCTCTCAATTTTTAAAACCCGAATACCTGTCCTCTGTTAACAGAAGTACCACATGTTAGTAACCATGATGACAGGGGATAGTTTTAGCGTATCCTGATGTCACCAGGGTTTGCTTTTTTAACAAGTTAATATGATGTGCAATTTATGTTCCCTTAATTCTGATTAGTAAAAGCTATGAGATATGCTTGTGTGCGCCATGAAAATGAGACAATACTTGCAGGAGGAGATAGAAAACAAAATAGAAGTTGCAGATGCTTTAGCAATCAAACTTCTTCAGCGGTTTAATCACTCAATGTCCACAATGCGGACTACTTCCCAACATCTATCCGGAGGTAATTATCACACTTTTAACAATGTGTGGAAATACCGGCTTCTCAATTGTGTCTGCATTGGCAGTGAGCAAAATAGTAACTAACACGTGGTTTCATAATCTTTTATTGAGCTTTGGCTCTGAGCTTTGCAAGGCTCACCAAATCATAAAATTTTGATTCATTTACATATCTTTCACAATGTTTACATGGTAGGGATGAAAAACTGAATAGTTGTAAACTACCATTACAGTGTCTACTGTTTTTCTATCACTAGTTGTGAACACCTGCTAACTTTCTATTTGAACTTGCTTGCAGTTCATTCATTGCAGGTGGAAATTGGAGAGCTCAAAGGAAGGTTGACTGAAGTTATCAGTAATTGCGATGCATTGTGCAAGAGGATTGCAACAGAGGGCCCAGAATCTCTCCGTTCATCGATCGAACCTTTTGCGATTCCTACGGCTAACAAAGGAACGAGCTTAAGCTCATCATCTAGCTTGCAGACAGTTTCAGGAACAAATCCTCCTTGTACAGAAGAATAGTTAAAGACTAAACAGGTTTGGTTCTTGAAGCTTCACGCCTGCTTAATGAAATTGAGATATTTGGTAACCGGAAAGTACGATTGGATCACACTCACATGGTTGACTGATATTGTATGAGCGATGATTTGGGATGTAGGGCACGAAGCTTTTCATTGATTGAGATCCAAGTCGTGGCAACCTTACAGCTATCAGGCCATGTTGAATTGTTTCACTAAAAGGGGGATATGATGCCCATCACCGACACGCACGTTTAGGGATTGATTGCTGATTGGAGTCACGAATTGAAAAGACGGCTTGACACACACACTGACACGTAATCAGATGTAAAGTGATTATGAGTAGTATTTGATTATACTAGTATCGTTGCTGCCTTGCCTTCACATTGTTGTTTTCAACGTTTGGATTGCGGTGATTTAAGTTGTAAAATGCAGATATTTTGCTATTGTCTTTTACAATGATGTCAAAAGTGGACGTAAATATATTCACAGGCATTGATGAAAACCTCCTCACTATAAATTAAAATGTAGCTAGATCCAATAACAATGAGAAAAACACGTGAATGTGAATGGAGTACATGTGAGTTATCAAAACGGTGTCCACAAACACATCTATCATTCTGAGGATTCTCATCGGATGCAGTAGAGCTATAATATTGACTATCGCATAAGGTATTCTAACAGAATACTAGCTTGCTATACGTACGACTAGCCAATATTTACCTCTTGAAAATTAAAACAAACAAAAAAAATTCAGTTTTCCTTTAGTACTACATTTCAGATTCTGATAGAAATCGAGTCTCTTTATAAGCGTGTAAACACCAATGTGCAGTAAAACATGGACCTATGTTGGATCTATTCCACATGCCACACCCATTTTGTATCCCTGTAGTTGTACACTGAGGCCAACAATATAGAACCACATGAACTCATTAAGCAAGGTATCCCAGTAACCCAAAGGAAGCATTAGATCCTAGCAATGTGATTTAATGAATTGAGTGACTTGCAGAAAATAATAATAATAATAATAATAATAATCTGACAATCCATAGATAAAAAATCAAAGTAAACAATTCCAACACCAAAATGCAAAATGCTCATAGATTTTAAACTCTGTCAGCTATGATGAATGTTTGAAAGGAACAGCATTATATGATTAAAACATTTAATAAACCCAGCCATCGATCCATAATTGAACTTGTAGCAAGGTTTATCAAAAACCCCAAAAAGAAAGAAGGAAAGAAAATGAACAACAATAAATAAAAAATGGAGCTTGAGAAGTAGAAGAGATGCTTAGTATTAGTACAGATGATCAAGGTTGTTGTTGAGCATCAATGTAGCCAGCATCAACAAGAACCTTCTCCTTCTTAGCAAGCTCAATATCATTATCCACCATCATCTTCACCAGCTGCTCAAACCCAACCTTAGGCTTCCACCCAAGAACTTTCTTCGCCTTCTCAGCATCACCCTTGAGGTTATCCACCTCAGTGGGCCTAAAATACCTCTTATCAATCACAACATGGTCCCTCCAATTCAACCCAACATACCCAAACGCCACCTCCAAGAACTCCTCCACCGTATGCGACTCCTCCGTCGCCACAACATAATCATCGGGCTTCTCCTGCTGCAGCATTAGCCACATCGCCTCCACATAGTCCCCGGCAAAACCCCAATCCCTCGAGGCCTGCAAGTTCCCCAAGAACAGCTTGCTCTGGAGCCCGATCTTGATCCGGCCCACGGCCCGCGTGATCTTGCGCGTCACGAAATTCTCACCGCGACGGGGGGACTCGTGGTTGAAGAGGATACCGTTGCAGGCGAAGATCCCGTATGCCTCGCGGTAATTGACGGTGTACCAGTGCGCCGCGCACTTGGATGCAGCGTAAGGGGATCTCGGGTGGAAGGGTGTGGTTTCGGACTGAGGGGGAGGTGTGGACCCGAACATCTCTGAGGATCCGGCCTGGTAGTAGCGGATGTGGGAGCGGTTGGTGGCGGCGATGTGAGAGCGGACGGCCTCGAGGAGGCGGAGTGCGCCGGTGGCGACGACGTCGGCGGTGTAGTCGGGGATCTCGAAGGAGACGGCGACGTGGGACTGGGCGGCGAGGTTGTAGACCTCATCGGGGAGGATAGTGTCGAGCCAGCGGCGGAGGGAGGAGGCGTCGGAGAGGTCGGCGTAGTGGAGCTTCATGCGAGCCTTGTGGGCGTTGTGTGGGTCCACGTAGATGTGGTCGATCCGCTGCGTGTTGAAGTTTGAGGAGCGGCGGATGAGGCCGTGGACGTCGTAGCCCTTTTCGAGGAGCAATTCGGTGAGGTAGGAGCCGTCTTGGCCAGTGATGCCGGTGATCAGGGCTACCTTGCGGCGGGGTGGGGGCGGGGCGTCGCCGTTGGTGGCGGATCCGGATCCGTTGTCGGCGGTGGTGGTATTATCGGACGACATTGGTGGGTTAGAGATGAGCGTCGTGTGATTTGGGGGAAGAAATGGTGTAGTGGAGGGCAGTGATTGATGAGGGTGCGGCTTGAGATTTATTTATGGAAGAAGAAAGAAAAATGGGATGCGACACGCGCTTCTTCTTTTACTACTGGGATTTGTGTTGACAATGCAAATTTGGGAATTTACTTGCCTCTTTCCCCTTCCTATTCTCCAATTGCAGATTAGTGCAAGATTAAACAATCGTTGTTTGGGAAATATAAATAAATAAAAAGGAAGAGGGAGGATGACAAATTGCAGTTATTTGTACTTGCTGTAAAATTTATTCATGTTGCGTTTTATTTGTTTGGATAATATTGTAATGATTTCATAAATTTGAGAAATAGTATAATAATTAGATAAATTTTGGGAAGATTATTGTAATAACTTTGTACACTTAGATAAGTACTATCAGAAGATTGAGTGAAATTGTCCAGATTATAATGGATGGTTTATCAATATTAATTATGTAATAATGAATTGGTTATTGTACAAGGAAGGATATGTATAAAAGAGAGGCACAAGTTAAGAAGTTTAACATATTGGGGGGTGTCGGTGAGTGTAGGTTGAAGAAGTTGATCTGTGAATTTGTTTGTTATTTAATGGGGAGTGTGTGGATCTGGTGCCATTGGCCTCAACTTTGTCCATCTTCTTATTCTTACCACACCAAAACCAAAACATTACTCTACTTGCTCCCTTCTTTAACAATTTGCTTGCTAATATTTCGCTTCTTACAGCTGTGCCTTCCAATACAATTTCACAGCTGTGCATTGATTCTATTCTTCTTTTTCCTTGTTTCTCTTTTCCCGTTCTAGATGTTTACATACTTGGAAAGTTATACCTACTGATTCACTGTAATATATTTTCCCTAACTAAGATTTTCAGCAAATTATATGCTTCTATTTAATTATTTTTTACAGTAACAATGGTATAACAATGAATTTTGCTAACTTGCCATTTTCTTAGTTTACACAATAAAGATTTTTCTTTTAGTCGTGACTGGGCTGAACAGTATATAAATAGGCCCTAGTTTGAACACTATTGGGCTAAATCACTGAAGCCCAATACAGAAAGGTTCAGATCCAAAAAGAAAAAGGGTGGTTAATCACTACCTACGCTATAGCATGATCATTTACGCATAAACTAAGTCTGATATTTTCGCACTAAATTCAAATCCAAATTAGACTCTTTGTGCAAATAAACGCAGTATCTTTCGCAACAATCATTCATCTCAATAATTCTATTTTCTTTCTCATTTTTTTATAAGAAAAGGAGGCAGCCGACGCAGCCTAACCCTAATTAATAATTATGCACCTTTATCGTCACTTGTCTCTGTTTAGAGGCCATCATGTACCCTGTGCTAGTCTCATCACAAGTATTTTAGAATTGTATTCAATAATTATAATTTTAATAGTTAAACTTTTGACAGATGTTGGAATCGTATGTTATCTGCACATGTAAAGTCATAAAGATGCAGATACCAAAATAATTACAGGAAAAGATTTGATAAAGAAACTACTAATCACAGGAAAGATGTGAATATGGGTGAGTCGCAGTTTAGCTCTCACCTAAACCTCAGAACCTTATTACTCGACTAGTCGTACCTGGTGGCTGGTAGGCAAATTATAACAGAAAAAGTGAAAAGTATAAAATGTGCAGATTCATTATTTTTAAGAGATGTTAGTTTAATTATTATGTATTATCAATATAAACATATTTAATAATAAAAAATATTTTTTTTAAATAATAGATATGAAATCTCAACATATAGTTACATATAAATATAAAAATATTTTATATTATACTATTTAAAAATTAAACTCATATAATATTCAGTTGTTTACAAAATTGGAGAGCTAGAATGTAATACAATTCTTTATAATATTTTTCACTTGAGATGGATTGGACCCAAAGGCAGAGCCACTTGAATCTGTCTGCGCTGTGCTGTCACACACTAGCTTAAATCCAGCACCACCATTAAACGGTCCATTCAAATTACATTTTCCAGTTTTTACACGCATACCGTAAAAAAGTTTTTTTTTTTAAGTATAAAATAGAAAATAAGAACTACAGCCTTAAATCAATACAATATATTTAGAGTGAGTTTGAAGTTAGAAGTTATTTTCTAATAATGTAGCACTTATATTTAATCAAATAAAATAAAAATTACCTATAATCAGTACAAATTATAATAATAATGTTTAATAAAATTATTTTTAAAATTTAAAAATATTATAATAGATATAAATTATTGTAGCAACTATTATTTAAGAAAAAATTAATAAGAGGAAGATTTTTTTTTAAATATTGAAATCTTCAATTTAAGTAGAGATAAATTTAGATATTAATTAATAAATAAAATTATATTAGATTTTTTAATTTTAAAAAATATAAAAAAAATATTTTCACATATATTTTAAAAACTATCTCTAATTTTTAAAAGATAAAAGTATAAGTACATAAATTTTTAAGGCTGCGTTTGTTTTTCCTGACTCCAGAGTCGGAGTCAGGGAGTCACTCAATTTATGACTACGTTAAGTGTTTATTTTTGGGGTCACTGATATAATGAGTCAGAGTCATAGTGACTCTGTGAACAAAATTTTAATATTTTTGTTCACCTCTCAAGTGTAGTCACGGAGCTATCATGGGAGTCACTGGGATTTAATGAAATTTTGTCCCTTTTTTACCCCTAATTATTTTTTCATATTCCAGAATTGTCCTTGTCATTATCTTCTTTCGTTGTTTCTCACTGCTCATCCTCCATGTTCATCGCCGCCGTTCCTCATGCCTTCGACCCTCCGTCCTTTTCTCTCTCTCCTCCGCGGTTGTTGCAGCGCCTTCCTCTCCCCTCTTTTCTTTCTCTCTCTGATCTAAGAAATAATGTGTTTGTGTGTGTTCTTCATTCTCTCTGTGTGTTCATCACATCTAGGTTGCAGGGAAGAGAGAGAGAGAGTTCAAAGATGAATGTGGTTGCAGGGAAGAGAGAGAGAGTTCCGAGATTTATGTGATTGCAGGGAAGAGAGAGAGAGCTCGGTGCTGCCGCTCCTGCCGCCACCGGTCGCCGCTTCTGCCTCTGGATCTTGTCGCAGTTCTGCATCTGTTGCCATCGATTTTTCTTTTACTTCAATGTTTCTTGTTTATGTTTTTTTTAATAATAAAGATTAGTTTTGCTTCTGCTCTTGCTTCAATGCTATGCTTCTGCCATCAATTTTCTTATGCTTCGACTTCACTGTTTTTTGTTTATGTTTTTTAATAATAAAGATTTTGTTTATTAATAATTTTAATAATTTTGCTTCTGCTTTGGCTTCAATACTTATGCTTCTGCCATCGATTTTGCTTCTGCTATGGCTTCAATCTTTACTTCTGCTATGGCTTCAATCTTTACTTTTATGGTTATGATGTTGAATATTATGATGATAATGGTGAAGTGGGTGGTGGTGAGCTGGTGAGAGGAAACCCTAGGGGTATTTTGAGATAATTTTAGCAGTGTCCCCACTTTTGTGACTCTGACTCTAGATATTTTATCAAACATAATTCTGACTACAATGACTTCATTGACTCCGACTCCAGTATCACCGACTACAATGACTCCTTGACTCTGACTCCAGAGTCGGAAAAAACAAACGCTGCCTAAATGTTCTTTTTGTTCATGGTTTACAATAAAATGTTCTAAACCAACTCTTTCTCGTCAAGCTTTATAAAAAGTAGGATGAAGGTTAGGAGCTCACAGAACTTCTCTTATTTGAATGAAGAGAATGAAGAGAAGTATACGAGAGAGAAGTGTAAACTCATATTAAAAAAATTATCTCCAAAAAGTATAGAGAAAAGGAAGAAAAATTTGACAATTATTATTTCTTTTCTCTTATATAATTTTTATTCTTACAATATTTTTTACTTGAGATATGAAATAATAATTTTTAAATAAGTTAATATGTATTGGTGAACTTATAATAATAATTTAAAAATAAATTTAAATATTTTAAATAATATTTATTATATTTAATATTTTATTATAATAAATTTATTATTATAAAAAACTACTTTAGTTTTAATAATTATATAGAAATTTTATTATATAGACATTATTTTTTAAAGTTAAAATTGTAATTTGATATTATGTTTCTTTCTCAATTACTTTTCAATTAAATAAAAAATTTAACTCGTCTTCAACATTTCTCCTTTCTACTTCATTTCAACCAAACCAATCAATGAAAATTGAACCTCTATACTCCATTTCTTTCATCTCCACTTCTTTTCTCCTCACTTTCTCCCTCTATTAAACAGACCATTAATGAGCCTCTTAGCCAGAAGAGAAGTAGAATGATGCGAGTTAATGCTAGTTTCCTAGCAGCTCAATGACCTATCCAGCAAGCCCATAAGCAAATAGAAGAAAGAGTATATTGATAATGATATTGTTTTCAAGATCAAAAGAGCGATTGAGCGGATAAAATATAAGATTTATAACTAGCTTGTTATCCTAGAACTACAGAAACCATAGTTATATAGTCAACTGAACCAAAGCGAAAGCTAAATCCTCTTCCCTTCACCTATTCTTTCCAGCTCTCCTATAGTTGGATCCTCCATAATCACAAGAATCCTTAGTTAAAATAAGATTCTAACTTAACACCTTTTGATATTTTGAGAAGAGTTACTTGTTGGAGAGCATAATACGATAAACTAAATAGATCAAGAAAACAACAATAATTACTGCAACAGGAGTTGAATATGCAACATCAATCCAAGGGTACAAGCAACAAGAGTGATGCGGAAGCCACCTGGGTGGGGCTGGTAGGATATGATATCAAGCGGCTTTAGGTAACCAAATCTGCATAGGAAACTTATTTAGATAAATGACTTTCATCTGGAATACCATTTTAATAGGATATCCTTCCATTTTTTTTTTCCTTTTCTTATTAGAGTTATTTCACAAAGGTAAGGAAGAAAAGGGAACAAGCAAAGCACAGTTGGAAAGTTTAGTATAACAGATAGCTTAGTCGACTTCCAAGGCTTGTTAGGCTTGGCCTGGTAGAAGGAAAGCAAACGAAGAGCATAATCACCCACATGTTATTATGTGTAGTATCTCCTATGTCTATTTTGTTTTCTATCGATATTGTGCATCTCACTTCTAACAAAAAAACATAACTATCTATTTATCTTTTATCTCTTTTTTTTGAAAAAAGATTATGACTACGCTTATGTGTCATTCTTGAGTTTTCGAAAAAATATTTTTTGCCAATAATAATCCCTTTGCATTTTTTTCTTAGAATAATAATAGAAAGAGCAATATGTATTGTCTATTTGATTTTTTAAAAACCTTTCAATTAAATTGTAAAATCATATTAGAATTTAGAAAAATATTAGTTGCATATTTATCTTTTTATATCTCATTTTGACATCTATTTTTATTATCATTAAATTTATTATAGACATCCAATTTTTAATATCTATCTAATATTATTTTAAAACTTATACGACAATACCTAATTAAATACCATATTAATATAAAACAAATTTATACTGTTTGTGAATAAAAATAAGGATTTATTTTTTTGTATATCAACAATGTAAAATTGTTTTGCGATGATAAATAATAAAAATTTAAGAAAGTGTCTAACAAAGAATTATCAACTATAAATCTAAATAATAATTCAATATATCTTAGCTTTTCCTCAATATTTAGTGGCTATAAAATAATATTATAAAGAAATTAAACTTATCAAAATTTAAACTCAAAATAATATCTCCTATTTTAAAGGATAAAAAATTCACACGGTCACCAAACGTCACGTAACAGAATATAAACGCAACCAAACCTATCTGTGTCCACCTTCTAGGGTTTTCACCATCTCTCTCTCTCTCTCCCTTCCCCCTCACAACGCACTCTTATCAATTCTGCTGCGCAATTCGAAATTGGAGAGAGAATCAGAACCATAAGAAGAAAGGGGAAAAGCAAACAAACCCTAGCGAACAATTCTATTTTTTCTTTCTTTTTTGTTTTCAGATTTTCTCCATCGATTAAGATTTTGGAACATACTTTTTTTTCTCCCGATTCGATCTGTTTTTGTTCTCTTTTTTTGATTTCTGAGACTTAAAGCACTCTGCAAAATCTGAGATTTAATATGAAGCGGTCAAGGAAATCGAACCGGGTTTCGTGGGCTCCTGCATCTAATCTGTGTCAGGTATAAACCGGAACATTCCTTCATAATCACTGTTTAAGGAAAGTTTATGTTTTCGCCTTTTTTGTTTTCTCTGGTCGCTTATTGATCCTTTTCCTTCAGGGTTCTTCGCGACTCGATCTCTTTCTGTCTCTCTCAAATTATCATTTAATTTTTGTTTCGTTTAATCAGTCAAATCTATATATCTGGTACCTTCTTCAGCTACAGAAGAAACATCCAAACAGGGGATGATAATTGAAACAAACAATTAATAAAAAGAAATAGTAAATAATGGAAATAAATCTGTTGGTTTGGTACCTATTCAGCTACAGAAGAAACAGGGTTGATGATGGAAATAATTTAAAAAATAAAATAATAAGTAAAAAAGGATAATTATTCACATTGTTGGTAACACTTTAAATTTGTTATACTAAAACAAGTGCATAAATGAATCTGTATATTAAATCTGAATAAATAAGATCAATGAAATTTGCTTAATTAGAACTAATATTTCTGGCTGAAAAAAATTGAAATTATATGAAATAGGTCAATATCCGAAATTAAAAATAACTGGGAAAGATGAGGATTCATAGTGTTCTTAACCATTGATAATTTTTTTTTATTTATCAAAGTTAAGTGCATAAACTAATTTAATTTAATTGGTGAAAGTCGAAAAATGTGAGATAATATTTGGACAGCAGGGATTATAAGATAACTTCTCTGCGTCGGTAACATGCTAATCTTTTGGATAAAATTTGCACTGTATAAAGTAGCAGCACTTGTGGGGCATGCGAGTGTCATTGAAGAGCTTTATCCGAATGCTTTTAACTAATATTTACATTAATAAGAGAAGCATTCATAACTTAAAGTGAAAAGAAAAGAAAAGAAAAGAAAAGAAAAAGAAACATGCAGATGTGGATTGTGGAATGAGTATTATTCAAACAAACAGATATTTTGTTTTTCCTACCCTCCTCTAGCCCTTGATAAAGTTTTTGTTTTTCACCCATAGGATTGTTAATAGTAGTTAATTAGTCTATGACTTAAATTTATGTGTTTAATTTACACCTGTTTCATAAGGAAAAAATCCTGAAGGGAAGGGATATCTGTGAGCTTGAATAGTACCCCGAACTCACCAAAGTAAATTACCTCTGAAGTTACCCGGCTTACTGTGCACTGCTTGCCAGCCATTTCTTTTAAGATTACCCAAAACTCTTTCCATTACCAAATAGTCACTTCCAAATTAATTATCCTGTAGAATAAGCAATTACTGATCGACAACATAATTTTTAAATTGTTTTCATAAAATAACAAAGAAAAATAAAAGTATTCTTTTTGTCCCCCTTAACTGCATTTAGGAAGAAAATCCCTCTGTCGCTTATAATTCACTGTGTCACCAATCAGAGGTTGACATGTGAAAAAGATTTTGTTGCTGATGATATTAACATTTTTTCCCCCTACAATCTAAGGTTGATGTCTGATAAAGAAATTTTGTTCATGATATTTTGCATTTTTTGTTTTTTTTATACATTATACCTTTTCATCGGTGTTATGGTGTACAGCCTAGTATCGTGTTCAATAAGTTGTTAAAAAGAATAGGGCCTCCCTCTGAATCTTTTAACAATTTTAATGCACTATTGTAAACCTATAAAAATTTGAATCTACTAGGAAATGTGATACATTGTTATGCAAATTTGAGAATTATATGACAAATCTTCAAGCAGTCCAGAACATGATCAGGTCACAGAAAAATGAACAAAGAACAATAATGATACTGAATAAGCAGAACGAATAGCTATTAATCAACTATTATGCTAGTGACAAAATTGTGGCTTATTGTTATATCTGATTACTTTGCTCCGGATGGTGCTGCTACTGATACTGTTTTCTTAACTTGCATGATAAATCAAAGAGCTTTTTAAAATCTATGGAAATGTATCAAATCTGTTATCTGTTATTAGTTGCTAATCATTCATATGTTAAGAACTACTGCATGATTAGCAAATAATGCTGTTTTTAAGGTTAGATGTGGTGGTATGGTTTTGATTGAACAAAGTTTATAAATTTACACCCAATTGATGAAGTTGCTCCTGTATGTGGAACACTCTGAGGCTGTTATGAATTAATCTGGAAGAAACATAAAGCAAAATCTTCTCAATACTAAGATGCTGAGACAGATTACTGGAAATTATTATCTGAATGTATGATCAACTATAATTTACTTTTAATTGTGGCCCAATGAGCAACTTGTATAATGAATCGAAGGACAATTTACTTAGCTGTTCCGAGGCATAAGCCAAAACAGATAACAGCTCCCTTATGGAACTCAACTGTTCCAATTGGCAATGTAAATCTGAGCCTGACTGGGTGTTTTGAAAACTGAACTAAAATATGCTGCTATGCAGCTATGGTTGCTATAATCTGTTATGGTTGGAACTTGGGAATTACTTTTGTTTTTGATTATGCGAATTACTTGGTTATGTTTTATACTTTGGTCTGTCTTGCTTGTAAATAATATGGATTTACTTTTTGCTTCAAAGTTTACATATTGGTTAAGATAATTGTTGATTTTAGTTATAGAATATGATCATTGACTCATAAGACATAGAAGGAACTGCTTCCTTTTAAGGAAGCCACAAAACACTGGTTCAGTGGTTTGGTTTATTTCTTTCCCCACCCCTATGAATGTTAGTGTGTAGGATCTTTGGATTCCTCGTCAATGGCCCGAATGCCCTAGCCTATTTATGAAGTCTCATACTGGTGTTTACTTTACAGGTAAAATTGTTCTTATCTGAGGATTGCCCTTCAAAAGTTGGCCTCAAATTTCAAGATCATCTTCAAGCAAAGACATCACCAGTGTTGCCTTATAGTACTAATGAGTATGTTGATTTACCTCCTGGGTTTGAAGACAATCACTTCCTGAATCAGTCAAAGCTGGACCTCTCTCACATTTCTCCGATAAAATGGGAATGCCCTGCCCAGGTAATGAGCTATTATAAATTTCTGATTGTGTGGATCTTTGTTATTTCTCCATTGTCTGTTACTTGGAACTATTTTTGGAGTGATCCACACAGTTGTATTATCTGTCTTGAGAGATTTGCATCAATTATATATCTTTTGTTTCTTGTTTTATACTGTACTTATGGGTTTGTTATATTTTTTTTTTCTTATCACAATTATTGACTGATTTACTTCCGACACAGATTACTTTGAGTCATCATTGGTGCGTTGCAGCTGGTGAAGAAAGTAAGGAGAAATTTGATCAAAGGCTAAGAGAAATGAAAGTGCTTGAAGCTTATTACCCTCGTCTTTCTGCCATTCCTCCTAGGTATGATGAAATATGATACATTCATTGTCAAAGCCTAATATTTTTATGATCTGTTTTGCTAAATAAAATTCTTTCATTTGGTTGTGCAGTCCATCTGTTTCTTATGAAGTAGAGAAGGAAAATTATGACGATAACCACACTGCCGTCATCCCTATCATTCCCATTGAGGAAGAAGATTCAATATTGGTGGATATTAATCCTGAAGTAGCAGTCACAAAACATTCAGACACTCCCACCAGTTTGCAGTCACAAAACTTGCAGAAGTATATATCAACTACATCTCCCATTACTCCACAATCCAGTACCTCCTCTAGTGTTCCCTTATCTGCCGGTGGGAAACCGGTGCCTGTTTCTGCTGGAGCGGACCCAGATTTAGCTGCAGCTTCTGCTCTTTTAGCAGCAGCCATCATGAAGAATAATGAGCAAGGAAACCCAATCGATATGGATCTACTTGTTAAAATCTTTAATGACCCAACAGTGGTTGAGCAATTGGTTCACCAACGTGGAACTGCGGCTACTGCCATGACTGCATCCTCAAATGCTATGGCTATACTTACTGCTGGGTTGAAGCCTGCTTCTTTTTCAGCTCCATTGTCTAAACCTACCCACGGTGAGGCGGTTTCTAGGAGTACACACTCAAGTACAGCGGGTTTAGTACCTGCTTCTGGGCCAAAGCAAGCAACTCCATTGAGTTCCTTGTTGATGCCTACTTCAAATACGCCTGCAATCCCATCAGTTCCATTTTCTTCTAGGCTAGCAACTCCCTCAGTTACACTGCCCACAGCACCAACTACACCTTCACCTCCACCTCCACCTCCAACCGCAGCTGCACCTCATATGCACAGGCCCATCGACCAAACTGTTCGCCATGTGTCAAATGCAGTGTTGCCCTCTTTTGATATTCAGCCTCCTCAGCAAGATACAGTTTTGTTATCTGGTACAAAGCGAGCGGCACCATTGCCGTCTGTTTCTTCCAATGAGTTCAGCACAGTGCCATTGCATTTAGCTGCTGTGAACTCGCATGCAGCGCCGCCTCATCAACCGAGTAATGGTCCAGCATTTGCAGTGAAGGATGCCAACTATTTTAAGAACCTAATTAGGCAACATGGTGCAGATGCGCAGGACTCTCTAATAGGTATCAACCATAATAACTTCCAAGACTTGAAACCGGTACATAACAACAACTTTAAACAAAGGGAACAACAGATATACAAAAACCAGAAACCTTGCGTATACTTTAATAGCTCAAGGGGTTGCCGAAATGGTTCAAATTGCCCATATCAGCATGATATGGTAGCTCAGTGGGGAGCTGGTAATGCCCTTTTGACCCAAAATGCTAAAAGAATGAAACTTGGACCGGAAATTAATGGGAGGATATAATCATAAAGCAGCACAACCCAATGGTAAAAACTAAAACTTTTTTCTTGCTTCACCTTGTACAGAGAAAAGAGGGCGGAGATGGATAGAGTGAGTCAGTTCTAGATTTCATCACAAGTTTACCGTTTTTCTTTCTTAAATTCCCTTCATTTTACTCCTGGATTTGGAGACCGGATTCTAAGACTAAGATACTTTGACCTTTGACCTTGGGTCGGTAATTTTGTTTGACACGGTTAAGAAATTGAGAAATTGCGTTAGGTTTTTGGTGAATTTGGTGGTTTTATTTTGTGAAGTACAGCTGCAATGATGGTCTTTCCCGTGGAATAAGTTTGGTGGATGGTAGCCAGCCATGACTTTTCGTGAATGAAAGGAAAGAATTAGTAAAAAGATAAAAGGGTTTAATTAAGGCAAAGAAGAAAATTCTTAATTATAAAATTAAAAACTCAATCTGGATTAATGTTCTCGGTATGTTCGATGCACTATTAATAGTTTGCATTGGACAAAATTCAATTAATCACTTCCTGAGAATGCAAGGTATTTATTTTAAACAGTTAATCAATGTGAAATTTGAAAATTTTGAATCTTCAATTTTGTTGTTGACCGATGATTCTACCCATATAAAATTCAAATATATGATTAAAAAAGCGCTTCTGATGAAGAATCCTGGTATTTTGTGGGTATTGGAAAAACCCTTTACAAAAGACCTTTTAATAGGTGAAGGTTATATTTTTTTTTTGTCTAAAACTAACATATGTTTGAGCATAATACTAAATTGTCACATTGTTTTTTAACACTTTATATTATTAAAAATAATTTTTAGAAGATAAAAAATTATGATTCTTAAAAATATTTTTTTTATCAACTAATTACTCTAGTGTTATTAAAAATCTAAGTAATTTTTAAATTTAAAACATTATTTTAACATTGAAAAGTTTTGGGACATTAATTAATAGAGTTAAACCTCAAATTGGTCCTCCACTTTGTATGCGTGAATCAAATTAGTCCTTCACTTTAGTTTTTGTTCAAAATAGTCATCCACTTTGCACTTTGTGAATCGAGTTGGTCCTTCATTTATTTTTTATGTTATAACTCTGTTAATTTTTGTTGATATGGACGGTTTATTGCTAACTTGACAAGTAACATGTAATCCTTGAAATTCATAACTCTTATAAGTTCTCCAAATTACTTGTTTTTCATCAAAATAGTTATCTTTAAATAAGAGTGGATGATTATTTTAATTCAAAATAAGTAAAATGGTGGACTAATATGAGTTATATGTATTTATAGGGTTACATGTCACTTGCTAAGTTGGTATTAAACCGTCCACAGTAGCAGAATTTAACGGAGTTATTACAAAAAAATGTCAGGAGGACTAACTTGATTCATATATTGCAAAGTGGAGGATTATTTTGAGCAAAAATTAAAATGGGGGACTAATTTGATTCATGCATACAAAATAGAGGACCAATTTAAGGATTAACTCTTAATTAATATATTAATTTATAGTAAAAAGCAATAAAATACCGATCAAAACAAAATGTCAAAATCTTTGTGCAAAATAAAATATCGATCAAAATCTTTTGCCTTAGCAAATATGACAAGCTTTTTAGTTTTTACTAATTTTCCTTCCTATCAAATACTATTTTTGTTAATTTTTTTTATCAAAACATTGAATGATTTAGGGCTTGTTTGGATGTGCTTATAAAAAAAGATATTTTTTAATTGATCTTTTTAATTAAGATCTTTTGAAGAAGTAAAAGCAATTTTATGTTTGGATACAAAATTAATTTATGTTTGGATGTAATTATAAAAAATCTTTATTTAGTCGTAAACATTTTTTTATACTATAGAAAATATCTTTTTTCAGAAGATGAAGGCTCATACTGTACTTATAAAAAAAAATCTTTTTTCAGAAGATGAAAAATTATGGGCTTGTTTGGATGAACTTCTAGAAAAAGATCTTTCTTTAATTGATCTTTTTAAATAAGATCTTTTGAAGAAGCAGAAGTAATTTAACGTTTGGATACAAAATCAATTTATGTTTGGATGTAATATAAAAAGATCTTTACTTAATCGTAAACATCTTTTATGTGTTATAAAAAATGTCTTTTTTCAGAAGATGGAAATTACAGCTTCTGAAAAAAGATCTTTTTCTACTTTTTTTAGTCATTTTACTTTTACTCAAAAATATTATCCAAACCTATCAAAAAATTTAATAAGATCTTTTTTTAATTAAAAAAATCTTATTTTAACTCTAAAATGACATCCAAACAAGCACTATAACTTCTCAAATAAGATCTTTTTTTACTTTTTCTAGTGATTATACTTTTATTAAAAATTAACATCTAAACATATCAAAAATTTCAATAAAATCTTTTTTAATTAAAAAATATCTTATTTTAAATAAATAATAGCATCCAAACAAGCACTTATGAAATATCGAAAAAATGATTCTGTCAACTTTTGACGTGCAACTCCATTTGGATTAATTGAATTTAGGAGTATCCCTCAACAGTAAATTGGAATGATTGGATTAAGGGTTTACTTATATGTTTAATTTTTCATCCACGTACAAGTACTATAGTCGATTCTCAAGTTTATCTCATTGATTGCTAATTTATAAAAATTTCAATAACTAGTAGATGAATCCAGAAATACATCTCAACAGTAAATTGGAATAAGCTTTCGCTTTAAACTAAGCGTTTGACTTGAAATAAAAATAAATATTGACATAAATTTGATTCTTTCAACTCATTCCATAAGATAGTATCACATCACATGCATATATATATATACAAGACATTAGCAATTTGACGATACGTATCCCCATGTATTGAGGTAAAAGGTAGCTTCAGCATGAGCAATATGAATCAACATTTATAACATTAGTACATTGCAGAATGGTGATTAACACACAGCTTGAGCAACAATCATAACATCACAGACATCCAAGCATACTCCATGGAAGACATCATGATATCAACAAAAAATTTCGTGACACATATCATATCATATCATCAAAGCCTTAGTAGAATACAACCGAATATTAGTCCACCAGAAGCCAATACTATAAACTGCCGATCTCTCAATTGACACAAGCGCAATCTTTGGATTTATGATGTATGAGAATTACAAAAATCCAAATGCCTAAGTTGGTTTGACGATGCTAAAGAACTTCTATCGAAATCTCGTCTAACGTATAAACTTTTTATGCAATATAAAGATGGTAAAGAAAAAACAGAAATCTAATTTATAAGGGGAATGGTAGCCAAATGCTGCCAAACAGAAAATTAACTTCCCCTTGGAGAATGGATGAAGGTAAGGGTGTGAACAATACAAAGAAGGGTAAAGAATCAAGAGACTTGGAGGAAGGGGCAGCGTTAGTAGTTATTGATAGATCTACCTTGTACGGTACGGTAACAATAATCTCTACTTTTTCATATGCAAATGTCAGTCTAATAAAATTAATTTGATAAACAGTTAATTAGACATCTTATCTTAAAAGGGATTAAATTTTTCATTAAAAGAACTCATAGATAATTTTGCTCATCCATAAAAACAAATGAGTAAAGCTTTTGGTTAATAAGAAGAAGAGAATCCAAATGTTACTATCATTGTGACTCAAGCAGTCAGAGTTACAAGCATACAACTCCCAGTGATAGAGAAAACAATAAATGCATCATTCATCAAAGATCACGGCTCTGCCATGTCTAAAATATTTGTAGGTTAACAAAACTCCAGATGACAAGAATCGCATGAATCTAAAAGAGATGTAACTGTTCTTCCAAAGCAGAGGGGGAAGAACCCAAAATGACTCCATTCAGTAGTAATCAAGCTGTTCTCATGATTATGTGGACTCCGCTATCAGTATCCACTATGTCACTTATCTCGCCAACCTTCAGAGCATACGTTGCTTCTTCAAAGGGCTTCTGCATCTGGCCACGACCAAAAGGACCTGCAGCAGATAAGTAACTGATTCTTTCAGTTTAATTCATAAACGTGTTTTTTAGCGTACAGAAGATTATGATATATCAAATATGTCGCAGATAGATCCAATCATTTAGTACTATGTAAAAAACAAACCGCAATAGAAGAGATTCAAAGGTTTGGGGAACAGCAATCAAGAAAACTGTTTACTTTTACTACCAGAAAATGCAAACTTGACGATTTCATGAAAAGTTGATTTTGAAGATCATCTAACATCACCCTTTTTGAATTGAATTCTGAAATTCACTGATAGTTTGCCATAGTTAACAGCCATAGAATCACAACACTATCAAGAAACACAACAGAAGCTATTATCCGCGCATGGACACATATTTTATAATGATGAAGTTGTTCTCATACTGTTAGCTGCTTTTAGTTCTTCCAGTTTGTATCTTATACAATGGCGCGAAATCATGGTCAGGAAAGACTTCCCTATGATTGATTCAACTCTAATCCAAAAGATTTAATGAGTTGAATACATTAACTGCACACAGAAAGTTTTTGTGAAAAACACCATAGAAAGCACAAAGGTGAACATTTCTTTCCTTGTGTGGGAGAGACAGGACACTGTTAAAACTTCAACAAACAAGTAACGGACAGATAAATGACAAGTTTAGCAGAATATGGTTTTCAGGTTTCAAGCTCTACAAGTAACTGCAAACTTGTCGTTTTCTGTCACCAATTTCAATGAAGAGCTCAGGAACAAAATAGATTCCTTCTAATTTTTCACAGGGTAATTCTTCAAGAACAAAAACCCTAAAGGCTAAAACGATCACAGTACTACCACAAAAGATGCTGGTAACCATCCACCTCGGGCGAGCACTATACCAAACAAAGAATCCCTAACATAATTACGATTAACACACTCACCTCACAAACCTAAATCGATACTCCTTATTATGATAACAAATTTATCAGTAACAGCAAAACTAAAAATAACTAACAAGACAAGCGAGATCCAAACATAACTTGTCATTTTTCCTTCGTAGGAACTAAGGATACCAAAATATTATAAATAACTAACATATTTTACAACTGAAAAAATATTTTCGTGTTTTTGATTTGTGAATGAGAATAATAATACAGATGATTTGCATAAAGAAGAAGAAGAAAATAAAGTGAGGAACTGACCGAGATCCCCGCCGCGCTTAGCAGAGCTGCAATCGGAGAAGCGAGAGGCGATGTCCTCGAACCTGGCCTTGCCGGAAACGATGTCCTCGCGGTATGCCTTGAGCTGAGAGATGGCGGCTTCCTTGGTGGTGTTGTTGATGACGCGGCCCTCTGGATCCTTCCACGATGCCTTCCTCCTCGATCCCTGGTGCTTCACCAGTATGTGCGATGCCCTAACCTGAGGACCTCCACCTTGCCTCGACGACGACATCTTCTTAGTCTTCTTCAGCTGCTTTTCTTTTTCCTTTCCCTTCTCCTCCGCCGCCGCCGCCACCGGAGACTTCTTCCTCTTCCGATCGGACTCTATCTTTCTTCGATGACGTCACCGGAGTTCTAGAGAGAGAAAGAACGAAACAGAGAGGGAAGTGAAGAAGCTTTGGCTATTTATAGAGTGGTTGGTTGGGGCTTGAGCTTGAGGTGAGGAAAGTAGAGAGAGATTAAGTGTTGCGCGTTTAGACCCTGCCCAGTTGTTGGGAGAATCTGATACGTCCGATCCAATACCATCATGCGGTCTTATTACAGCCATGATTTTGATGCGTGATTTTTCATTTTTTCATTCCATTTTCCTCCCCTTTAACCGGTGACTATTGTTGAAGAAACCAATAGAAAAACAGATTAATGTTAAATTATACTGGTAGTTTTTTTTTTGAGAAATGATAGTTGTATATATTGAGAAAAAAAAGTCATGCAGAGAAAAATTTTAAAAATAAGAAACTTCATTTATTTTGTTTTGTGAGTGTATAGGAATAGGAGTATGAAAATTTGGTACTTACAAGTTTTTATCGAACTTTTTAGTTTACAAAATTATTTAATTGTTTACACGCATAATATTAAAATTTAAAAGTACTTATCTAAGTAGTTTGTTGCAGTGAAAGTAAATTGTAAATTTAATGAAGTTTATCTATAATGTGGTGAGCAATTCTCAAGATAATATAAACTATTAAAAACATTTAAGTTTGTCAAAAGTTAATTGAAAAGTTGTAAAAAAATAAAGAAAGTGTCCTGATATCCGATTCACCGACGCTTAATAATAAGTCATGATGTTACCGTGTTTTATACAATAAAGAAATATAGTAATGCCCAAATCATTGTTGAAGAAATTTGGAGGATAGATAGTATAAGAAGAAACTTGGATAGCAATTGTGATTGCTTTCGGCCTAGTAAAATAAAAAGATGTCAATTAATACAAAACACTCCAAAGACCTAGCGACCATTATCTAATAACAAGAAACAGAAAAATATTGATGACGAGAGGGAACAGGAATTGATAAATTTAATTGGATTACTTAAATATAGTATATGTTTAAAAGAATACTTAAATGAATCATTGGTACAAAAAAAAATTCTAGCTGATTCCATTTACGTACGCCCACTGTGATTGCAAAAGAAATCAAATTTCACGCGACCGAAAACCAAAGATAAATTAAAAATAACATCTAATTAGAATCGGCAATTATGTAAAGAAGCAGAAATGAATCTTCTCCCAAACAAACATGAATTACTGTCATTTAAAAACTTAATATTTTTATGGAGAAAAAGGGTTCTCAAAACGGTACCAAAACAGAGCAACATAAACTATGGAAGAAACAAAATTTCCAAACTTGAAATCAAATATAAAAAAAAGGGTCCTAGCAGTCTTCAAGTGGTCTTATCAGCCTTAGCAGCGGTTGCAGCAGCTTGTCCTCTGAGACGACCAGTCCTCCTGGCAGCAATGAGACCAACCTTTTGCCCTGGAGGAGCATCGCGCCTGACAGTACTGGCGTGCCCAATGTGTTGGTGGTTACCACCACCGTGAGGATGCTCAACTGGGTTCATGGCCACACCACGAACCTTAGGCCAGCAGTTCCTCTTCACCCTGAACTTGTGGTAAGCATTACCTGCCTTGAGCATCGGCTTCTCTGTTCTTCCACCTCCAGCAACTTGTCCAATCATGGCCCTGCAACCACTTGGAACTATCTTCTTGGAACCAGATGGAAGCTTGATCCTGCCAAACAAATGCACATAGATAATCAAACCAGACCACTACATTAGAACTCAAAACAGCAATGGATATTTGAGAATTTCACCACCAAATACAAAGTATAACTTAATAACTTCAGTCAATTATCATAAAACATCCTTTATCTCTAACTACTGACTAATAATATACACTTCAATTATCAAAGCTCAATTGTTGATAACTAAAACAAACATTTAGAAGCATTAACCCTTATATTAAAGAGACAAAATACAAACTCATGTTGTTAAATCTTGGGATGTTAGTAACACTTCCATAATATACACTTTACACAAGAAGAAACTAAAAACTAACTCTAACGTCAATTTTATTTTGGAAAAGATAATCAAACACCAAATGAAGTTTTTATAAGAAATAATTTCTGATTCATGTAAGGTTTTTCTTAAAAGAAAAAACAATCAAGCGAAAACCATAAATCTAAGTAATAATATAATCATCACATCAGAAAAATCATCTAAAATCATATCTCAAATAAATTTAAATCCAAGATAGATAGCAGCAACTAGTTATCATATTGAAAATAATCATAAATCAGTATAAATCCAAGGTGATACCTAGAGGTGTCGTTATCGGGGTTGTGGCTGATAACAATGGCGTAATCACCAGAAGCCCTAGCGAAGACACCGCGGTCACCAACATGGTGCTCGACGTTGCAAATTACAGCTCCTTCAGGGATAGATCTGAGAGGAAGCACATTTCCGACGACAAGGGTGGCCTTCTTACCGCAGTAGATGAACTGTCCAGTGTAGATTCCTTCGGCGGCAACGAAGAGCTCGGACTGCTTCTTGTACCTGAAGGGGTGGCGGAAGGTAACCTTGGCCAAGGGTGCACCGCGACCAGGGTCGTGGATGATGTCGGTGACGACACCCTTGAGGTAACCGTTGCGCTCGCCGAAGTCGAGGCTGCGGAACCTAGCGGCGCCCTTGCGGCGGTGGGTGTGGGACTTGAAGACGGACCCAGCACCCTTACGCTGTGCTCGGATGACTCTTCCCATGTCGCTCTCTCGCTCTCTACTCTGCGGCAGCTAGGGAAGGTGGGAGTGAGGGATTTAGGGTTTCAGCTGTGGTTTTTTTATAGGTGAGGTAGAAGCCTGGTTTTTGTATTTGACCTAGTGGGCTTTTTGGCCCATGTTTTGGTCATTAAACAATGGGCTAAATTCCTCACATCACATTGCGGCCTATCGTATAAGTGGCCCAACGTGAAGAAGAGCTTAACTCAAATTCTTTTCAAGGTAATAGGATCCGATCCCCCAAAAAAGATCATATTATTGCAAAAATAAAAAAAAAGGGTAATAGGATTTAACTTACCATTCATTGCAATTTGCAAACTCTGCGTAGAAAAAATAAATTATTTTCTAATTTTAATTAGGATTTAATTTTCATTCACTGAAATTGCACAAATGCTTGGGGCACAACAAAAAATCAGTCAAAACAGCCAACAAAGTCCATTTAACACTTTATGGCCCAAATATCACTTTTAATTATGAGTACATTTTTAATGGGCTGTGTAATTGTGGGCCAAATTTCTAATTGTTGACTGTTTTAGCTTGTTTTTTATTGTGTCTTTAGCAATGCTCCTGAAATTGTATAATATTTTTTCATATTCATCCAATCATATATTTTCATGTCGACTATAATTGTATTTTTTCTATTTCACTACATAAAAAGTCATAGAAACAACGTGTTTTGTTTAAATAACATTGTAAAATATATTAAATTATCAGTGCATCAAAATAAAATTCTTTTAATTATTTCAAACATTACCTATGACAAAAATAAAATAGAAACACTAACTAAATTCACTTTATAAGAAAAACGTTACGTACACATGAAAATGAACCCAATAGAATTTGAGTTTTATTTTTAATATTTATTGTAAAATAAAATTGGGTGTCTATGTATAAAATGTTTACAAAATGTCTAATCTTTCATGTAAAATTTAAGAAATATCTTTAGACAGCTATGCATGAATCCCATCTTAAAAAGAGGAGAAGAAAAGTTATTAGCAAAACATGATGGAAAATACTCCGTAGATGAATATGGGCAATGCAGCTAGAAAATAAAAAGAAAAAAAAGTAGAGGAATCACGCATTAAATGCACTTTGGTTGCATCCATGGGGACAACAAAAACTAGTTTCTAACACTGTTGTTTACACTCACACGCAGTGCAAAGGAAGACTCGGCCACACAGGTAAACGACACGAATGAAGGTTGAAAAAGATAAACAAAACGACACGCAATGGAAAAGAATGAAGAAGCAATTGGATGATTCAAAATAAATACGACCCTTCCTTTGTTGGTTTTGTTAGATTATAGTAATAAAATAAATAAAATATATTGTTGTTGTTGTTGTTGGATTGGGGTGGAGCCGCAGGAGGAGCGTTTAAACAGTGACCGCGCACATTTGTCCATTAGCACCCGGCTCCTCTCACTCTTGGACTTCTCAAGGAGCCAATCCAGCCATTTATTAAGTCCATTTTCATTCTCATTTCTTTCTTCTTTTCATCACACAAACCGCAAACGCAGCTCCATTTCTCCTCTTACCTTCTTTATTTTCTGGTAAGCCATATGTCTTTTATTTGTTTCCATTAATGTCTCAGCTTAGTATAGTAGTGGTAGTAGTAGTAGTAACTAGTAATAGTACAAGACTTGTTTTTCAAATAATAAAATCCTCCATTTATTCATTACTAGTGCTAGCTGATTCATTCTGAAGGTCTTTTTAGGTGGATTTTTCAGGAGGTTGTTGATTTTCCTAAACCAAATTAAAATTAAACAGTACGTAGTAGGAAAATGAAAGCTTCAACTTTCCATACGCATCTTTAATCCTTTTTTCTTTCTTTTCTTAGATTTTTTTTTTGGCACTTTCAAAACTTCCATATGTTGAGTTTAGGCTGTTTGGCAGACTTATATAAACAAGTACTTCTTCTGCAATGGTAATGTTTGTTGATACAAGATTTAAGAATATGATCACTATTTCATACAAAGTATGCAAAGCAGAGTAGTTAAGCTTTGAGGAAAACCATGTTAAAGTGAGCTACGATGACTGATGGCCACTTTAATGACACAATAATGTTGTTTTGTGAAGATTTTAGATTAGAACATTTTTGAGCAATTTTTCTCAGTGAAAGCAAATGCCATTGTAGCATTATGTTGTACTGCAATTGACTTTAATTATGAAAATTTCATTGGATAAATTTAGTTAGCCTAAAAGGTTTCTGATTCAAAGCATTTACTGTGAAATGTATTTCTTTCTGGTTTCTCTGGAATGTTTATCTTTAATAATAGTTGCTTATGTGAAGCAAGCATATTAGTACTACAAAATATATCCCCCTGATTGTCGAATGATATGCATTAGTCCTCAAATTGATCATGCTGTGAACAGGGTAATCCTGAGATGGACCGCCGTGGCTGGCTCTGGAAGAAAAAATCATCTGATAAAAACACAAATGGAGAGAAGTCATTAGCTATGCCAGAATCTGTGGGTTCTACCTTGTCTTCTGTGGCACATCTGGCAGATCAGGTATTTTTTCCTTTTTAAAGGCTCAGGGTAACAGTTTTCTATATGTAGTCACAACTGCATATTATGAACTTGTTCTTTTCTTATCTTTTTTTGGTCCCTCTATCAGCAGGACAACTGCAAGAATCAGAACTTTGTTCAAATTTCAATGGAGTCATACTCACGTATGTCGGGATTGGAAGATCAAGTTGTAAACTTGGAGGACCAAGTGAAGGCTTTGGAAGCAAAGCTATCAGCTGCTTATTCAGAATTAAATAACAAGGACAGTCTAGTTAAACAGCATGCAAAAGTTGCTGAGGAAGCAGTCTCAGGTAATACTTACATATGCACAAAGTTAAAAATTCTAGGAGGAATTATACAAATTCTCAGCTATAGCAATTGATACAATTGCAATAATTCATTTTCTGCATTCCAACTCAATAAGAGGGGAAAAAAAATTGATTTGAACCTCTATGCATTTTAGGGTGGGAGAAAGCTGATGCAGAAGTTCTTTCATTAAGACGTCAAGTTGAATCTATCACACTCTCAAAGCTTGCTGTAGATGATAGAGCATCTCACTTAGATGGGGCTCTAAAAGAATGCATGAGGCAGATAAGAACTGTTAAGGAAGATAGCGAGCAGAAACTTCAGGAGGTGATTCTCATGAAATCTCAGCAGTGGGAAAAGGTTAAGTTAGAGCTTGAGGCAAAAGTAGAAAGATTGGATCAAGGACTTCGTCAGGAGGCCGGTGAAAATGCTGCACTTTTGAGATCACTGCAAGACAGTTTGAATAAGATATCGAGACTAGAAGAGGAAAAGTCTGAAGTTGGGGCTGAGGTAGAGCTTCAAAAGACGAATGCCCAATTGTATGAAAAGGAAATTAATTCATTGAAGTATGAGGTGCATGTGCTTTCTAAGGAGCTTGATATCCGGAATGAAGAGAAGAATATGATTTTGAGATCAGCAGAAGTGGCAAACAAACAACACGCAGAGGATGTTAAGAACATTGCCAAGCTAGAGACCGAGTGCCAAAGGCTTCGTGGCCTCCTGCGAAAGAAGTTACCCGGGCCTGCTGCATTGGCTCAAATGAAGCTAGAAGTTGGGAGCTCACACCAAGTTATGAGTGGACCCTATCTTAGAAAAACTTATTTAAAAACTGACAGCCTGCAAGAATCTGAGTATTTTATGAAGCAGTTAGCGATGTTGGAAGAAGAAACAAAGATGCTGAAAGAAGCTTTGGCCACAAGTAATGCTGAACTTCAGGCTTCAAGAAACTTGTATGCTAAAACGGCTTGCAGACTCAAGAGCCTAGAATCAGAGATACAGGTTTTTCAACAAGAAAAAAACACCCAAAAATCAGTCGTGGCCATTGGTTTTGGAAATTCCTCAAACAGAATTTCTAGCAATCCACCAAGCATAACTTCTATCTCTGATGATGGGCATGAGGATCCAGAAAGTCCCGTTGAGTCATGTGCAGCCTCAATTTCTGACCTTTCAAGTGTAGGTAAATTTGAGAATCACAAGAGTGAAGCTATCTTAGAACTGATGGATGACTTTCTAGAAGTGGAGAAAATGGCATGTTTATCAGACAATAACAAAGTAACTCTTGGCATCATTACCAAATGTAATGAAACTGGAAAAAGAGATGGCAAAGATAAACGATCAAATGATTCTCCTAAAGCTGGAGATAGTGATTATCTTCCCATTTTGAAGAGGCTCCAATCTGTAATTTCTATGATCACTAATTCTGAAAAAAATGACTCTGGTATTCAAAAGCTTTTTGAGGATCTTATAGGTACCATGTTTGAATTAAAAGATTACCTTCCAAGGACTACGGACTTCCCTCTCTGTGTGAAATCCGATCCTGATGATGCTTCTTCCTTTTGGCAATCTTTCAAGAATCACAGGCCATTGACCGAAGATAGTAAACTTAACAATGAGGTTTCCAAAGAAGGCATGAGTCCTGATTCTGAGAAAGATTATAAAGCATCTGAACATGCTGAATACTTGCATGATCTTAAGGAAATGAAGTTGATGATACAGGAAAAGGAGCAGCTTCTTGCTGAACTGAAGGAACAGTTGGTTTCATCTCATAAATCATGCAGCTTGGCTGAAATTCAGCTGAAATGTATGACAGAGTCCTATAAGTCACTTCAGACAAATGCAGAAGAGTTAGAAGCTCAAAATATTTTTTTACAAGAAAAGATACTAGAGCTGCAGAATGATCTCGTGGAGCAAAAACAATGTCATCACGATGCGTTGGTGAAGTACAGAGAAATTGAAGAGAAAATGCAAAGGTTAGCTCTGAAGTCTGATCCCTTAAAATTATATGTTATACTATGTAATTATTATTGAGGTTTTTCTCTGGAGCTTGATGTGTGATAGTTTCTGAATTCTGAATTAACTGTGACTTTGCCATGTGAAGGGACAAGTGCTTAGCGTGTGGATCGAATTTGGCAGCAGATCATGGTATCAATACCGGGAAGGTATCTACATAATTTACATATTAATTATATCATAGTTGGCTTGCTCGATCTTGCATTATTTCATACATATCATCATGCATGCATGTTCTGCAAACTTAGGTACTAACTACACATAACACAATGGAGCTATTTCACATATAGGGTTCTTTGCTTGAAATTGAGGGTTGTGGTTACTTCTCATGAAATCTCAAATACATCTCTTCCTCCAACCATGTAGCTTCATGTGAACAGCAAATAATGAATAAGCCATGGAGTCTCTTGTGAAAGTGTATATAAGTTAGAAAAAAAATCTTAAACAAGGAAGCAACTATTTCAATGCAATCTCTCTCTCTCTCTCTCTCTCTCTCTCTCTCTCTATCTCTCATACCAGTAGAAATTATATAATGCATTTGACATTTCAACCATTACCGTGAGAGGTGCAAAGGTTTTCATGCTCTAAGTGGGGAACCACTTTAATTTAACATTAGCCTTGAATAGTTGGTATAAAGTAACTTTTACATTTAAAGCCAAAAAGGAAATCAATCATAATATCACTAAAATCTGCTGCAAGTGGCAATCAAACTCAAAACTTTTATTTGATGCTATTAATTCTTGTGATATGTTGTGTTTGTCCATGTGACATGAACTCTCTTTAGCATTTTTGAAAAACCAAATTCTCTCCCCCATGTTATTAGGCTTTCATCAGTGTTTTCTTTTTTCATGTTTTCTCCTCGGTTCATTAGCTACATTGCTAATCATCTTTCTATAATATCTTTTTATAATAGGATACAGAGCTAGCAGCAGCAGAGAAAAAGCTGGTAGAATGTCAAGAAACTTTGCATATACTTAGTAGACAATTGCAAGCTTTGTGTCCTCAGATAGACAAAAGCAAAAGGCTTCAAATGAATGACATGTCTGTTAAACAAAGTCATGTCTGGTCAAATTCTTATGGTTCCTGCAGCTCAAATGAAACTGATCAGGCTGAGGCATGTAGTGTTTCTTCTTCTTCTTCTGACAATCAAGGAGTGAACGATGTGTTCAACTCGCCGCATGAATGCGGTTCATCTTCATTGAATTCCTCAACAGGGTCAAACCAACCTGGTTATATGGTTACTGATTTCAGATCTCCTTCTTCCTCTGCCCCTGCTGCAGGGAAGCATCATGCAAATGGCTTGAGCCACTTCTTTTCCTTAAAAGGGAAGAGTGGTCATTAGCATTGCTTGTTACTACTACTTCCTAATTAGTAACAATATATCAGAGGTAACTCCCCTATGATGTTTGTATATAGTCTATATAGTAAAAGGTTATATATGCCATTATGGACAGCAATAGTTATATTTGTAATTCTCTTATTGTGCTGAATTTTGATTAACCTTGATTCTTATTCTAGCACCTATATTACATCACATGAAACCTTTTGAGACTTAAACCATAAACAATAATTCTTTGTATGCAATAAAAAATCAGCCAATTTCAACCATCAACCCAATAATATTGTGCATCTAGAATATTTCTAATTTACATACTATATGTTGCACTGTTTAGGTTAGGGCAGGCATGTTAGGTTAGGTTCAAGAACACAAAAATAATAAAGCCCATGCTTCCAAGTACCCATTCTTTAGTATTTATTATTATTATTCTTTTTTAGTAATGAACCAAATCAACAAGGGCTAAACTCATACCAAGCACAAAAATTCAACCACTGTTTCCCAAAATAGAAACTATGTGTTCAACATTGGCATCTATTTGCACAATTTAATGCAGAAAAAGCAATGACTAGCACTAACACTGTCTTGGTCTTTCTTCGGTTTCATTTTGTTTCCATCCAAATTTCATGCGACCGAAAACTAAAGATAAATTAACAATAACATCTAATTGGAATCTGCAATATTGTTAAGAAGCAGGAATGAATCTTCTCCCAAACAAACATGAATTACTGTCATTTAAAAACTTAATATCTATGGAGAAAATAGGTTCTAAAAACGATACCAAAACAGTGCAACATAAACTATGGAAGAAACAAAATTTGCAAACATGAAATCAAATATATATATATATAAAAGTCCTAGCAGAAACTTCAAGTGGTCTTATCAGCCTTAGCAGCGGTTGCAGCAGCTTGTCCTCTGAGACGACCAGTCCTCCTGGCAGCAATGAGACCAACCTTTTGCCCTGGAGGAGCATCGCGCCTGACAGTACTGGCGTGCCCAATGTGTTGGTGGTTACCACCACCGTGAGGATGCTCAACTGGGTTCATGGCCACACCACGAACCTTAGGCCAGCAGTTCCTCTTCACCCTGAACTTGTGGTAAGCATTACCTGCCTTGAGCATCGGCTTCTCTGTTCTTCCACCTCCAGCAACTTGTCCAATCATGGCCCTGCATCCACTTGGAACTATCTTCTTGGAACCAGATGGAAGCTTGATCCTGGCAATCAGATGCGCATAGATAAACAAACCAGACCACTACATTAGAATTCATGCAATCTTTTATTTTAGAAAAGATTATCAAACACCAAATGAAGTTTTTATACGTAATTTCTGATTCATGTAAGGTTTATTCTTAAAAGAAAAACAATCAAGCGAAAATCATAAATCTAAGTAACAATATAATCATCACATCAGAAAAATCACATAAAATCATATCTCAAATCAATATAAAATCCAAGATAGATAGCAGTAACTACTAATGATATTGAAAACAATCATAAATCAGTATAAATCCAAGGTGATACCTAGAGGTGTCGTTATCGGGGTTGTGGCTGATAACAATGGCGTAATCACCAGAAGCCCTAGCGAAGACACCGCGGTCACCAACATGGTGCTCGACGTTGCAAATTACAGCTCCTTCAGGGATAGATCTGAGAGGAAGCACATTTCCGACGACAAGGGTGGCCTTCTTACCGCAGTAGATGAACTGTCCAGTGTAGATTCCTTCGGCGGCAACGAAGAGCTCGGACTGCTTCTTGTACCTGAAGGGGTGGCGGAAGGTAACCTTGGCCAAGGGTGCACCGCGACCAGGGTCGTGGATGATGTCGGTGACGACACCCTTGAGGTAACCGTTGCGCTCGCCGAAGTCGAGGCTGCGGAACCTAGCGGCGCCCTTGCGGCGGTGGGTGTGGGACTTGAAGACGGACCCAGCACCCTTACGCTGTGCTCGGATGACTCTTCCCATGGCGCTCTCTCTCTCTCTCTCTCTCTCTCTGCGGCAACTAGAGAAGGTGGGAGTGAGGGATTTAGGGTTTCAGCTGTGGATTAAATAATGGGCTAAATTACTCACATCACATTGCGGCCTATCGTAATACTGGCCCAACTTTAAGGAGAGCTTAACCCAAATCCTTTACAAGGTAATACGATTCGACCCCCTAAAAACGCTAATATGGTTGCAAAAATAAGAAAAGGGTTATAGGATTTAACTTATAATCCATTGCAAACTCTACGTAGAAAAGCTAAATTATTTACTAATTTTAATTATTTCAAACACTACCTATGGCAAAAAAAAAAAAAAAAGTGAAAACACTAACTAAATTCACTTTATAAGAGAAATATTACGTACACATGAAAACTAATCGAATCATGAATATTTTAGCGAGACATAATACAAAATTTTGAATTTAAGAGGAATGTTATGTGTATAATAAAAATTGTACAATAATCATATATACCTTTCGATTTCATTAGTTTAGATAGAAGAGTAAATCAATATTATAATCCAACGATAGATATGATTGTTGTACAAATATTGTACAATTTTAATTGAATACATAGTATTCACATTTTATTTTTAATATTTATTATAAAATAAAATTGGGTGTCTATCTATAAAATGTCTAATCTTTTATATAAAAATTAACAATAGTTTAAACTTAGTTTTGAATAATAATAAATTAATACAAAAAAATATTTTGTTAAAAAATGATTAATATGTGTTGAATGTTTTAGAAAACTATTGTAATTAGATAACATCACAATAAGAATTATTGAAGTGTAATTCACATATACTTAGTTTACTAAAAATATGAATTGGCTCAAGATTATTTGATCTGATCAAATTTTCTGAAGAATTAATAAAAAATAACACAAGGAGTATTCATGATGCAAATTGAAGTAAATGGAGCAAAAGAAAAGATGGCTTATTGCTGATGTTACATGAAAAGGAGCAGTTTCTTGCTGAACAGAAGGAACAGATTGCTTCATTTCATAAATCATGCAGCTTGGTTGAGATTCAGCTGAATGTATGACAGAGTCACTTCAGACAAATGCAGAATAGTTAATTAGAAGCTCAAAATAAATTTTTGCAATAAAAGATACTAGAGCTGCAGAATGATCTATCTCGTGGAGCAAAAACAATGTCATCACGATGCGTTGGTGAAGTACAGAGAAATAGAAGGGAATATGCAAAGGTTAGCTCTGAAGTCTGATCCCTTAAAATTATATGTTATACTATGTAATTATTATATATTGAGGTTTTTCTCTGGAGTTTGATGTAACTATATATGCCATTATGGACGAAGATAGTTCTGTTTGTAATTCTCTTATTGCGTTGAATTTTGATTAACCTTAAATTCTTATTCTAGCACCTATATTATATGAAATCTTTTGAGGCAGTAAAATGTTAAAGTTTTGGTAAAAAAAAAAAAAAAAACACTAGTGAAATCAGTTAATAGACTGCGCAATGTATAATACTTAATAGGTGATACTAAATAAACAATACAAAATCAGCCCAATCAGCCAATAAATGAGATTTTGGGTCATAATTACTCAGCCCATTACAATATCAATGATTATTTTGGCCAAAATTAAAGCCAAAATAGGCTCATTGGCTGTATGGGCTGGTTTTTCATGGTTCACCTAGTATTATTGATACTTAATATGCACAATATATATTATATATTATACATGATATATATCACATGTTGTAATATCATCTTTTTTTACCATATATACATTACATAATATTTATTATGCGTAAGATATTAGTTATTTTGAGAAAATATGTACCATGATGCTCAAAAAATATCATATATACGCAAACGACTTTACCTGTGTGAGGTTGTTTTCAAAATCTGAAAACCACTAAAGATTGTGTGTAGGAGCACATAAGTTAGGTTGGGTCGCTGAAGAAATAGTAGGGCAGGCATGTTAGGATCATGAACACAAAAATAAAGCCCACGCTTCCACGTACCCATTCTTTAGTGTTTCTGATTTATTATATGTTTTAGTGATGAACCAGGCCAACAAGGCCTAAACTCATACGAAGCACAAAAATTCAACCACTGTCTCCCAAAATAGAAACTATGTGTTCAACATTGGCATCTATTTGCACAATTTAATGCAGACAAAGCAATGACTTGCACTCACACTGTCTTGCTCTTTCTTCGGTTTCATTTCATTTTGCTTCCATCCAAACGCGGATTTCAGGTAAATCCTCAAAAATGGTCCCTCCTTCATAGCGTTGAGAGTACTAATCACTATGGTTTTTTATTTTAATTAATTGAGCTTGCACGTGAAATGTTTTTTCTTTCTTTTATTTCAATTGTTCATTCGTGATGTGCGGCACAAAAATGATAGTGTGGTTATTTAATCTTTTCTCTCTTTTTTTTTCTTTCTTAAATATGTTGACTTTTTCATTTAATTAATTCAAGCTTATCAACACAAGCGTTTGATTTGGTTTGGTCCTTTTTTTTTTAGTAATGTTATATCCACATTGAATATTTATAAATATTCATTTTAATCTAAAAGCGTAGAGTAAAATAAATAATATATAAGTGATGATTCTACAAAAATTAAAAGTGATAGATAATTGAATGTTAATGTATGTTAAAATAATTTTATTGTTTTTTCCGACAAAGCCATAGAAATTTTATAAAATAAGTTCAATTTCTAATTTCTAAAGAACACAGCCAATTGGATCGCCCTCTTCGTTTTAAGTCAAGGCTTATAATATAATTGATGAAAGATTAAATATTTTATATAGATTATCTAGATAAACAACATGTATGTTGGGCTTTGACTTTTATTTATTTGTATAATATGCAGTTAGTTGCACTCACATTTTTTTTATTATAGTTATTTGCATTGGTGCTAAGCAAAATTATACTAGACCATGCATGTATTTTTTTTCACAAGCCATCGATGCGATTCAAGTTCAACACTAAATAGTCCATTTGCAATGGTGTATGTATGAGGTTGATCCTTGGTATAGTACAAATTAATAAAACGCATCTTTTAAAATTTAATTTGTCAAAGACATTAGTCTTTTAATGATCAAAATTGAACCATAATTATTTATTCTAAATAAGAGGGAAAAATCTAGAAGTACAATTAAAAGTAATCAACTCGTTATTACTGATTTAATTTGATTTTTGATTGATTATATTTTGAAAACGTTGGAGGCTTGACTTTATATTAATTATTATACATTAACACTTGGCTCCTTCATCCCCTATTATTAATTGTACGTGTAGCATTACTTGATGAATAAAGATAGATTGACCAACCTGGTTGCGTTTGTTTTTTCTGATTATGGGATCATAGTTAGGGAGTCAGTGAAAATTTGACTCTATTGTCGTCAAGTGTTTGGTGCGAGAGTCATAGTGACTCAGTGACCAGAGTCATAGTGACTCGGTGAACAAAATTATCAAATTTTTGTTTACTCCAATTTTGGAATCACACTGTGTATTGGAAGTGAGTCATTGTGTGCAGGAAATGAGACACAAGTATGTGAAGGTGTGTTTCAGATCACTTTTTAAGTTAATATGATTCTGACACATGTGACATTAATTTTATAATTCCATTGATTCTGACTCCAGAGTCACTAAAATCAAACACTACCTGTGAAAACAAATACTGCCTAAGGAATGATTTAGCCAAGTTAACTGCTTGTTTCTCATATATGCCAGTTTTAGCAGAAATTGGTGTAATAAACTTTTGTTCACCCATATGGCCATATTCTCTCCCAATCACACAACAAATTGTTATTTAGCCAATAATAGGGTTGAGACTATAGATTGATAGGCTAATGCTCGTAGGAGTATAAGGATGAGACATTTTTGTTAGTTAAAAACTCGTTTCTTACCCCATCTCATGCACCCTTATTAGATTCTTCCTTTAATTATTAAGCTTTACTACCATGCAAATAATTAATTTGATACATCCATAAATAAATTATACATTATTGATTGTTCAGTGCTAACCATGTAATGAATAATAAAGTCTTTCAAACTAAATGCAATTATGAACTATAAGAAAATAATGTTACACTCTACTAATCATTATTCCCTCCGTCCACTTTTATTTATCTTTTTAGGAAATTTATTTGTCCACTATTATTTGTCATTTTAGATTTTCAATGAAACTTTTATAATCTTTTTCCAGTTTTATCCATACATTCACTCTCTTTTTATCTCTTACAATTATTATTGCACAAAAAGCTATAAGGATAATTTTATCATTGTACATTTATTTCTATAGAAATTTTTGTGTTTTCATCACCTTCTTAATAAGTATGCAATACTCTAAAACGTCAATTAAAAGTGGACGGAGGGAGTATAACTTTTGGTCAAGTGGTATTTATTCAAACTTGATCAACCAAATTCAGACTTAGAACTTGGCACATAAAATCAAAATACAAATTGTTCAACTAGTAAATCATTTAGTAAAGGATAACAAAAAGTTAATTATATCTGATACATCGTAGCAACAATAATTGTTGTACAACAGAAATAGATCAAACTAATATCTAACGTATGCTATACATAAAACGTAATGTGTGTTATACGTACGTGTATTATACATATAGCACACTTTATGTCTTATATACAGCACACATTGGATATTAGTTTGACGTATTTATGTTGTACGACAAAAAAAATTATTATAATAGAAATGACGAAATCCGTGCTTTCCTTTCAATAATCTCATAATTGGACCATTCAGTAGAATTATTGCAGAAAGAAACCCACCCGATTATGGTATGAAGAGTTCGTGGCTTAGCTAGCTAGCTAGCTTGTACCTCAGTACTTTCACATGTCAAACTTTACGTAGTAGTACTGTTAGTATGTAGTTGTTAACTTGTCATCATTTCCTTCCTGTAAATGTTGTTTTCATTTCAATGTCCTTGTCTTTTATTCCTTTCTTTCTTTCAGTAATCAATAATTATTATTATTACTATAAACAAATATTATTTATTTATTGAGAATTTCTTTTTCCAGGCCGAGACAATTATACAGTAATTAGCTAATTATCTCAATCAATACCTAATTCTTTGTCCTCTGTATATTGATATGCAGACATTATAACGACATTAGCGGCTGATTAGCAACCAAATTTAATGTTTTAATTAAGCTATCTATTCTTCAAACTTTAAGATCAAATATATGCAGAGGAACATGGTTCGAATATGACTAGCTAGAGTGATGGACTCTCGTGAGTCTCAGTCACAAATCCTCTCTAATACAATAGCAGCCTCCTAATTATATGTTATATCAAACCAAAAAAATAAAAGTGGTACTTATTATGCTTTAATTAATTTATTTATGTGGCTAAGGTAATCATAATCAATCAGTTTTGTTATCTGCTAATCGAGGAAGGAACAAATCAAAAGGTTTAATAAGGGCTTAATTGTGTAGGTGGACCCCATTTCACAGACAATGAGGCCCATTCGCATGTGCACCAAGTTGGAGGGGAGATAGATTGATCAAGCATGCGTTAGCGTAATCTCTATCATCTAATTGTGGTCAATTATGGAGTATTGAATAGATATTTTTCAAGGCATTTAATTAATTAATTTGATTATTTCTTTTTTGGTACTGGACCAACGGTATCCCCCAGCCCGATAGGTCAAGGGCTAATCCGTCGCAGTGTGGAGCTCCATTTAAGGGTTTAACCGCTGGCCAACGGGATGCTGCATACACAAGGCGGGGATCGAACCCCCGACCCTTGCTTAAACGGCCAAGTGAGCTAACCACTTGACCAACCCAAATTGGTTATTAATTTGATTATTCTAATTAAACCGAGAGTACACTTCAAAAGTGAAGTGTACGACCTACCTACGATAATGGAATTTTGACGGTTTAATTTATTTATTAGTATTACCTATGCGATATATAGTCTAAGGTGTTAATTGTTCTTTTTTTTTTTATTATCAATGGTTAATATAATAATATAATGTACTTTATTATGCTTTAAAGTGCACCCAAATGGTTGATTGACGTAATGAACTAGAATTCCCAGGTAATAATTAAAATGAAAGTAGAATGTGTACTTCTCAGTGGTTTTAAATTGTATGGAGCATGGACAAGTACTTTGTCCTATATGTCGGGTGGAAGAAGAGAGTTATTGAGAATGTCCGTGTTTGGATTAAGACCCTATAACTTCCTTAATCATGGCTTGGGATATGTGGAATTTAAACACACCCACCCTGATTTAGGTCACATGTTGGTTGAGATAGTAATTAATATTATATAGTTAGTGAACAAATTCTACACATGCAAGGAAAAACAATGATTCCATTCTAGCTACATATATGTATGCATCGCGATTATATGTTGCAATATATTACTACTTCCTTCCTAATGCTGTGAAACTTATGCAGTTTTAGCTAGAAAGGTGCGTGAGCCTGTCAAAATAATGCAAATTAAACTGCCACAGATTTTACATGTCGATACATCACTACTAATATTACGTGTACAATAAAAATTGTACAATACTTGTACAACAATCATATCCATCGTTGGTTTACATTATAGTTTGTAACTCATTACTACAATCTGATAGTGGATATGATTATTGTACATGTATTATACAATTTTCTGCAAATCACTTAACTATCTTGTTCTATTTACCAAGAAAATAATGGATCAATTAGTATAACAAGTTCACATTCCATTTCATTAGACGGTGCATGAATAAAGAATATATAGAAGAATTATGAAGCAAGCGAATGCATGCAAGTAAAATCATTGCCCGGCACAATTGAAACTGCGAGGGAAATCTTGCTTAGATATATCAATCATCATCAATCTATATACAATTACAATAGCACCAAGCTCAAAATGTTAGTAGCAGTGACCAAAGTCAGAACCACCACATACATGACATTTATGTTGGCAAATCATCATCATCATCATCCTCCTCTTGCATATATATATATATATATATATATATAATCATCTTATGATTGAAGTTAGGGACTGAAAAGCAAGTTCATCACAAGGAATAGTAAGGCCCATATCATGGTTGAAACCAAACTCCTCCTCCGCTCTCTGAAGCAGAATCTGGAACCGTGGATGAGCAAGCCATGATATAGGGATGATGTATCTTGTCCTGTTCTCCCCAACATACACAGCAAAATGCCCTTTTGGAACATCATCAGGTAGACCCTCTTCATCGTTGTAGCTCTGTTTCTTCCCAAAACTCGAACACCTCTTCAGAATCTGCTTCAGAACAACTGCTTGTGCCACTTTATTCGACTTCCTATTATTAGCCATCGAATTTTGAATAAGAGAGTGATGATTTTTAAATTTTAGAGTGGAGAGGGTATTTATTTATGATGTGGTTTAGGGGATACAATAGAAAAAGAGGAGAGGGAAGAAACAGGGTCATGTGAATGTGGGGACTAAGTAGCAGACCACAGGTGTTTTAGGCGAAACTTGTTTACCGGAGAACGCAAGTTCCACAAACCCATTGGAGCTACCATTTGCTTGCTTGCTACTTCCCTAATAGACATTGTGGACCACTACTTCCTTCTAATATTAACTAATTCACAATTATTATATCGAGTTTTTGCTAGAAGTACAAAATTGTACCAGCCAAAACAGTAAAAAAATGAAATTTTGGGCTTAATAATTAAGTCAATTAAAAAATACACATGATTAAAAATATTATTTGGATGAAAAGTATTAAAATGAAACTTTTTGACTGTTTTAACGAAAAAATATTGTTACCCAAGAATTTGTGTTATTATATTTCCTTGCATTTTGTCTCTAATTACTCTTTCTTTTTCTAAAAAAAAATATATCATGCTGGAAAATTCCACAGGCACACGTTCTGTTTTCCATCACTTCTTGCTCCCGGTGTATCATAGCCTTATAATTATCCATACATTTTATTTTTTTTGTAATTTATTTTTCTCTGATTGACATGGCTTCCACTAATAAAACCATGTTCTAGCTAATAATGTGTTGGTATGGTATCCATAAGCATGC
This sequence comes from Aeschynomene evenia, assembly GCA_013621005.1. Classification (NCBI taxonomy): domain Eukaryota; kingdom Viridiplantae; phylum Streptophyta; class Magnoliopsida; order Fabales; family Fabaceae; genus Aeschynomene; species Aeschynomene evenia. The sequence continues at coordinate 2,986,407 of CM024267.1, read as the reverse complement.
AATCCTAAGTTTAATTTTGAGATTTTTAATTTGTTTGTATAGTAGAATGATAGAAATATTTTGGTTTTCCTGATTTTAATTATTTTATCAGAAACATTGCATCTGTATGTTTACCTTGAACCCCTAGTCTAATCAAATCAGTACTATATATTCTACTAATAACAACATTGTTTCATGATTCATATTCGTGCAAGTTGGAGTAACGGTTTCCTTCGTGTGCTTCATTAACAGGACATACAGGACTAGACAGAACAAATCACAGGTTGTAATCTGCACAAGTTATATATTATACGGTTTAATAAAGTATATTTGCAATGATATTTTCTTTTCTCATTTAGGCACTTGTGCAATCGTCAAAAGGAATAGACACCAACCAGTTCCGTCCGTGCTAGCACTATTATAATAATTATAACTAAATGAATGAATTAAAAGAGGCCTATCACAAAGCTAGAGAAGGTGAGAATCGTTTTCAACACATAATCACAATAATAAAAGAGGATTGAGCTTTAAGTATTGCTGTTCTGTTGGGTGTCATTTCCAAATGGCATTTTCACTGTTTTGAAGTAATCATGCACAATGAGAACTGAATACTATCACAATTCCAAAGCCCTGAATCATGGAAGTTGAGGTCATAGCCCTTGCCCTTGCCCTTGCCCCAGGGTCCTCCCAATAATTTTTATTCCCCTTTAATTGAAGAGACTAATACTTAAACACATGATTACTTTAGAAGAATATATTTTGAATCCAAACTATAATTGGTCTAGTGAGTCAAGGACTAAAATTACTTTATGTTAGAGAGCCTTGTCCAATCCGATTGTACTTTCCAAGACATCAAACACCTGGATAGATTCTTGCTTATTCGAGGTGCATGTGCCTTTAATTTGGTCACCAAAATAAAAGGCTACTCTTTGATAAATATTGCATTTTGCATGATATTAGTTTAGTGTTTGGAAAAACATTTTCAGGTTTTAGGGATTTAATAGTGTCTAGAGGGTGGAAAAAGTGAAAGAATCTGAAATAAAAAATGCTAGCGGGAGAGAAAATTGCTCAAATTAAGAGAGCTTACTGTAGTGGAAGGGTGGATTCAAGGTAAATGGAAAGACTAATAATTAACCATTAACCAAAATCATTATTATACCCTTTACCAAAATCTACTCGTTAAAGCTTCAAAATAATTGTCACTTCACATGTACAATTTTATTGTGATATCCACTTTTAGATCCTCAAATAACATAAGCTCATTAGGTTCACAATAACTTGTAATCAAAAGTTCTATAAGCCAACTAAATTATGATTTTCCAATATCAAGCCATTAGCAAACATGCTCATTTGTCATACAGGGAAAAGAAGAGTTTCATGTCAGACTACTTGTTACAGAGCTAACATACGATTTTTATGAGATTAGATTAATGTGTGACTGAAATTGAATACTACAGGGAATGGCAACTGAAAGAAATCACTAAATGTCAAAGGTTTCATATCTACTAGAGATTTTCATGTTCCACAAAATGTCTAGGACAAGCAAACTTCCCATGTGGCTTGACAGATGAAAGAACAGAAGATATAGTAAGCATAGCTTTGTCATAACAGAACATTGTTACCAATCCATCATGTTCCAAGGCCCTAAAATGATAGATTTTCATGGCCCTGTATTCAGCCTAGCTAGCTTTTTTTTTTTTAATGCTCATTGCATCCCTTTTGTATTTAACTCTTTATGCACATATCCAAGAGAAACTACTTTTGGATCAACATTATATTCCAAGTGAAAATTGGTGGTCTAAACAGAAATGTTATTTGTAGTGCAATATGCATATGTCAATCAACATATCCACACACTATGTCTAAGAAAAAAAGTTAACAAATTTAAATTCTCTCATTAAATTTTATATTACTTTTATACTGCAAAGGACTAAGGCTACATCAATATACTGCATTGTTGCTGGATCGAGGTTGGAACTTCTTTTTTCTTTTTTAGCACTCTGACACAAAAATTATGATCAATATATATATACATAGATAGATAGATATAAAGTCCCTTGAAATTGGGCTGAAAGGAATATGTGGTACAAAGTGTTCCTAATAATATCGGCCATATTAGCATTTTTCTTGTTCTTCTTCTCATGGCAAAGCCTGCAACAGAATTAAGATTGAGAAGACAAAGAGGGGCTGGACTAAAAAATACAAAATTCTTCAGCCCAATAAAAACCATTTCACAAAAGACACATATGTCTCATAATGGCTATATCCAGGAAGTCACAAACAAAATCAAAATTTGGGATAAGCAATAAACTTTACTAATCTAGAAGACACCTAATCATTGACAAAAATAGGCAGAACATACATACTTAAATCCACAATAGGCAGAAGGCATTTGAATCTGTAGAAACATGGTGGTGTGGCCCTCCCTCACTATCTATCAGATGATAAGTAAACATGTGAAGGCATGTTACTCTTGTCTTCCAAATTCTAATATGAAGACAAAACAGGGCAGGTTCTTAGGTCTCACAAACATCATTCAAACGTGAAGTCTTCACAGTTAAACCAATCAACACATCACAACTCACTCTATATATTGACTGTCTTCCAAATGATCCTGTCTGTATCATTCAGTTCCTGTGCGGTAATGTATCCTTTGTTGTCATGTAACCTTTTCTCTAGACCATATTAATAAAAAGTTTGGTGTTTGTTTCCATGCACAAAGTACTTCAAGTACACAGTTCAACATTTTGCCATGAGAATAAAAAATATTAGTTCTACATCGATCGACTGTTTTATATACTCTCACTCTTGACTTTTAATATGGTCTCCACTCCAACTTTCAAACTCTCCTTATCTACCTACCATTCATCTTATTGAATATCTCATAAACATCCAATATTGAATGTCGATATAGCATTATTCTTAGCACAAATCTAAACATACATACATACATACATCATTGTTAATTGTACTTGTATAGTTGTATCTGAATTTCTCCTCTGTTAATTATAATAGTCCATGTGTGTAGAACTTGTAATTAAATGGATATATGTGGTTAGCAAATTGGCAGAGAAAACATAAGAAAGGAGGCCATGAAGCTGCAACCTCCACATCTTCGAATTAAAAGTGAGTGGCGAGTGCATTCAATAGATGTAATGTAATGTAAACTAAACCAGCACATGTAATCATGTGAGGCCTTACCAGTCAAAGACAAAATTTTAATACGAGAGTAACATGAGCATGCCTCGTTTTTCCACTCAAATCACTTTGACCTTAATTTAATGTAAATGTGCGCTGGACTAATACACATACATCTGTTAAGCAAACCAGAAACAGATATTGACCAAAGGATTTAATAATCTTATTGATTAATTAAAGCATGGGACCCTTAGCTTCCTGGATCAAATTTGATGTCCAAGAATGAAGTTCAGAAAGCAAAGTTTTATGCTGTGGAGAGATGGAGTAGCTAGTGGAATCCTATTAGTTGGGATGCTAAAGTAAAACATAACAAGACCCTGCAGCAGCTAGCTAGCTAGCAATGCTAGATTCCATATAACCAAATAATAATACAAGTTCATATATATATAGTCAATACTCAATAGTGGACTAATTGGATTGATCTGTCACTATACTCGCTACGTACTTCACTAGGCAGCCTCAACTTGTACCCCGTGAATCATACATGTAAAACATAGATGCCCATATTTTATTTTGCATATTGTTGGGAATAATAAGTGAATATATTTTTTAATCAAATATTAAATAGTGTGCTTAGCTTGAAGAATATAAATTGTTATGATTATATATATCCACTATCCAAGCTAAGCCAGCCAAGGCCTCACTTAAACAAGAAACAAATTAAACCTCTCTGATCTTAGACCAACAGATTTATGATTGTATATATAGATTCTGCTATAAATAAATAAAATAGGTATTGTTGTGTAGGGGCGAAAACAGAACAATAGAAACCACTGAAGCAGAGGAAAATATAGTGATGAAGGGTCAGTGCATGCCGAGGCTGAAGAGCAACAGCAGCACAAAGAACAAGATGAGTGCAACTCCAATGAGCTTGTTGGAGCGTTTCAGGGAGGCAGTGCTGCGCTTGATGATGCTCTCGGCGCTCTCAAGGGCCACCACCACCAGCCGCGAAGGAGGAGGAGAAGGAGAAGGGCAACGGCAACGACAACGACGGTGTTGCTATAGCCCCTATGAATATGATCCTCACCACAGCGAAGCAGTAGCGGATTGCATCGAGTTCATTAAGAAAAAGGCTAATAATTCCAACCACACTGATGATGAGAACCCTCACTACTCCACTGCTTCTTCCTCTCCACACAACACCCACCGCATTAATTATATATTGCCTTAATTACATTATCGGTATGACCAATGTATGTATCTATGTTTTTATATTATTTCTGCAACGCTCTCTCTCTCTCTGTAAAATTTAATTTTGATCTCCTGATATTAAGGTCTGAGTCTGAATGTGACATAGCTAGAAATCTTGAATTTTACATTGTTGGAGGTGTATAGATATATTAAATAGTTTCTGATTTTACATTGTTGTGTAATTTGGATTGTTCTTTTCCTATCTTAGAAAAAATATGTGTACACCACAAAATCGATTATTATCAGTCATCATGTATAATAATTCAACATTTTGAAACTAGTAATTTAACTTTTAAAAATGTTAGATTCATGTATAATAATAAAAGTTGGATTATTGATTTTAAAATGTTAAATTATTACCTATAACGACTAATTTTATGATGTACAGATAACTTTCGTGTGTGTGGACATGTTCTTTAGTTGTTGGTAATTGGTACTAGTCATTGGACACATTAAAGTAGCAGATGCAAATCAATAATTAGTGTGTATGAATATATGTCTTATGCTTTTGCGTTAATGATCTTCCCATTTTCCATTGCGATTACAGATTATTTGGGCCCAAATAGATAGTTGAAGAGTGAGTGATGAAAAAAGAATATCACATGGTCCTTCAACTATAATATTTGTTTTACTCCTTCAACTATATATAATATTAATATTGATAATTAATATATAATGCATCTAGAAAAAATTTATAATGCCAATCATTGTGATTATTTATTCATTATTGCCATGATTCTTTTTTTAGGCACCCAAGTAATGTATACTACCTTTGATAAATTTTATAAGGTTAATGCTACACTGTAAGATCTATATATAATTTTTAAATGGTCAAATAAAAAAAAAATGTTTGCTTGGGCACTTCCAATAATTAGATATTACCTATACATATCATTATGTGGTACCTTCTGATTGAGGATAATAAGTGATAACTAGGTGCTGACATAAATGATACAACCAATCAGAAGATGTCATGTAATAGTATGTATGAGTAGTATCTAATTATTGGAAGTGTCCATGCAAACACCATAAAAAAAATCATTTTTTCAAGTCGGACAAATAAAAAAATTGAAATAGTAGATATATAATAATAAGTCCTTTTTTTTGTTGGTATAATAAGTCCTTTTTTAATACTTTTATTTTACAATTCAAATATTGTTTTGGTTATTTAATATTTTTTTTTTGTTACAATCTAATATATTTTTTGGTAGTGCGTGTCATGTAAACCAAAAATATAAATGGACATATTGATATAGGCCCAATCTGGTATAAGATTGGGCAGTAGTAATTTATGAAAGATGTGAAACGAAGCTACCCTGCAAAACACAATAAAGAAAAATATAACCCAAACCCACATAGCGTTCGCCTTGTAAATACGTCGTCGTTTCTGAGGGGGAAAAAAAAAAAAAACCCGCCAACGTTCATTGTCTGATACAGTGATTTTAGTGGGGACCTCTCCAGAAAAATGATTCATTGCAGAACAGAATACTTGTGCTTTAATTTGCTCCTCGATCTGTCAGAACACAGAACACATAAATAGGTTTCGTGTGTGTGTTATGTAGAGAATGCCTTGGATGGGATTGTTTTCATTTCATCATATATATATATAGGTCTCTTATATATGTGCCTGTTTGAATATTAATCTGTTAATCGATCAGTTTCTGGTGTAGACCAAATTAAATGGGACATATATAGAATGAAGAAATTAATTAGACTCTGATTTAATAATAATTTAGTACAGAAAGAATGAGACAGCACTCATCATCAAAGTTTAGTTAAAAAAGTTAGATGCATACATACAAACTCGACGCCTTAAAAAGCTTCAAAATAACTTATTTATAGCTATGATTCCCAATTGAATCCCCTTTTCAACTTAATAGGTAATGGAGAAAGATTATCCTTTAATTTGCTTATCATCAAGTGGTTAGGTTATATATACAAGTTACCTCCTCCTCAATATCTCTGAGTCAAAATTAGTTTGTAAGACACTAAGGTCAATAAAATAGTTTATAATCTCTATTTAATTTGTCTAAAACCTAGTCAAGTTAATTATTAGTAAATCATTCTTAATTAGGTAATAACTAGATGCTTATTATATAACTGATGACAAATATCAAATTCTTCAATGCGTTTTGGTTTACAAACACTACTTCTTCTGCTAGGGAGGTCGTACCTAGCTAGTATACGAACCAAGTCATTATTCAACAGTACTATTATTTTGTTGTACCGTTGAAATATATACAAATGTTTTTGTGTCACTAATTTGTAATTTCATTCACGCACAGAACCTACCTATATATATAATAAATAAACGACTGAGTCAGTTGTATGTGTTGTTGTAGTAGTAGTAGTATGATATGAAGGCTAGCTAGCTCATTCATTCATATTCACGTGACCGTATACTAAAACCATAGTACGTAGGGCGCCACCTTTAGGTACAGGACGGGCTACGATCTATACACAACCTAATGAAATGATATGAAAAACCATGGCAAGGAAGGAAAAAAAGAGCAGTAGTTGCCTAGTGTACTTGCCTGGATTTTATTGATCTCGATCCACTCTAAAGAAAATAATATATATTAGGGGCTGCTGGGCCAAGTGTGATAATAGGAATAGTGTGGCCCGGAATAAGGGAGGATAATTATATATGCGGTATTTACGACGAAGAAGGAAGTAGAATAGTATAGTGTAGTGTAGTGTAGGTTCAAACTTCAAAATATATACTCTCCTCCTAGCTAGAGCTAGCTAGGTAGCTACTCCTATATATATATTTGCAGGGGTTACGTTGCAGTTTTGCACAGTCCTATCTATGCCTTCCTTCAGATCACATATACTACTTCCGGTTCTTGTTCTTAGTTCCTTCTTCTATCTATATATCTCTTGTTTATGCAAAAAATTGATTGATATTAGGAAAATGCTACTTGTACATATAATATTACTTATCCATCCACTCAAAAAGTTGATAATTTTTATGAAAATGTGGGTAACTTACCAATAATTTTATAAAAATTGTCAACTTTTAAATGAATAAAAAATGAGTAAATGACACTGTTATATATACAAATATCATTCCCCTTCATATTATTGTCATATCCTTCTTTCCGTCACGTACACATTGCTGCTTTGCTTTGCATAGATGAGAGATGAGAGATGAGATAGGGTAGCACCATAAAATGCTCAGAGAGAAAGAAAGAAAGAAAGGGTGTGTAAGATAGATATAAAAGCAAAACTTGCCGTACAAGTTGTCAGTGCCTGGCTTAGACCACAACCATATACTGTGGTCCCCACTTCTAATCTCTCTGTGCCTGTGCGTGTGTGTGTCCACTACTCCCACCCTCACGCGCTACTACTATCACTCGGAATGGATTGGAGTTCAAACGTGAGGGAGATACACATATCTCTATTTCATACTTATATATACTACAATAGTGTAATTTACTCATTTTTCATTCATTTAAAAATTGACAATTTTTATGAATGATTGATAAGGTGAATAAGTATTATTGTATGTACAATTAACATTTTATTTATATATATATATATATAATATATGGAACCACTAATCTACTTTTACTCTCAACTTCTCTTTTGAAATTAATCATTCATCACTCCTCTTTACAAGTTATTAATGAGTATATATTTTGTATTCTTAGTAATTATTAGTATATATGTACAACATATCTTATTCATATCACCCCATGAAGGATAAAGAGTTTGTTGGTAAAAAAAAATTAATGCACAATTGATTCATAGAAAATGACAATATATTTCTTGAATACAAAGGATGGACACTTGGTTATTGATCATTGTTTTGTTTTGATGAGGTCATGGAAAAGACTAGAAAATGGTTATCGACATGGGGAAAGAAAGAACGAAGCTGATCAAATCTTCCCACTCCCGAGACTCAAATCCTCTGTTTATGTTCTTTTTAGGATAAACTCACTTCCATCATCATCATCATTATCTCTTTTTTTCTTTTTTTCCTTTCTCTTTTCTTTTCCCTTAATGCCAATCATTTCAATTAGCAAATAATTGAAAGAATGTTTTTGGGGAGATGCACAAAGTAACATCATAAACTAGAACAATTAATTAGTCAGTCCACATTAAGTCCCCTGCATGACACGTGTCAGCCTAGGAACATCTCATGACAGAGGGAACAAAGTGAGGGACCAGTACACACTTTTGCCCCCACTCTGATTACATACACTCCCTAAACTAATTACTAATAATGGAAATATAACTACTTATCATCACCATATATATTTCAAATTAATCAATACTAAAAGTTTAACAATAGTTGATTAGGACATAAAGCAAGCATGATTAATCAGTTAATTCAAGCGAAATCAGGGGATTTGCGGGAGTAGGAGTTGAGGGAGAGCTCCAAGGAAGCACGAGAACCATTCTTGAATCCATAACTATTATCATCTATCTGATGATGATGGTGATGATGATGATGATGATACCATCCAGCAGAACCATCATAGTTATGAGTATTGGACTTGAGGTTGCTGCAATAGCCATGGATGTCTTCACCATGCATAGGGAACAAAGGGAGGGTTTCAATCTCAGGGGCATCATCATCATTATCATTATCATCATCATCATCATTATCATTATCATTATCATCCTCCTCTTCTTCCTCAGCATTATTTGGAATTATTTTGTCAAAGAAAGTTGTGTATGTTGAGGAATATGGGTCCACACCAACCCATCCCAGATTGTGGTTTATGGCACCAACATGGCCACTGCTACCTCCAGCTGATATTGTGCAGTCCTAATTAACAAGAGAGTAACAAACATCATCAAACACTTGATTCAAACTGTTACATATATATAACACTTTATGCAGATAAAAAATAAAAATCCCTAAAGGGGGAGGGAATTCTTTTAAGCTTAGTTTTGTTATTGTTATTTTGCTGGCTAGAGACCAAAGAGGGGCTCTTCCTTTTTATGGAAGTTTCAAGGATTGAACAATGCAAGTGCCAGAACTGTCGCTTCTTTTTGTTGTCAAATAAGATATCATTTGTTATACAGTGAAACTAACTGCATCACATGATTTTGTGCACCCTCCAATCTCAGACATGGATGCATGAAGCCTGCATGTGATAAGGATCATTGAATCGTTCCATTTCAATGCATTACAGAGCTAAATACTCAGTAGTGAGCAGTGAAAAAGTAGTAAAATTAAAAAGCAAATTTCCATGAACCCATAAAAAAAAGAAGAAAAGAAAAGAGCTTCATAACATGATAAACTATTGAGAGTAATGAACTACTTACCCTAAAACTCTTCTCCATAGGCACAGATCCATACCCATAATTCCCCACCTGGCCCATAGTAACCATGCCAGCAGAAGAAGATGCACAAACTCCTACATTACATTAAAACAAAGCAGAGTTAATATATAATAAAAATTAAATAAAAAACATTTGACATATATGGTTGATGGTAGATTTGAATTAATTATATAAATTTAGTACCAGTTGGAATGTTAGTGTACTTGTTGTGAATGGTTTCTTGATCTGGTTTCCAATTATTAGCAGCATTGTTGTTGTTGTGGGTGTTATTAGTCGGTGCTGCTGATGATCCTCTTTGCATGTTGGTATGATCAGAGGTGAACCTCTTCTTCTGCCTCTCACGGGCCTTGTGGTTCTGGAACCAGTAAAAGACATTCTTGCCTTCAATCTTACCGTACTGTCTCAGCCTAGCAGAGATCCTCTGAATCTGCTCTGCACTTGGGGACCTAATCCCATTGTTGTAGTAAAGCTCCTTCAAGATCCTTATCTGGTCTGTTGTTGGAGTCCACCTCGTACTGCTCTGCCTGCTCCCACTGCTTATGTGGTATGATGATCCCACTGCCCCTCCTCCTCCTCCTTTTCCATTCTCCTCATTCTGTGATTGCTGTTGTTGAGCTTCCATGATTATTGATTCTTGGTAATGCAAGCTAAAACAAAAGGAGGATCGGAACAGAACAGAACAAACAGAATCAGTTTTGAGGGTAGGTGAGGAAGAATATGGATGTGAGAGTAGTATAGTGGTGCATGAATAGGAGGGAAGAGGGGGTTATAAAGTTATTATGATAGCAGAGAAAAGGGTGTGCACATGGAGATGGAGATGGTACATGATGGAGAGAAAATCAAAAGAAATATCTGAGGGAGAAGGACTGAAGTTGACAGAAGAAAGGGGGAGTTCATAAAAAGGGTAGGGACAAAAGAGAGCCTAGAAAGTGAGGGTACTACCAGCCAGCAAGAGTTACTTACTTTGATCAAAAGCCATGAATGACAACAGCTATATTTATATCAACAATTTCAATTATAAAACCATTTTCTTTTTCTTTTTAATTTTGATCACACACATGCACAGGGCAGAGTGAAATAATAGCAATAATAAAATACATGTATGAAATGATATATTGGATGGAAGAGAAAGAAAAAAGTAGGTGTTCTGAATGAATGAATGAATGGCAATAGAATGATGCGGGTGGTGATTTTGTTCTTCTTTTTTTTTTATGGAAATATATATAATATAATACATTTTTTGTTTTTCTGCTTCAAATATATTTAAGTCCAATCAGCAACCTACAAAGATGTTGTTGTACTTACCTGGGAGAGGAATTGAAGGGTAAAAATGTAATTTGCGTGAAGAATGCAGCATCACATGGGTCCAGACCAATACATAAGCCTTGTGTTTTCATTACTCATTAGGGTTTTTTCAGATTCTTGGTTCTGCACATTGGAATGGCTGGATTAGAGTTTTATTTTCTAATTGGGGCTTTATGAGAGGATAGATAATGATGAACACTGAGGAGTACTTGGAGTTTGGACAAGTTATAATTACACGTAGGGTGATGCTAAATGAACAATACAAAATCAGCCAAATCAGTCAATAAATAAGATTTTGGGCCATAATTGCTCAGCCCATTACATTCTCAATGATTATTTGGGCCAAAATCAAAGTATAAATAGACTCATTGACTGTATCGACTGGTTTTTCATTGTCCACTTAACATTATTGTTATATATATATATATATATATATATATATATATATATATATAATATATCTACCTATATATATGACGATAAATATTAATTTGTTGTATATATTTTTGGATGCTTACACATGTTCTCATGGGTATGAAATATTGAACCAAAGTTTTACTCTTACATATACATTAGTCTCTCTCATCATTGATTTTTTATTTATTTAAATTTAAAACTTGGTTATAATGAAGAAAGAGACAGTACATTTTGATGAAGAAGAAATAGACTAGCTAAATTAATAATTTATTAATGAAGAGAGATGAATTGACTATGAAAATTATGAGGAGTTAATTGGAGCCAAAGTACAGAATTAATTAAGAGAGTTGACGTCAAATTATTCTCCAAAAATTAAACCATCTAATCAGAAAAGGAAAATGTATGCGGTAGTTCCAATTCATATTAAAAATTAATTTTTTTTCAGTAATTAGATGAACAGTTTTAAACTTGAATTATCATTTTTATATTTGAACATTTAAGTTAATTAAAATTGAGTATTTTTTTATCAATAATGCTAAGTGGACAATGAAAAATCAGTCAATACAATCAATGAACCTATTTTTACTTTGGTTTTGGCCCAAATAATCATTAAGATTGTAATGAGCTGAGTAATTATGACCTAAAATCTCATTTTATTGGCTGGTTGGACTGATTTTGTATGGTTCATTTAGCATTATCTTTTTTTATTTATAGTTTGTTCTCTTTTTTCATTAAAATGAGTTATTCCAAATCGTAAAATTAAAATAAAATAAATAACTAGAGATTAATCTAAGAGTTTTACACTTTTACTTAGCTTATTACATTAATTAATGTAAATTGGTCATAACTACTGAAAATAAAATAATGTAAATAAACCTCTGCAATTGGAATTGGTTGTATCCTTCAAAATTGATTAATTCGTCATTTATTTATTTTGTCCTTACTCTTTTTGTGATATTTTCTCTTGATAAAGATCTAAAAGAAGGTTATGAATTACGGTTGTATCTATCTAGTATATGCCACACATTGCTTCCTACAAAACATAACATATCGGCATGAAGTGACTGCACTTTCTGCGAATAATTGAAAAAGAAGAGTATAGAGAGACAAATAAGACAACATACAGGCACCAAGATCCTAAACTCTATTCTATATAGTCACCCCTATTCTAATTTTAACCAATAAATTATAAATTATATCTAGTTTGTCAAATTAAATAACCTAACCCTTTGCTTTCCCTTGTCTCTATTGCAACATTATTTGTACGTATCTATACACTCTCACAACCTACCACATCCGAAAATAAAACCAAAGTTATGAATACATAATTAAATACCTCACCTGCCCTCTTCATTCAAATTTAGGCTTATTGTTAAAAATTATTTAGTACCAGTAATAACCCACAACCCATTTGGTAAGTCTTTGAATAACTTAAATGGGTATAATTTAGTGCTATATTATTCACTGCATATACGGTGTTATTCATTTCAAATTAAAATAATTGTTCATTTAGAAAATATATGAAATATCAATTTATTTTTTTCTTACTACCATTAATAAATAGCCATGGTAAATATGATAAATTAATGAGAGTTTAGAAAAATAAAAGTAAGTAAGGATGATTTGATAGAATTTACATAAATTAGCCTTAAATCAAAGCTAGCGATCAGGGATATTCTTACATTTATTTACCATATCTAAAAATTTAATTGAGATATTTAATTTTAGATACGAAAAATGGGGTCAAACATAGCATGTTTATGTGAGCTTTTGGATAGTAAACAGATTGTGATCACCTTGCTTTGCAAGTGCGTTCGCAAGCTGGAGATTAATTCACAGCCACGAAAATAAAAAAATTATGGCCAAGCAGTAGGAGCAGCTAGCTTAGCTAGGGTACAAGCGTAAAAGTAAGTTTGAAGAATTTATTTATGATGGGAACAACTAGGGTGTTACTAGATATTAATATTTATTTATACAACAAAAATATATTTACTTATGATATATATATATATAATATGTATTAGAGCATGGCTAGAGACACAATAAAAAATCAGCCAAAACAGTTTATAAATAGGAATTTGGGCCACAATTATCTGGTCTATTAAAAATATTCTTATGATTAAAATACTATTTGGCCATAAAATGTTAAATGAGTTTTGTTGGCTGTGAAAAAGTGTTGCTCCCCAAACATTTGTATATGTATTATAATATGTGTTATACATAATAAGTGTTATATTTATCACTTATGATACATATTACATATAATACAATATAGCATACATTGAATATTAGTTTGATGATATTACTTTATTGATTACTATAACTTTAATATTGTGTACAGTGAAAATTGTTCAATAATTATACAATAATCATATCTACCGTTGAATTGTATTAGTTTGGATAGAAGAGTAAATCTATATTACAATTCAACGTATATATAATTATTTTATTATAATAATTGATGAAGCACGCGCCCCAAAAATTGAATGCTACTAATATTATTTGTATTGTTTTGCATTAAATGGCATGAGGAGTGGATATGTCATGGTTTCTGGATCTGTTTTCTGTGTTTGATGTTGGTGTGAGATCAGTGCTCGAAAGCTACATCATTTTTTTGCCACTGCAGTGCGTAGCTTTGCTTCTCTGCTTTCAGCGTTTCATGCTCTTTGCTTGCTACTCTTCAAAGTTGAAACTTGAAAGTGAGTGTATTTATGTGCTCATTCCAAACACTGCATGCATGCTAGCAAAAGACCTAATCACATATGTTTGGACAACAACAAAAAAATCAGTCAAAACAGTCAATAAAGTTTATTTAATATTTTATGTTCCAAATAACATTTTAATCATAGGTATGTTTTTAATACACTGGATGATTGTGATCCAAATTCCTATTTATTGACTATTTTGACTAATTTTTTTTTGTAACTCTAGCTATGCTCCTAACTAATTAATTAATTAAATACTCATCAAAACTGAACTCATGGCCATGATTTATATATGTATATAGAATCAAGTTTGCTAGCTCATATTATTCATATACTATAAAATTACTTCTTTTATCAAAAAATTGTTTCGAATATTTCTTTAGAGATTATTAAATGTTCATGAAGTTGCAACTGGATTTGTGACGAATTGTAGCATAGCCTTGATGTTTTTTCTGGTGAATAGAAGTTAATTTTAAGATCTGAACAAAATAATAAAAAAATGTAGAAAATACAACAGTGTGGTAAAGTAGTACAAGTTACATAAAACGAACCAATCAGGGAAACTGAGGAGAAAATGGAACTATTCAATCTTTCCTTCAATTCATTCTGTTGTAACAGTCTCTCTCGTTCATTTTGCATTGATAGATAGATAGATAGATACAAAACAAAAACATTGGGAAAACAATATATATATCGATTTTAGCCTTTTTCTTCGATCTCCTCCCAATCCCAATTTCATGTACGTACGTGTCTCTCATACGCTTCAAGTTTCAACTTTTTCAGATTGCACAATTTCGCTTGATTTTGACACCACCATCATGAGATTTGCCATAGCTTTCCTTATCATGCATTTAATTACATGCCACTCCTTCTTCCCCTCTCTCTATACCTATATGCATCTATATCCACGGTGCTCCTTTATTTAATTCACCCTAAATATTATCCTAATCCCAATTTTTTTTTTATAAAGTTAATTAAGAATTTGGAAATGTTGAACTAGTTATTATTTATTTATATATTTTAAATTCACAGAGTCTTGAGTAATAATATATTTTTAACTAAAATAGTCAAAAAATTCATTTAATACTTTTTAATTTAAATAGCAATTTAAATTACGTATTATTTTTTAATAAGTTGAATAATTTAGACTTAAAACTTCTATTTTTTTAATTTATTTTAACTTATATAATTTTATACCCATAACAAATTTCAGTTAAATTTACTAAAAGTTTAAGTGATGAGTTTCGAATCAATCCATCCATGCATTAATATTAGAACATGAATTTGGGCTTAGTAAAAACACTTATATTGACACCAATTCATTACTTGTTAAAGGTGTTCTCATGCACAAATGCTTCAACACAATAAAAAATCAGTCAAAATAACCAATGAAACTCATTTAATATTTTAAGACCCAATTAACATTTTTAATCATAAGTATATTTTAATAGACTGAGTGATTGTGACCCAAATTTCTATTTATTGACTGTGTTGGCTGATTTTTTGTTGTGTCTCTAAAATTGATCGTTCTCATAATACAAATTTAAACAAGCACCATTATAAAATATGTTTCGAACTTTTACTATTTTTATTTTTATATATTATGTGTTCTTAAAAATAACGTTTTGTTTGTTTATGACTTGAGATAAATGTAATTAATTAAGAAAAATACTTTGTGAACAATAAAAAAAATCAGACAAAACAATTAATATATTATGCACAATATATATTATCTATTGTCCATAACATATATCACATGTTGTAACATTATCTTTCTTTGTAACATATAATATATGTTGTATACATCATGTAATATATAGAGTGCATAATATGTAATATTCGTTGTGCAATTTATATTATATATGTAATACATGACTTATTCACTATTTTGATTGATTTTTTATTATACATGTAGCAATAGTCTTAATTAATCATTCCGTACAGACATAATGAATAGCATTTTTGTTTTTCTTAAGTGTATGGATTTGTGGATATTAATTAACCAATTAATTTAATTATCTCCCAAAATATATTGATATTTCATCCTTAATTTAATAATAATAGAAGAAAAACAGAGAGACGCATTGGGGAAATGGTCACATTCTTCTGGTTGATTTACCTTCATATGTCTGATTTTCTTTCTTTCTTTCTATCTTTCTTTCCAAGCCATGTCCTTCAAACCTCTCATCACTTATCCAAAATCCTAAGGTGCTTACCTCACAAGGGAGAGTGCCCTAGCTATATAGAGATAGAGAGAGAGTCACTCATGGATCAGCCGCGGCGGTACACATAAAGTCCCTAGTCTTACGGGTAATGATCCCTCTTGTGCTAATTTTCCAAACCCGTATCTCCAAAGATACCATCACAAAGATCATTCCATATCTCTCTCTCTCTCTCTCTCTCCCATTGGTTCGTCTCATCTTCCTTTTCGCTTTCTTTCTTTCCATGTTTTAGATTGAGACCTTCAACCCATATAGAGTAAAATCAATCCTACCCATACAACCCCTCTCTTTTTTTCACATTTTAATTTGTACCCTCATTTTTTAAAAACAATTAGCTATATTATTATTATTCAAATTGATGTAACTATTAATTAATAGATTCTGTGTGCACAGCTGATTTTCGTAGATATAATTAATGGAAATGGATAGACCCCCACGTAATGTTTTGCAATAGTTACTATCATGAGTTTAATATATATATATATATATCATTGTAGAGTGGATCCATTATTTTTATTGAGTTAAGCTTTGGCTCATAACCTATAATGAGAATAATAGGGACCACACTGCTAGTCGTAGCTGAGATTGAGATTCATCATAATATTTCAAGGTTTAGGTGCATACCTGATTAGAAGAGCACCAAAAGATGTCTTTGGCTTTAATCTAAAATTGTAATATATGGATCTTTTTAACCTCATCCTAAAAAATAAAAACTAAACTGCCATGCTTTTATCCATTTTTTAATTTCTGATGCCTGCCTTTCTTAAAAAAAAAAAAAAAAAGTCTCAAAATAAAGAAAAGTAAATTAGTTAAAGAACGGTCATGATTCATGAAAATGTAATCTTAAGTTTTGAATGGAAAATCTTAACGTACATAATGTAATTTTTTGTAAAATATTATTTTTCATTTTGAAATTTCAAAAAAATATTTTAATCTTTTTCCAATTTTACTCGTACATATACTCTCTTTTATCTATTATAATAATTATTTGACAAAAAATTATAAGAATAATTTTGTCATTGTATTTTATTTTTATTAAAAATCTTGTGTTTTAATCATCTTCTTAATAATTGCATAATACTCTAAAATATCAATTAAAATTGGACAAAAAGAGTAATTATGTAAAGAATATTTACTATCAATGGATCAAAGTTATACAAATTCTTAAAAAAATCTTATGAATGGTTGATGTTTTTATTCGAACTTGAATCTGGCTAAAAATATAAACATAATCATAGAAAAGTGAAAAAAAAAAATACGTGGATATGGCGAATCCGAATTTAGGAGGTTTTCTTTCGGGTGATGCTAAATGTATGATAAAAAATCAGTCAAACTAGTTAATAAATGAGATTTTTGGCTATAATTACTTAACCCATTACAATATCTATGATTATTTGGGCTAAAACCAAAATCAAAATAAGCACATTGGCTAACTGATTTTTCATTATAGACTTAACATTATTGTTTTCTTTGATATATTCAATTCAATTATTTTGAATTATGAACCATTGTTTAATTTGTGTTCCAATTCGGATATAAACTTTTTTATACTGCTAACATCTTAGATACACGGATTAATGTTGTTGAAAAGAAAAAATATCTCCAGCAATAAAAAATTCAATTATATTATTTTTTTTAATTTATATAACTATTTAAGTAGTAAATATAGAACCAAATACATTGAATAACGTCACTACGTACATAATTGTATATTAAATAAAAAATATCATGCACTCAATTCAACTATAATATAATCCAACATTTACAATTAATCAATCTAACTTATACCATAACTTAATTCAACATTATATTCAAACTTTTATATTAAGATAGAAACAATTTTTATACAGATACAATCCAACATTTATACTTACTAAATTCAACTTTTTATATCGATGACCGATTAAGTGTCAATTTAAATATACACGTAGTATTGTTATATGCACAATCACTACAATAAATCTCTCAAGTAAATATTCATATATTTTGTCTATACATCGCATGATCAAGTAATATTTCTTTTTTCTTAGCATAATCTCGCAAGATACTGCATCCCAAAATATGTTATGTTAAAATAACAAAAATAAAAAAAAAATAAATGCAGTTTGGACGTGTTGAATCACCCCGCGCGTGGGTTCTTGCCAGCAGTTCCTGTTTCTTTAACTTTTCACAAAATTTATTTTTCTTCTTATTTTTTAAAAAAGAAAAGAAAAGAAAAGGAAAAAAATAACATCCTCTGCAGATTCCTTTTCAGATTGATGAAAACATTGAAAGGTCTAGTCATTGTATCAGATTCAAACATTCATCGAGGCGAAATTCCCATTGCTGCAACCGAGAACATCCTTATGTGCCAATACGTGGCATTTTTTATTTCCTCATCCCATTTATTTCACATGTACCCCAAAAGCAAAATTCTGATCCACAAAACTCATACAACAAATCATACTTAGTTTTCTGATTAAAGTTGCTTAACAATTTCTTTAAGCTCAATATTAAAAACATCTTTTTGAATCGCCTTGCCATGAAACTCAATGCATAGATATATACACCATTTTATACTTTAAACACTTTTTGAAAATAAAGATCTTTGTTAAACTTAAAGATGTTTGTTCTAAATACATTTTCTTTGAGATTTAATTTTCATGTAGTGAAAGTGTCCAACTTTTTTACATAATCATTCAATCATATACTACTATATTAGTTATTATTGTGTGTTATCTCTTCTACTAGTTAAAAAATCATATAAATATAATATTTTAATTGAATGACAGTATAAAATATTTTTATTGTATCAATGAATTAAAATTAATTTTTTTAATTGTATTATAAGTTTTTAAGGTGAATATACCGAGTAAAAGTGAAGAAGAAAAAAGTCATGATTTTCACTCGAATAACTGTAGTTTCATAATCAACTTCCTTTTTGTGATAGAGTGGCAATTAAAAATCATTTTCAAATTGAAGCCAATTGTTGAAGAATAAAAAATTAAAATACGTAATTATGTATGTGTTAGCCTTGATAAATAAGAAGAAACTTGTATCGAATTGAATGAACTTACTATATTAAAATGAGAAATACTTTTTATATTTTTACAAAATAAGTCACAATCAATCATCACATGTAATAATTAAATTTTTAAAAATTATTAATCCAATTTATAATCTTATATATTGATTCAAAATTTTAAAAATTGTATTAATAATTTTAAAATATGGAATTATTATATATAGTGACTTTTAGATCTCGTTAACTTTCACCAAACTTTCACCGAACCAAACTATGATTAGTAACTCATTTGTGTTTTTTTGTTGTCTGTAGACCTCTCCAATAAAAACTTAACCTATCAAGTAAGGCCCAAAGGCCCCAAACTAATCGAAATATGGGCTCTGGAGGTCCACACATTTGAGGCCCATATGGCCCATATTTATATCATCGACGTTGCATAACCCACCCTAAAACAGTCGTGAACACTTACAATTGAATAAGTAATAAAGTTGTAACCGATTACCCAAAAAAAAATAAAGTTGTAACCAAAAAAAAAAAAAAGTAATAAAGTTTGATCAAATCGTCATTTTTTATCGGTGATTTAGGTAAGCTCTTACCCTAACTACTTAAAAGGTTATGTAAGTTGAGAAATTTAAATAAATGATCAAGTAAAATATTTTTAAAATTGAAATATGAAAATATTTTGTTATTTTAGATGAACTTTATTCGTCACGAGTTTAACTTTTTAAATTGTCATTTTAAAAAGAATTTGCCCACCTGCCACCTTAAATATGAAAATGTGTCAACAATTTAAAAAAGAAAAAAGGAAAAAGAAATCCATGTATTTTTAGGAAATAAAAAAATAATAACGGAGTAGATAAGTAAAGATACATGTATTTTTAGGAAAATAAAAATTAAATCTGTTTTCGGATTATTAGTAATCTTATTAGGTGAGGTATCAAATATCACCTTAGGGTTACACTAATATTATTGAATATTAAATGATTTAAGTAATGTCCATTTATAATAGCATTTTCAAAGAGAATAAACTAAAACTTTAATTTAGCAAATAAAAGTAAAGTTAGATTACATATTCATATACGAGGAGGTACAAGTAAAGTTTGTTCTTCATTGTTGTAAGAAGAGAATACAGCTAAGAAGAACCATCATCTTCACTCAACTCGCTCGATCCTCACCTTTTCTCAAAGCAACGAAGCAGGTGAATGCCTCATCTTCCCTTCGTATTCAATCATCTTGTTCTTTTCCCTCTTTTACCTGATTCCAAACATTGTCTTTGCTTCTTCCTCACTTTTTGATTTTTTTTTTCATCTCTTCAATTCAAAGTAAGCAATTTTGTCCTCTTCTTTTAGTCGGTTTTGGTAGATATTCGATTTCAACTTTGTCCCTTTCGTTCTGGGATTGGGTCAAGTTTCGATTTTTCTCCCTTATTCTTCGAGATCAGTTTCAAGTTGGGATTAAAAGGGGCAAAAACCCAATTTTTGGAATTCTTCATGATCACGAGGTTGTTAAGATTTTTCTTTCCCAAGTTTCTCGAGATGATAGCAATTCGACGTGTTGCTTCGATTGCGTCCAAACAATTTTAAATAGATAACAAAAAACCATAGAGGGAGTGAGAGAGGAAAGGTAAAGCAGATGTTGTTAACGATGGATATATCTTAAAAGAATTATCATTTTAATTTCATTTTTGTGAGCAGCTTTGTAGGGTTAGAAACGCTTGTTTTTTTATATACTTGTTTATTTATATTTTGCAACAAAGCTTTAGATATAGAGTTAACTCTTTTTTTGGGTTGAGTTAATTCTTTGTGTGGGCTGTAATTTGAAGACATTTTCAAGTGCTAACCAGACTGTTTGATGTAGATGTCCATTTGGTCTCTAGAGACCATGCATTATGCCTTGTAGTTGTTAATGTGTAATATCATTTCAGTACTTGTTCATCTCCTAAGTTAGTATAAAGCTCCAAAGAAGCAGAAAATACACACGACATAACTTTTTTTCTTTTCTTTACTGAATACATTATTTTTTAGTTCATACAAACTGTTGCCTATATTTATGGTATATGTGGTTGAAGTGAGGAAATTGGCTGACATATGTGATTACAGTATATATGAATTTACTCAAATAGTGTGTTTTTATTCTAGTTTAACTCATCATGTTGCATTCAACTTACTATATTGCATCTCTTTGTTCTAGATTTCATTATGAAACTCACTTTGAGCTAATGCACTTAGTTGAATTGGCCAAGGGTTTTCAAGTGATGGAATTTTAGGCTTAGAGCTCATCTCAAATAGTGTGTTTTTATTTTAGTTTAACTCATTATGTCACATTCAACTTACTATATTGCATCTCTTTGTTCTGGATTTCATTATGAAACTCACTTTGAGCTAATGCACTTAGTTGAATTGGCCTTATTAAGGGTTTTCAAGTGATGGAATTTTAGGCTTAGAGCTCATCTCTATACTGATAAATGTGCTTTGTGGATATATTATTTTCGTAACATTTATGTACACCATTTGATAGGGAATGGCAGCAGATGAAGAAGTTTACACGTCAGATTTGAAGTCTCCGCTGAGTCAATCACACAAAACACGGAAGCAGGAGATTGAAAGAAGCCAATCCCAAGTGGATATATTGGAAGCAAAGCTTATGGAAGTGAAGGATTCCATTCAGGGTTCAGAGGAAGATGAAAACAAGGTGTTAGAAGTTCTCTGGCGAAGAGTCAAAACTGCTGCTACATTGTTGACCTACTTAAAATCAAAAGCAAGACTCATGGCTGTTCCTAATCTAGCCCAGACATCTTGTGGCATCAAACAATTAGAGGGGGTAGGCCTTGTAGACAAAAATGGGATACCATTATCAGGTTGGTCCAGGAACGTTGATCTTTCTTTATTTGATGACATGGATGACGAATCTTGGATGGGAATTAGCCACCAGCAAGGTTCTTTAGATGAACAAGATGGAGCTTATATTGGTGAGATACTCAAGTCTGTACAGATGGTTGCAGATGTGATGGAAGCCCTTGTCAAAAGGGTTTTATTGGCTGAATCTGAAACTGAAATTGAGAAGGAAAAAGTGAGTTTAAGTCAGGAAGAAATTAAGGAGAAGTCTGCCCAATTAGAGAACATGTCTATGAAGTTAAAGGAGATGGAGCGTTTTGCTTTGAGTACAAGTAGTATTCTAAATGACGTGCGGCAGAGAGTTGTAGGTTTGGTGGAAGAAACAACCAGGCAGAGACAGCTAGCTGCTGAAAATGAAGAAGAGCTTTGCAGAGTGAAACGGGAATTTGAGTCTTTGAAATCGTATGTTAGCGGCCTACTCACAGTAAGAGAAACCTTACTTTCCTCAGAGAAGCAATTTCAAACTATTGAGAGGCTGTTTGAAAGGTGAGTATATTTCATTATCCACCATATCATGCAGAATACTATTATCATGTTTCTTGATAGTTATCTGATTACATGTTGCGTTTTTCATAGTGCTCCAATACATTGATTTAGTTTGTATTTACTTGATACCACGGCATCATATGATATTTCTTGAACACCTGAAAAAAATATCATCATCTCGTGTCTTATAATTTTGCTGTTGTTTCATTTAGGTGAATGTGTTGTTATATCGGTTCTAATTGACTTAGTCATATCTTCTCCGTTTATCCAAGTTTCTTAACAAACAGAGTAACATTTAATCATCCTTAGCTAATTGCCATGCCACCAATGTAAATTGGGTGTTTTGGGATAGTGGCATGCTGCATTTCTCTGTCAATACATGCTTGCATTACATGTATGAGTAAAACATCCACGCATTCTTCTTTAAATGGAGTAAATATTGAATTTCAATCCTTACATGCAATCTTATTTCTATCTAGAGATTTATGTTTCTTACACTCTGGTGTTTCGCTTCGCTTCGGTGCAGGCTAGTTGCAAAGACTACCCAACTAGAGGGTGAGAAAATGCAGAAAGAGGCTGAAGTTCAGAAACTCATGGAAGAGAATGTGAGATTGAGTGCTCTGCTTGACAAGAAAGAGGCACAGCTTCTAGCACTCAATGAACAATGTAAGGTAATGGCTTTGAGTGCCTCAGACATGTAAAAGTGTAAAATGAAGATGACACATTCATTGCTGTGTTCTTCCTTTGCTGACCAATCAATGGAGGGCATTATCTGAGTGAAGCTTTCAATGGACCCTAAACTTGATCAAGCTCCTCTGATCCACAAGCAGCAAACATCATTGATGCCTCCTTTCTTTTATTTTTCTGGCGCCATTTCTGTTTCTTTGTCAAAATCAAACGCAGAAAAGACTTGGAATGTAAACTTGGTGTGCAGTTTCAGAGGAAAAAAATAGAGGCATGACATGCCTCTTTCATGTAAATGTTGGGCACCAATTTAAGAACCATGCATTGGAAAGAGTTTCACCTCCAGAGTTTAGCAGTGAAAGTTTGTTTGAAACATGGTAAACTAAAATGTAACAAGAAAATATAATTAAGAATTCAGAGTCATTCGCAGCATAACTAAGGTTGAGTTTACAGGAGTCATGATTATAACGGTTTGATAAAAAAACGTGAAATGACTCGCAAATTATAAAAAAACATATGTGAATTCATAACTAAATCTTAGCTACCATAACCAATCATGATAGAATATAATGATCATACAGAACCTGAAACAAAGGAATATCCTCAAAATAAACTAAATCACTTTTGTCAATCTTATAATAATATTAATATTCCCATTTTGTCACAGGGCAAACAAATAAAATACTGTATTAGTAATCTCTTATTCTCATTATTATGTAAGGAATACGAAAAAACGAACAACCGTCGAGGAATCAAAACCAAAACGCAAAGAAAGATTCACTGACAAAAGGCCAACACAGAAGCGTCCTCTGGCTCTAGCTCTTTATGTATAAGCGCTTGTGCTGTGTTGTGCCTGCAATTTCTCACTGAAACTAAAACCCTAAACCCCCATTCCTCTAATTTTGTGTGTTCTTGAATTTGGGAAAAACCCCACACACTCAATTTATCCAAATGTCTCAGCCGTTGCCCCCCAAAAGACAAGGTGAACCTCCCTCTGATGACGGTGTCTCTGCCATTAAGCCTTCTCGCCTCAAAATTGCACTTCCTTCTGAGGATCCCGACAAAAAGGTCATTCTTTTTTTTTTTTTTAATGTTTTTGTTTGTTCTTAGCTTCGATCAGTGAAATATTCAGCCCTAATTGTGCCAGCCTTGTTGCTTTGCTTCTTAATTTTTCTGGGTTTCGTTTTCTGAGATGATAAAGTTCAAGTCTCTGCATTTTTGTGTCTTTTTGTTTTTAACAAAACTTTGATCTTTTGTCTTCAGAATGCTAACAGAAGGCTCAAAGATGTTGAAATCTGTGTCCCAATAGTTTATGGGACTATTGCATTCTATCTGGGTAGGAAGGCCAGCGAGTGAGTTCTGTTATCCTATGATTTTCCCTTTTTTTCCCGTATCTTTTGCAATTGTCTTTTGTCTCTAATCCTTGGTTTCTATTAGGTCTCAATCCCATAAGTGGACTGTGTATGTACGTGGAGCTTCAAATGAAGATCTTGGGGCGGTGGTAAAGCGGGTTGTGTTTCAGCTGCATCCTAGTTTTAACAACCCCACTAGAGTTATTGAGTCAGCCCCCTTTGAATTATCTGAATGCGGTTGGGGAGAATTTGAGATAGTCATCACTCTCCATTTCCACAGTGATGTCTGTGAGAAACAGATTGATTTGTGAGTTTTAGTTGCTTATTCTCTGGTGTCCTCATGTTTGATTTGATCAACAATTGAGAATGCATAAGTTTTTTTTGTCCTATTATTAACTGTGTTACTGGGTTTTTGTCCTTTTAGGTATCACCATTTGAAACTATATCCAGAAGAAGAATCTGGTCCCCAATCAACCAAGAAACCTGTTGTTGTTGAATCTTACGATGAGATTGTCTTTCCTGAACCATCTGAGGGCTTTTTCGCACGTGTGCAGAATCATCCTGCTGTTATTGTGCCTAGGCTTCCTGCTGGTTTGAATCTACCTAGCCCAGGTGAGTTCTTTCTTTCAAATGTTTTTCCTTATCAGTCACCCCCCTTTTTAAGAAGAATTCCTTCAAAATATTATTTTTTCCCATTATGTTTGGCTTTTGCAGTACCAATAGATATTATGAATGAAAAGGAGAGAGGTGACACCAAGGATCATGCTCTAAGCCAGTGGTTCATGAACTTCTCAGAGGCTGATGAGCTCTTAAAACTTGCAGCAGCTCGCCAGCAGGTTATGGCTGCTTTGTTCTATCATCTTTCATTTATTTAAAAAACTAAGTAGATTTATTGCCAGGGCCTACTTAGGAATATATTAATGGCATGTATCCAACTAATCAAAATCATATTTTGACAAATGGGATAATATCTGGAATGATGGCATGCTATGTTGTTTGGTCTTTGTTTAGTCTAGGATGAGTAGTTCGTAGATTTTGCCAAATGTTTCCTTTGTTTTGCACTAGTTTGGATGAGATAATGAGCACTATGTATAGGTGAACTGATCTTTCTTGCTGGTTGAAAATCGAAATTATCAATTTTTAAATCAATTTCCTATGCCTTATGCATTATGTAAATTTTAAAAACTTGGTGGGAATTTCAGTGCTGACTGTATTTTGCAATGTGCTAGGTGCAAGCTCACATTGTTAAGCTGCGAAGACAATTGAGTTTGGTGGAAGGGTTGCCCCAGCTGTCAAAACCACCATCTGGATATGACTGACTGTACATGATTTTTTTTGGAGTTTTTGTGAAGCTTCTTGTTTAGGGATAAAGTTGAAGGATTAGTGATGGATTATTATGTATATATGCGTATCTGTAGAAGCATTGGGGTTTTAGGAGAATGGTAAGTGGTGATGTGAATACTCTGAGGAGTCTTTTAATATTTTATCTTGAACTTAGATTTCTATGTAAACCTTCTGTTACTTTAACACTTTAATCCCAACTAAGATGATTATTAACCAGTTTTCTATGCTTTAACTTGACTCAATTTTGACTACGGATTCTATCTAATTATTTTCAGATGAAATTATATACGAAAATAATGTTCATTTTGTAAAATAAAATAGAGAAGTTCTAAATGGAGCATTACTGGCGTGTCATTACCAACATTATCTGTGCTGTGGTTTCCTATTGTTTTGGGTCATCAGAATGTTGTAGCTTCCTTATTGGACTGAATAATGCCTTTTTATTGACTTACAGAAATGTTTGGTGAGGTATATACAATAAAAATGGATAAAAATAGAGGAGAATTGTGTTTGGATAGAGATACGATGGACCATTTGCATTTTGGGGCAAACATTTTATATAGTTTTGTTTTTAAAAAAGTTGAAAGATATAAAGTTGATCAAATAAAATAGAAATATTTGGGATGCAATAAATTTATATTTGTGTATATCTCTTTTCATTGTATGTATTTCTCAATTGTCCTGTATATCTTGCCAAACGTAGCCAAAGAATTCAAGTGCAGCATTGACCAAACACAACCGATAAAAAAAAGTTCAAGTGAGGCAGAATTAACAAAAGAGAAATGGTTTCTATATCCAATTTTTCTTGACTTATGTAACAATGAAAACTCTATTTATCTGATGATAAGATGCGAGTCTTATTTGAATGTGATTCACACAATATTTAATGATAAATGAAGTGTTTGTTAATACGAAAATTTTTATACAAATAATATAACTCTATACGTATAAAAGTACTTTATTATCTCTAGAAGAAATTCATACTCTACTAACAACTCTTGCTAATGAACAAACTTATTTATGTAACCACAGCTCAGCAAGCAAATGAGTCACAGCAAACTTACTTACAAAATTGAGAGGGGAAAACTTCCTCCTCCATCTTTCACGTATCAAAAGGAGGGAACATCTAGAAAAAAACAAATAATGGCATTGGCATGTAATTATTAAGCAGAAAATGAGGAGACTCAGAAGACAGAAACATTGTAGAGAACAAGGAAATCTTCAAAGTATTAGCTAGCTAAGGTCTTAGGCTCTAGGAGAGTCAACTTCATGGGCTCCTTTCTTTTTAGAGAAAAGCCATCCAATCAAAGGCACTATTGGCTTCCTCTTAGCCTTCTTGATTGAAGGAGGCCTCTCTAGCTTCTCCTGATGTTCCTTGTTTGGAATAACCTGTGCTAATGCATGAGGGCTAGCAAATTTCACATATCTCCTTTTCTGAAACTCTGCTTCTGCATCATCATCCTCATCATTGGACTTTTGTGTTTTGATCTCCACATTGTTTGAATTTGCAATGAACTTTAGGTCCTCAATCTCTGGATCATCTAGTCTTTGCAGTAGCTTCAATTCCCTTGCTTTTGCTTCTTCTAGATCTTTCCTTGTCTGTTCAAGTTCCTTTTTCAGGGACTTGATTCTTTGTGCCATGATGCTAGCTTCTTCTCTGGCTTTCTCAAGGCTCTGCTTTGTTTCTTCTAGCTCAGATGTCAATGCTCCAACTTTGGATTGTACACCTCCATTTTCGCTCCCTTCAACTCGCATCTTAATCATTTGACATAACAATGATAATATTTTATTAACTGAACAAATTTGGAACTATATGTGTATATATGATTAAAGAGAAAGCTAGATTATTATTATGCATGACTGCGAAAAATGTTAAGGACTTAGAAATTTTATGACATTGGTACAATATATTTTTCAACTATTGGATAAATAATTTAACTATATCATTTTCTTTTATCCAACATTTACTATGATTATTTAGTAGAAAGTTTTGTTAGATGGTTGGGAAAAATCAAATAAGAAAATCTGCTAGATATAATTGGCTCAAACATAGTAAAATTTTACATTAATGTTTGTCGTATAACAGAAATACGTCCAACGAATATCTAACGTGTGCTATATATAAAACGTAATTTGTGCTATATGTATAACACAAGTACGTATAGCACACATTACATCTTATATATAGCACATATTAGATGTTTGTTGGACGTATTTTTGTTGTACAACAAATATTATTGAAAATTTTAGTGGTGGATGAATAAACCAAGTGATAGAGTCAGCGAAAACAATAAAATTCCCTAACACAAATAACAAAACAATATAGTAAAACACAAATCACAAGTTTAAACAAAATTGTTTTTCGGACATTGATTATTTTCTAAATTGTGATAGTTTAAATCAAGACAATAAACATTGATGCTTAGTAGAATGGGAAATGAGAGAACCTCTTTGAGCTTGTTGGCATAAATTTCTCCAACTAGCACTCTTTCTCCGAACAACATAACAGCTTCCTTAACAGAGTTGAATGGTGCTCGAGTATCAATCTCTGCACGTCCCATTTTCACCAATGCACCTTCTTCCCTCTCCATAATATAGTCTTTTTGCTTACACCTTTGTCCTATGTTGTTATTATAATGATAAAGTTGTTGCTAGTAATAGCAACAATTGTGTGTGAGAAATGATGGAATGAGTCAAATCAAATGCGTCTGAGTTTGAAGGCACCACAAAGAGGTCGATTAAATACGAGTATCAAAGGGAAGACTAATCCAAAGTTGGATGAATAGGATCTAGTAATAATTAATGGGTATTGGTGGTGTAATAATGATTGAATAAGGTTATAGATAGTAGGAGAATCAAGATACAGGATTCTCTTTTCTTTGCGTCCACTTCACTAGTATTTCGCTAATTGAAGTTGACAAGAGTGGTTGGACCGTCTTTGATTGATGAATTTAGTTAGTTCAATCTTATTTGTAATAATCGAAACCATTGAAAGCACCCTTTAGCAGCATCGATTAGGACTTGTCTCCTTTCAACTAGAGACACTGTTAGTATAATATATATATACGGATTTAATTTTCATCCAAGGGAAAATGTACCATTTTTTATCCAGTCATCCAATGATGTACTGCCAGATAAATGAAACATTTTAATTGGATGATAGTATTAGTACATCAAAATTAAACTATATATATATATATACGGTAATGTTTATTGTACATCGAAAATATATTCATCGAATATCCAATATGAATTATATATCATGCATAATGTATGCTATAAAATCATGTGTATTGGTTTGGTTCCATTTCAGGAATTAGTGGAGCCCATGTATATTTATAGATAGAACATAAATTTTGGGCATTTTCGTGTGCCAAATTGGTAATTTAATAAGGTAGCCAACGCCCTCTAGTTAGACCTAATTGAAAATTAAATAAAGGCAAAGATGATACCTAAATGAAAAATACTTAGATAATGTATGTTATGTGTATGCGTTCGTTCAATTATTTTCTAGTACTTAACACGCACCCATCTAATCATCATAAGTATATATGTGAGCTACCCTTTTTTTATTTCAGTTTTATCTATTTCAAATCAAAATAATTAAGCATATATTAGCACTAGTATATTTTTATCCGTGCACGGGAATTATTTTTTAAAATAATAAAATATAGAAATCAAGCTATTAAATATTAAAGTAAGATAAATATATTATATAATAATTAATTATTAATGATAAATAATTTTGTATTAAAATATTTAAACAAATCTATTAAAATAAATGTTTGTTATACATTTATTTCAATCAAATATAATTTCAATCAAATTGAATTTCGCCTGTAACAACTAAATACTCCACTTATAATTTTTAAATTATGTTAAGGTATAATTCTGATTTATTATCATCAATGTTGTAGATAAAGTGTTTGTTTGGGTGCCATTATTTAGTTAAAATAAGATCTTTTTAAATTAAAAATATATCTTATTGAATTTTTTGATATGTTTCGGTACTAATTTTAAGTAAAAGTATAATCTCTAAAAAAAGTAAAAAAATATCTTTTTTCAGAAGCTATATTTTTCATCTTTTGAAAAAAGACATTTTATATAACATAAAAAAGATGTTTACGATAAAGAAAGATCTTTTTATATTACATCCAAATATAAATTAATTTTGTATCCAAACATAAAATTACTTCCACTTCTTCAAAAGATCTTAATTAAAAAGACCAATTAAAAAAAGATCTTTTTCTAGAATCACATCCAAACCAGCCCAAATTTCAAAATTTATAATTAATATTCATTACTTTAAAAAAAATCACAAAATTAAAATTGATTAAAATAGAAAAAAATCTAAACTGATAACAACTACTTATAAATCAAAGATTTGAATGATTAAATGTTTGATATACATTTATTTCTTTTATATATTTTTTATTTTTATTTTATTATAATCATATCATATATTTTTAATAACTAAAAATTTAGATCTAAAAAATTATTAATAATTAATAGGAAAATTGTTATAAATAGATGTAATAAATTTTATTGATACATTATTTTGATATTATTTGGTTGAAATATATTTATGGGAGACAAATGATATCATTGTTAGACTTCATTTTTCGAATTGAAATTTTAAAATGATCCAATCACATAAATTATATATATTTTTTTAGTAAAGTTGCATTAATGTGCATTCTGATTGATTACTCTATTAGTTAGACATTTAATTAAAATATTGTTAATATAAATTATCAACTGAAAGTAGATTTAAATTATAATTTTCATTGATTGATATAATTTAAAAATAATTATTTATTTAAAAAGTTTTAAATCATATATATTTAATTTAAAATAAAAACCAAATAGCACTAAATAGAAATTAAAGGAATGATGAAAGATAAATCAAATTATTCAAATTTTTATCCTTATATACCCATAATCATATAAAATTGAATTAGAAGAATATACGCAGTTGAACTTGTTTCATCATATTATTTTTAAAGTTAGTTCATCGTGAGAAATGTCAAAAATTATCCTGTTATCATCATTATTGTTTGGCCTATTCCAACCTAACTAAGAAATGAAAATCAACATGATTGAACCTTTAAAATTAAGAGAAATAATATATCTATGACAAACGATACAAAATGGTCTGACCAACTTATAATATATAGTGAAGACGAAAAATAGTCTTAATAAAAATTAAAATTAACGTCTTATAAATCACTCCAATAAAAAATTTTCCATTATGATCCTTAATTTGTAAAATTAAATTCAGCATCGTTGTAGAATTCCACAAAATGAGCATAATCAATTATGTTTTATTTTTTCAATTTACATTTAATATACATACATTCAATCCAATCAATTACATCTTATAATACTTAAAAAAATTTCTCTCCATATGATATGATCAATAATTTTCAAATAATACTAAATCAATAATTTTCAATTAATTAAACACATATCAAGAACAATATAATATTATATTGAATCAATTACTTATTCAATTATTTACTCACAAATCACAATAATATTGAATCATCTAAGTACAATTAATAAGGTAACTTATATATAGGATAAATTTTATTCATACAATTATTGAATCAATTAATATAATTATTGATATTAATGAGAATCAATCATATTAAATCAAATTAAATCATATTAACTCACATTAAAATACATCAAATCATGTTTCATACTAAATTAAATTATTTTCTAAAATAAAAGGTTAATTGCAGGGTTGTTCTAGGAGTGATTAATAACATTTTTTTTAATTAACTCTAACTGAAAAGTTTAATATATACAATGAATATTCATTCTTAACCAATTTAAATAAATGCAATCTTATAAAAAAATCGTTTATATATGATTTTACTCTATAATATATATACCTTTTAATGATAGAAATTTATTCGTTATAATATACTTAAATAACCTTAATTAATTTAGGTAATTTTCATTTCCTTGATTTTTTTCTTTTATATATATTTTTGAATGATTTATTGCTCAACTATTTTCATTCTTACCAAAAAGTATTCTACGATAATATTCAAATCTTATTAATTGATTAAAATTTACTATAATGATTTGTGATTTATCATTTTCGTTACTTGATTCATTCTTCTAGTAAATATTTTTTAATGATACACTATTAAATTTTTTTATTTTTTATAAACAAATTTATTTTATAATAAATGAAATTATAGAGAGGAGAGGGAAAAAATTACAAATGAAATATGAATAAAATATTTAAAAAAGGTTAGATAATGTTGGGTTGTGAATTTTGTCACTCTCTGAGTTGCGAACAATGGTCCTATATTAAAAGTTTAGACGATATTCATGTCTTGTAGTCCGAAAAGAACCACCATTTGATGTTATATCAAAATAAGACATAATATATACACTCCTCTCAGGCATTATGGGTTTAAACTTGTATATCAAATGTCTTTAATTTCCAATTGTTACATGGATTGCAATAACCTATTTTCTACATGTTAAAATTTTAGAAAATTACATGCATGAAGCATAATAATAAAAATCAACATACAGAGGAAACTCTAAAATATCACATGTACATATACTCACAAATTCATGTGCTAACACCATTTCAATGGTGTTAGTTGACTCAAATATGTTAAAAGATGATATCATGTCTTTAAACTATGATCAATGCAACATATTTTTTATTTTCATATAAGTCACAAAATTGATTTGATAATACCTCTATTTTACCTTGAATGACGTTTTTGATTGATAATATTTTTTCTTTCTAACCTTGCATCTTTTGCTTGAGGTGGAGAAAAGTAGAGTTGATTATTCATTTTTGACACATAGAAGAGAGAAAAAAAAGTTGTAGAAAATGTTTGGAGTAGAATTAGCTTTTAACCTATTTTAATTTATATAATCTCAGGTGATCTCAATAATGATATGAATAAAAAAACATAATGATAAAAATATCTTTTTTAATTACCAAAGATAAAAAAAATAAAAATAAATTAATATTATGTTACATTAAGACTATTATATTCTAACATATATTTTCTTTTTTAATTAACGTGCTTAAACTCCAAAAAAATTTCAAATCAATTATCATTAATTAATTTCTTTAAATAGAATCATTTAATGTTAGCTCATTGAGGTTGCGCCACTTGTCAGCACCCCATGAAGCTAACTCTGTTATATTATATACTAGTATTTTGACCCGTGCATCGCACGGAATAAAAATAAATGATACTAATAATTCAATTTTTAAGTTAAATTTTAGATTGTATGAATTATAAAAAGAATAATTAAAATAAAACTCCATAAAAGTTGAATAAATTAAACTACGTACAAATATTCACGGTCAAATACATGTGTGATAAATGATAGAAAAGACATAATGATTTGGCAACAAAGATAATCATATGTCAAGTATAAATATTTTCAACACGAATGTGATTTAAAACAAATAAAACATGTCTAACCTTAATTGTAAACTTTTTGAAACGCCTCTTTATAAACTACATTCTTGGTAGATGTACAAATATTTCCAATTTCATCTAAAATCAAAATCTTCAAACCAGTTTTAGTCTTGAACCTTTAAATGGCACGTAAAGTTGTCCATATGTAAAAGCTGGATTTGGCAAGAATAATCTCACGTTAGATAGAGATTGACCTTGACTCTTATTGATTATCATAGCAAAATGGAGAGTGACCGAAAATTGTCTTCTTTGAAATCTGAGAGTCAGAGAGATTTCAGGATCTCATGAGACTAAATTCATTCGATTGGTCGATGTTTCTTAGCAATAGATAGATGATAACTGTATAAAAATTAATTGGAAATACATGTTTACAAATAGATAGATGATAACTATATAAAGTTCAACCAAAAGCTTATGTGAGAATTAAGAAAAAATATATATGTGAATCTATATAATAATATGATAGAAAGAATGAGGGGGACAAATAACAATTCTACAAAAAAATTAAAAACATATTTAAATAGATAGAAAATGACACCTGGATTTGAAGCTAACACAGCTTCAGGCATATCACGCTCAAATAACAATCTAGTTCCGAACATCACATTTTATAGAACCTTTCCTTTTTTAAAATAATTGATCAAATACAATGAACATTCTAACATAAATTTTGAAGGATTTAATCACACACATATAAATAGATGTATTTAAATATGAAAAAAGAATACATTTTTAGATAAAATATGGTCACAACACGGACATTTAACCTTCGGAGCCAAAGTCGGATAACACAGACCTTTAACCTCCAGCAATCTCGTACAGGAGTGATACCCTTGAGTGAGTCACATCGAGCAACCATTGCAGTCATTATCGTAAAAAAGGTATAGGGTTCAAATATTAGGAAAATGATACTAAAATTAGAATAGAATGTAATCACCGTAAATTTCTAAATGATGATCACTCAAATAGAGTAGCCAAAAAATTTATAGTAGAATAAAGTCATTGATAATGAGAAATTCAATCAATTAATAATTATGAAACAAATTTGTTAAATTTCTTTTTTTTTTAAAATATTGAGATTAGAAGAATCATATTGAGATTTAATAATAGAATGACTGAATTAAAAAACGTGAAGGACGATTCATAATTATGATTGGTATTTTTACTAATTATATCAATTCACGTTATTATATTGATATGATTTGATTTAAATGACCCATGCAATGTAAATCATATATTTTCATAATTAAATCATATATTTTAAGTAAATCATATATCATATATGAAATCATATATTAATCTTTTATAAGTAAATCATATACATATTTTAAGTGTATCTTTTATATAAATATGTTATAAAAGAATTACCAATCATATATGAAAGAAAATTACTAATATATATGTACTTAATATATATTAGTAATATATTGTGATATATGAATTAAGTAAATCATATCTTTTATATATAAGTAAATATATATGTTATATAAGTATGTATATTAGTAACATTCCTACATACTTATATATATTAGTAAATCATATACATATTTTAAGTAGGTATATAAGTAATATATTTTATATAAGTATGTATCTCTTCATCATCTATACCCGTATAGATTATAATATCAATTTATACATAATTTTGAAATAAAAGTGATGAATATATTAATGTGTATATCTTGTAATTAAAGTGATGAAATAAAAAATAGATAATAAAATATTGATTGAAAGTTACCTCTTTATGCAATATTTTTAAACAAATATATTATATAAATATACATATATTAAGTAATTGAATATAACACATTAATAGAATAAAAAAGGAATAGTAAGGTTTGATAAAAAAATTTCCTTCTTTTTAACAATCATGATTATATTCAACTATAATATCTCCTGTCAATAATTATCATAATCTAATTGGTCAAGCCTATAATATCTCCTATCAATAATTACCATAATAATTGTTATATTTAATGATGGAATATATTAAATCAAGAAAAGAAATTAAGTAAAATTTTTTAGAAAATAAAAAATTGAAAAAACTGAGAAAATGACACGTGGCAAGAAATTTAATGCAGGAGTTTCGTAAATATTATATGTATAGATATAGATAACTTATTTTTCTGTACGCCGAATTAATTTAAATGACAAAACAGACGTAAGTTTGTATTTTATTTGTTTACTTTTATCATGTTATTTTTTCATACAAATGTGTCTTTTGGTTGACAAATGTTGACCATTTTTTCAGTTAACCACTATTTTTTTTATCTGAAGATAATAATAAAACCTTATAATTTGGTTCGTTATTATGTTTACATTTTTTTTGTCGTCATTTTGTTAAGATTGGCATACCTCAATGCTCATAGCTTGAAAACTAGCTAGGTGTAGGGTGAAAACATAGGATTGTACACAACTTTTTTTTTTTTTTTAGTTCTTTGTACACAACTTTTTTACATAGTCATCTAATCATATGCTGTCACATCAATTATGATTATATTTTCTCTTTTTCACTATTTGAAAAGTTATACAAACAAAATATTTTGATTGAATGATAGTATAAATATAATGACAATACATTAAAATTAATCTCTAAAACATAAGCCCAAATTAAAAGAACCTAATTCTTCTTATGGAACTTATCAATTTGTAATGGGCCAGAGTTAAAACATAACGACCCAAAAGGAAAAGCGTCATTGACAATATTGTCCAAAATTCAGCCCAAAAATAAAAGGGAGCTCTGACAAAAAAGGTGACTTATGAGGCAATGAAAAACCTCGAGTATACTTTT
This sequence comes from Aeschynomene evenia, assembly GCA_013621005.1. Lineage (NCBI taxonomy): Eukaryota > Viridiplantae > Streptophyta > Magnoliopsida > Fabales > Fabaceae > Aeschynomene > Aeschynomene evenia. Next base: position 2,950,068 of record CM024267.1, on the reverse strand, counting down.
TTTTAGATTTATTTAGGAAAGGTTGTTTTTCCTCAAAATATTATTTTCCTAAAATCGTTTAATCTTGATATATCTTCAATATAAAAAATATTACATGAACAAGTAAAAGTAAATAATCAATAACTAATTGATAGCATATAGTTATTTTATATTGGTAGCATCTTAAAATTATATAGCACCTATGAAAAATAAATTAAATGTCCATATTAAAATTTATTATTTTCCAACATGTATAAGAGCTCACTAAATAAAATAAAATGATTGATCAATTGATTGAAGTATTCTGATTTTTTTTTAAACTATTGAATCCAGCCCATGTAGAAGAAAATGGACAATAGTTAATATTATTTTGATAATAATAATAATCAATAACACGACCGAATAAAAACTATGTCATTAAATATCTAAATATTTCAGAATTAACTTGAAAATAAATTCTTACCAAAGAAACTTTGAAGATAAATTGATTTCTCATCATTTAAAAATTTAGATATTTCACATTAAAAAAAAAAGATAAATTTTTCACAATTTACTTTACAGTCCCCTCTTTTAAAAAGTAAGAATTTGGACTTTCAAATTCTCCAAGATTAATTTATTTCCTAATATATTTCTCAATACAATTTTAGCATTTAGCATTTAATATAAAGACTTGTATATATAAAACGAAACTTGAGTAGCCCCGTTCGACACTTCTCGGTGTTGCCGAGTAGGAGTAGAGTCAGAGTCCCCGCTTGAGGACGCGAGAAAGAGGAGGGAAAATTACCAGCTTAACTCAAACAAATCCCTTTTCTCGAACCCTAAATTCTCACTCTCACTTCAATTCCTTCTTCTTCTTCTTCTTCTTCAGCTGTTTATGATTCTCAATAACAACGTCAGCCTCATTCTCCGTTGCTCGCAGCACAAGTTCACACTGCACAGGAACATATATATATTTTTTCCGGTCACAGCTACTCACATAGCCTCTGTGAATTGGCTTCGCTTCGTTGATCCCTAGAATCAAAGGGTAATCGAAAATTGGCTCTGAATTTTTCGTGCATATCAGAGAGCGAAGCTATTCTGCTAGGGTTTGAGGTTGTTCTGATTCGTGGTTTCTAAAACCCCCCAAAGATGAGTCCCGTTCAGAATTTCGACCAGCATTCTCGTCATCTCGTGGAGCCTGACCTCCGTATGTTACCTCTTTCTCTTTTGCATTTCGCTTACTGTTTGATTGTGAACGCAATTGGAAAAAAATTGATTGATAATGGAACCATGGAAATTCTGATACCTCACGTTGCTATTCTTGTATTAGCATTTTACTGCGTTCGGTTTAATTTGTTTTTGGCTTATTTATCTTGTGTTGGGTTGCTGTGTAATTTTTGTTTTTGTTCTTCTGTATTTTTGCTTTGGTGAAAATAGCGATTCAGGCGAGGCTGCAGATGGTGATGGAGGTTAGGGATAGTCTTGAGATTGCTCACACTGCTGAGTACTTGAATTTTCTAAAGTGTTACTTCAGGGCGTTCTCAGCAATCCTTCTGCAAGTTACGAAGCCACAGTTCATTGACAATCCAGAGCATAAGCTTAGGAACATTGTGGTTGAGATATTGAATAGACTTCCACATAGTGAAGTTCTCAGACCCTTTGTACAAGACCTCTTGAAGGTTGCCATGCAAGTGCTTACTACTGATAATGAAGAAAATGGGTTGATTTGTATCCGCATAATCTTTGACCTTTTGAGGAACTTTAGACCGACTCTAGAAAATGAAGTACAGCCGTTTCTGGACTTTGTCTGCAAGATATACCATAATTTTAAGCTGACTGTTAGTCATTTCTTTGATAACATGGCTATGACTGGGGAAGAGGTCAAGCCTATGGAGACTTCACTTTCAGATCAGGGCATAAGCGGCACCAGTGCCACTGCTACTGGTTCTCAGCTTAATCCAAGTACTCGGTCGTTCAAGATAGTTACGGAGAGTCCACTGGTGGTGATGTTTCTGTTTCAATTGTATAGTCGTCTTGTTCAAGCAAACATACCTCAATTGTTGCCGTTGATGGTTGCTGCTATATCAGTTCAAGGACCTGAAAGGGTTCCTCCCCATTTGAAAACTCATTTCATTGAGCTCAAGGGTGCACAAGTAAAGGTAAGTACTTATTGTGAAATTTGAAAGTTGGCTAAATATTTCGCAGGATTTTCAATTAGGAGTGTTATGGTAACTGGAAATCCAAGTACTTCGGAGTTGGAAGTACTTAAAACATTATGGCTATTTCATTTGAGATGTATGAGAGAATTAAAATCTCAATATTGTTTATGACAATTGACATGGCAACTGTGATGCATTTAAATTTTCTACACCTCGTACTCAAATCAAACTTAGAGATATTTGGATTTCTACTTTTTAAGGGCATCATAGTACTCATTGTACATATAAAGGCTACATTTTATACTGATGTGCTGTTTATTTCCTTAATTCTTAGTCCTGACTGATATCCTATGTTATATGATTAACAGTTTCGTTGCTTGTTATTGCAGACAGTTTCTTTTTTAACTTATCTGTTGAAAAGCTATGCTGATTATATTAGGCCGCATGAAGAAAGTATATGCAAAAGCATTGTGAACTTGCTTGTAACATGTTCTGATTCTGTATCCATCAGAAAGGTGATACTGGTGATCCTTTTGCCTTTTCACTGTTGAGATTCTCTTTCTTTGTTTTAAAGCACAAATGTTTGGATGCAGGAGTTGTTAATATCCCTGAAACATGTCCTTGGAACTGATTTCAGGAGAGGTTTATTTCCTCTGATTGACACACTACTGGAAGAAAGGTAACACCATTACTATTACAATATCTGGATTAGAGGATCTTTTGGAAGAATTCCAAAACAGCAGTCATGTTAATTATGTTGTCCATGAAGCATATAATACCGTTGGAAGTGTGCAGTCCTTATTATGTATAAATGTATGATTTATATTCTCTGTTATTCCCCACTGGTAATAATGTTATGTATCAGGACCATCACATACAGTTCTTAAGGAAAGAACAATTAAACTGTATTAGCTTTCTTCGTGTTTGAAACTCATCTTTCAATTGAGTTGAGAGTCATAATCTGGGAGGGTTGTTTAATAGCATATGTATGTCTAGCTTCTTAAACTATGTTTTTGGATCCTAACCAGAAGTGTGGAGACAATGATAGTTGTGACTTGTGAGTATCTAAATCCATGTTTATCACTTGTTAGTGAGACAGAGAACTCAGTAAAGGGTACATGGAAGGATCATATTACTCCCTTAAGAGGAAATGAAACTTGACTACAATAAAACTACATTGAACATTTTTCTAATGTTATAAAAATTCAAACTTTTAGGGTTCTGGTTGGGACTGGACGGGCATGCTTTGAAACACTGAGGCCCTTGGCTTATAGTCTTTTGGCAGAGATTGTACATCATGTTCGGCAAGATCTCTCTTTATCACAGGTATGTTTTGCCTTTTAGTTCATTGTATGTTAGGTTGAAGTTGTCTAAGATGAATTGATGATATATTTTCCATAACCACATAATAAATTGTATGAAACCAAAACAAGAAAGTGATATCAAAATATATGTTGTTGTTGATTTACTTATGCTTTATGCCTCTAATTTTTAGAAGCAGCATTAAAACAGCACGAGAGTAGGTTACATGAGTTTTATAAGAGAGAGAAGTATCTCCTTAAATTATATTTTGGCCCAAGTTTATGTTTAGTAGTTTAATTTTCTTTATTTTAGTTGGAAGCTTATTTTGACTTGTATGAAAGTTTTCACCACTGCAAATATCCTTAATTTACGACATTTCCATTGGATATTGTCTTACTAATTTGCATTCTGTACTGCTGCAGTTGTCGCGAATTATTTACTTGTTCTCAAGCAATATGCATGACGCTTCATTATCATTGAGTATCCACACCACCTGTGCTCGCTTGATGTTGAATCTGGTGCTTATCTACTCTTTGGAATATAGTTGATTTATTCTCTCTTTTTATTCCCCAACTTTTATCCTATCTGGTGCTTAGATGTACATTTTGTATTGCTATAATTTTTGTTTGGATTTTTTGTTTGTTGTCAACTAAGGGGTTTGAATTACTGGTTTTTCATGGGTTAGAGGTTCTGGTTGTGCTCTTTTCTTCTATTTTCTGTTTGTGTTTTTCCCTACATTTTCTATCTGTTCTCGTTTTAGACTACATCTTAGTTTTCTGTGGCAATCTCTTCCCTTTTGGTCAACAGAATTTTTCTTTTTCTAACCCTGCTGTCCTTTTCTCCAAAACATTAGAGAGTAAGGATTTGTTCACTGATTAAATTAAATTCCTTAAGCCTTCTCATGTTATGCTCTACCCATTGGCTCTAGGTGGAACCAATTTTTGAGAAGGGGGTTGATCAACAGTCTACCGATGAAGCAAGAATCCTACTGGTCTGTTGCATATTTTCTGCTAGATTTGGACAATTTTGTTTTGCAATTTTTTTCTCTCTCAGTTATTGACATGCATTGTTTCATTCTGTAGGGCCGCATTCTGGATGCTTTTGTTGGGAAATTCAGTACTTTTAAGCGCACAATACCCCAGGTTAGTTGTGATTTTTTTTAAGTTTGACATTTTATCTTACAGTTTTTTTGTGTATCTTCCCTGCTGTTAAAATGAATTGATATTAATTATTATTGTGGAGTGATAGGATCACTTTTTTAGTACATTTTGTTGGCTGAGCAGATGATTTTGGATGGTAATAGGTGACTGAGATTTTATTGAGTGCTTTCCTTAGCAAATAAGAATTGAGATGTCTTCCCATGCAAGATCTTTTATCCTCTAAATTTCTTGGTCTTTTTTTGTTTCTTGATCTTAATGATTTTATTTTGTTTATAAAAATGTCTAAATCATGTTTTTCCTGCCCTGGACTGTTTTTCTTTCCTACTACGCATATGCAAAATTTCCAGTTTTGTGTGTACTGTGTAGACTATGCCTATCAATATAATGTGCATTATCAAGGATCTGAAAAACAGTTAAAGTTGTGTGACTTGTGAGCAGTGTGTGAAGGAAGTGTTATTATTGTGCATGTTGAGGACCCACCTGAGGTTTTGCTTAGGTGGCTGATTGAGTATTTAGCCTAGTATGGATCATTAATTTCTTATAGTTAGCTTAGTAGTATCCACATTTTAAATTTATTGTAACTAGTTTGCATTGCAGTGTTTCTTCCTAACTTGTTTATAATATATCTGATTTTTATTTTCCTAGCTTCTGGAGGAAGGTGAGGAAGGAAAGGATCGTGCTACCTTGAGATCAAAACTTGAACTTCCTGTACAGGTTGTCAGATAAGCTTTCTTTGAGAATTTCTTTCTACTTGGATATTAATTTGCGCATTTGAACTGGCCTTAGATTGACATGATTTGCCTAGCTTTGTACTATGTTTGCATTGGTGGAAAGAAACAAAGAAATGTAACTCACTGGTATAGAAAGGAATCAAATAAGGAATGATAAACAATTGTTGGTTTGCTATAAAAATGTGATAAACTGGTCATTCATGGTTCACAATTACAGTAGATAGTAAGCAAGTCATCGATACTTGACCTGGTCACCTTGCCCTTTGCATTCCTAGTGTTGCTGTACACGACCTTATACGGTTCAAACTTCTTTTTGACAAAAGCTTGGTAGTAAAGTTCTAATTTTAAAGTTTATCAAGTTCAAATAAAAGAATGGGCATTGGCTTTTTTTTCGAATTCAAAAAGAAAAGTGGCATTTTCTTTCATAAGAAGTGTTATTAGTGCAAAGTTGAATTCTCAATTGTTCTGTTGCATATCATGCAGTTGCTTTAAGTACTCTTTGCCATTATGGGATTATTACTTAACGTAACTCTGGCTGCGGACTACGTTTTCTTTGCAGGCAGTCTTGAATTTGCAGGTACCTGCAGAACATTCGAAAGAAGTCAATGATTGCAAACATTTGATCAAGACACTCGTTATGGGTAATTTGTTTCCTCAAACCTTCTGCTAGTTCTTTAATCTTTTTATACCCTCCTCATTATAATATTAACTGTATAGTTGTCATCTAGTTTTGTTGCTCCTCCCTCCCCTCTATTTTAAGATTGTTGAATACACCTTTTTTAATATTTACTTAAATCTTATGGCTCTTCTTATACTTTCAGGAATGAAGACCATCATATGGAGCATCACTCATGCACATTCCCCTAGATCTCAGGTAATGAATTGTCAGCATAGTGATTTCTGTCTGTGGATTGACCTTCTCTCCTCCCTCTTTTATAACATTTGTTATGTGATTTTTCATATTTATGGAACATTGTAGGTGCTTGTCCCACCATCACCTAATTTATCACCACCTCAAGCATCGAGGGGCATGAGAGAAGATGAGGTACTGTATATATGCTTGTTAGCTCTAACATTGGTGTTTATGTTTAATAGCCGTAGTTGACTTCAGTTTTGTGTAGGTCTACAAAGCCTCTGGTGTTTTAAAAAGTGGTGTTCATTGCTTAGCACTTTTCAAGGAGAAGGATGAGGAAAGGGACATGCTTCATCTCTTCTCACAGATTTTGGCCATCATGGAGCCTCGTGATCTGATGGATATGTTCTCTTTGTGTATGCCTGAGCTTTTTGAGTGCATGATCTCTAACACTCAACTAGTCCATATATTCTCCACTCTTCTTGCAGCCCCGAAAGTGTACCGGCCATTTGCTGATGTGCTTGTCAATTTCCTTGTGAGCAGTAAACTTGACGTCTTGAAGCATCCAGATTCACCTGCTGCTAAACTGGTCTTGCATCTCTTTCGGTTTATATTTGGTGCTGTTTCTAAAGCACCGTCTGATTTTGAACGGATATTGCAGCCTCATGTGCCTGTTATAATGGAATTTTGCATGAAAAATGCTACTGAAGTTGAAAGACCTCTTGGTTACATGCAGTTACTTCGTACGATGTTTAGGGCACTTTTAGGGTGCAAATTTGAACTTTTGCTCCGGGACTTGATTCCCACGCTACAGCCCTGCCTCAATATGCTGTTGGCTATGTTGGAAGGGCCAACTGGGGAAGATATGAAAGATCTTTTGTTGGAACTCTGCATGACCTTACCTGCCCGGTTGAGTTCTCTGTTACCATATCTTTCTCGTCTGATGAAGCCTTTGGTATTATGTCTCAAAGGAAGTGATGAACTAGTGAGCCTTGGATTACGAACACTAGAACTTTGGGTTGATAGTTTAAATCCTGACTTTCTTGAGCCCAGTATGGCTAATTTCATGTCTGATATCATTTTGGCATTGTGGTCTCACTTAAGGCCAGTTCCCTATCCCTGGGGTGCAAAGGCTTTGCAGCTTCTTGGCAAGTTAGGTGGCCGAAACAGACGCTTCCTCAAAGAGCCTCTGGCGCTTGAGTGTAAAGAGAACCCTGAGCATGGGCTCCGCCTAATTCTGACATTTGAGCCTGCAACCCCATTCTTGGTGCCACTTGATCGATGCATAAATCTTGCTGTGGAAGCTGTAATGAATAAAAATTGTGGTATGGATGCTTTCTATAGGAAGCAGGCTCTAAAGTTTCTACGTGTTTGCTTATCATCTCAGCTCAACTTGCCTGGAACTGTAGCTGATGAGGGAAGTGCATCCAAGCAGCTTTCTGCCTTGTTGGTTTCAACTGTAGATCAATCATTACGCAGGTCTGAGTCAGCAGATGTAAAGGTTAGTTTGCATTGTTGTTGTACTTTTCATTTACTATAAAACATGTAACATTGATCTTGTTTAATATGTAGAATCAAATAACTTTCTTTTACCCCTATTTTATAAATCACTCCTCCACGACCAGTCATCAGTCTGATAAAATGATCATTCTTTCTACCATGCTAAATTAATGTTTGTTTAACTTGATACCCTTGGATACTCTGGTTACTTTGTTCTTCTTGATGTTAGATGGGTTAATGTGTCTGTGTGTTTATTGTTGTTGCTATAATGTATAACACATTGTTTCAGGCTGATTTGGGTGTAAAGACTAAGACTCAACTTATGGCTGAGAAATCAGTTTTCAAGATTCTTTTAATGACTGTCATTGCTGCCAACGGTGAACCAGAGCTCACCGATCCCACAGATGATTTTGTGGTCAATATATGTCGCCATTTTGCAGTGATATTTCATATGGATTCTTCTTCCAGTAATGTGTCAGCAGCCGCACTTGCCAGTTCATCCCTATCAAGTAACATTCATGCCGGTTCTAGGCCAAAAACTAATGCTCTTTCAAATCTGAAGGAGCTTGACCCTCTGATTTTCTTAGATGCTTTAGTTGATGTTCTAGCAGATGAAAACAGGCACCATGCCAAAGCTGCTCTTGCCTCTTTAAATGTGTTTGCCGAAACACTTGTATTCTTAGCTCGATCAAAACATACTGATTTTATAATGTCTAGAGGGCCTGGTACTCCTATGATTGTCTCTAGTCCATCAATGAATCCTGTATATTCTCCGCCACCTAGTGTTCGTGTTCCTGTATTTGAGCAACTTTTGCCCCGTCTTCTGCATTGTTGCTATGGACTTACTTGGCAAGCTCAAATGGGAGGTGTCATTGGACTTGGTGCTTTGGTAGGGAAGGTCACTGTTGAGACTCTCTGCCTTTTTCAGGTAAAAATTGTGCGTGGCCTGATATATGTCCTTAAAAAGCTTCCTGTATATGCTAGCAAGGAGCAGGAAGAGACAAGTCAAGTGCTCACACAAGTTCTTCGGGTGGTAAATAATGCTGATGAAGCAAATAGTGAGGCACGTAGACAAAGTTTTCAAGGAGTAGTTGATTTTCTTGCTCAAGAGTTGTTTAACCAGAATGCATCTATCATTGTGAGAAAGAATGTACAGTCATGCTTGGCACTTTTGGCTAGCAGAACAGGCAGTGAGGTGTCTGAATTACTTGAGCCATTGTATCAGCCTTTACTCCAGCCTCTTATAATGCGCCCACTAAAGTTAAAGGCTGTTGATCAACAGGTTTCCTTAAATCCTTATTTCCAGATGGCTATTTTTTTGCTTAATCTATGAGCTTTTTATCCTTATCCTGCTTGACTTAATTATATCTTTGGTGTAGGTTGGAACAGTTACAGCACTGAATTATTGTCTAGCTTTAAGGCCACCTCTTCTCAAGTTGACTCCAGAGCTAGTTAACTTTCTGCAAGATGCATTGCAAATAGCTGAGACTGATGACAATGCATGGGTTGTTAAGTTTATCAACCCCAAAGTGGTAACATCATTGACTAAACTTCGAACTGCTTGCATTGAGCTACTCTGTACAACTATGGCATGGACAGATTTTAAGACTCCAAATCATGCTGAGTTGCGCGCAAAGATTATTTCAATGTTTTTCAAGTCTTTAACCTGCCGGACACCAGAAATTGTTGCTGTTGCAAAGGAAGGCCTGCGACAGGTATAATTCTTTGATAATAAAATGTTTCTTCTTCATTCATCACTTGCTTGACCACAATCCATTAACTAATGTCTTGCTTATGTTGTTTGCCCAAAGATGTGGCTGCTCTATTCTGATACTTCCGAATATTTTGGCAAATCTCCTATCATGTCTGTGATCAATTACTTCTGATTATGCGGTCCATTGCATCACCATATCTTGCCTACAAACCATTCTTTTGATAGACTTGGGATTACTTTAACTTCGTTTTTTGCTTTCTTTGTCACCATGTCATTAGGTTATAAATCAAAGGATGCCCAAAGAACTTCTGCAAAGTAGCCTTAGGCCTATATTGGTCAATTTAGCGCACACAAAGAATCTGAGCATGCCACTTCTGCAAGGCCTAGCTCGCCTGCTTGAGTTGCTCTCCAATTGGTTTAATGTTACCTTGGGTGGCAAGCTTTTGGAGCATCTAAAGAGGTGGCTGGAACCTGAAAAGCTGGCTCAAAGTCAAAAGTCATGGAAGGCTGGTGAAGAACCAAAGATTGCTGCAGGTTTTATATTTATGGTTTAATCTATTTAATGTAAATGTTGCTGATGCAATTTCCTTGCTTCATACTGCATTGATATTTGATGGCATCATTTTCTATCTTTGCAGCTATAATTGAGCTTTTTCACCTGCTTCCTGCTGCTGCTTCAAAGTTCCTAGATGAACTTGTAACCTTAACTATTGATTTGGAAGGAGCTCTTCCCCCTGGGCAAGTTTACAGTGAAATCAATAGTCCATATCGCCTTCCACTTACCAAGTTTTTAAATAGATATGCATCCCTTGCAGTTGATTATTTTCTTGCTAGATTAAGTGAGCCAAAATATTTCAGGCGGTAAGTTTTGGTCTGCTGAACTTCAATTATATACATATGAGATTGGATACTGACTTTGTTTGTTTGTTTCATGCTGTTTGCTGTAAATTCAGTTTTATGTATATAATTCGATCAGAAGCCGGTCAGCCATTGAGAGATGAGCTTGCAAAATCACCACAAAAGATACTTGCAAGTGCGTTCTCTGAATATCTGCCCAAATCTGATGTGGCAGTTACTCCTGCAACTGGGAGTACGCATACTAATCTCTTAGGTGAAGAGAACCTTGTTCCTCCTCCACCTGATGCTCCTAATCCACCACCCCCTACTCCCAATGCAACTTCTGATGCCTACTTCCAAGGACTAGCACTTATTAAAACATTGGTCAAATTAATCCCTGGCTGGTTACAAAGTAATCGAATTGTCTTTGATACATTAGTACATGTTTGGAAGTCACCCGCAAGGATATCTCGACTGCAAAATGAACAGGAGCTGAACCTAGTCCAAGTAAGTATAGGCAATCTCAATTTCAATGCTTCTATAGTATATTGTGATTGTTGATAAAAGAAAAAAAATCCTTCATAACAATTTCATTTGTGTGTGTGTGCATTGGTAATTTCAATTGCATTGCATCTTTAAGATGGTTAGCAGATTTAATTCTGTTTTTAGCTTTTGATTCCACTAGTTTGCAGTTGAAGAAAATTTCAAGAGATCTTAAGATAATGGGGCATGGGCTCTGGACACTCAACATTAGAGTCCAGCTGTTTTCTGACATTGTCAGTGTGCTATATGCTGGCCATGACAGTTGATCTAACAAACCACAATAAATTGTTGAATTCTTCAACTCAGATTTGTATTTGGCTTCTCAGACTTTATTATTCATTCTCTTTTGGCAGTTTCCCCTTCCCTTGTTGATTTCAATCCATTCTTATGATGCATTGAGAAATATGTCATTCGCTGTATGCTACTTGGGTGTATTTACTTCTTTAAAGTCAACCTCCATTCTTGTGGCATCTGTTTGCTCTATCATTGCTTTCTTGGCAAAGAATATATGGAGAACTAGGCACATCATTGAATAGTATTGTGGACTTTAGTTTCTAGTTCTAGACAACCCTGGTCAGATTGTTTGTACTTATTTTGCCAGTTTCTTTGCTAGCTATCATCACTTTGGACTATGAAAGCAATATTTTTCTAGCAAGATGATATTTTTTTTGTTGCCTCTTTCGATTTAGCATTAATGCATTCGCATTCTCCTCGATGAATCTTCATATTTAATTGGACAACTTCAGTGTTTCAATTTAATGTCATATAGCAGTTTTTTTTTTTTTTAAATGCATACTCATATTATCAATCACTTGATGAATTGTGTATGCATAAAGCTTCTCATTTATGCTTGTTACTGAAATCCTTATCTGCATTACATTATGTATTTTCTGTTTTGAATTTTATACTGTACTATTCATGGTATTTCGGAATTTTAAATCCACATTCAAGTGCTGATTTTATTTCGTTTTCTTTTGGTCTGTCATGGTTGTCTCATCTCATCATTAGTATATTTTTAAATTTCACATTATCCGTCTGTCTTGTCTTTTAAGTGAATTTACATGATGACTGATTAACTTGTTCTGGTTCATCATGGAATTGCAGGTTAAAGAAAGTAAATGGCTTGTCAAATGTTTCCTGAACTATTTGAGACATGACAAAAACGAAGTGAATGTTCTCTTTGATATACTTACCATATTCTTATTTCACAGTCGTATTGATTATACATTCCTGAAGGAGTTCTACATTATAGAGGTACCTCATTATTTTATCTTAATTTGTTGTTAAGATCTCAATGTATTCTTCTATTTGAAATATTTTGGCTCCTTTTAGGTTGCAGAAGGTTATTCACCAACCATGAAAAAGGCCCTCCTGTTGCATTTTCTGAATCTTTTCCAGTCAAAACAACTTAATCTTGATCATTTGGTTATCGTAATGCAAATGCTCATTCTTCCAATGCTTGCACATGCCTTTCAAAATGGCCAAAGCTGGGAGGTTGTTGATCCTGCTATTATAAAGACAATTGTTGATAAACTTCTAGATCCTCCAGAAGAGGTAAAATATTTAGCGTCAGATTATTTTGTTTGGCCCTTCTTTCTTGTCTTCATGGTTCATTATATGTCTTTAATTGCATGATGTCTCTCTTCTGTAGGTTTCTGCTGAGTATGATGAGCCTTTAAGAATAGAACTTCTACAGCTTGCCACATTGCTTCTTAAATATCTTCAGAATGATCTCGTCCATCATAGGAAGGAACTGATAAAGTTTGGGTGGAATCATCTTAAGCGTGAAGATACTGCAAGCAAACAATGGGCATTTGTGAATGTTTGCCATTTCTTAGAGGCATATCAAGCCCCGGAAAAGATAATACTTCAGGTAATGATGCATAAACCTGTTAACATGTTCTTTATTCTCTAGCTTCCTCCTCTAATCATGAGGATTGACCTGGCTAGTTATTATCAAGATGATTGAGGGGGGTGTTTTTCTTACCGAAAGACAGGTCCTTCTAATCACTTGTGTTGATTTCCTATGAGTTAAATTTCATTGACTAGTGTGAACCTTGAGTGGAGGATGAAAATGTAATATACTCCTTCCAAACTGTTGGACCTAAGAAGCGAGAGCTTGGACAATTGATTGGAGAACATCAATGTATTGCTTGGAGAGTAGGGAGACATAGTGTTAGGATGTTTGCCTCACAAATTCCCTATGGCTAATCAATTTGTTCCTACTTTTTTAGAAACACTTAAATTTTGATATATATCGTTTATGTTTATACTCTTCATGGATGAGCATTTGTAGCATGTTCACATCCTTTGGGTTTTTTTTTTCTCATTTCAAGAGTATTTTTGTCTGGGCTTAGTTTTCTGGATTGCATAAAACCATAAAGAACTTTATGAGCCCACCTCATACAACAACAACAAGCCTTATCATTAGGTTGGGTAGGCTACATGGATCAAACCACACCATTGAGCCCACATGCGAGGAGTTCTTTTTTTTTTTTTTGGCTTCATCTGAAATCTTGGATGACTTTTATAGCCTATGTTTTGTGTATTTAACTGACCTAATCTCATAGTCACAAATCGTGACTTTATTTTGTATCTGGATGATGCACCAACACTAACATTGGTTTTTAACTACAGGTTTTTGTAGCTCTTCTTAGGACTTGTCAACCAGAAAATAAAATGTTGGTAAAGCAGGCTCTTGACATACTGATGCCAGCACTGCCTCGACGTTTGCCTCTTGGTGATTCTCGGATGCCCATATGGATAAGATACACAAAGAAGATCCTTGTTGAAGAAGGTCATTCAATTCCAAATCTTATCCACATATTCCAACTTATTGTTCGCCATTCAGATCTCTTCTACAGCTGCAGAGCACAGTTTGTTCCTCAGATGGTGAATTCTCTGAGTCGCCTTGGATTGCCGTACAATACCACAGCAGAAAACAGACGTCTTGCCATTGAGCTTGCTGGTTTGGTTGTTAACTGGGAAAGGCAACGGCAAAATGAGATGAAAGTTGTTAATGAAAGTGATGCTCCCAACCAAATTAATGATGTCTTCAATCCTAGTTCAGCTGATTCTAAGCGATCTGTGGATGGTTCCACATTTGCGGAAGATACAACTAAGCGAGTAAAATCAGAACCTGGTCTACAACCCCTATGTGTAATGTCACCAGGTGGTCCATCATCGATCCCTAACATTGAAACCCCAGGATCTACCAGTCAACCTGATGAAGAATTTAAACCAAATGCTGCTATGGAGGAGATGATTATCAACTTTCTAATCAGAGTGAGGCTTACTTCTGTCCCACATTTTGACCTTTTTTCAGTGCTGGTGCTGCCTAGTTAGTTATTTATAGTAAGATTTTTGTTTTATATTCGGGATGAACCTTAAGGCTATATCCAATACTCATATTGCATAGCATCTTTCTTTTATTCTTTTGGTTTGTGTTCTGCCATCATAATGCGACATTGGTTCAAAGGATAACCTATTATCTTCTATACAATCATCACCTACCCTTTGAGATGAAAGTGAAGTATTTGTATGCCTGAAATTTACTTATATGGTACTTCTGTGGTTAGCCAGAAGTGAATATTGATCATTTGAACAATTCTATGGATATTCAATGATCACTTCTAAAACTTTCTGCCTCAGAGGTTGTGATTTGGATGATTAGTTCTGACTTTTGAAATAGGTTGCTTTGGTCATAGAGCCTAAGGACAAAGAAGCAAGTGCCATGTACAAACAAGCTTTGGAGCTGCTTTCTCAAGCATTAGAAGTGTGGCCAAATGCAAACGTGAAATTCAATTATTTGGAAAAGCTGTTGACCAGTATTCAGCCATCTCAGGCAAAGGATCCTTCCACCGCACTGGCGCAGGGTTTGGATGTGATGAACAAAGTTTTGGAGAAACAGCCTCACTTGTTCATCAGAAACAACATTAACCAGATTTCTCAAGTAGGCCTAATTTGATTTTGTTTGTTTTATGTTTTTTTTTAAATATTTACCATTTATAGTGATGAAGTTGTTTTTCGTCCAGATTCTTGAACCATGTTTCAAGCATAAACTTTTAGATGCTGGCAAATCTTTTTGCTCTCTGTTGAAGATGATCTTTGTTGCTTTTCCTCAAGAAGCAGCAACAACCCCTGCTGATGTTAAGTTGTTGTACCAGAAGCTTGATGATTTGATACAAAAGCAAGTTGCCACTGTCACAGCTCAGCAAACATCTAGTGATGATAATAATGCTAGTTCAATCAGTTTTCTTTTGCTGGTCATAAAAACCTTGACAGAGGTGCAAAGAAACTTCATTGATCCTTCATTTTTAGTTCGCATTCTTCAGCGGCTGCAGCGTGATATGGGCTCTACAGCAGGGTCACATTTAAGACAAGTACGTGGGATTTTGCCCTTCATTGTGTTAGTTTATTCCTTTGGTTTATGATTGTTCTATGTCCACCACATAAATGCAATTCCAATCAATGTGAAAATTACATTAGAAACAATGAAGAAGGAAATAAAAGTGAAAAATTGTTTGTTTCTTTTTTTTGGATATGTGCCGGTTCCTATTTATCTCTTTTATGTGCTGCTTTTAAAATGTTGTGGTCTCTTGAACTAGAGTTTTTCCTTCATAATTAGGGCCAGAGAACAGATCCAGATTCATCTGTCACATCTTCTCGTCAAGGCGCTGATGTTGGAGCTGTTATTTCAAATCTAAAGTCAATCTTAAAACTAATCACTGAAAGAGTGATGGTTGTACCTGAGTGCAAGCGATCTGTATCTCAAATCTTGACTGCTTTGCTCGCGGAGAAAGGTATTGATGCCAGTGTACTCCTTTGCATACTTGATGTGATTAAAGGGTGGATTGAAGAGGATTTCTCTAAACAAGGAACCTCAGTTACACAAAGTGCCTTTCTCAATCCCAAGGAGATAGTTGCTTTTCTACAGAGGCTTTCACAAGTTGATAAACAAAACTTCACTCCAGTTGCTCTTGAAGAGTGGGATCGGAAATATCTTGAACTTCTTTATGGGATTTGTGCAGATTCAAATAAGTAAGTAATCCATCCTAAGTCTGTTCTATGTTTTTTTCCCCTGATAGAACAAGAAAATTTCTTCAAAGAGAAATAAGAGTGAAAGAAATATTCTCACATAAGAACAAAATGATTATTTGCTTTTATTCTATCTTAGTTATCTTTCATTGGCTTTTAGATACCCTTTACCGCTGCGTCAAGAGGTTTTCCAGAAGGTGGAAAGGCAGTTTATGCTTGGTTTACGAGCTAGAGATCCTGAAATTAGGATGAAATTTTTCTCTCTCTATCACGAGTCTCTTGGGAAAACTCTTTTCACTAGGCTTCAATTCATTATCCAAATTCAAGACTGGGGAGCTTTGAGTGATGTCTTCTGGCTCAAACAAGGGCTTGATCTTCTCTTGGCAATATTAGTTGAGGATAAACCTATTACACTAGCTCCAAATTCTGCCAGGGTTCAACCACTTCTGGTTTCAAACTCTCTTCTGGAATCATCTGGGGTGCCACACAAGGCTAATGATGTGTCTGAAGGTACTGAGGATGCTCCACTAACATTTGAGGCCCTTGTGCTTAAGCATGCACAATTTCTTAATAGCACGAGCAAACTCCAGGTAACTAGTTCTGATGTTTGATGTACAAGCATAATTTGTCATATTCTATATATCTATTTTTGGTTATGTTCTGTGTTTGTTGTATTACGTCAGGCACGGGTTAGGGACGTCATGTGGCACCAGAAAACTTGTAAATGTGGGGTCCATTTATTTTATATTAATAATTATTAAATTATAAAATATTTATTTATTTTTATTGGCAGCTTACTTTATTTTGACAAATGTTAAATAATTGCTACAGTCCATGCACTGTATCACTATGGTGCTTGTTAATAGTTCAATATTGTGGTCAGTTAGTAGCAACTATTTGTTAATTTCCCACTTACACATTGATAACACTTTCTCCAGGTGGCTGATTTATTAATTCCACTGAGAGAGTTAGCACATACAGACGCTAATGTTGCGTATCATTTGTGGGTTTTGGTATTTCCGATTGTGTGGGTTACATTACATAAAGAAGAACAAGTAACACTTGCTAAGCCAATGATTACTCTTCTGTCTAAAGATTACCATAAGAGGCAGCAGGCCAGCAGACCAAATGTAGTGCAAGCTCTTTTAGAAGGGCTTCAGTTGAGCCATCCTCAACCCAGAATGCCAAGTGAGCTCATTAAATATATTGGAAAAACTTATAATGCGTGGCACATTGCACTGGCTTTGCTGGAAAGTCATGTTATGCTGTTCCCAAATGACTCCAAATGCTCTGAGTCTCTGGCTGAGCTCTATCGTTTGCTTAACGAAGAGGATATGCGATGTGGGCTATGGAAGAAGAGGTCAGTTACTGCAGAAACCAGGGCCGGACTTTCTCTTGTTCAGCATGGTTACTGGCAGCGTGCTCAAAGTCTCTTCTATCAAGCCATGGTGAAGGCGACTCAAGGAACATATAACAATACTGTGCCAAAGGCAGAGATGTGTCTCTGGGAAGAGCAATGGTTATACTGTGCTACTCAACTAAGTCAATGGGATGCACTAGCAGACTTTGGTAAGAGTGTTGACAATTATGAAATTCTGCTTGACAGTCTCTGGAAATTGCCTGATTGGACATACATGAAGGAGAATGTCATTCCAAAAGCTCAGGTGGAAGAAACTCCAAAACTTCGGTTGATTCAAGCGTACTTTGCCCTTCATGAGAAAAATGCAAATGGTGTGGTGGATGCTGAGAACACAGTGGGTAAGGGTGTTGATCTTGCTCTGGAGCAATGGTGGCAGCTTCCTGAAATGTCTGTTCATTCCCGAATTCCCCTTCTGCAGCAATTCCAACAAATAGTTGAAGTTCAAGAGTCAGCTAGGGTTCTGGTAGACATTTCCAATGGAAGTAAACACCCTGGGAATTCTGTGGTTGGTGTGCAGGGAAACCTTTACGCTGATCTAAAAGACATCCTTGAGACATGGAGACTAAGAACTCCAAATAAATGTGATAACATGTCTGTTTGGTACGATTTACTGCAGTGGAGGAATGAAATGTATAATTTTGTCATAGAGGCTTTCAAAGATTATGTCACCACAAATCCACAACTTCATCATCTTGGATACCGTGACAAAGCATGGACTGTCAACAGGCTTGCTCACATTGCTCGTAAACAAGGCCTGTTTGATGTTTGTGTCACCATACTTGAAAAATTATATGGCCATTCAACCATGGAAGTGCAGGTAAAGATAACTAATTTTATTCTTGCAGGTCTATTATATGTTGCACCTTCTGAGAATTTCATATGGCTGCTCCTAGTTTGTTCGTCAATCAGTTTGCTATTATATGTTAGCATAGTCTTTAGCCTGATTTCACATCAACCATATGGAGAAGCTTGTGATGATCTTTTGACCTTATTGGCATATAGCACGTTTTGTTCTATGATTGTGTATATATTGACATGTAGGAGTGCATAGGTTAATTTTCGTTTACACTGTATGCATATAATATATGCATATATGCTGATCATTAGCTGGCCTTTTTATTTACCGATTACATATCCATTTGGTAACTGCACTGAAATTTGAATTTTAATGTTTAAGAAATTGTAGATTTTATCTTAACTACTTTTTCTTATGAGTTTGCAGGAAGCCTTTGTTAAGATAACAGAGCAGGCAAAAGCATATTTAGAAGCAAAAGGAGAACTTACAACTGGTCTTAATCTGATCAACGGCACTAATCTAGAGTATTTTCCCCCAAAACACAAGGCCGAAATTTTCCGTCTGAAAGGGGAATTTTTGTTCAAATTGCACGACTCTGAAGCTGCTAATGTTGCTTTTTCAAATGCCATTAGTCTTTTTAAGAACTTGCCCAAGGGATGGATAAGCTGGGGAAACTATTGTGATACGGTAATCACTTTAACCTGTTTTCCTATGTTTTACTTTTAGTGATTTTAATTGAGCTTTATACTTATTTGTCATCTTCTTGAAATAGGCTTACAGAGAAACACACGATGAAATTTGGCTGGAATATTCTGTTAGCTGCTTCTTACAGGGTATAAAATTTGGTGTGTCCAATTCAAGAAGCCATCTGGCACGCGTGCTTTATCTTCTTAGCTTTGATACTCCTAATGAGCCTGTTGGGAGGGCATTTGATAAGTACTTTGACCAAGTACCACATTGGGTTTGGCTTTCTTGGATTCCTCAGCTCTTGCTCTCCCTTCAGAGGACTGAAGCTCCTCATTGTAAGCTTGTTCTTTTGAAGATTGCGACCTTGTATCCTCAGGTAATTATTATTTGCATTTGTTCATCGCGAATTTTATTGATCTTAATTAATAGTGAGTTTCTTCTTTAATTTCAGGCTCTGTATTACTGGCTGCGCACATACTTACTGGAACGACGTGATGTTGCTAATAAATCTGAACTTGGTAGAATAGCAATGGCTCAGCAAAGAGCACAACAAAGTGTCTCTGGTTCTAGTGGAGGTCCTCTTGGTGGGTTGGCTGATGGAAATGCGAGAGTACAAGGTCCAGGTGGGAGCACCTTATCAGCTGATATTCCAGTTCATCAAGGCTCTCAGTCTGGTGGTGGAATTGGATCTCATGATGGTGGAAACTCACATGGGCAAGAAGCTGACAGGTCTACAAGTGCAGAGAGCAGCATGCATAACGGAAATGACCAACCCTTGCAGCACGGCTCTGCAAACCTCAATGAAGGTGGTCAGAATGCCTTAAGGCGTGCTGGTGCTTTAGGTTTCGTGGCATCTGCTGCCAGTGCTTTTGATGCTGCGAAAGATATAATGGAGGCTCTTAGGAGCAAACATGCTAATTTGGCTAGTGAACTTGAGGTGATCTTCATTCAGTTTTCTTAAATTGCTTTGACATAACAGTAAATATATGCAGTGTCACCTTCCGTACCCTTTTTCTTGGCTGCTTGCATAAAAAAAGCTGCTTCTTAGCTCAGAGTTGAACTAAATTTTACACAAGACTAACTGTGATGATTGTATATTTAACATAATGAGTGGACCTATAACTATGAGTACTGGAGTGGATATGGAGAACCATAAGGATCTAGGCACCTGAAAAAGAAGTTAAAATATATAGTAAACTTGGATACACTCTAAGGTTTTATATATTTAATTTATTGGTTGGGCCTTTGAATCAAAGTAGTGGAGTGAACATGAAAGATAGTTGTATGGATGATGGCACCAGACAAAGACTGTTAAACATATAGAAAACTTATATATGTAAGAAACCTATATACTTTTAAGTACTTCTTGGCAGTTCATCTTGCATCTGTGGATCAGATCTGATCATATGTTGCCTATACCATTAGTCATTTTGATTATTATGACGAACTATTTCATTTTGCAGATTCTACTGACAGAAATTGGTTCAAGGTTTGTCACGCTCCCTGAGGAGAGACTTTTGGCTGTGGTCAATGCTTTGCTCCACCGTTGCTACAAATATCCAACTGCTACAACTGCAGAAGTTCCTCAATCTCTCAAAAAGGAGCTCTCCGGTGTCTGTAGGGCTTGCTTTTCTGCAGATGCTGTAAATAAGCATGTTGATTTTGTGAGGGAGTACAAACAGGATTTTGAACGTGATCTTGATCCAGAGAGCACTGCCACCTTCCCATCTACCCTCGCTCAACTGACTGAGCGTTTGAAACACTGGAAAAATGTTCTACAAAGTAATGTAGAGGACAGGTTTCCAGCAGTATTGAAATTGGAAGAAGAAAGTAGGGTGTTGCGAGACTTCCATGTTATTGATGTTGAAGTTCCAGGGCAGTATTTCACTGATCAGGTGATACTTTTGAATCTATTTTTCTGAAACAATCCAAAATATTAATTTTATTTCTTATTAATGTATGATTTTTACAATAGATTATCGAGCTTGTTCAATTTAATCGTGCATCCTGTTGTTGATTCTTGTTTAATTTATTATGGTCCAGGAAATTGCTCCGGATCATACTGTGAAGTTGGATAGAGTTGCGGCGGATATTCCTATTGTGCGAAGACATGGGAGCAGTTTTCGGCGTTTGACTCTAATTGGCTCAGATGGTTCTCAACGTCACTTTATTGTCCAGACGTCTTTGACTCCCAATGCTAGAAGTGATGAACGCATACTGCAGATTTTCCGTGTGATGAACCAAATGTTTGAGAAGCACAAGGAATCAAGACGCCGTCATATTGGCATTAACACACCAATTATTATTCCTGTTTGGTCCCAGGTTAGATTGGTTTTCTTTTATGAATCATTCTTTATTTTTTCATTGTTCTGTGTAGTGATGGACCCATAGCCTTGACGGGGATCAGGCTACTATGACTGAAAATGGAAGCACTTTACCAAATACCAACCAAACCCCTAATCCTTGCTTAAAATGATGCATGGACAGGTTCGCATGGTAGAAGATGATCTGATGTATAGTACTTTCCTTGAGGTCTATGAGAATCATTGTGCTAGGAATGACCGTGAGGCAGATCATCCAATAACCTATTTCAAGGAGCAGTTAAACCAGGCTATATCTGGGCAAATATCACCAGAAGCTGTTGTTGATCTCCGTCTTCAAGCCTATAATGAAATAACTAAAAGTCTTGTTACTGACAACATCTTTTCACAGTATATGTACAAAACTCTTCCAGGCGGCAACCATATGTGGGCTTTCAAGAAGCAATTTGCCATCCAGCTGGCCCTTACAAGTTTCATGTCCTTCATGTTGCAAATTGGTGGCAGGTCCCCAAACAAGATTTTATTCGCAAAGAATACCGGAAAAATATTTCAAACTGATTTTCATCCTGCATATGATATAAATGGACTGATTGAGTTTAATGAGCCAGTCCCATTCAGGCTAACAAGGAACATGCAAGCGTTCTTCTCCCATGGAGTGGAAGGCCTTCTTGTATCTTCAATGTGTGCAGCAGCACAGGCCGTGGCATCACCTAAAGTAAGAATTGAGAGAATATATCTAAACCCTCTTGTCAATATTCTCAGTGTGTTAATCGTAATTTATGCACTGCCAATTGATTCCTCCTTCGATTTCTGTATTGCAGCAAAGTCAACATCTGTGGCATCATCTCGCGATGTTTTTCCGTGACGAGCTTCTGTCGTGGTCGTGGAGAAGACCGCTTGGGATGCCGATGGCCCCTATGGCTGGTGGTACTATGAGCCCCGTGGACTTCAAACAGAAGGTTATCACAAATGTGGATCATGTTATAGCAAGGATCAAGGGAATTGCCCCACAAAACTTCTCTGAAGAGGTGAGCAACAAAACAAAATTGTGTCGGGTATATATATACTTGTATGGAATTTCTAGTATTAACATACTTGTGTGTGTGTGTGTAGGAGGAGAATAACATGGAGCCACCCCAACCCGTGCAGAGGGGTGTTACCGAGTTGGTTGAAGCAGCCTTGAACCCGAGGAACTTGTGCATGATGGACCCTACGTGGCATCCCTGGTTCTAAGTTCTGATAGTAGTAGTAGTCTCTCTATTGTAAATATTTGCAATGGTAATTAGCAATTGGTGTAAATAACTCCTTTCGGATAGGCAGGCAGGCTATAGTTGATCATTTAGAGAAAGTAGCTAGAAGGAAAAGTAAGTGATGATTGCTTCAATGGAAACTGAACTCGATCTCTTTATTGATTCTCTTACGTTACGTGTTATGGTTATCAATTGGTTGAAGGTATCATTTCTCCATCGAAACAAGTTCATTTAAGAAAGAATGCTACAATGCACCTATTTATTGTACGCCTTATGGCAGACGTACGGGTGTAGTAAGTTTAATTAATGATTTAACCTCGACATCTTTTTAATTTAGTTAAAGAAAATTCTTAGCTACACAAATTGTGTTAATTTAGTTCATTCGTTTTATTTTTTGTGAAGAAAAAGTATTATTGTTGACAAAAAGAATTATTATGACATACAAATAAATAATAGACTGAAGTTAGCGATAAAAATTTCAAGCATGAGTATAAAATTTTTGGTATATTTTCTATTTTAATTTTTTCTCTCCGTTACTTTTATTATTCTTACTCAAACTTTTATTTTTAAGTTGAATTGAACTGAACTTTTTGGAGATAGAAAAATTTCTCACAGAATGTTCAATTAAAATCCGAAACAAAATAATTCCATGAAAAAGATTAGTACAAGAATAAACGAAACAATTTTATTGGAATATCATTTTTGACCACGCCAATTGTGGTCATTAAGTTTGACAATGTTTAGAATCCCCCCATATATATCAAATACCCGAATAAGAAAAAAAAGGGGAAAAAGATATTAATGACAAAAAAGAAGCTAAAATAAATGGTGTCCAAAAGAGACAACCAAACAAACAAAACAAACAAATCATCATGAAATGATCACAAAGGAGATTTTTTACTCCTTATGTTGAGTGTCCTTCCTCTTCCTCCTCAGAAAAGCGAAGGTGCTTTCCTTTTGGGGTTGGCAACCCCTTCAAATGCATTAAATTTGGGGAAGAACTAACACCATTGCGTTCATCCTCCTCTTCCTTGATAAGCTCATCATCACTGTCATACACAAATCTTGTGTGCTTCCCTTCAAACTTTGCACCACCCACTCCTTCATTCATGCTAATGTTGTTCAGCCCTTCACACAGCTCTTCAAGCATCAACCCTCCATCAACATCTTCATCATCATCATCATATCCAGCTTCATCTTCATCTTCCTCATAGTAATCTCCATCTTCTTCATCATCATCATCATCAATATCATCATGTGTGCTTGCATTTACCTGAATTGACCAAACAGAAGCATCATCATCTTCAGTGGTGACCTTTTCCCCACTTCCTTGCACCACTTCACTCATCTCAGAGGAGCATTCTTCTGATGCATCAGAAACCTCAGATTTCTCTGAGAAATCCAGGAGCAGGGATCTTGTTATCAAGCTCTTCTCAGATTCAGAACTCTCCTCGTTCTTCCCATCAAAAATCTGATTCACAAACTGCCATCAAAACCAAAATCAAATTCAAATCAATTCACCAATACACAACACAAAAATTGAGACTCAAAAACCAATCAAACAGTCTCATCCAGAGAGGACTCAAAAACTAACCTGAGAAATCAACAGTTCTTGGGCAATGGGAGAAGGTGTCACAGAACTCAAACAAGTGGAGCCATTAACAGAAAAACCAGAAAGATTTGGGATTTGTGGGGTATTGGCAGGTGTTGGGGCAAGAAGCCCCATTGGAGAAGAAGATGAAGAAGAAGAACTCATGAGTTGAAGAAAAGGACGGCTTTCAAGAGAGATCTTGGAAAGCACAGCCTCTTCTTCAACCTTCTGCAACAGTGTCTTCACCTGACCCCTCAGCAACGCTTCTCCAGAGCCCGGTGTCTTCTTCACCCTGCTGCTCCCTCCCCTCTGCTTCGCCCCCAATGGGGTCTCCAAATTCCCCCCATTCGCGACACCAACAATGGGCGAATCGTTCGTTATATCAATCAGAGCCGACCGGTCTTGCTGCGTACCTCTCTGCCTTTCTTCGATCTTTCCTGGTGAAAAGAAAAAAGAAGAAAAAATGATGTTAACCCATTTTGAAAACACGGAAAAGGGTTGTGATTTATGGAAGAAAGATTGGATTTTTCTGGGGTGGATCTGAATAGTACTCACTTGAAACAGGGATGCTGTTGTTGGACTTGGAGGCAGACAACAATGCTTGGGATCTGGTGACTCTTCTTGTGGATGATGGGGTCTCCATTGGAACCGATTCAAGATCAGAAATTAATACAGGAAGAAAAAAAAGTTGATTGCTTCAGAGAGTGAGAGTGAGAGCAAGAATCAATAGCAGAGATTAAAGAGAATATATGCGAGTGATTAGGGCGAAAGTGACTGTGGTTTTATAAAGCAGACCAGATAGAATGAATATGACCGTTGGCGCGTGCGCGTTGCTTACCTTTCCATACTAGAAAAACACAACTAGCCGTTAGTGTGTCGTCTTATCTCTCTTGAATTCTGGGTCTTTTGTTTTGGGCTTCTTTGGCCCATTATTGCTTTCAAAATCGGCCAGAGCCGAAGAGAAGGAAAACATCGACTGACCCTAAAAAAGACCAATCTTCTACCAAAAATAAAAGACAAATCTGCTAAATGCCAATGGTATACAAAAGATGAAAATCTTGGCCCCTTATCATAACCAAAAAATAAAAATACAAAAGATAAAAATCTAATCTGGCGAGTACTTTTTTTTTTTTTTTGAACTGCCAAATACTTCTTTTATCACTAAGTTATGTTTGCTTTGTAGTCACTAAAAATTCTGAAGTTAAATTTTTTAACAATAAGATGAAAAGTAAACATAAAAGTTACACATGATATCAAGTAGGTTATTTGAAAACTAAAATGCAACAATATATCATTTCCCTATCCTCAACACTATTACAAACTATATATTGTTATCAATTCTAACCCTCATCTTAATAGAAATATAAACAATTAAACTAAACATAAGGATTGACAGTTGTTCACACCCTGAATTGTGGTCCAATTCGACGGCCCAATT
The DNA here is from genome assembly GCA_013621005.1 of Aeschynomene evenia. Taxonomy (NCBI): domain Eukaryota; kingdom Viridiplantae; phylum Streptophyta; class Magnoliopsida; order Fabales; family Fabaceae; genus Aeschynomene; species Aeschynomene evenia. Next base: position 2,924,771 of record CM024267.1, on the reverse strand, counting down.
CGGAGTTCCAGTAAGTGGCCCAAAAAGATGGCTCATAGTGTAAAAAGGATATGAACTTAAATAAGGTCCAAGGTCGGACCTCGGACCTCATGATGAGCGAGTCCAGATCGAAACCCATTAAACCCACAAGGCCCAGTGATGCAACTAGCGGCCCAAAGGAATTGGATCCGGAGCATGACCCGGGTACCGGCCCACGATCCGTCTCGAGGTCGGATAATATCAACCCCGATTAGGGCGGAGCTTAGAAGCGAGTGGATAGCGAGGCCGAGAAATCCGGAGTCACGATCGACACTACGCGGGACGCTCCCATACGCTGCGGAAAGCGGGGAGACCGTTGCCCCGAGTCGCTCGGCGTTGGCAGTATGGAAACGACTCAAAATCCCCCTCTATAAATAGGGTGTTCCCATAAAGTATTAGGTACGCTTTTAGTTGAGTTCCCATACATTGACTGATATTGACTTAAGCTTCGGAGTCCTTTCAGGGAAAACACCACAGCGCCTTGGAGAGTAGCTGTGCGAGGAGTCAGATTCCGGCGACAGTTCATACCTCGGTCAAAGGTACGGAACAACAGTGTATTACTTTTTTACATATTTATTTAATCATTTATTTACTGTCACATCAATCATGAGTATGTTTTCTCTCTTCTGAAAAGTAATACAAAATCAATTATGATGATGAGGGTATATCAAACTAATCAACAAGATTGCATAGCGTAACTTTTGCACTTGCGTACAAAATTAATCCTAAAATTAGAAGGATGAGATATTTTGTCAACAAAAGTATGACCTATTTTCAAACCCATTTATGGCTCCTCAAATTTCGACTTCTACACTCACCACACAATAATTAAAGAAAAAAAGGAGATGATATATAAAACTTTAGTCCTCCCAAATTACTTAGATTACAGAACAAAACATGGCAGAAATCAAAACGCTAACTTCTCTGGCTGAGGAAGGGACATTCGAGTCCGGTTTCATCCGAGACGAGGACGAGCGTCCAAAAGTTGCTTACAATGAATTCAGCAACGACATTCCAATCATTTCACTCGCCGGAATCGAAGATGTGAACCGTAGACAACATATTTGCGAAAAGGTTGTGGAGGCATGCGAAGAATGGGGCATCTTCCAAGTGGTTGACCATGGCGTCGACACAAAACTCATATCAGACATGACCACGCTCGCCAGAGACTTCTTCGCTTTGCCGCCGGAGGACAAGCTTCGCTTCCATATGACCGGCGGCAAGCCTGGCGGTTTCTTGGTCTCCAGCCACCTCCAAGTAATAATAATAATAATACTCCAGAATAACTAATTTTTAATATCATTGCTATATGGACAAATAAAAAATAATGTATATGATATGACATGCGCACCACCACAGTGCATATATTACATAGTATGTATAACATATATCACATGTTATAAAGAAAGATGATATTATCACATGGGATTGCACAACATGTCATATATGTTGCGCATAATGTGTAATATACGTTGTGCATATTACATATTATATGTTATGTACTATTTATTTACTAATTTTTCATTGTGCACCAAGAATTTGTGAATTTTTAATAACTTATAGCCAATATTTTCTAGTCATTACTCAATAAATTCGCGATACCAATGCTCATTAACTATCATATCATATGTTTATAAAAAAAGTCTCATGTTTATTTTGTAAAATATATCAATTCAATTATCAAATCATAATCAATGATTATATAATGGATGCCTATATTTATGGATACCAAAGAAAAAACCATTTATCCTTCGGGTCCTTGAAATTTAAGAATTTGTAATGAAGAAATAATGTTGGTTGTAACTTGTAAGTGGTTAGATTTTGTTTTTTTTTTTGTTTTTTAAATTAATAATTGTATGGATGCACTGAACTGCACTGCAGGGAGAACCGGTGAAGGATTGGAGGGAGATAGTGATATATTTTTCATATCCGATAGAGAAGAGAGACTACACAAGGTGGCCTGATAAGCCGGAAGGGTGGACTAAGGTTACCGAGGAGTACAGTGAGAGGGTGATGGCCTTGGCGTGCGTTCTGTTGGAGGTGCTCTCTGAGGGGATGGGCTTGGATGATAAGGAGGCGCTCAAGAAAGCCTGCTTGAATATGGATCAGAAGATTGTCGTCAATTTCTACCCAAAATGCCCCCAACCCGACTTGACACTGGGCCTCAAGCGCCATACCGACCCTGGCACCATCACTCTGCTGCTTCAGGACCAGGTGGGTGGCCTTCAAGCCACCAGGGATGGTGGAAATACTTGGATTACTATTAAGCCTCTTCAGGGTGCCTTCGTCGTCAATCTCGGAGATCACTGTCATGTGAGTAGTATAAATATATCCAGTGTAATTTCACTATAGTAATAATAAGGGAATTAGGTGAGATACAAATTCGTCAAAAAAAGTCAATGCATAACATATATTTATATTATGGGAAATATTGGGACACAACAAAAAAATCAGACAAAATAGCCAACAAGTTGTGCACAATATATATCACATATTGCAACATCATCTTTTTTTTGTAACATGTTATATATGTTGTGCACGTCATGTGCTATATGGTGTGCACAACATGTAATATTCGTTGTGCAATTTATGTTATATACGTTGTGCACAATTTGTTGGCTGTTTTTTTGTTGTGCCTCTATCATTGCTCTTATATTATATATATTGTGCACAACTTGTTGGCTATTTTAACTTATTTTTTTGTTTTACTCTAATAATAATAACTAACATGGAAGGATGCAGTTTCTGAGTAATGGGAGGTTCAAGAATGCAGATCACCAGGCAGTGGTGAACTCAAATAGTAGTAGGCTGTCAATAGCGACATTCCAGAACCCAGCGCAGGATGCAACAGTGTACCCACTCAAGCTTGGAGATGGAGAGAGGCCTCTTCTTGATGAACCGATCTCATACGCCCAGATGTATAAGAGGAAGATGGCCAACGACATTCACATTGCCACCCTCAAGGCCAACGACAAGCTAAGCTAGCTAGCTACCTACCCACATATTAATTAATTAATTAATTAGTTTCTGTTTTATTTATTTATTTGCTGGAAGCTAGCTAGCTAGTTATTAATTATATATAAATGGATGTATATTGTATAATTTTGATTTTTGAAGGTCAGTGGAGGACGTAGTGGATGTGATCATGTGTATGTTAATCATCACCACCACATATCTTATCACCATGCCACGCATGCATGTGTATGTATATAAATATATATATATATTTCTCATGTTGTCCAGCATTTTTATCATCTTCATGATTTGATCTATCTAAATATAAATATAAGAGTTTTGGAAGTGTTAACTAAAGGAGTTATCCCTAAATCATTTTTATTTCGTGCTAGTATGAAAGTAATTAAATTTTTTTTGTTTTTATTTCTCAGGGTTTGTTCCACACATGAGAAATCCAAATCCAACATCCCCAATAAGAAGGTGTATATTCACTACTTTAATTGATGTGTACACATTATTTTTCATTTTATGAATTCAAATTCCATTAAAAGTTAAAACCCTTATTTTCTACATGTTCATTTTTCTTTCTTGGTTCTTTTTTTTTTTGTTATATTCGTGGGTCGTTAATCCCCCCTCCCCAACCCCCTCCTTTTTTTTCGGCCGGGTTCCTTTCTGTATAGATCTTATAACAGCAATCGGTGCCAATCGACATTGATTTTGGTGCCTTATTTCTACACGTGATTTATGTGACTATATACCACAATTATTACAAAACTATCCATATGTTACTGAGAAATATCCTTAATTGCAATAATTTTGGAGAAAGCAAAACCCAAAAAGTAGCTTTTAGATAGTATTGAGAATTTGAGAAGAGTTCCTTGTTCATACCTCAAATTTTTTAAGCCTTGGGAACTTTTTGGTTGATGTGAAAGCTGATCCTTTGTAATTGCTCCCTCTTCATATATATAATATATTATGTTAATCAAGTATAAAAATAGGATTTAAGTGAAATTTATGTTTTATAACTATTGTATGTGATAGATTAATGAAGCATGAGGAGACTATTATCATTATCAATTTCAATGGTAATAAAGTGATGTTTCACTTAAATATTTAATTTTTTGGATTAAAGTATTATTTTCGCAATATATTATACGTTTAAGGAATTTATGTACATATTATATAATTTTTTATATAATAACTAAAGATTCATTTCACACCGCATTCTAGTAATTTTCTAATACCTGAAATAGAGTTGCTCTAAAATTAGAAGTCAATTTTTTTTCGGCACACAATATCAACTGATCATGACAATTAAATCTTGATAAATTATAAAATGTATGAGAAAGAATATAAACATAAAATTTTAAAATATATGTATTTAATAAAAATTTTAAACTGATAAATAATAGTGAATAATTTTTTCTTAGAAAGGCAGATTTTATTAGTTACTAATAGAGAGTGATTAAACTAATGAGTAAATTGAAAGTGATTAAACAAAGAGTACAGCACCGACTAAACAGCGAAAGCCTTCGCAAAAAACGTGTTTCGTTTCAAACTAAATATAGAGAGAGTCATTGTTTTGTTGATACTAATTAATGTAATTGAAGTGTGCTTTCACACTAACACATGATGTATGGTCACATGCCCCGTACCAACCATTCAATACAAATCTCACTTTTTTCAAATATCATAAACAAAAATCTTCACTAAAATATTGCATAAGTAAATCATTTAAGAATTTTTATTTTTTTTAACAAAAAAAAAAAAAAAAGGTCTTGTTTTTTGTCTTCAACAACTTGAGAAGTTTAGCTAATAGAGATCGTGCTATTATTATCATTGTCATTGCTGTAATTGTTGTACGTAACGCATTGTTATATTGTTTTCTGGTTCGTATTAGGAAAAAAAACGAAAGAAAAATATAACATGAATAAAAAAGTGTTTGATAGTGGTTTTAAGAATTGTTTAAACTTGCATTAATGTAACGTGATCTTTGATTCTTAATTATTAATATAAATTATTTTATTTGTTTCATTTAAATATTAAATTAATTCAGTGATTCTGAATCTATTGTTTACTGAACCATAACCAAACAGAAATGCAATCCAACATTTTGGCCTAATCACAAGGTTGGGCCAATTTATTTGTGTCAAACGAATTTTATAATATTTGATTTTTAATTTTTTATAAAAATTGTAAATATAAATATGCGATTATTATAAATATTTTGAAATAGAGATTAAATTCACATTTGGAATTATTATAAAAATAAAAAAGGAAGAAATGTACAAAATGTAGTTACTCTCTAGTGATGACTTAGAGCACCTACACGATATTGACTTCATACCTCATTTGATTTTTTATATATATAATATAATTAATAATGTTAAGTGAACAATGAAAAACCAGTTAATATAGTCAGTGGACCTATTTTGGTTTTGGTTTTGAGCCAAATAATCATTGAGATTGTAATGGGCTGGGTAATTATGACCCAAAATCTCATTTATTGACTGGTTGGGCTGGTTTTATATTGTTCGTTTAGTATTACTCTAATATAATATGTAGAATATCTTGACAGGAGAAGACTCAGTCAACATTAGTGCATTTGGTATTTTAATTAAAAATAAAAACTGTCGAATCATAAATTGGACGATCACTGTATTGAATGATTGAAAAACTGTCAAATTAAGTGTGCCAATGATGATGCTAATTACACAGTAAGAAGTTTTAGAGTCACTTCAGTGAAACTGTCAAGTTCAAGAGAGATCATCTATTTACTTGCGTAAATATATTTATATACTAGTGAAGTACCAAATTAACCCTCGAAAGATTTTGTCGCTGACAAAATCACCCCCGAATATTTTAACGATAAAATAGCCCCCAATGATATTTAACGTTTGACAAAAGACACATGCCGTGAACTTTCTTCAAACGGACGTTAACTACAGTGATGATGTGGAATACACAGTGTCATATTGGATATTTCTATACAATCAAAATCCCTAATTAGTGTCTCTTTCCCCAAATTTATGAATTGAAACCCTAAATCATCTTCTACTCTCTCCCTCATTCTCCCTAAAAAATACACTAAATAGGGTTTCAATTCATAAATTTGAGGAAAGAGACACTAATTATGGATTTTGATTGTATAGAAATATCCACAGTGACATTGTGTGTTCCATCTCATCACTGTAGTTAACGTCCGTTGAAGAAAGTTCACGGTGGGTGTCTTTTGTCAAACGTTAAACATCATTGGGGACTATTTTGTCATTAAAATATTTTGGGGTGATTTTGTCAGCGACAAAATCTTTCGGGATTAATTTATATTTGCATAATAAATATAGATTCCCAATAGTAATGCTGAACTAGATCAATAAAAACAAATACTGTTGAACTATAAATGCTAAATATAGAATAGTATAACGGTTATCTGCAAATTTCCCGATATTATATTTAACATAACTCTATACGTGTCTGTTTGTTGTTAGTTAAAAAATAAGGTAAAAGTGTATTCAAAATCTGTTGTCATAAACAATTTCCGGTGATTTATTACTTCGATAAAATTATACTAGTAGTTAATAATAAAATATTTTATATATGTTAAATTTGATATTAAATTAATTATTCAATTCATTTTTTATATAATTAAATATTTATGATTATTTAATATTATATTTAAATTTTTATATTTAGATAATTACAATTTTTATATGACACAATTAAACATCTATACTTATTCAAATAAAACTTTTTTATTAATATTTAACTTAGCATCACTTTTAATGTATACGTAATATTGTTCAAAATAGTACAATATTAATTCATTTATGATATAGAAATAGAAAATAGATGTATAAAACATTTATACTTGTAGTATTTTATCTGTTTTATTTTATTTATTCATTTTTATTTTTTGAATTATTTCTTTTAATCTTTTTATTCAAAAATTTTAGGTGATATTTATTATTTTTTCTTGTTTTATTCTTAATTAACTCTATTTTTACCTAATATAAAATATATTTTATCATTAATAAAAAATTAAATTAAATTTTTATCCACTGACAATGTATAACTTTTTTACACAGTCATCCAATCATATAGTATCACGTAAGTCATGATTGTGTTTTCTCTCTCCTATTACCTGAAAAGTCATACAAATGAAATATTTTAATTAGATAACAGTATAAATTACTTTTTACACTGTCAGTGTATCAAAATTAAACTCTAAAAATAATACTAAAATATATTAATATTTTGTTAATTTTGTGATTGTATTATAATTATTATCTAACAATTTATAAAATTTCAAAATGGATAAATATAATTAAAAAAAGATTAATTTCTATGCACCAATAATATAAAATTATTTTGCACGCTAATAAAATTTAAAAATGATATTAAACCACGAGTGATAATTATTATAGTGTGGCAATTTTTAATGATAAGTTTTTATTTTATTAAATTTTTATTAGTTATTCGTGTAAAATAACTTTACATAAAATTAAAATGGAGAGTAGTTATATATACCCTCATGTGCTACCCGATTCAAGAAATAGAATCCTGAAGAACTCCAAAGAGAATGACTCCTAGACCACACACCGAAATGAAATCCAATTTTTATAAAAAAAAAAAAAAGAAAACAAAAATGAAGTTGATAATAATATTTGCAAGAAAACGAACATAACAAGGTACAACAAACTTGAAGAATGAAAAAGTTGAATAAAAAAAGAAAGAAAGAAAGAAAATGTCCAATGGGAGGTTGTTTTCGCCAGGAAGCTTTACCTTTTTTTTTTTTTTTTTTCAAAACCAAAAACCCCTTTCCTGTTACTTTCTCTCTCTCTCTTCTTCTTCTTTTTTTTTTTATTGATTAAAAAAGTCTCTTTTGACCATCACCACCACCTCCACCCTCTCCATCATCTTCCCTTCATCTTCCTCCCTGCTACAATCCCTTCATTCCTTCATCTCTCTCTCTCTCTCTCTATCGATGAATATTAGCTTTGCATCCAAAATCTCATATTCCCCTTGATCCATCAACACCCTTCACCATTCCCCATCATGGGTATCTGTTTCTCATCCACCAAAGTCAGTGGCTCCAACAGCAACAACAACAACAACAACAATAACAATTCAGCCGCCACCGCCAACCGCAACCGCAATTGGAATTCCAAGGCGGAACCAGCGATCGCCGTGCCGGCGACGACTTCGACCACGACGGCGGTGACCGTTCAAAAGTTTCAGCAGCAGTCGCCGCCGAAGGATAAGAAGAGTCAGAAGGCGAAGCGGCACGTGGGGCACGTGCCGTGCGGGAAGCGAACGGATTTCGGTTACGCGAAGGACTTCGACAGGAGATTCTCCCTCGGGAAGCTGCTGGGTCACGGACAATTCGGTTATACGTATGTCGGAATTGATAAGGGCAATGGGGATCGTGTTGCCGTTAAGAGGCTCGAGAAAGCCAAGGTTTTTAATCTTTTCCATGCTCTCTCTCTCTCTCTCTCTCTCTTTTCAATTTCCCAGCTGGGTTCACCGTTTCTGGGTGTGGTTGTTGCTTCCACGTGATTCGATCCATTGATGCTAGTTCGAGGTTTTATTTTTTGGGTGTTCAATATATGTTTGGATTATCTGAAATGATATAAATTTCTGTGTTTTTGTATTTGATTTTTATCCGATTGTGGTTTTTGTTTTGGTCAATGGGTCAGAAGGAATTCTGGGGGTTCGATTTAAAGGGGCATGGTTCGTTCTGGTGCTGGAGATTTCTATATTTAATTGGACTATTGGATGATGACAAGTTGATAATTTTATTTATTTTTTTCCTTAGGTGCGTTTTGCAATGCCTAGTGATTTCATTTTCCAATTCATCTGTGATTTTGAAACATGGGAAGCTGGTTTTTAGTTGCGGAACTATTACCTATTATGCTACCCGTTTGGTTGTTTTTTCTCCTATTAGTCCTATTCGTTGTGTGGATAAGCATATTGGGGTGGTCTTGACAAAGCTGATGTATGGTAGTAAGAGAACTGCAGTGGATTCTAATAGAATCATGCCATAATAATATGGAATCCTGCTAGTGTTACAGATGCCTGCATAGGTTTCAAAATGAATGTGAACTGTGGATTTGAAGTTCATAAGTTGTAGTTGCTCTGCTTTTTGTTGATGAGATGTTTCACGGTTTCCCTAACCAGTACTTGAATTTGGTGACAGATGGTTTTACCCATAGCCGTTGAGGATGTTAAGCGAGAGGTCAAGATATTGAAAGAACTTACAGGCCATGAAAATGTGGTCCAATTCTATAATGCTTTTGAGGATGATTCTTATGTGTACATAGTTATGGAGTAAGTCACTCTTGTTTTAGTCTCTTCTTCATGCTGTCTCACCATGCAATATACTTACTTTCTATTGTTTACTAATATGTTATTGTTGTGACTAAAGTGGACGCCTTGATGATTTACCTTGTTAGGTTATGTGAGGGTGGCGAACTGCTAGACCGTATATTGGCCAAGTGAGTATTGTTTGGTCTTGGATGTGATTTTTTTTGTTGGATAGTTGTTCTTCAGAGTATCTGTATGTGCTCATATTTCAGAACCAGGATCACTTAAGATTCCAAGATTTTATTGTTTGCTAGATATAAGTGTTTAGAGATTTCTTTTTTTGGTACCAGAACTTACCTTTACTTCATCTGCTTTAATTAATCAGGAAGGACAGTCGTTACACTGAAAAAGATGCAGCAGTGGTTGTAAGACAGATGCTTAAGGTAGCAGCTGAGTGTCATTTACATGGTTTAGTACATCGGGACATGAAGCCAGAGGTATGGTCAATTCCATTGGCATATTTAAGCAATATGGAGTCACCCTATGAAACTATATTCACTTTCCCCCACTTTGCATGCAGAACTTTCTTTTTAAATCAGCCAGAGAAGATTCACCTTTAAAAGCTACAGATTTTGGGTTATCCGATTTCATAAAACCTGGTGAGGGAAATTATTCATGTTAATAATTAATTTCCTTCCTTGTTGTTCTCCATTTTTTGGCCTTTTTTCTTAGAGTTTTAGTTCTCTCTGTTTGAAAACAAAATTTCAGGAAAGAGGTTTCAAGATATTGTTGGTAGTGCTTACTATGTCGCACCTGAAGTGCTAAAACGGAAGTCAGGCCCTGAATCAGATGTATGGAGTATTGGTGTGATTACATACATATTACTTTGTGGGAGACGTCCCTTTTGGGATAAGACAGAGGATGGTATCTTCAAGGAGGTGCAGTTGCTTTGCTATCTATTCTCGTGTGTTTTAGATTGTGAATAAATGTTTGACCGTCACTTTCATAAGCTACTTACTGTGATAAATGGAAGTTTATAGTTTTAGTATTTGCTTTCTTTCATCTTTAGAACATGATCATATCATGCAGGTTTTACGGAACAAGCCTGATTTCCGTCGCAAACCATGGCCATCAATAAGCAACGCTGCTAAAGATTTTGTGAAGAAATTACTAGTAAAGGATCCTCGTGCAAGATTAACTGCTGCTCAGGCTCTATGTATGTATACAATTGTTTTCCTATTAGAAGGCTGTTTATCATGTTATATGATTTCCTCTTGAAAAATAAGTTTACATTTTGGATGCTGCCTCAAATCTAGGGTTTCTTCTAACGCTTTAAAGTTTAAACTACAAATTTATAGCATTTGAAAAGCTATTCATTTTAAACACTGAATTTAAGCTCTAAAACTTTTTTCTTCCTATAGACTATTTTAAATTTTAACTATACCAAATATGAAGCTATGCATATGGCAAAATTGGCCTCATTTTGTACTTGCTATAATTTTGCATCAATATCCTTCTCTCTTGATTACAGAAAGATATTTGTTTGTTGAATTGAAAATGGGACGGAGGAGGAAAAAACTTGGAAAAGAATTGAATGCCATTAACAAAATGGTAACATAATATATTGTGTCTTTGATTGAACATAGACTAAAAATACCACAGGTAAATTATCTCTAAAAGAAGAAAACAATATTTAACCACTGCTGTGAGTCCTAATAGTCAAAAAGTAGATTTACAGACAAGCTGGTTATGTTGGAGATAAAGTGTATTTTAGGAGTCATTTTTAGAAGAGTTAGTGGCCAAAACATCCTTGCATTTTGAATGGCTAGTTTTTGCAGTTTTTCACTTATTTTTTTTCTTTTCTTGCAGAGTTTTCTCAGTTTAGCAATGAACTGAGAGACTCAAACTCGAACACACTGGTAGTCGAACTGTGAAAATGTTTTCCTTTACTTTATAAAACACTTTTATAAGCAAAGCTGTATGCTAATGTAGAATTGTTTGAATTAATTCTGATCGTTGCAGCACATCCATGGGTTAGAGAAGGAGGAGAGGCACTGGAGATTCCTATTGATATTTCTGTCCTAAATAATATGCGACAGTTTGTGAAGTATAGTCGATTGAAACAATTCGCACTGAGGGTGAGAAAAAAATTAATTCACAACACTACGCATGCTAGAAGGCACAAAACTTGTTTGGCATCCAATATTTTTACTTGATTATCTTGCAGGCATTGGCTAGCACACTTAATGAAGAAGAGTTGTCTGATCTAAAAGATCAGTTTGATGCAATAGACGTAGACAAAAATGGTTCCATTAGTCTAGAAGAGATGAGACAGGTACCACATTATTCAATTGGCCTTCTGAGTATATTAAACCTACACTCATCACTTAGATATATTAGTGACTAATTAACCCCTTGAATATAATGTTTCCCTACTGTGATCTAAAGGGCAAATTTTGTGCAGGCTCTTGCTAAAGATCTCCCTTGGAAGTTGAAAGAATCACGTGTATTAGAGATCTTGCAAGCGGTGAGTATTTGTGATCCTTTGCAGGCATGGAGTTTTGTTGGTATTTAATGATATTGTTTGCTTTTCTTATCACCTAATGGCAATAGAAGTTGCTCTCTCTAATCAATCTCATTCATTAAACCTGCTCTGATGTCTGCACATCCTTTGCTGGTAAAATTACTATAAATCATTGTTTTGAATGCTTGCAGATTGATAGCAACACAGATGGGTTAGTTGATTTCACGGAATTTGTGGCAGCTACGTTACATGTGCATCAATTGGAGGAACATGACTCTGACAAATGGCAGCAACGGTCGCAAGCTGCTTTTGAGAAATTTGACTTGGACAAGGATGGCTATATTACTCCGGATGAACTTAGAATGGTTGGTCCCATGTCTTTACTCTAGCTCCTCAAACATGATAAATTCTCTCCTTTGAGCTCACCTGTAATTTACTTAATTCATATTTGCATACAACAAAGATTTCTTCTTTGTTTTCTGCGGGGAGGGAAAGGGTGCTCTCCTTTTTGCGCTCTTGTATTTTCAAAATACTGTTTTCTGCAAACTAATTTTACCCCTTTTTTTTTAATTTCTTGCTTTAGCATACTGGCTTGAGAGGCTCAATCGATCCATTGCTTGAGGAAGCTGATATTGACAAGGATGGGAAAATCAGCCTACCCGAATTCCGTAGACTTTTGAGAACTGCAAGCATTAGCTCTCGACATACGACAAGCCCGACATACCGTCAGCGGAAGCTGTAAATCGGAAGTATTTTCAGAGGCTGAGGTTATTCTTGGTGTTGAGAGTGGTGGAGTTGTTGTTCTAAGACTATCTCATGTGCAGAATGCGTGTTCTGCAGATTTTGCTCTCTCACCATTCTATGAAACTCTAAAAGATGGCATCCCTGCTCCGGATTCTGTGTGATGCAAAAGTCTAGAGGGCTACCTTATGTCAAGAGGTGTTTTAAGAGTTTGTGTAAACCCTGCTTGGATTGACTTCGGTATGACTTTTTTATCAGTGTATTATATCATTTGAGTCTCAGGGTTTTCCTTTCTTTCTTCTAAATGTACCATAATGTTATGTGTAGTTATAAATAAAAACCTTCTAGAAAAAAAAAATTCTATACAATTAATGGTTCAAATGAAATTATATTTACACTCGAGTTTAATCTATATGCTCAAACAACTTTACATCGTTATTCAATCATTGATTTGATTTTATTACATTCAAAATGGTTAAACAGTTGTTTTTTACTTTGTGGTCAGCATTTGTTGTTTCCTATTTCCCCACCTATCTACTCATCTGATATCTAAAATATGAAGATTACTACAGTTAGTCTTATTATTGTTTTGAATTTATGGCCGTCAATATCATTTTTTATTTAAAGGTTAAATTCTTCCAATGAAACATTTGAATTGACGTATTCACCCAATTATGGTGTCGTGACTCGTGATGGCATGGTTGAGCGGGTTTAAAGGTGAAAATAGTTTGTTTTGTTTTCAACAAAGAAAATGATGCAATGTTGTCACAAAAGAATTGCAATTGGTAGACTTTTCATTTCAACATTACTATCACTACGTGAGTTTCGTTCTTAGTCTTCCTTTTATTTATTTTTTTGGTTTGATATTTGATCAGATGTAACACAATGTTTGACCTTATATTGAAACAAACCTTCTCGACAACTTTTGTTTGCAATAAATTTTGTTACTCCCTCCATTCCAAAATATTAGTCTTTTAAGGTTTTTATACGTAGATTAAGAAATTCAATAAATATTTTTAATTTTATAAAAGGGTATATTAAAATGACTAAACTACCTAAAACATTAATGAGAAAGAAAGATGACTAATGGTCCCTTAGAGTAATATTCAAGAAAGAAAGAGAAATAATACTAGGGGTATAATAGGTATGAAAAAATTAAATTGGCATTGGAAGTTGAAAATGACTATCATTGTGGAATTTTTTTTTTCTCCCTAAAATGACTAATATTTTGGAACGGAGGGAGTAAAAAATGTTTAAATGCTGATCTAATCAAGGCATTTACCATTTTACCTTATTATTGTTGGCGTCACTTATATGGTATTGAAATAACTCTTGCACTTATGGTTATGGAACCCTAAACCCTGAGGTTGATTAAAAGCAGGCTGAGTAAAGAGAATTGATTAAAAGCTTGTACATAAAAAACAAATTTGAATATAATAAGAAAAAGGACAGAGACAGGGGAAGGGTGAAACGATAATGCGAGGCCAAGGTGCCAAAAGATGATAGAAAATGGCAGAGAAGTCACACGGCTGGTATAAAACAATAACAATTCATACTGAAGATTAGCATTAATTATCTTGAGAATATAAAAGAATGAACATGCTAATCTATATTTACATGGGTTGAGATTGTTGTTAAGCAGTAAAAAGGCTTAAAGGGTAAAGCCATTCTGCCTAGCAGAACCCTATTATAAGGGGAATACGATGCCTTCTTAGTCTAAAGCCTATGCAATGCAATGCATACATTGATACATAAGGAATAAGCAGAATAATCATCTTTTGGCTGCTCATGAAGAGAGAAAATAAAGTTAGCAAGATCCCAAGTTCCACTTTGTGTTGTCATGGGAAGAACTGTTTCCATCCATCTATCATTTTGCTTCAGAAATGATAGAACCTATTGCCAAGTAAAACTACCATCAATTGGTTACAGCTAAACTGAACATATATATGATCATTATAAGGTGATCGAAATGTTACAAGAGTTCTGAAGCATCATCATCAGTTATCAGCCTTTGGGACGTTGCCCACGCTGTTGGAGCTATCTTGAAGTCCTTGAGATGGAGAATACCCGCTTGATGTGCTTCCATCTGGAATGATCCTATCCTTCCTCGCTGAATGCTTGCCCTTCCTTCCTGCAGAGGTGGAATCCTGCAAATATTGAAATCGAGGCTCAATAGTTAGAGCATTGAAACAAGTTTTGATTTATAAATCTTTCTACAAAACCCTACCTCCTGAGTTGATGATCCAGGCATCTTAAGTTCAAGCTCTGTAGCCACCTCATGAGACTCGCTGCATCTGTCATCATCACTGATCCTTCTATGACTAGGAGGAGACTTGCTCTGGGATTCTTTTTGGCTAGGCACATGGGACGAGGAAGCATACTGGGCCGATGGCAGCTCAACCGAAGGATTAGCTGGAGCAGAGAATTGGACATAATTTGAACAAGGAGTATGAATGTGAGCAGGATTTTGACTTCCAAAGAAAGGAAAAGGTTGAAGGGTCGGGTGAATGGACATGGGAGCAGGAGAAATAGGTATAGGAACCGGATATGAAAAAGGTGGAGCCATGACGACAGAGTGGTCAATTGCAGTCCATGGGAGCATGATTCTGACTCTCTGTTGATACTGTGCATTAAGGTTATCTATATCAGATTTCAAAGACACCTTCTCTTCTCTGAGTTCATTCTTCTCTTGCATTAGCTGTCAAAAGTATAAACCAACAGAAAAGAGAATGATAAACAAGCGGCAACCAGGCATTGCAGACAGACTCAAGGACAAAAGATTTAAGGAAACAAGAACACCATACTTCGCGCGACTCGTCAGAGAGCGCTCTATGCTCTGTTTTCAGCCTATTGACTTCAGCAGTCAAATCCTTAAGCATTTGGATAGTATCAGTAAGGATAGTTGCCTTGTCATTCCTAGGCCTATCAGGGTCTGCAGTTCCAGTTCAACAAAAACAAAACAACAACAAATTCTCAACCACTCTCTATAGCTACAACAATTAAACTGTGATATATAAGTAGCTATACATTGAAATCAGAACTAGATTAAAATTTTTAAAAAAAAAATCAGCATAATATATTTTATATACGCTTTTATATATGAAATGGAAATGGGGTAAAATGGAATTGGGATAACAGATGATGAAATCGATTGACCTAATGTGTTGGCCAAGTCATGGAAGTGCTCGTTTAATCGATCCCGCCGCAGTTTCTCGCGATCAGCCTTCTGAACTTTTCTTGCAGCAGCTGGATCCTGCGCTTCCACTTCACCCCTCACCCTACTAAGCACAAACACACACTTCAATTTCCACAAAAACAACTCCATATATAAAACCAACTCTATTCCATCATATTCCAAAATTCAATTGAAGACATGGAGAGAGAAAGAGAGAGAAGCAAGCTACCTGGGGTCGTGAAAGCGACTAGAGTTAGAGGTGACAGTAGCGTTGAGCTGAGAGTGAGATGGTGCTGAATCCGTCGCAGTGGATGAGGTTTTCGACAAATCTTTAGGCTTCTTCCACTGATCCATTTTTGTTTTTGGGCACCGAAGCTCTAAAAAAAAAATCAGAAGTTGAGAAGAGAGAGAGAATCAGAGAAGAGAGAACGCGCATCAAACTTGTGCCATCCACGAGCCAGGTTCGTGCGAAACCTATTCATATATCACAATCTTTTTCTATTTCTCTTCTCTTTATTATTTTATACTATTTTACTAAACCGATTATTTCATTTTCACCCGATTCTATTTCGCTGCTTTTGAAACCCACACCTCAACTACCCCTGTCATCCCTTTCAGGTAAAAAAGCAATATCATATTCCGTTTCCTTAATTAAAAAAAGTTTGTATTTTTATTCTTATCATATTAAAACCAAAATAGGTATAATATATTAGTATACGTGCATTCAATTGTTATTTTACGTATATTAACAAAATTAAGGATTTACTTTAAATTTTAGAAGATAGAAATTTATTACAAATTATTCACGATGACAAAAAAAAGTGGAAGTTGTGATGTGAACCTCAAGTTCATTTGGTTCAGTGTACACTAATACGTAATTTAAAAGCAAACTGCCAAACACGGAATGAGTCACGGTTTGCTTCCAAAAAGGGATAGAGAATTCAGTAAACTAAATTGCTTTGTAAATACTTATATTTTGCTCTACTAGTTTTGCAAAAATGTATATAAAATTAAAATGGCGGTATGATGTGTATGAGCCAAGTTTTTTTTTTTTTTTGGTTGCCCACGGTGTCCAGAGCTTCGCCCCGACTAATCGGTCGCCCCGGGTCGCGTACCTGGGAATGGCAGGTGAGACTCCCAACTAGAATTTTTTCATCTACAAGACTCGAACCCGAGACATTGCTTAAGGGACAACAAGTCGCTTACGACTTGTGCCAACCCTTGTTGGTGTGTAGGAGCCAAGTTATGTGACACAAATTGCTCATTCTTGAAGAATTGGATCCATTTTTTTTTTTTGGTATTGTTTGGATCCATTTTAAATAAGAAAGCATCTCATATGTTTCCTTTTGGGTCAATGATCTCAATAACGAATATATATACTTTTGGTTCTGATAAAAGAAAGTGTTAATAGGTTTCGGCCCACTCATGAGGTGAGGAAGAGGAAGTGTCCATTGGTTAATTTCAACATTGATGAGATGTTAGAATAATCAGTGTCATATCAATTTGGGCCCATCATAGTAACCCAAGATTCGAAAGTCCTTATGGAGCAAGCAGGCTTGGATACTATTTTGCTCCTTAGGCCCGGAAACTACTGAACAATCAAAAACAACAAATGAAGGTATTGATGCAACCCATGAATCTGTCTATTATAATTATAAAATTATTTTTGTTAGGATATCCATCTATTATTTATTATTTCTATTACTTATATAAAGAGAATTTATTAAAAATTAATTAATTTTGAACTCTAAAAATAAAATAAAAAAATCAATTAAATAAAATATAAAAATAAGCACCTTTTAAATATAAATTACTTTAATTTTTTTTTCTCTATCTCTAAGTCTTCTATGCCATTTTTTTACTATTATTTTATTTTTCATCCATATTTATAAAAAAAATAAAAAGATAAAAACCCCATTATGGGGGAAAAAACCATTATATGCACGATATACCTATTTATGCAATAAAAATTACACTAATAGATTTTTCTATTATTCATAAATTTCAACAGTCAAGATTGAATTTTTAAACTAAAATTGTAAACTTTAATCGTCAAAATTATGAATTATTTGTTAACTATTTGAGATGAAAACAATCCTGACCAGTCATATAATCCATCATCTATAATAATAATAATAATAATAATAATCTTACACTAACATTTTCATTTGTCACACGACATTCTTGTAGTATACATGGGCTTGACCGAGGAACAATATGTGTAGAAGAAGAACAATTCAGTTCAAAGACGCAAAAAATATTGTACCACTTAAATTGCTGCGATGCTAATAACCACAAATATCTAGAAGATAAGAACCATTCTAGTTCTGGTACATATGCTGATGTTGAAAGATAACAAAATTGTCACCAAAACTTCTAGACGCAATGGACCAATCCACAAAAAAAGGTATGATAAAAACTGGATAAACACATAGCGCGATGGAAACAGTAAAAATGCTACTATACTTTATTTGCTGATGTCGATTTGGGATGGCAAGATAATAATAACCACTTATTCTACTATTCATGTCACAATCGTAATATGTTATATCAAAATTTTCAACCATGAATTTCAACCGACTTCTTCTAGTTAATCTTCTCAATGTGGTCATAATCAAATGTTCATAAGCGTGGAGGCTGACCTGGATATCTTATCATGGCTTTAGAATTTTGATGCTTTCAATGTAATTTCTTTTGCTTTTACTTGTATTAATAACTCATTATACACGTCATACAATTTTTAAATTTTATTAATTTATTTATTTCTGTAATTTTATTAAATTTTTAATTAAAGTCATATAATTTAATTTTGTTTATTAGATCCCAGAAATATCAATCATGTTTTTATATTCATTTTTTATTACTAAAAATAGACCAAAAAAATCCTTTATATGATTTTTATATGATATTTTATGGAACTTATTAACTTTATTATAATAGTTAATGAATAGGTTGATCGGGAACTTGAATAAATTTTTTAAAATTTTAAAATCATAAAAATCCAATTATAAGATCAATAAAATTATAGCAAGTTGCAAATTAATTAAGCCATAGTTTTATTATATCCTATTCCTCTCTTTTGTCTCAATCAAAAAAGTGATATAATATCTTTAAATAAAATTAGTATAACTTTAAGTAAAATCATATTATTTATAATTTTTTATAAATAATTTTTTAATTAATTTAACTGTTGAATTACGATCAATATGTATAGAGGTTATTTGTACAAAACTTCATAACAATTGCAATCAATAACACTATATTTATATTACTCTTATTTTTATTCATTTCAAATATATATATTACGTCAATTTTTATATTCATAGAAACTATATCAAGTTAGATTAATTTTAAAATTAATATGTATAATCTATACTATGTGAACTTATAAATCAACAATAAGTTTTCGTAGAAATTAATCCAATAATAGTTAGAAGTTATTAAACACTATAATAAGTACTTAAAGTTACACTACTATATTATTTGATCACTTCCGTATGTTTGAAAGCTTTGGCGGGGCATGCCAAAAATCGTCCATCCCTCTTCTAACATCTAGTTAAAAGTGTGGATATTAAAATTTAATTAAAATCTTATAGATGAACTGATGTGTATAATGTGTTAATATGTTAAATTTATTTTGAATTATTAAAATAAAATTGTGTTGTGTAAAAGAGACAATAGAGTAAGTATCATTTGCAATTTCTTACAATATATTTCGTTATCATCTTATTATCATAATGGTCTATATTACGTTTTCATACAAACAAGACAATCTAGCTGCATCGCCGATTAATAAACATTTTTTCCATAAAATAATTAAGAATCTTTGCTTCCAAACATTCAATTTCAAATCAATAATGCGACTTGCGAGATGAGAAATTAAAAAAAATGATATGATGTCGTACGATCTGATTTAATTGGTTTTTAGTTAATTTAATAGACTATTTATTAAACATAATTAAAGTTGTTTATTGTGAAGGAACTTATTAATTATGTAGAACTGTAGAAGTTACGGCAACTATAAAAGGGGGGATAAATTAAATTATTTCTTGCATGAAAAAGATATTTTCTCAATGACTTTTTTGGGCTATAATATTTTATGAAAAGTGGCAACTTGTTGGTAAGAAAATATTTATCTACATTGTTGCCCTTTGAGTTTAGAGAAAAGTCCAAATGGTTAACAAGAAGAGAGATAGAGAGAGAGTAAATTATGGAAGGTGACTCTTGTGATGTTTGTATGGTTGTCCACCAGGCACGTATGTGATAATTTTTACTTTATTAATTCGTATTGTTATGCTCAATCATATTGCACATTTATTGCATCACTCACTGAATTGTAGAAACTTATATATAGGCATAGGGACATGATATGACGTTTTTACCACTTTTGTCGAGAGGAGAGGACATACTGTGGAGGGAAAAATTCTTTAATATAGATAATTAGGCAATGCTATATACACATATAAAATAATATTTATAGTATAATCTAATTTAGGAATGTACATGGGCCAGATTGGTCGAATTAAACTACATCCGAGCCCGGATCAACTTTTAGACCAAGGCAATTATAGAAATATGTTCCGATATTGATCCGGCAAGTGATCGGGTCACCCATAATCAAACCGATCTTAGAGAAACTTATGAGAACTTTTATATGCAAAGTTCTTACATATAATAGAAAATTTTCACATATTAAATTTTATTTCTTACATGTGCAAAGTTCTTAAATTTCTATTATATGTGAAAATTTTATGTGATTGAATATTTTAAAGGCTATACAGTCTTTATTTTATAATATAACAAAAAAGTTGTGAAATCTCACATTATGAAACATATATCCTTAAATTTCTAATATAACTGAAAAATTCATGTGATTCAATATTTTAAAGTTTATTGTCTTTATTTTATAATACAATAAAAAAATTATAAAATCTCACATTTTAAAATACATAGTCTTCAACTTCTACTATTTTTAAAAAATTCATGTGATTCAATATTTTAAAAGTTAGTCTTTAAAATAAAATTATGAGTATTTACAAGGTTTGGCATTAAAATATTTGTAAGATTATGAGTTTAACTCTACTTAGTTGAAGAATTAACATGAAAATAAATTAAATGTTCAAGTAATTCCTATCCAATGTAAGACTTTTAACATAATAGAATTGTTGTAGTATTTATTTATGAGTTTTATTTATATGTATTATCAATGTAAAAATACTTTTACACAAACAAATAATAAGGTTATGTCACATATATTTTATTAATGACTTTTACAATTCACTATCTTAAAAATAAACTATTGTTGCATATAATTGGAGGTAACTGAAGGTATTTTAGGTAGCGTTTGGTAACTGTCCCAGGACACAAAAGACAGAGACTGAGAGGGACTAATTCTGTTTGGTTTATGAGACAGAGACACGGATGGATAAAAATTTCTGTCCATGGACAGAAAAGACACAAAATTTGTGTCCACTGCAGAAGTGAAGGACTGAGATAGACTGGAATGGACTGGTCCTTTTAATGAAAATTTATGACCAATATACCTCCCATCACTTAACATAATTCACATTATGTATACCCAAGGTCATTTTTACATGTCTTTATGTCATTTCTACTATCATCAAACACAATACAAAAATATTTTGAGTCATGTCCACTGTTACCAAACACCATATAGAGACACAGTCTCTTTGTGTGTCTCTGTGTCTTTGTCTTCACCGACTTGGGACAGCTACCAAACGCTAGCTTAATAATCTTAATGAAGACATTATCTGGTCACTAATTAATCAATAATATTTGTCGTTCAACATAAATACGTCCAACTAATATCTAATGTGTGTTATACATGATATGAAATGTGTGCTATACGTACGTGTGTTATACATATAGCACACGTTTCATATCATATATAGCACATGTTGGATAACTAATAGCAAACCAATTATGTCCAGCAATGAATGACACCCATATATAATATACAAATAAGAATAAAATATAGAGTATAATTTGCTTCAAGTCAATTTCAACATCACAGCAATGCATTTGGCGCATCTTTTAAGTTGCATCCAAGTTGTAGCACTGAAGGAAATAATAACATATTATTACATTTATTCATTCTTTCTAGAAGAAAGACGGTTTAGACAGATGTATATATGAAGATCATAATAATGCTCTCAACTTTTAGTTGTACTTACATAAAGCGCAGCGGGCCCATACAATTGTGGTAATTGGTTATACGTTATAATAATAATAATTTTATTATTATGAGTACTAGTAGTAGTTATTAATTCATTCACATAAGTCGTGGTCTTGCTATATCAAGCTAGCTATTTACATTTGCCTTGGCCTGAAAGGCTGAATCCACTTGATTTGACACTACTCCTACTTCTATCACTAAATTAATTAATGCATCAACCCTATTTGTTGGCTATTGCTCCACAAAACATGTAAACAAAAGTTATGATGCAGCGTTTTGTAATAGATACAACTGAAAATTTTCATTTTTTAGGCCCATAAAAGATTCCCAGTACGTTTGCTGAATTAAAGAATGAATAGTATAATACACCCTAAACACTATTAACAAAATGAAGAGTAGTGTCTAAAAAAAAGGTGATGTTGAATAATTAAGCTCTGCACTTCCCGCAATTCATGCTTGAGTACAATGAATAACGATACTTAGCCCTTAAAAAGGGACAAGGGTAAACTGAACTCTTCATATTGCATGTGCAATCTGATCCAATTGTCTCTTAGAACCATTAAATCAAGTAATTAGCCTATAGATTTGTAGATAAAAAATAAAGACAATGAAACCTGTCTTGCAGCAGAATATTCATAAAAGTCTTTTAAAAAAATGTGATCGGTCCTGCTGCACACTATTAGAGTTACTCTTAACTAGAGTTAGCTATTTTGTGTAGTTAGTATTAACTATGGTTAATTAATCTTCTGTTACATCAGTTGAGAGTTAGTTATCTCGTTATATTTACTATGGTGCGTGTAGTCAAAACAATTTTGTACTTTTTTGCAATCACAGGAATTAACATATCACTATAATTGAGCTAGCTTAAGGCCTTTTTTACACTTGAAATTAAGAATACCTTAAGTCCAAAATTATTTTTCTGTCAAAAACAATTTAAAATAATAATAATAGGCCTTATCCGAAATAATAGCTTAAATAAACTTTTTTGTCCTCAATTATGGTGAGTGAGATAGATTTGAATCTGATGGATGATATGAGGGGAAATCAGAATCTAGTGTAGGATAAGAACCAAGGAGTGGTAGGGCATGGAAAATTAGATCAAGTGCATTAATATGATGACAAGAGCAAGAGGGAGCCAGTAGCGGTAGCAAGGGGAACAGGGGCAATAAAGAGACGGTAATGATTGTTGTATATTAAAAATAAATTTATTAAATATTTAACGTGTACTATATCTTATACGTAACATATGCTATAAGTATAATATATTATGTATAACATATAATATATATAATATATAACATATGTACTAGATGGATGTATTTTTAATGTAAAAATGTAAAGTAAACAATAATAAAAAAAAGAAAGAAAAGATTGGGATAAGACAAAGCCAGATACATCCTGAGTCAGCATAAACGCCCATTGTTTCGGATAAGCCTTTTTCCGCGTTAACAAAGTCCAAACACAACCTTACCACGGCTATGCTATGTTATTGCTCGTGGTGGACCCCACTCCCCCAACCCTATGCACTATCTCTCTCTCTCTCCCCCTCTTTATATAACCAACCCTAATTCCCAAATCTTCCCTCACATTCCATTCCCATTTCTCAGCTTCTCGCAAACGAAAAGACACACCTTCTCAAAATAGCAAAAACTTAATCAAACATGATTTCATCCGCCTCCTTTCCTGCCTCTCTCCCCGCCGCTAACTTCGCCGGTGGAGGTAGCCCCGTGGCTCCGTCGCAGTGCCGAGTCAGATCCCGGCCGATAGTCTCCTTTGCCACCGCTACTGCCACCGCAGATGCTCGATCTAGCTGGACGGAGCAGCAACAGATGCCTTCGTTTCTGAACCCTAACGGCGTCGCTTCTTCCTGCACGTCTCTCTACGAGGTTCTTGGTATTCCTGCCGGCGCTTCTAGCCAGGAGATCAAGGCGGCGTACCGGCGGCTCGCCAGGTTGTGCCACCCCGACGTTGCGGCGATAGACCGGAAAAGTTCGTCGGCGGACGAGTTCATGAGGATCCACGACGCATACTGCACACTGTCGGATCCCGACAAGCGTGCCAGCTACGACAGGAGCCTCTTGCGCTTGCGGCGACGGCCGTTGACGGCGGCGTCGGTGTTCTCTGGCTACACGAGTCGCAACTGGGAAACGGACCAGTGCTGGTAGTGAGTCGACTCGTCCGAGTCCTTGAGAAAAGGCGGAGTTATTGATTCGCCTTGTCTTTTGAGTATAGTTACTGATTAGCTAGATAGTTTTTGGACTCTGTATTATACTACGTATTTGTACATGTACGCGTAGATGTAGATGAAGAAGAAAAAAAAAAGCTTGCTAATTACAGAAAAAGAGTATTTTCTGATGAGTTTTTCCACTTGAAATACAGTAGAGGAAGAGGGCCACTTGTGTCCTTTGGTACTTGTTACAGAGCCTTTTTCCTTTCTTGTAATATAACCATTCTTCCATGATTTGCTTCAGAATTTCATGGATGAAAAGAAAAAAAAAAAAACGAAGAAAAGAAATTTGACGTACATCTGTTTTATCTTCTGAGTATTTTTTCGCTTTGAAATTTGAATATCTGCTTATTTATTTTGAGATAAAAATGAAAATAGTCACTAAATTAAGTCAAGTGGTTCAAGTTGGTCTTGGGAAAGCTTTAATTTGGATTGACATGATAAAATTAGTGTAAATGAAATAAAATTTGATCTTCTTAATTAACCTATTTAGTGCATTGGAATTTCAAAATTTATACAACTTTATAATCACAATATTTGTACTGATAGTAGCATAATTGAATTGAGAGTTCATAGTTTTGTTTGCGGTGAATGAAAAAAAGTTGTAGTGTGTGGTGTTGAAGGGGGAAATAACCGAAATCGGGTATTCATTGATTGTTGGAAATGAATTAGGCTTGGTACGCTCAGAAGATTGGTTAATAAAAGTCAACTCCATGTGATGGTTCATACTGTATGTCGTAACGGAATTCTAGAAGCTGAAGGGTTTCTAGAAGATGAGGATGCCGTCGGTGCGGTTCTACCTTCTACGCTCCGTTGATTGGTACACAGCTGAGCTGCTACTTACTTGTTTATTTCATTTTTTCAATATACTCTGATGTACATGACATGGACGGCCCTAAAAATACCAGTATATACCTATATGCATGTTACTTCTTTTGGATGGGAACTCCGAATACGTTTGTCTCGTTAATTACGCAATTATTCCATTTTTTTCTTATAAAAAAGAAATTATAGGAATGTTTGGTTGGAAATAATCTAAAGATTTTCGGAAATATTGGGTGGACAAACATAATTCTCATATTTGGTTCATACTTTTTAGCACAATATTTTTATAAATGTTTCATTCCCCAACGTTATCACAATTTCAATCTCACCTCTTTCATAGGAATATGAGATTCTCTTTTCATAGGAATTTTCATGGGGATATTAAATGATAAATTTACCCACCCTTATATATCTATCCCAGACCCTTTCATTTCTATCGTGACTACTACTCCTACACTTGCACTCTTTTACGGGCGGCTGCTACTTTCAATTGTTGTTTGTTCGCCACTGCTTGCACACTGTTGATGGAAGGATTTATCTATTTAAAACAAGTCTTTTGATTCATTTTTTAATAACTATTTAATTATTAGTTTTTATATGTGTTTAGTTGTTAATTATTTATTTTTTTACTTTAAATAGTTAAAAAATAGTTATGGATATATTTGTAAAATTAAAATTTTTTTGCATGAATATTGTTGTGAATCAAACACATGATATAATTCATTCATGAAAAAGTTCAATAAAATTTTCGGACAAACCAAACACACAAATATTATATTTATGGGAAAGTAATTCCCAAGAACAAAATTCCAGGAATATGCACATTATAGGTTAAAAAAATCAATCCACAAATCAAACGATTCCACTGAGATATTTTCTAAACAAAAAGTTGAGTTTAGCCTAAAATAAATTAGTTGAAAGCTAATCAGTTTTGTATACTTATCATAATTTAGACTAAAAGTAGGAAAAAGAATGACATATAAGTCGAGTTATCGTTTCTTTCTAACTAATATTTTGAAATCATTAAGGAATAAAAAAATGTATCTTAAAATTTAATATATATATATATATAATTAATATTATTTATATATTCATAATTTTTAACTCATAAATATATGAATGAGAGATGAGGCTAAATAGTAAAAAAAAATGTAAGATATGAAAGAAACGAGAGGGTAAGAGTAAGACAGTTAAAAAAGTAAAAGACAATTAATCTCATCACTCATCTATCATGTTTCTGTCAGGCAACCGTACAGGTCATCACCGGTCATTTTTCTAGTTAGCAATTGAGATTAAATTAAAAAATATTGAATTTGAACCAAATAGAGGGATGGTGCACAGCATAATATGTAACTATACAAAATTTGATAATTAAATGAGTTTTATTATAACAGCATATATTTTCAGGATGAAAATATTTTCTTTTCATTACCTTAATAAATATTCTTAGTTCAGGTATTAACAAAAAAATCCCTAATTTAAATTAATTAATTAAAAGTATATAGTTGGATCGAATTTTTACCAGCAAAGAGTTGTGAACAAATTTGACAATCTGACAGACACTAGGACGGTGACACGAGGCATGTATGTACCACTAAAATAGTATGGTAATACTTCCAAGACATTTCTCTTTTAATTTGTTTCGTTACTATTCAAGGTTCAAGTTGAAGAATTCAAATCAGTTTATTCATTCACTTGATTTGTGTGGGGTACAAGGGAACTATATATGATGGAGATTGTTATTTAGAATGTAGCACCCAATTTTTTTGTTTCATACAATTTCTTCGCTTCAGAGAATATAAGGTGAAACATAAAAACAAATCAGAAAATTAATACCATAAAAGAAATGTGAAGGCACGTATTTTCCTCCTCGTGGAGGTGACTTTTCAGCAGCCTTGAAAATTAGTAGTAATGAGATTGATTATTGTCGGGTTGTGTCCATTTATTATGCCTTGCAAATAAAGTTGCAATTCTTCTAGAAAAATATCTAGCAGACTCACCATGATGTGTGTTGTGGGACACGTAAGGAATAGCTATCTCCCAATTAAAATTAAAATTAAAATTCTAATTGATTGAATATTCAAATGGGCCCAATCACATGCATATGAGACTATGAGAGAGGAATATAGCTAGCCCTTCTAGATACTTGCAAGCTATTAGACTAAAGGACTGGTATAGAACGCACTATACAAATTCTCATCAAAGATGAGAACTTTAGTAATTACAATTGTTGTCCATAGAAAGCAAAATTAATAAAAACTACGATAGATTGTTATGTATATATATTTTTTAAAAAAACTACAATAGGTTATTTTAATCTGAGGTACATATATATAACTAAAATTGAAAACTTAACCAAGTGGCCAAGTAGATAGTGTAAGCAAATTGTGTATTATGCATTGTGCCCCGATCTGGAAGAACTAATTTCCACAGACTTTTTCAGTCTTATCACATCAAATCAATTCAAAGAGGAAAATTAAGAATTCTCAACTTCTGAAGTTTACTGGTGTGACGGGTTCCAAATTCGCCCTGATTAGTTTCTAGAATATATATAAGCAAAACATTGTAAGAAGAAGAACAGAAAACCATGAACTACAACTCTACAAGTGGCCAAGTGCTATAATACATGAACCGGTGGCAGACACTTCTGCTGTCCTCTTCTTTTTTTCATTAATAATGCCATTGGTCATCAATTTAATTAGTTATTATCAACCACTATTTTCATAAAATAAAATTTAATTAAATAAGTAAAAAAATCCGATCAAATAAATAAAAAATTTAAATAAATAATAATTAATTAAATAAAAATTTACTATAAATAGGACGAGAATAAAAAAAATAGCTCAAAATACATTATTGTTAGAGAGAGACCATTTGCATCTCCTTCATACCAACAAATGAAGTTATGAGTTACTAGAACTTAGAACAGAGCTATTTAAAAGAAATCATTAGAACAAAAGAAAGTTTAGGAGAAGCTAAAATAAATGAAAACAAAGTTGAAATGTTAAAAATGCAGCATTGTCTCAGCCAATTAAATCCTAACTAGTTATTATATTATAGTTGGAACAGAATGATGATATGTTATATTGTTCCTGCTGAAGATAATTAATCTCTCTCTATTTCAGTTGGTGCTTATATATGATGATGGAAGAGAAAGACAATATGTATAATAATATCATTATTATAATTATATATATATTGCTATTCCATATATGGTATGTATGTGCTAGATCAGAGTTGTCTTATGGTGCATTAATCATTTTGCTTAATATCTGCAGGACAAACAGAATGTGGGCAGTTGATTGCAATGTGGATCGGCTAGCTAAAGTAGTAGTGAATGAGTAAGAATCCATATATATATATATATATATATACATTATAAGCATTCGTTAATTAATAATTAATATATTCATTATCATCGCGCGCAGACAAAAAAGTTGATAGATAAATGCATGACATCCACCACCGTCGGTACCACCAAATTATTGAGGCTACAATATATATATATCTAGCTAGCACATATGCTGAATGAATGAATGATGACAACGATTATTGACTCTTATTACTGTGCACAACATCAATCATAGATATAATTCTTTTGGTATGTCTAATAAATTATTTAGAAAATTTTTATACGTAATAAAAAATTAATCAAAATAATTAATAAATTATACACAATATTATATATATACATAATGTATATTATATATTATACATATAATTTATTATATAATTTTTTATATTTTTTATCGTATATAAAATAATGCTCTAAATTATTATGCATTGACTTCTTCTCGATGTATGTATTATTAAAACGACACTCGAGAATTAGATAATTTGAGCATTTTTGGATAAACAAACACTACTAGAAAAATGAGTGTTTTCAACACTAAATGTGTCAACAAAAGTATTGTCCATAAAAATAATATTGGCAATTAATGGCCGTCGAAAATACTTAAAACTAATTTATAAGTATCTTCAACTGTCATTAATTGTCAAAGTAAAGTTTATGATTATTTTCAACGACCAACAAATGTCAATATATCTTTTTCCGACAATATTTCTATAAATATTTTTTGATAATTACATGTTGAAAATGATTAATATAGTTGTAGTGAAAGTATAAAAATTGAATTCCCATGTAATTAGATGTCTCTGAGTTGTCGGTTTCGTCTTGTTTGATATGAAATATGAATGAATTTCGCGAAAAAACAATAAGGACTTAACTTTTATTTTGGTATATCAGTAAAGAAAACAAAGAAGAGAGAAAATGAACTGCAATTCATCAAGATTAGTGGCTGTAAAAATCAACTATAATTCAAGATTTTTTTTTGGATAGTTCATAACTCAAGATAATGGGTCCAGGTCATAGAATCGTCACTTCATAAGGGAACTCATGCCACCCAAAAGTATAATTTCTTCCAGAAGTCTCATGGATGGAAAAAATCTCTGTTAGGAGTCTCACATGTCATTCCTTAATATGTGACCTGGAGTGATGAATTAGTCCGATCGAAATTCTGGATATCGTAGACATCACAAAATAAAAAATAAAAAACAGTTAGAATATTTGAGTGAAAACTACATCAATGCTTAAAGGTGATAATTAGTTGTGGGCATAGGTAAGAGAAAATGAAGGTACAGTTTTTGATAATATTTTTGGTTGACAAAGGGGCCGAAGCCCAAAGAAAAGAGAAAACACTTGGTGATTCCTTCCAAACGCATAGGTCATAAGGCCGCTCCACTTTCCTTGGCTAAGTAGTCTGCACATTTGTTGCATTCACGATAGACATGACAAAATTGAAGGGCCCATTTTTGGGTCATGATCTGGTTATATATTTTTTATTTTGGCTATGATCAATTAATCAATCTTTTTGGTCAGTGATGAATATATCATTTAAAATAAGTGAGTTAGTGAAACTGTTGGGCAAGAAGGAGGCCCAAATTTGAAATGCTATGGGCCAAGAGAGAGCATTTATCTAGTACACTTGAGTTAGCAATTCGATTTGAGCATTGCTAGAGGCAAAAAAAAAAAAAAAACCAGTCAAAATAGCCAACAAATAGGAATTTGGGTCATAATCATCCGGCCTATTAAAAATATACTCATGATTAAAAATATTATTTGGACCATAAGTGTTAAATGAACTTTATTGATTTTTTGTTGTGCCCCAAGCATTTTTGATTGGATTTTCCCCACTGAAAGTGATCATTATATATTGCCTGGACATTGATCAATAAACCGTGTGTATATTATGATCTGGTTGATATGTGGTGAGTGACTTGGTTCGTTATATATCCAAACAAAATGGATTTAATTAGCAAATGGATTTTAATAAAAGGAGCTAGCGAAAATAGATTAACATCAAGCTAAGGTGACAACATATATACTTGCGTTTTCAGTCACTATAATCATCGCAATAATATAATAAGCCATGAAGAAAATGAGACTGAGATTGAGGCTGATAGGTTAGAGTAGTGAAGTGGGGGCCGATTATTTACATGTGCGTACAGGTTTCATTTTCACTGCACTATATAATCAAATTGTTAATGAACGGGTTGACATTTATTATATTATATTGGATCACATGGAATGGAACGGAACGGAGTAGACTAGTATATATAGGGATGTATTATATTTGTGTGAGTGTGACATCCATATGTGGCAGTTTTCCTAACGTAACTAAGTAATCAAAACAACACTATGTACATGTAGCGATGAAATACCATAAATAAATAAATTAATTTATATGATCTTGTACATCTCATTAGTTTAATACCAGCTCCAAAATCAGAGAAAATGATGGATGAATATGAAATTGATTAAAATGATGAAAAAGTGATATGGAATATAAGTGAGATACATCTTAGATTGATAAACTCTAACAAAATATGATCTTTAAGACTAGTACGTACCTATTTGTATGTATGTGTGGCATTATTTTGGAGAATGAAGACATTGATAAGTGCTACGTATGTACTCTTGAGGAGAAACTAAGAAGCTATATATATATATATATATATATGCGCAATGCTTTATACTCACTTTTCCTTATGAGGGGCAGTATTATGAGATGTATGTCAAAAAGGTGAGTGAGTCTCTGTTTTGTAGTTTTTGATGAGAGAGTCCAGAGCAGGTTGCTTCCCCGAAAGTTGTACAATTGAGAAAGAGATGACATGAGTACTGAGTAGTCAGTAGTATACGACAGACATATAGTACTCACTATGCCTGATGCCTTTGTGGTTTGTCTCATCGGTACATACAAATTTGGTGACTGTCTCATCGCCCTTTTAAGATGAGCATTCGTCGCTCTATCTACCTATCTATCTATGTATGTTCCTTGCAAAGCAAATAACAATGGATTAACGAATCCAATAATCTCTCTGCCTCAAATCGCATATATATATATATATATATGTACGTATTGGTACAATTGCCATGCCCCTACTGCAGGGGTAACCTTGCAGGTTGGACTATATTCAATTATTATTATTATTGTTGTTGTTGTTTCTGCGTGCTGCTGCTGCTATTAACTTGCAAGTACATCAATTTATCAATTCATCAATTCCATCCTCCCAAAACTGATGTACTGTACTGTACTGTACTACACGTACACTACCCCTTTGGGCTTCCAAAAGGCCGAAATTAATTACAATTAATCATAGTATATGTATATATTATTTATGATGATTTTGAATTGTAACTTATAAGTGAATCTATGGTTAAAAGAGAGAAAGGGAAAATGAAAAACAGCAAATAAGAGATTGGGTATCTGATCACCATCGGATCGGAGAGAGGGACCATTCCCTGGGACTATGATGGAGATTAAGAATACTAACCTATATATCATCAAGTTGGTGGAGAGATAGTTAAAATGATGTGATACGTGCTGCAATATCTAGTTGTGGAAAATTATAAGCAAACAATTGACTGACTTATTGAGATTTTGATAATCGAGGTATCAAGTTGTTAATGAGAACAAGAGATTAACTAATGAAAAAGAAATCAATCCTATCCTTATCCTTAATTGTGGGGTAATATTATTGAACAATAAAGATATTTTGACTACCCGAAAGTTGTCTTTCAATAGACAACCTGGGTTCCCACAATGGTCTCTAAAAATAAGATTTCACTATAATAAATACTTTATAGTGAAAAGTTGAAAGAAAAAACTCTCACCCCTACACTCTCATTTTCCATTTCTCTCTCGTAATTGGTTTCAGCCATTTTCTCTTTTCTTCTTCCCACCATTTTCTCACTCCTAAAACACAAGCTTGCTTCCATTGACCACACCATCGGTGCATCGCCGTCGTTGTTGATAATGTTGGGTCCTCCTCAACTCTAGTAAAAAAGTGGCAAGTGGCTTCATTTGTTGATAATTATCAGCAGAAGAAACGATAGTTACCAACTACTTTTATATAGTTACCAACTTACCAACTATGATAGACCTAGATGTGGCCTAAATGCAACAAAACCACGGGACAGTGAAAATTTCCACCACCACCCCGTGGGATGTTCTGTCAATAACCAATTTTGTGAAAAAAAAATGATTTTATAATTTATTTTTATTTTACTTATTTTTAATAGAATTAGACATTGTAGTGATAAGAAATAAACATATATTGTGATGAGAGTGAAGAGTTAAGGGATAACAACCTCCAATTATAGTTTCCAATATTATTTAGTAGTTATAAGCGAAAATAGCAGTGGTTACCAGCTAGTTTCACATAGTTACCAACAAAGTTAGTGATGACAAACAAACAAGTTTATTTTGTAATATTCAAACCACAAATCTAAAATCAGGTAAATATAACAATTTAAATTAATATTGAAATTAATTTAACTTATTTTGAATAATCAATTTTTGTAATAACTATAATATTTTATTAATTATAAAAACAAACACCTCAAATTATCAACTACATTTGCATAGTTCATATCACTTACATTTACATAGTTCATAATCCAAATCCAACTCTACAAACAGTAACAATATTTCAAACATTCATAATACATTTACACAAATCACATTAATCAAAGCACACTCAAAACACCATTCTCTAAACCAATAAATTTCTATAAAGATTATCTCTCAAAACAGAACAACACTCACTAAAAAAAAAAAAGACAATTGTCCCCTATTTGAAAGTGTGCAATTGAACAAATAACCTCAACATGCACATATTTAAATGTCATTAATCTAAGTATACATAACAAAATGATTCAATGTACATCTCTGTAGTATGAGCTTATTACACTTCCAAACCTCTCTTGTCCAACTGCAAAAAGAAATAATAGAAAATAAAAATATTACCATATAATTGCAATAATAAATTGCTACCATAGAGTTTTCATATGAATGAAATTCAATGTGTGATATCATCATGTAACCCAATTTCCAAACTATAACAATTTTCCTAGATAAAGAGAATATATATGTACACACACTTATATAGAGTTAACTTATTCAGAGTTAGCCTAAGTAAAGGAATGTTCATAAAATAAAGGATAAATATGAAATGTGATCAAATAACTATAACTAGAGAATTAGTTACTTATGTCTCAAATAGTAAACTCCAATCTTTTACCGTTTGGAAAAACTTGATCTTGAAATCCAACACTAACATGCTACAACCAATAACACTAACCATTGACCCAAAATTTTCAGATCTGAGATGTTCCAAAAAACAGTCATACAAGAAACTAATTACAAACAGTTGCAACATTACATAATATTAACAAATCTCGGTTATTAGCTTCTTTACAAAATAACCAACTTATGTAATCATAATTATCAACATAAACAACCAGATCACCAACAACATTTAGAGACCAACAATTTAAAAATCAGTCTTATTTTCCAAAATTTCAAACATCCATATACTCACAATCAACTGCAAACATATGCAAACAAAATCATCAACATATT
Source organism: Aeschynomene evenia (assembly GCA_013621005.1). Classification (NCBI taxonomy): domain Eukaryota; kingdom Viridiplantae; phylum Streptophyta; class Magnoliopsida; order Fabales; family Fabaceae; genus Aeschynomene; species Aeschynomene evenia. The sequence continues at coordinate 2,890,883 of CM024267.1, read as the reverse complement.
AAACCACATTACCAAATATTTCACCTTCAACTATTATAGTTTTTGCCTCATTTACTCAACTTCCAAACTTGTCACCTAACAACAGAACAATAAAGTCACTCAACAGTTTACATTACAAAAAAACAAAAATGTAACCAACTGCAAACATAACATATGCAAAAAAAAAAAAAAATCATCATCATATTTCACCACAACACCAACTATTTCAAATATTTAATTTTTTTTCACAGATTTCCTTAACTTCCCACTTATCACACCACTTTTTGGAGAATAAACTCACTCAACCATATATATTATAGAGAAAAAAAAATAACTCAATTCAATAGAATCCAATACAACAAAAAAGACCTTACTTTAGGTTTTTTGTGGTTTTCTCCCTTTTGCCTATAATGTCAATGCAAAGGAAGACCAATGCAAACAGAATGAGAAAAGTCGGTCAGAGGCGTTCGGAGGAGCCCGAGGTTCAGACGCGCTTTTCTCGCGATTTTTCAGTGGAAAATACTCTTCTTCACTGCGAAGAGGAAGCACAAATGAAGTCACTTGCCACTTCTTTACTAGAGTTGAGGAGGACCCGACATTGTTAACAACGACGACGATGCACCAGTGGTGTGGTCAATGGAAGCAAGCTTGTGTTTTAGGAGTGAAAAAGTGGTGGGAAGAAGAAAAGAGAAAAGGGCTGAAACCAATTACGAGAGAGAAATGAGAAAGGAGAGTGTTGGGTGAGAGTTTTCTCTTTCAACTTTTTATCATAAACCATTTATTAGAGTAGAACTTTATTTTTTAGAGACCATTGTGGGAACTCAGGTTGATTGAAAGACAACTTTGGGATAGTCAAAATATCATTATTGATTATTAAATGGATCGGAGAGCACAAGCCAGCTCAGCAAATTAACCTCGATCAAATCCCAGGAGTAAATTAAACAAGACAACAAAATTACTAGTACTACTATGATGTGGAAAACAACATCCTAAATGTGATTCCCAATATCCCTACCATTATATACATTTCATCAGTACAGTTGCCAGCTTGCAGCATCTAATTAATTAAGCTTCTTATTACTTATACTTCTAGTTCTCTCCCGTTAACTAAAATATTCAATAATGCTTTATATACAACAGAAATACTTCCCACTTCTATCTAATGCGTGTTATTCATGTTACAGAATATGTAATATATGTATATATCAAACATTATTGCTAAAATATTAGTAATACATCAGTAATTAATCAATTAATAACATCCGAGAAGAAGATTTAAACCGCTCCAAAGATGTAAACTGTCATGTGTCTTCTGCCACCTTAAGCTATTCACATCATTGTGTCTTCATTTTCTAATTTGTGGATTCATAATCAAAATAAAATAATATCTTATATTTATTTTATATGGATTTAGAATAATATGAATTAATTTTAATTGATTTAGTTAGATATTAATTTAATATTATTATTATTATTATGTTTTGATTTTATTGTTATTTAATTTTATCCTAAATAGGTATTAATCCTTTGTACGTACATAATATATCTAAGAAATATCACAGTATCTTATTCAATATAATATTTTCTCATTGTATTCCTATTTTTTCATCATTATTTCTAATATTCACTCATATCTTTCATATATTTCCTTATTTTATTCATCATATTCCAATCTTTAGATAAATTGCTGCAGAAATTCTTGATTGTGAGAACTAACCTTAATTTTTCGGTCTTACAGATTATTCTTCTCCTCATTACCTAAGTTCAACAATTATTGAATCTTATCTTTATTTACTATCCTTTTTTAGTGAATTATCCTTAAATTTAGTCTTTGGTTCCGGTATATTGATACAGGGTACATCATCATCGTACATTAAAGTTATAAAAACTCTACAAATTACGCAAACATGATTGAAAGGTTCAAATTAGTAATAGACAAAAAGTAGCCAAATACATTTCCATGTCCTTTCGTTACAGAGTTTCGTAGGCGCAGCCTACCGTAGAAATAAGTCACATTCTATATATTATTAAAAAAAAAAAGAATGTAGAATAAACCATCACGTTGTAATTAAAATAATAATAATAATGTGTGGAAATTGGGGGGATTGTTAGCGTTTACACCACAACCACATCGAAAGAGGCTGACCTGACTAAATCGTATTGGACCCGGTTGGTATAATTCAGAGATCATGACCGTTGATTTCATTGATAATTTGATATTACAGTACCACAACCACAGTAAAAGAAATGTGGTTATTTCCTGCACCAATTATTATATTTGAACAACTTTCTGACAGATTCATCAATGTATATTATATCCACTAGAATTTTCTGTTTTATGACTTTATTGACTTACAACTTAGAAGAGAAGAGCCCATGGAGCATTGACATTTGACGTTTACCTCTCAAAGCTATAGACCATAGAAAATAAAAAGGAGAATAAAACAAAGAAAGTAAAAAATAAAATAAAAATTTAAATGATTCTGTGGTCGTAGGTTAATCCGCATCTTTGTCTTTTGTAGTTGTAAAGTTCAAGAAGAGAGTTAAAAAGAAGGCTATCATTTCATTCGAATTGCATTGCATTGTATGTTATGTAATGTAACAGTGTAATTACTAAAGTCAAATTGAGTCACTTTCATCATATTTATTATTACTATTATTATTATTATTATTTTGCAATTTGTGTCATCCAATCTTGGCCTCCCAACTTGATTAGCAGACGTTGCACAAAAGATTGAGTAAATAAAAAAAAATCAAGTACCGTGTAATTAGAACTAACAAGCCAGATATCAGGCAGAAAAGAATAGAAGAAAGATTTCCCAAAGTGGTTTTGGAATTCTGCATTGATGTTAATTAATTGCTGAGTAAAACCAAGTTAGTATTGGTTGAGCTTTCATTTCAACTGAAAATGGCAATCGCAAATTTGTAAAGTAAATAAATAAAATCTGAAGAGACAAAGTAAAAAACAAATTTTGGAGGAAAAGTGCATCCTTGTACCATGTGGCCCGGTGTGGATTCTGAGGAGAGCCAAAAAAATAAAAAGAAGAAATTGGAGGACGATGAACCCCTTTGGTGGGGTAGGTTAAGGGATAGCTTAGAAAGCCAAAAAAAAAGAAAGAAAAGGGAAAAGGGTGAAGAAAAGGACAGGTGTTGGAGTTTCCTAAATAAACTATGGTGGGTCGCATTGTCAAATTGTCGTCATATTAAGTTAAAATTGAATAAAATCTCAGTTTAGTTTAGAGAGAGGTATACAGATTTGTATAGATGAGTTTCTACAAAAAGATTTTTTTAATTAATGTTTTGATATAAGATCTTCTAAAAAAATAAAAGAAATTTAATATTTAGATACAAAATCAATTTATATTGAAATGTAATACAAAAGTATTTATTTAATTATAAATATATTTTTTGTGTTATAAAAAATATTATTTTTCAAAAAATAAAAATTATAACTTGTAAACAAATATTTTTTCTGCTTTTTAAATAATTTTATTTTTACTAAAAATACTATTTAAACATATAAATTTTTTTTATTTTAACTAAAAAATAAGAATCACAATCACTGTGAATGAGATACAAAAGAAACATAGAAGGAGAGGGAGCAACCATGTTTGACCTTGTAAAACCCACACCGTATTATTCCACACAGACAAAAAACACAGCTTAATTGTCACACCCACCCTCCCCTCCCTTCCCTTCATATAACAACCATCTTCATCTTATATCCTATTCTCATTCTCATTATCATTCTTCTTATCAGATCCCAGAACTCACCCCAAACAGACGAAGAGACACACTTGGACCGGGTCAACACAGGATCCGACCCGAATAAAACCCATTGGTTTCATGGGGGAGATAGTGAAGCAAATCCTTGCAAAACCGATCCACCTGGCGGACCAAGTGATCAAGGTGGCGGACGAGGCTACCTTGTCCAAGCAGGACTGCCTTGACCTCAAGTCAAAGGCCGACAAGCTGGCCGCGCTCCTCCGCCAGGCCGCGCGTGCAAACTCCGACCTCTACGAGCGCCCCACGCGCCGCATCGTCGATGAGGCCGAGCACGCCCTCGACAGGGCCCTTACCTTAGTCCTCAAGTGCCGCGGCGCTGGACTCGTCAAGCGCATGCTCACAATCATCCCCGGCGGCGCCTTCCGCAAGACCTCCATCCTCCTCGAGAATTCCATCGGCGACGTCTCCTGGCTCCTCCGCGTCATCGCCGGAGGCGGCGACGACGAGTACCTTGGCCTCCCTCCGATCGCCGCCAACGAGCCCATTCTCTGCCTCATATGGGAGCAGATCGCCATCCTCTGCACGGCGTCGCCGGAGGACCGGTCCGACGCCGCCGCGTCCCTCGCCTCGCTTGCCGGCGGGAACCATCGCTACGGGAGGAGCATCATCGAGGAAGGCGGCGTGGGGCCGTTGTTGAAGCTTGTCAAGGAAGGGAATCCAGAGGGGCAAGAGAACGGCGCACGCGCCATCGGTCTCCTGGCGCGTGACCCAGAGAGCGTGGAGCAGATGGTCCGCGATGGCGCGTGCTCTGTGTTGGCGAAGGTGCTGAAAGACGGTGAGATGAAGGTTCAGAGTGTGGTTGCTTGGGCGGTGTCGGAACTCGCCGGAAATTACCCGAAATGTCAGGACTTGTTCTCTCAGCACAATATCGTACGGTTACTGGTTGGACACCTTGCCTTTGAGACCGTTCAGGAGCACAGTAAGTACGCCATTGTTAGCAACAGACCTACCTCTATTCATGCTGCTGTTGTTATGGCCAGTAGCAATGGGAACAAGGGCGGAAGTGGGGATGTCGACGATGATGAGAAGCAAAGGTTGAATAGGATGATTCCGCATCCATTGGAGGATAATAATAAGTCTAGGAGCAATAAGCTGCATAGAGTGGTGACTATGGCAATGCATGCTGCTACCACTGTGCCTCCTAAGCAGCAGGGCAATCAGAATTTGCAGGGTGGTGCTGCTGCTGCTGTTTTGAAGAGCAATGGGGCTGTTGGGGGTAATAATGGGGTGAAGCAAGGGCGGCATCATCATCATCATCATTCGGGGGTTAACATGAAGGGTAGGGAGCTTGAGGACCCTGAGACTAAGGCCAAGATGAAGGAGATGGCAGCAAGGGCACTCTGGCACCTTGCAAAGGGTAATTCTGCTATTTGCCGCAGCATCACGGAATCAAGGGCTTTGCTTTGTTTTGCTGTTCTACTAGAGAGGGGTCCTGAGGCTGTGCAGTACAATTCTGCAATGGCGGTCATGGAGATCACTGCCATGGCCGAGAAAGATGCTGATTTGAGGAGGTCTGCTTTCAAGCCAAACTCCCCTGCTTGCAAAGCGGTTGTGGATCAGGTGCTTAAGATCGTTGAGAAAGCGGATTCGAACCTTCTGGTTCCTTGCATCAAGGTTATTGGGAATTTGGCAAGGACATTCCGGGCTTCTGAGACCAGGATGATTGCTCCATTGGTGAGGCTCCTTGATGAAAGGGAGGCAGAGGTGATGAAGGAGGCCTCAATTGCTCTTACCAAATTTGCCTGCACTGAGAACCACCTTCACAATGATCATGCCAAGGCAATTATAGGCGCCGGCGGGGCGAAACACCTGATTCAGCTTGTGTATTTAGGAGACCATGTGGTTCAGGTTCCGGCATTGGTTCTGCTTTCCTACATTGCGTTGCACGTGCCGGACAGCGAGGAGCTTGCTCAGGCTCAGGCTCTTGGGGTGCTAGAATGGGCATCCAAGCAATCTTCCATGACATTGGATGAAGCACTGGAGGCATTGTTGCAAGAAGCAAAGAGTAGGTTGGAGCTTTACCAGTCTAGAGGCCATAGAGGAGGATTCCATAAGTTACATCAATAGGGAGATTATTAGTACATTGCCATAATTGTAAAGGTTTTTCAATCATCATTTGTATTTTTTCTTTCTATCATTGGCTTGAGTGTATATACAATTTCATGGCATATGCAATAATGCAATTCTCACAGATGCATTTTTCAAGTATCTATAGAATTGCTTTCTTTTCTTTTCTTTTCCTATTCTGGATAGACTGAACAATGTAGCTGATTGCAAAGTATAGCTGGCTTTACAGTTCTACCATTGTTTACCATATTCTTCTTCGATGGACTCAGGAGAAAGACTGAAGAGAGTACTAAGAAGAAAATACCTACAAGTTTGAATGAGGTTTTTGGGTCATGGACTATGAAAGATCCATCCATTTCCGGGACTTGGACGTGTTCAAACTTCAAAGATCAAAATAAGCCACCTCAGGATTACTTAATATTTTTTTTTAAAGTCCCTAAGGCCACTATACTGCTTTGTCACAATGTGTAGTAGTAGTTTAATTTAAACCAGTCAGGTCCTTATTTCATGTATAAGATGAAGGTAAACCCCGTTCACACACTTGGACAAAAACCTTGACTTAGGCCAAAGCCCGTTTTATAAGATGATGGTCAAATATCATCTTAAAAGAATGTCACCACAGAGACACAAATGGAATGGCTTGGCCGAAGCCAAACTATATCATTCAGTAAAATCATTTTTTCTTTCTGTCAGATATTAGTATTCATTTATTTAGCAAATCAACTTCATGCGTAATAAAAACTTAGAAATTGAAGCACAGCCCAACGTTCAAACAAGTATTCTCAATTTTATAAGTTTGAGCTTAGTCCTAAATAACCAAGTTTGTTTTTGCAAGCAATTCAGGGTCACTCCCAAAAAACATAGGCTGCATGCTACAAATGAACCCAATTCCAAATAGGCCAACATTTAGCCCAAAATTATGAACATGAACGCCTGTGAAGTGATGGCAAATCTATAGTCCATTTCTGTTGTGAATTTGACCCAGCAAAGTAGAAGTAGGTTGCAAGGCCCAAGAAATGTGCATCTCACGCAAATATTCAAAGTCCAGTCAACAAGATAACCAAAAGAAAAAAAAGTCCAGTCAACAATGCCAATAAGGTGCTGCTCAAATGACATCTCCCTTGATTCAAGTGACTAAAGAGTTTGAGGACTGAATCAAAGGTTAATCTTGACTTATATATATATATATTATATATATATATATATATATATATATAAATATTGTGGTGAAACCAAAAAATTAAGATTTTCATGATTTTTTCCCTCATCTGTGTGATTCAAGAGACCGAGAAAATATCATGAAGTTTCTCAAAACATAGAGACAATGGTAAATTGAAATTAAAAAAAAAGGGGTATCTTTCTACATTGGTCTCTTAACATGTGAATATTATGGTCTAGTGTGGATTCTCATGGTACTTGGTTACCTGTTGAATTATTATTGATTGATGATATATTGTGGTGATGTTATGTCCTCAGAAGGGTTGAGTGTCACACATCACACGTAGACTTATCCTTACACCTGCCACTGCATTGGATCACAAATCTCATCCACCCAATCTTAAAAATCCTCTGCGGAACCATAAAAATATAACTGATCCTATTCCCTCTTTCTCTTCCGTTTCATACTTACCATTACTACTATAATCTAATCAATCCCCTCTCTTTTCACTGCCCAATATGGCTGCTGCTGTTACTGCTGCAGTCTCTTTTCCTTCCTCCAAGTCCACCACTCTTCCATCCAGAACCTCTATCTCTGCCCCAGAGAGACTACTTTTCAAGAAGGTAACTAAGTTCCATATGCATTAATTGAATTGCAATTTATGGTATTTATATGTTTTGAATTGTGATCCTAGCTGTTGTGTACTTTTTTGTGTCAGGTTTCATTGCAATACAGAGATGTTTGTATCAGTGGAAGGGGTGTCTCAGTCAGAGCTCAGGTGACAACTGAGGCACCTACAAAGGTTGAAAAGATCCACAAGAAACAAGAGGAAGGTGTTGTTGTGAACAAGTACAAACCAAAGGAACCTTACATTGGAAGGTGCTTGCTCAACACAAAGATCACTGGTGATGATGCACCTGGTGAAACCTGGCATATGGTCTTCAGCACTGAGGGTGGGCTCTAATGCACTTTTTCCCCCTTTTTTCCTTCACTGTGGATTGATATTGATATTGATAATATTGTGTTATTTCAGGAGAGGTTCCATACAGAGAAGGGCAATCAATTGGGGTGATTCCTGATGGTATTGACAAGAATGGCAAACCTCACAAGCTGAGACTCTATTCAATTGCTAGCAGTGCTATTGGTGATTTTGGAGACTCCAAAACTGTGAGTCTTGCCTTATAGAACAAAAGATGTTATGTTTTTTATAGTATTGCTGCTTGGAATTGGGAATTAGGAACTTCTGTTTCAACTCCACTGTGATTTTCATAGTTGATATCAGACCAGATTAATTTGAGACTTCAATTTCTTTGCTATCTGATATGATACTTTCTTCTCCCAGGTTTCTCTATGTGTCAAACGTCTTGTGTACACAAATGAAAATGGAGAACTTGTCAAGGGAGTTTGCTCAAACTTCTTGTGTAAGGATTAATACTTCTCTTCTGGTTTTTATGTAATGCAATTCTGACAACAAATTTAGCTCTAAATGATGATGTCTACCCATTATACAAATCTCTTATTATCTTTTGTTTATTCAGGTGACTTGAAGCCAGGATCTGAAGTAAAGATTACTGGACCTGTTGGCAAAGAAATGCTTATGCCCAAAGATCCCAATGCTACCATCGTCATGGTACAAGCCCATTTCCTCTTCACTTTATGTAATCAATGATTATTGTTTCCAATTTCATGGCTGATCATTGAAATTTTTCTCTGCAGTTGGCAACTGGAACTGGAATCGCCCCGTTCCGTTCATTTTTATGGAAAATGTTCTTCGAGAAGCATGATGATTACAAGGTAAGTGTACACAAAAACTCATGAATCCTTAACTCTATGGAGTGCCTAAAATTGCCTTAAGAGAATATGTATTGGCTCAAGAGCAAGAGTTAGAGCTAGCAAAGGGAATCACTACTGAATGATTGATGTTATATCTTTATGGATCATTTAAAGAGTGGTCAATTGAATTTTTAGCAAGTAAAATAAAGTAATCATATCATAGTTGATGATTAACAAAGCTTATATGATAATATGTAGTTCAATGGTTTGGCATGGCTCTTCTTGGGTGTCCCCACAAGCAGTTCACTGCTTTACAAGGAGGTGAGATGAATCAAACTCTCCTCACAATTTCAGAATCTTTCTGAGTCAAATGCTGATATATATGTAGTACTTTTAATGGTATGGAGCAGGAATTTGAGAAGATGAAGGAGAAAGCACCAGAAAACTTCAGGCTTGACTTTGCTGTGAGCAGAGAGCAAACAAATGAAAAGGGTGAGAAAATGTACATCCAAACCCGAATGGCTCAATATGCAGAGGAGCTTTGGGAGTTACTCAAGAAAGACAACACATTTGTATACATGTGTGGACTCAAAGGGATGGAAAAGGGTATTGATGACATTATGGTCTCTTTGGCTGCCAGAGATGGTAAGATAAGAAAAAACAAAAGGAAATACTTGGGGCCCAATCATCAAAATTCAGCAAATAGTTGTGCATACCATATATAATATAAAATACATAAACATATATTACTTATTGTGCACAACATATGTGATATATCACATGTTGTAGCATAATTTTTTTTGCAATATGTGATATATGTTGTGCACATCATGTGATATATGTTGTGCACAACATGTAATATTCGTTGTGCAATTTATATTATATATGTTATGCATAACTTATTGACTAGTTTTTTTGTTGTACCTGTAACAATATTCCTAAAGAAAATACATTTTCCAATTCATCATTACATTACAAGAGAAAGAGAAAGTTTGAAACTTAATCTTCATTCATCGTGTTGTGTTCATTGTTATGCACTGTGTAGGAATTGATTGGATTGAATACAAGAGGCAATTGAAGAAGGCAGAGCAATGGAATGTCGAAGTGTACTAGTTTCATGTTTCATTTGCACAGAGATCACCAAGTCCTACTTTCTGCAGCAGCATATTCTGATATAATATGTCTCTGCATTCTGTAGATAGATTTTAAGTCCGTGTAATTTTTCTTATGATGATTTTCTCTTTGTTGATGAAAAATCTACTTTCATTGTGAAAGCCTTACAAGAATACAATAATTTTGAGGGTCATGCAATATAGATGAAGCCAACTTTGTTTTATTCTTCTGTGAGGATATTTAGTAGTAGTAATATATGGTGATAATGAACTGAACAGTTCTCTTAATGGTTAAACTCAATAATATTTTAAATAACTCATACCATATGGTTATAGGTTTCACCGAATCAGAAATAACTCCTTCGATTGCTTTATTTTTTCAGAAGACTAATGTGGTGATATTTAATTTAATTGAATTACATTGTAAAAGATTTTTATAGGTTACTAGACAATCGTCAATATATCTTCAAATCAAATCTTTCCTTTTAATTTTTAAATGAGACTTGGTATAATTAATTGAGATAAGCTTCAAATAGTTTAATGTGGAAACATATGATTTGGTTAGAAAAAAAACATATAAACTATACTACACATGTAAAATATATGTAAGTAATGGTTGACAAAAATTATATGCCTATAGTAATTATTCGATACAATAAAAATTATGTAAGTCACAAAAATTATATTCATTTAGATATAAAATTGTAATAAAAAATGGATTTAATTTTCATCCACTGAGAGTAAACTTTTTTACACAATCATCCAATGTACTGCCAAGTCAGCCATAATTGTATTTTCTCTCTCCCACTACCTAAAAAGTTATACAAACATAGTGTTTTGATTGGACGTCAGTGTAAAATACGTTTACACGGTCAGTGTATCAAAATTAAACTCATAAAAAATTGAGTTTAATTTCAATCAATTTTCAGTGTAAAGTAATTTTATACCTGCATCTAATTATAAATTGACATGTCAATAAAAGTCTTTAACTCAATCATATATTAACTAAAAAATCTCATAAATTAATAAATATGATTGACTGAAAGTATAAATTTAATTGATAATTAAAAAAATTCAAAATTTATCCATGATTAGTTGAGTACTAGCTATTAGCTAAGCATCAAATTATGAAGAAAAAAAAAATAGTGAGAAAATAGGAAGAGGCGGAGACGTGAAGTGTAGTTAGGGTTTTATGGGGTTGGTTTAATTGGTGTCTCATGCGCAGCGTTTCTCCGCCTCCGCCTCCTCTTGCTCTTGCCATTCCCATTGCCAACACTATATAAATAAGATAAACACACTCACATCAACCCTCACTCTCATAATCATTCATTCATTCCCCTTTTCAATTTCTAGGGTTTTTCTCCTTCGAATTCATTCCCCAAATGGCGGAGGAGAGGCTCAGCGGCGTCGTCCAGTGGTTCAACAGCTCCAAGGGCTTCGGCTTCATCAAGCCCGACCACGGCGGCGAAGACCTCTTCGTCCACCACTCCTCCATCCAGTCTGACGGATTCCGCACTCTTCTTGAGGGCGATCGCGTCGAGTTCACCGTCGCCAACAACGGCGACAAGACCAAGGCACTCGACGTCACTGGCCCCAACGGCGTCCCTCTCCGCTCCAACAACGATGGTTATGGCTCCCGCGGCGGAAATGATAGACGCAACGGAGGTGGTGGTGGAGGAGGGTGCTATCAGTGCGGCGATTTCGGCCACATTGCCAGGGATTGCAACCGGAGTGGTAATTCCGGTGGCGGAAGTGATGGCGCTTGCTACAATTGCGGCGGATTTGGACACATGGCTAGGGATTGCAACATGAACGGCAATTCTGGCGGTGGTGGCGGCCGTGGTTGCTACAATTGCGGTGGATTCGGACACATGGCTAGGGATTGCGTTAGCGGTGGCCGCGGAGGTGGTAACAGTGGTGGTTGCTACCAGTGTGGGGAGGTAGGTCACATGGCGAGGGACTGCACCAGAGAAGGTGGCAATGGTGGTGGTGGTTTCAATGGTGGAAAGAACACGTGCTACAACTGCGGGAAGCCTGGGCATTTTGCTAGGGAGTGCGTTGAGGCCTCTGGGTGAAAAAAGGTGAATTGAAGCTGTGACCGATTCGATTTTCTCTTTTGGCAAAAGGAAAAAGACAAGGAGGAATAGTACATACTCTTCTTTTTTGAGCCTTTTTCACAGTTCTTATTACCTTTTAGTCTAATGTTTTTTTTTCTTTTGATTGGATAAATTTTGGGTTATATAGATGGGATTCATGTGGTTATTACTCTTTTCAGAGGCTATTTTGTTTCTTAACTGATGGTTTATATGCAATGGCTTGGGATAAAACACCCTCATTTATGTTTATTTTTTGGTTCGTGGTTTAAAATGTGCATTAGTTTTGATCTAGTTATTTCTCTAAAGAACCTGCTATTCCTTTGTTATTAAGCATATTTTTCTTGTTCTTGAACTGTTGCAATGTTATAGCTGGAGTGCTCTGTTTTTAAGGGTCATTGTTTGTTGCTATTACTTTGAAGTCTAATAGTAGTAACCAGCTAGGGAGAAGTTCATGTGAGATTGTGGAGTGTTTCCTAATCGTAGGTTACAATTTACATTAGTTGGATTGAAACTTGCTGCAAAGACTGTGACTAGAAGGAAGTACCTGTAAGATGAAGAAGAGGAACATCACGCATGCATTTCTAGAGGATAACGTTTCTTGATCTAGTGTGCCCTCTTTTCGTTACATTAATCCGCAGCTTCCCTGGTTTTAGATTCCTTCAACATTTTCACTGAAAATGTTGTGGCCGTGTGGGTATCTACATCTGTTTGTTTATTTTACATTCTTGCTACGTTAGCTTACCTATTTTTCAACGTATGCTGTGTTTTGTCAATCAACTTGTCAAAATTATTTGAACCTGATACGCAGATTATATTTTATGTTATCTGATATGAGGTCTTAGTACAACAGTTTTGTCATTTACCTCTGGTCTGATATTGATACGTTACGTCGGCTTTTCACGCCTAGCATAGGTGAGGTGATGATATCACTTATCACTTATATATCCCACAGGCGCTGCAAGGGCCGACTTGTTCTGGTTTTTTACCTTTCGTCTCTTTACAAGCCATTGGAGTGGACTCAACTTGATGCAACCAACTTGGTTACTTGCATCTGTCAAATGTTGCATGCAATTCTATTCTGATGCTAACTTCTTTTTATTTAAAAAAAAATGAAGGGGGTCCGAAAGCGAATGCAAGATGAACCTCTCCATGATTATTCAATTGCATATTGATTTTTTCATTCTTTGGGTGTTGGCTAATGATTTATGATCTTGCTGGTTTCATTATTTTCGTGAGGCAAACTTACTGCATCTAAGGTATTCTGTGTTGTTTATGATTGATAAAGCGGGCTCGCAGCTGGAGGAACCTAATGCCATGCTTATGATTCTGGTTCAAAATGGGCTTGACTGAGTAAACAGTGCTATGTTAATAGACCTTTCTTTTTCCTTTTGGGCCTATTCTTTTATATGCTGATCCAATGGTTAAAGACAAGAAAAAAAGGGGTAGGTTTTTGAAGGCAAAGGCGAAGAGCATCTGCTTTCTGTACCAAAAAGACATATCTGACTCATTTCTTTAATCACAAAGATTTTTTAATTAATAAATTGTCATGCTAGTATATGAAAGGAAGAATCAATTGTTATTTAGAAACAAAAACAGAAAGAATCAGTTATAGAAAAATGATTGAGGATAGTGGATACTTTATAGTAAGTAAGATTGAAGGCAGAAACGCATGTGATCCCTAGGGTTGAAGGCATCTCTGAGAAGAGAATCTCTCAAGCGTGATTAAAATAATAATAACATGGAATTACTTGCTGCATTAGATTCGACCGCCCTAAACTGACCACCGCCTCAGCTTGACTTGCAAACCTATGTAAGTGAACAAAATGCGCGAGTCTCTAAGTCTTATTCCCTCCATCATTATTCAAATACTAATATAATTTGCCTGTATCTAAATTCGTAGCCGTCCTTTAATTTTCTCCAATTGAAGCCACCACCCTCCATGTTGCCTCCTGTCAGCACCAGTATTGATTCCTTAGAAATTAGAAAACCCCCTCCCATTATTAATAAATCATTTTTGTCACTTTATTATATGGTTCCTTGGATTCAATCAATATAGCTTATGCAAGTAACTCGAAATAATCAGACAGACTCTGCCGACCTCAAAAAATGGATGTATGCTATGCATGTGCATCCGTTAATGTGGTTCTGACCCATGCACATACCCTGTCCCCTGTGGCCCCCACACGCCCACATGGGCCCTATCCTCACACTCTATATAAATAAATTCACTTCCCTCCCTCCCCCCAACTTATAACACATTCAAATCCCCTCCAAAAAGGGCACAATCAAATTATTCCATATCACTCCTAACTTCTCATTTTATTCCAACTATACTATGGCTATCTTCGCTCTGTTCATCTTATTCTTCTTCCAACTCCTAACAGGTGCGAACAAATTAAAACCAGCCAAAATCAAATCAAGTTCATTCATTACTTAATTTTCTATAAGTTCTAAAATTAAGCATGGGACGTTTATGATAAGTGATCCGTGTTATGTATTGTTTTTATTTGACAGGTTCGTATTCGACAACATTCACAATAGTAAACAAGTGTAGTTACACGGTTTGGCCTGGGCTTTTATCCGGCGCCGGAACCTCGCCGCTCTCCACCACCGGCTTCGCCCTACAGTCTGGTGAATCAACTGCCGTCGCCGTCCCCGCCGGATGGTCCGGCCGCCTATGGGGCCGCACCCTCTGTACCCAGGATGCCACCACCGGAAAATTCACATGCGTCACCGGCGACTGCGGATCCTCCACCGTCGAATGCTCCGGTGGCGGCGCCGCCCCTCCCGCCACGCTCGCTGAGTTCACCCTCAATGGTGCCGGAGGGCTCGATTTCTTCGATGTCAGTCTCGTAGACGGTTACAATCTCCCCATGACGGTGGAGCCTCAGGGAGGAAGCGGCGGCGGAAACTGCTCGGCGACGGGGTGCGTTGTGGATCTGAACGCAGCGTGCCCGATGGAGCTGAAGGTGATGAGCAGCGGCGGCAGCGACGGTGGAGAGAGCGTGGCGTGCAAGAGCGCGTGCGAGGCATTCGGTGATCCGCAGTATTGTTGTAGTGGAGCTTACGGTACACCTGACACATGCAAGCCCAGCCAATACTCGGAGTTCTTCAAGAGCGCGTGCCCACGCGCCTATAGCTACGCCTATGACGATGGCACTAGCACCTTCACCTGTGCCTCCGCTGATTACCTCATCACTTTCTGCCCCACGCCTTCAACTAGGTAATTTTAATTCTACTTTTATTATATTATTATTATATTATTATTATTATTATTCACATTTCTTTAACAAATAAATGAAAAAAAATACATTTTTGTTGGGCTAATTAATTAATTGAAAATAAATTGTTTTAGAAATTTGAAGACAAGTAAATGAGGAATGTTGTTGTTGAGTAATTTTGAATTGAGATATGTCAAAATTAGGGGACCAGTTACTGGTGCGGCATCACCATAGCGTATATATGGTTGTCACGTTTATCTTATTTTATACTCTAATTTAAATTTGCACCGTCCATGATGTAGCATATAACAACAACAACAACTAACACATTCCGTGTGAGATTATTGCTTCTACTAGCTGGCTAGCTAGCTGGATGATGATAGTAATATTGTGGTGTGTTTGTTTGTAATGAGTGGTTTGAATTTTGAATATGAATGCAGTTCGATCAAATCGGGAAATGGGAAATACCCGATGGCGGTGCAAGTGTCAGCATCTGATCGCGTCTATGGGTCACGCACCAACCTCATAATGAAGCTGCTTATTGCTATTGCCTCCTCCTCCTATGCTTTGATGGCATTAATTAATTAATTAATTAGGTGACCCCTAATATACTATAGCCTTAATTAATTAATGTCAAGCAAGCATACAAACATGCGAGTGACATGTGCATCAGGTGGCAATTTTGGTGAGCAATACACAGTACAGTAGTCTCTGTCGATATACTATAGTGCAATGCGGAATCCTCAAGAGAAATACAAGTCATTCATCTGCAGC
The DNA here is from genome assembly GCA_013621005.1 of Aeschynomene evenia. Lineage (NCBI taxonomy): Eukaryota > Viridiplantae > Streptophyta > Magnoliopsida > Fabales > Fabaceae > Aeschynomene > Aeschynomene evenia. Next base: position 2,874,916 of record CM024267.1, on the reverse strand, counting down.
TGAGCAAAGATTGCAACTTGTGATCTACTAGTCAGTATCAAGCAACTTGATTATTGCAGCATCAATTGGCTGCTCAAGTGTCACCTTCTTCATTCTTTCCATCAACGGCCAACGCGGAGTAACATTTATTAATATAATTGCTGTTACTGTGGCAATTGAAGGTTCAGATGCACAAAACAGAATTAGGCAAGTAGCATAATCAGTTACATCATCACCTCACTCCATTCATGTGTGTTGTCTTCCACGCCATACATGAATGAATTGCAACTTTTGGCCTTAGCTTCTTTTCACAAAAGAATAAGAACATCATATATATGTAGGATCATTGATTTGCTCCAATTGTAAATATAAAAACATCAACTTTATTAGACATATATAATAAAAGATGATGGAGTACAATTTTTGATTCGTTCAACATTTTTGTTTTTGTTTTCACATAAAGTACCGTTAATATAGACTCGAGTTCATAACGAATCCTGCATATAATAACATATTAACCATTTAAGACATAATAAATGTTATAATTATAATAATATTATAAAATACTTGATTGATATGTTATTACGTGTATAATTCATAACAAATTCGAGTTTATATTATCATTTAAGTGACTCCTATTGCTGCCAACTTGATTTGTGCGCCTTTGACTCACTTTTTCGTTGTTTAGTATTATTTTTGCTTGTTTTTCAGAACTGTGATATACGTACCTACATCTATAACCATGCTCATATAATTAACTTTTTTCGTTTGGCTTCGGTTAATTGTCAGTTAATTAAGCTGTGGGTTCCAATTTTTAGACACCACAAATTTAATGAAAGAATTTGAGAAAGATTAAAAAAAAAAAGTTTTGTGATGAGATAGATAGATACTATGTCCAAAATAATGCATGACAAACAGAGACTGATATTATTTTTCATAATGTTCTTGATGTGATGTGCGATTCCGTTTGCCGCCACAAGTTATTAACTTTTATAAGTTGTACCAATTAGGTCGTTTAATTACTTGCTTAGATATAATAATTTCATAAATATCAAATGGCTGGCTTAGGAGATATGATAATTTTATCTCCCTCTTAATGTTTGTTTGCCTTTCAATTTTGGGCCTTTTTCCTTTGGCATTTTCATTGGTAGACGATTCGTTCTTACGAATCAGTTATTTCTTTGGTCATCGTTCTAGCTATATTTGCTACTGGACATTAGTGCTTACCTTAAAGTTGCACACTAGTTCTTGTATCGATTAATGATTAGGTACGTACTATACGTGGATTTAAGTGTTTAATAATGAATACTATGAACAAAAGCAAAATTTCTCTAGAAAAATACAACCATCATTTAATTGCTGATATGGCACCATTAATTATTACTCTATCAGGTATATAAATATTATAAATAATTAAGAGGAGAGATAATAAATAATAAGGATAATATAATATTATAAAGGGTTTTGTTATTAAGTGTCTTAAAGGCACTTGTTAAGGAAGTAAAATAGGAAAATTCTATCTTGAAAATGCTCATTTTTATTCTTTCTATGCAATGGACCCACCTTAATATTTTAAACTTTTTCAAAACTTACTATTTGTAGGATCCTTAACAAGTGCCCTTAAGGCCACTTGTTAGCAAAACCCTATTATAAAATATGTTTAATTTTTTCTTAATTTGAGAAATTATAAAACACATCATAAAATTATGTATGCAGTCGAAACTGGATAAGTAAAAAATGGAGGGAATTTTCATTGTCATAAAATTTTTATTTTTGGTAGTGTATTAGTAAAAAATGGTTTAACAAAAAAAAGCTAGATTGAAATAATAAAAATAATTTAGTCATTTAAATACATTTGTTTAAAAAATTATGAATATTTATTGAGGGAGTAGTTTAATTTGTTGAAATCAATTATCTCCAAAAGCATATTATTGTCAATATGATTCTTTAACACAATTTAATAATAGTATTTGTGCCTAGCAAATGATATGTATAATGTACACATATTTAAATTTAAAGATAGAAAAATAAAAATTTTAGTATTGAGGTACGATTATGTAAATATAGTTAAAAAATATTAAAATATATAGAGTATATATTAAAAAAATATCATTATTTATACATTGATACATAAAACTGTATAGAACATGGATGACGACTTGTTTATGGGACACAAAAACGATTAAAGGGTTGTCAGAAATTTATTGACGATGATGTATATATCTTTTGCAATATCATCCCCACGGTGGACATCAACCCTACACACTCATCTACTAAACTTTATTGCATCACCAATGCACCGTACTACTTTCCTTTTTTTCATATGTTATTAATTAATTAATTACCTTTGATCCATGACCAATTACAATTGCAACTTGCAACGTGAAAAAAAGGAGAAAAGGGGAAGAAAAAGTAATCTCATTTGACATAGGCTAACTTCAACAGGTAAGCATGCAATTTTGTAGATAAAATTGCCCTTTCAGCCTTTTATGGTCATGATCTATACAAATTCAAAAAGTCACCCAAGAAGCTCACTTTTATTTTATGCTGTTAGAAAGTTCAATTACAATTACAATTATTCATTATATTGGTATGCCAAACCCAATAGTTCTAATAATATATTATTATATGAATTTAATTTTCATCCACTAATAGTATACCATTCTTTTATACAATCATCCATTATTTTGTCACGTCAATCATGATTGTATTTTCTTTCTTCCATTATATGAAAAGTCATAAAACCACACATTTTGATTGGACCACAGTACAGTTCATCAAAATTAAATTCTTATTATATATATTTTATTTCCTATTTTTGACTTGTATGGAAGAGATCGAATAATAATGCAAAGCAATACAATAATGAATCTCCTCCATTGGTGTATTATATATGGAAACGACATATAATGAATCTGCATATTTTGACATGGATCGGGATATTAATTCCCCAAAATTGCGCCTTACCATTGAATTGAATTCAAAGTATGTTATTACATTATTATTATTATTGTTGTATAAATGTGATGTGTTAGTGATATATGAGAATGTATTGGCCACTAGCCAATGATGCGGCTAAGACCTTACTAACCCGTTACTTCACCGTCAGCATCTTCATCTCAAATTTGTTCCCCTTTAATGCTGCCTTTTTAAGACCATATCCCATATATCCCTGCTCTTTCATTAGTTTTTCTTTTCAGAAAAAGGGTCAAAATTTAAATATTATATTCAGTGTTTTTATTTTGTTTAGCCTAACATCAACCACACACTTTAACTAGAGGTTAATTAAAAACAGAAAACAAAATAAAACGCGTGCCTCCAAAATTAATTAGTACCAACTTGACTTTAGGATAAGTACATTAAGCTATAAGAAAATTTAGCATCATCCTTTCAGAATTTTTGTGTGTGTTTGTGCTAATTGTTTTTAAAAAAAGTTCATATGGATTAATTCTTCTTTGTGATTATTGGTCCACATTGTGACATTAATATTTCCACGCGCTACACTTTTTTTCATTTTTGACTTAGGTATATATATATTACGCAGTTCAATGTGGTTGAATCCAAATTTGACAGTGTTTTTATAAATGGATAAGATCATTAATTTGCACAGATCATCAGCTTTAAAAAAGCTTCCACCTTTTTTCAGTCATGGGCTTTTGGGCAGTGAAATTAATGGGCCTAGCTCAAAAAGGTGGATTAGGCAAATCAAGTTGGTTGACAAAACAAGTTTTTATGAGCATAGCAGCCCACAACTTCGGCGCAAGTTGTGCATGACGATGATCAAACTCCACCTCATCCTCTGATCTTCCAACCATTCAGGAATTTGTTTCCTTAGCCTTAGCCATTTAATTTTCTATGAATTTCTGCTTAACAAAAGGTCTTTTGCACGTTAAAATATCTATATATGTCACTGCCTAAAAATTTATCTATCTATCTATGTATCTATATTTAGGTACTACTAAACCTTTATCTTATCACACGACATACATAACTCAGCATCTTTAGATTAACCAACCAACCTTTGACTGGGTCTGTTTGGACACTAATCTGGAATCAGTTTTTTGCTTTTTAATTTTGTTTTTCTTTGTCGGATGATAATAAAGTACTTTTGCTGTTCATTACTTAATTTATCGTCAAATTTTGTAAGTATAAAAGGAAATTAGTAGTGAATAATAACAACCCTTTAAAGTTGCTAAAGCAAGCACGTGCACTGGCCGGTATATATATGTTATTACTAGTGAAGCTCATGCTTATATATATTTCATTCTAATAGTTAATAATTAATGATAAGTAATGACTACATTGGTTTTCTTTCCATCATATCAATCAGTTTCGGATATTTAAAAAAAAAAAATTTATTGATTATATGTTTTTAAATAAAATGATATTATTTGATTAATTGGACTTGCATATTATATGTTTTGTCATAATCTATTTTTCTATTAAAAAAATGTATATACAATACATACACACCTTTTTCTATATTTCAGGTTTGAACCCTCACATTATTCCTGGTCGCATAGTCTCTATCTTTTTTATTGACAGACCACTTTTTCACAATTGAACATATATAAATAATTAATTAAATCATTCTTTGCTCTAATCAAGCCATTAATTGAATCATTAAAACATAGGTTAGCGAAGTCAAATTTAAACAACTAATGTCAAAGGGTTTATATATTATTATATTATATAGGTAAAACAATTTTGTCATCCAAATATATTGCTGATTCAAGTCTTTTAGAATGAAGAGCATGCAATTTGCAAAGGAAAAGGTTTAGAAAAGAGGAAAGAGATCTTATCCCATCTGCACTTTACACGCCATGCATGTAACCGAATCAAATAACAAGGACCAACATGTAGATAATACTTATACAATTGTAGTGGTCTAAACCTAGGGAAGCTCATCAACAGAACTAAAAGCTGACGAGTTAGGAAGTGAGACCTAACACTTGTAATTAACGAAGATACACCATATAATTATACATTAAGGACCTTAATTGGTATTGATAAAGCGAGAGCCATAATAGGGGACTCAGCAACTCTCCTAGATAAATTTTATCCACTCTATTCATTTTACTCACATACCCAAACAAACACTCATATATACTAGTCATATGTATTTACTCTAATTGACTTAAAAGGTTGCTTAGACGTTAGAGTACCTTTTCAAGTATCATCTCAACCGACCATGTGTCTCATCAAGAACTCAACACTTGAAATAAGAGTTCTATATATATACTCAACTTAGAGGTTGACGTGCTGATCAGCAAGCCAGGCAAGAACAATAATATATACTATTGTAATATTGTTTATATAATGTGTAATGTAATGGATAGTATTTTTTTTATGGCTCCATATCATCCATAATAATATAATGACTAATCATGAGACCAATCTCTACACATATTATCAAGAATTTGAATAGCTGACTATATATTTAAGGAGCTAGTGTAATGCATAATATTCAACAACATGCATGTAATAATATTTTTTAACAAAAAAAAAAAGAATAGCAAAAAATTAAGAGTAGTCTTCATATATTTACCTTCTTAATAAGTCTTAACAGGCTATTAAATTTATTGAGCAGTGCTACGTATATACTAAAAGTGAAACTAAATCAGTCACCAGTACAAAAGATTTGATTCAGTAAGTATAACTATTGGATTGTGTCGGTATAAAAATTGTCATTGTGTCAATATAAAAGTTTGAATATAATGTTGAATTGGGATAGGATATAAGTTGAATTGAGTAAGTGTAAATGTTGAATTGTATTAAAGTTGAATTGAATGCTGAGTTAGAGTACACGAATCATTTCATAAATTTATTATTTAGTTAATTACTTTAATTTCAATTAGAAATATTGGAAAAACAAATTGTTTTTTTTTTTTACAAGGAGCTCCTAGTGGAACTAAGGGAAATCGAGGAAGGGGTGGGCATATGGGGATAGAACCCTTGACCCTAGAGCAACAAACCCTTTAGTCACTTGGACCAAAAGAGGTGCCATTTGAGCTAATGCTCATTGGCTGGAAAAACAAAATGTTATTAAATTTGTATTTGCTCCTACGCCATATTCCACTTTCTGGATGACTTTTAGCCCAAACGTGGAATGCTTTAGAATGAAACTAAATAAGGATAAGCAGAATTAAAACAAATACTATAGTAAATAGACATCCATCCATCGTCATAAACCTCTACTTAAAAAATTGCACCACATGCCAAAGAGCAACAAGAACATGGCCTTATTTATTTCTGAACCCGACAATATACTGTTAGGTGCTAAAGTTTGATTGCGTCTAATTAATTTATGAGGGTTGCTCTATTCGTATATAAAAATAGTATTATTCATATATTTTTTCACCCAATAAAATATTAACAATTTTGATAAATATATTGACAAGTTGTCAACATTTTTATGAGATGAAAAATAGGTGAATGCTACTATTGTATCAATAGCATTTTTGTTAATTTGTCAACCATAATGTATTCTATTTATTTACAAATCATATATACTATAATATATATGGTCTCATTATTTAGTAGTGTGTTAGGTTTACTTCCGTCACAATCATTATCCACTCATTTTTTAAATTAACCACGTCAGTTTTGTCGTTTTGCACACATCAACCTAGTGACTCTCTCACGTGTTTGTTGACCACTTTATAATGGAAGCAAATTACAGGTAAAATTGGTGATGGTGCCTCTAAAAAGAGGTCAAAGTTTGGTTTTCAGAAGTTGAAAATTAAATCATTAATTCCAGAGACATAAACCTGAAAACGATAAGCGCAATACTACACACACGAGGGTGTAGCTAGCATTATCCATTTGCCAACACACAAAAATAGGAACCCCTCAATTCAATAACATGCCGTTGATCTCAAAAGTCCACAAAATTAAAAGATGGAAGGAATTGAAGTTTCTCAATTAGTTAAAGGTGGATCTTTATATATGGGACTACTATTTGTACATAAAACAGTACTATCTACTCATTTTTCATCTATTCTAATATTTATAAGCTGTCAACATTTAAATGTGGTGAAAAATACGTGGAGAGTTAAAATAGTATCTACATTTAATATATATATATATATGGGTCGTTGAAGCAGAAATAATCGATCCCAAAAAATACATGTTAAGTTTCATGCACAGACATTAATCCTTGCTTCGTTCCTTTAGCTATGTGTTTGACATCATCACATTGGGACATTTAGACTTGAATTCAAATAGCAACCATGTGAGATTGTTGTTTTCCTTTTAACACACTATCACTTGTCTTGTCCACGTATATATGATGTTTCAGACAGAAAGGGACTTGGAGATTTTGAAGCTTGGTGGTTAAATGTCAATTAGATACATTGATTGGGAGATTTCTTAGCTATATAAATCATTAAGTAGCTATATTCTACGTGTATTGTTTCCCCCCGAGTCGTTTTTTTATTATTACTAACAAATGTTATTTTATTCATCAGTAAACTAAATTGTGTTCCTTTCTGATATGGATATATGACTCATTTAACAAAAGCAACAAACTTATTAGGAGGTTCTCTCTCTTTTTTCGGCTTTTTATTTTTAAATTTTGTGCAGAAAATTAAATTCTATGCATAATACAAAAAAATAAATTAAATTAAAGATTAATAAGTATTAAAGTGAAGAAAGTTAACAATATTTGGAAGAGTTTAATTTTGATATATTAAAAATGTAAAAATATTTTACATTGTTATATAATTAAAATATTATGTTTTTATAATTTTTTTAAGTAGTGCGAGGGAAAAAACATCGTCATCATAGCTGACGTGACAACATTTGATTGGATGACTGTATAAAAAAAATTATGGATTGTAAGTGAAAAAAATATAAACTAAAGGATATTTTAATACAAATAATTTTTTTCCTAAAAGTTGAAATATTTTACATGTAATAGAGTAATGTTATATGTACACCACAATATCACTTACTATCACTCATCATATGCAATAATCCAATATTTTAAAAATGTTGGATTAATGTATAATATTAATAGTTAAATTAATAGTTTTGAAATGTTAAATTATTACATGTGACTGATTTTTTTGTGTACATAAATTATTTCTTCATGTAATATTACTATTGTTTATTATTATTTAAATTAAATAATTAGTGTTGTTGAAGATGGAAAACACAATATTGGCCGTGCTCCCCAGATTACCTTCAAGATCTTTGGTTCACGGTTACCCAATTATTTTTTGGGTGGACGAAGATGAAAGTAGTACGTATCATTTTCTCACTGTACACCTAACGATCTTGCACCGCAAATAAATCTGCAAGTAGAAGAAGCAAATGGATATATAAATCTTATAAAGACACTTATATTTGAAGGCCCAAAAATGTCACTGTTGCATCTATGCCGGACGCAAAGTATATGTCCAACATTTGCCTCTGCAAATATATCAATAATTGCTTGCATCCTCCAAAAATCATAAGAGTCAAATAGAAAACATTATTATACATTTGTACATATTGTTTATTTTACATAATTGATATGAACATATTTGGTACGTACAGAGAGAAAAATAGGAGTAATGGAGAGAACAAAATTTAAAAATTAATTAAATAATTAGTGAGTTCCGCTTCAATTTGTGAGTGGATATATGAGTGTACAAGAATTTTCTATGTGCAAATAAATATCTCAAGTCTAAATAATTGGTGTTTCTATATACAACTATTTATCATACAAATGGCTTAGCTATGACTATATGTGCTATATATATATATATATATATATATATATGGTGCACATTATATATTATTTATAATACACATTGAATACTAGTTGGACATATTTCTGTTATACAATATTATTATCGTATAATATATCTTAGTGTTATGATTATTGAACACTATAAATGTTTCAATGAAACTTCACAATTATTGAACATGGTGAACAAGTGTAGAAGCGGAAACTATCATCCAGATCCAAAAATAGAGAAGTGGCGGCTCAACACTTTTAGAGGCCTAAAACCAACTCTAAACGGAGACCTTTTATATCAAATAATAAAATTATATTGAATTTATTATATTTTTATTTAAATTTTATCTTTTGTATTATTTTTAAGATTAAAGTCATTTATTAAATTGTATTGTAATCGATTTTATTAAATGATTATTTTTCAATTGATAATATAGATAGTTCATTTAATTTTTATTAAGATATTGTGAATTTTCTATAAGATTTTATTAATTTTTTGTTTTGAAAAACTTTTTTCTAAGATATTTTAGAACAATAGAATAAGTTAGAACGAGAGAAAAAAATATAAATAATATTTATTAGTTATCATATTAATATAAGAGAAAGTTTCATATCATTTACCACTATATAAGACTAGAAAATAATCTGCACAATTTGAGTTTAACACAAAAATGAGGAAGTAGATGGAGGAGAGCTAGAGAGGATTTATGATAATCGAGGAAAATAACTCAATAAGTAAGAAAAAAAATTATACACAAAACTGGTCGAAACTACAAGAAACATATATATGAATGATGATTTTGTAGTTTGTGTGAAAGAAAAGAGAGATAAATATATAATTAAGTAAAGTGAAAAAATATATCTATGTAGGGATTAGTGCATAACACATATTAGATATGAGTATTGACCAACTCATGAGTCATGATGATGAATGTTGTCTTATGACATTATTTTTATTAAAATATTTTAAGAAAATTTAGAGGCCTAAAGCCCTATTGTCACGACCCTACCCGAGTCGTGACCGGCACATAGCGCTCCTTGCACCATGTCAACCTTACCTCAAGAATAATCACAAATGTGACCTTAACTAGACAACACACAACATAATATTTATATATGTATATAGGAATCCAACATTCCCTCAGTGGGATCCAACAACATCATTAGGTTCATAGTAGCATTCATTCTATGTTTATAAACTTCTAAACATACTTAACACAATCCAAGATCCTGCCTGTAATACAAATGGAGCCAGTAAAACTCTATAACAACACATATACATTAATAATTAGGCCTCCATGAGGATGAGGCTCACCACTCTAAGAACTCGGAGGGACCGATGATTCTCCCCCTTGACTGGTACCTGTATCTGAAAAATGGTAGAAATGGAAAGGGTGAGTTATACGAATATAACTCAGTGAGTAAAAGTATTATTTACACTACACTTACCAATAGAATCATCATCCTGCACACAATTATACATAAATAGATATGAACAAGATATGCATAACACGATAACACTAATCATACCTCGTGCATATAATTTTCTTGGTGGGTTAGCTATCTTTTACCTCTTAGGTCTCATTAGACCTCTTCTTTGATCACCTTAGGGATTTAGCCCGACACCCGGTATCAAAGGCCTTCAGGTTCCTCGAACCTCTTCTTGATAACCCCAGTGACTAAATCCACCATCCGGTATCAAGGCATAGGCTCATAAGCCTCTTCTTGGTAGTCCTAGGGATTTAACCCATCTTCAGACTCCAAGGTCATATCATCCACCATAACAATCTTTGTATAGTTTTCTTTAATCTTTCCATTACATTGTAAAATTTCCATATTTCCAACACAGAATAATATTTTCAACCATACAATATTACAACATACATATAATTACCAGAGCAAGGCTTCAAACAGTAAAAGAACGAAAATAGGAACGCGCCAGCACGCACTAGCGTATCCCGGCGGCTACCCGCGCCCCGGCGACCTTCGCCGCTCCAGCGACCGACCCGCTCCCCGGCGGCCCGTCGCTGCGCAGAATCTATTCCAGCAACCATTTTTCACATATATACTTCCAACTATAATTTTCTAATCACCCTATCAGATCCTAATATACATATTCAGTCCAAATCAGCCACAACTACTCATATTTAATCCAAACATATACTATTTATCAAGTAAATCCACAATAATAAAATAAAATAAAATGTAAATAATTCCTTTACTCACAAATGAACTCTTAGAAGTTGAAGATCACTTGGATAAGTTAGGTTGAACTTCCTTGATAATATTAGAACCTAGACAACCATCAATTTACCCAAAAATCAAAGAGGGAATCAAATCCCCAATTTTAGAACCCTAATTACCAAATAAAGAAAATATAATTTAATAGAGTTAGGAATATTACTCTACCATTTACCAGGAGTATGATTATTGAAGAAACATTGAAAGATTAATGGAGGGAGTAAGGATCAAGAGTTGTGTGAGAAGGGGATGAAGGAAGATGGAAAGAAAAGAATGAGAGAAGAGGGAGGTGGGGGTTCTCCGATAGCAAGGAAAGAAAGAAAGAAAAGAGGGAGATAGAGAGAAAAGGGTTAGGTTAGAGGGGTTTAATAATAATAATAATATTATTATTATTATTACTACTGCAGGGTTTTACACCTAGCTTTCCTATCTTTACCCTTGAGCCGGCTCTGAAATAGAGAAGTGAATAAATCACGTCTGTACTTCTTCAATACACTGTCTCTGCTAACATCTGATGAATTTGTCTTAATGTTGTTTTGCAGTGTAGTAACGAATTTGAATTGATATGGAGTAGTACGTAACTTAGAGGATGTTTGGATTCCACCATATGAGCCATATAACCAGCTGTTTCGGGACTTATCCAATCTGAGAGAAGAAGACATTGCCACAAAATATGAAAGCGGTGCTGGTTGTCGATCGGTACCATCATATTTTGTATCGCATTGGTTGGTAACAACACTGATTTTCGTGAACACGTGCTGCATTTTAATGCTGAACACCACAGCTTCTCATCATCCAATTATTGTCCTCCAATACATCATTCTTTTTTAGTTTTACCATTAATTAATTAATAATGTTTATAGAATTAAGTGAGGTTAACGCGGTTATCACCAAAAAGAAGGCAAAAGGGCTATTAATTAGAACATGTAGTTTTGACTTTTGACTGATAAAACAGCAGTTCAGTAAAAAGAAATTCAAGTGAATGATGAACAATAGGTTTTTTATTTTTTTACTATGACCATTGTCTATGTATTAGCCTTGATCTAAATATGACGGTGAATAAATAGGTAAGACAATATTGAATTCTGCTGATCTTGGAGGTAAAAGAAAGGATCGTTGCAGTCGTTAACAATAATATTATAACATTAAAATTTTATATTTTTTCTAGTTGTAGTTGTATGCATAATCTTTATTTTTCATGATTTGCTTTTTGAAATTGCACAAAATAGTGTGGCTCTGTGCAGTGTACTCAAGAAGAACATAGATACATCAATCAAGATAGCCAACACTATTTGGACACATCACCTAGTTGCAACAGTACAAAGATCTTATGAAAGCACAGGATTTTTTAACCGACACTACCGATATTTTTTTCCCTCATTTTTTTTTCTTTTTTCACTGAACCTAACAACTAACCACCAAGAAAAGAAAAAAAGAAAAATTCATTGGAAGGTACTGTCGAAACTTCGCTTCACCCTTTTCCCCTGTCTCTCACTAGCAGTAAACAAGTGTGGCGGTTCTGTTTTCAGTTCATTCCCTCTTCATTATAAATAACGATGCAGGGTCTTGCATTCAGATTCCCCCCACCACTAACTCCCAATTCCTCTCATTCTCTTCACTCTTTTTCTATTTCCAGAAAGAGAGTGAGTGATCATAATCATAATATTATTAGTATTATTAATATTATAGTACTAGTATATTATTATTATCACTACCTCTTGCTGAAAGCAGAGAGATTCTGCTTCAACTATCTTCACCATTTCTTATCTCTTGCTCCTTCTTTTATTCAATTCCGCAATAGCTCGCAAATTAATTATAAATTTATAACCTAATTAACAAAAATTACATAGCTTCCGCAATTGAACTTCCAATTTTGACACAGCATCATGGCTCTGTTCTCACACCACCGACATTCTTCTCAACAGTTCTTGTGTTTCTTCCTCTTCCTCGTCTTCAAAGGTAAATTAGCCAAATCAAAGCTCGATTCTTTTCCAAATTTTATAAACTGGGTCATTCGCCAATTCTCAAACAAACATAAAAATCCAACACGAAATTGAAGAAAGTAGAAACTGATCAAGCTTGCTCTGTTTTTTTTTTTTTTTTTTTGCAGGGGCTTCAGGGGCCACATTCACGTTCGTGAACAAGTGCGATTACACAGTATGGCCAGGGATTCTGGGCAAACCAGAAATCGGAAGCACAGGATTCGAGCTCCAAAAAGGAGCCTCAAAAAGCTTCCAAGCTCCAACGGGATGGTCTGGAAGATTCTGGGGCAGAACATATTGCAAATTCGACGGTTCCGGCCGCGGAACCTGCTCCACCGCCGACTGCGGCTCCGGAGAGATCGCCTGCAACGGCGCCGGAGCCTCCCCGCCGGCGACCCTCGCTGAGTTCACCCTCGGCACCGGCTCCATGGACTACTACGACGTCAGCCTCGTCGACGGTTATAACCTCCCTATGTTGGTGGAGGCCTCTGGCGGCTCCGGCGCCTGTGCCGCCACAGGATGCGGCGCTGACCTCAATCGGCGGTGCCCGTCGGAGTTAAGAGTGGACGGCGGCGATGCGTGTAGGAGCGCATGTGATGCTTTTGGGAAGGCGGAGTATTGCTGCAACGGGGAGTTCGGCAACCCTTCCACGTGTAAGCCATCGGTGTACTCTCAAATTTTCAAATCTGCGTGTCCCAAATCTTATAGCTATGCCTACGATGATGCCACTAGCACCTTCACTTGTTCCGGAGCTGACTACACAATCACATTTTGTCCTTCTTCACCAAGGTACCTAACATCTTTCTTCAATTTTCCATTTTATGTCATGTCATGTTTGAAGATACTAGATTGAATGAAATCAATCTTATGTGATATGATTAGATATTTAGAGAAATGATTGTTGCACAATAAAATAACATTACATATGATATATAGTACATGTTTGATGCATTTGTTATACATATACTATTAGTATTACCGATTTATTTAGAATTCAATTTGGAGCTTATTATTCTTTGTTTTGTTTATTATTTTTAGTCTAAAGTCTTCAACGGATTCGCCTCCAAAGGCAACGGATTCGGATTCCGGGTCGGGGTCGGGTTCGGGTTCGGGTTCATCATCGGTGGAGCAATCTGCATTAGGATCAACTTCATGGCTAGCAGATATGGCTACGGCAACAGGGTCATCAACAAGGAGGAAGGCTTTTGGTGGTTCAAGGGGTTTATTATTCTTATTTTTTGTGGCTGTAACTTTCATTCTTTCTCTTTTGGTCGTTTAGTAATTAGTGTCCCTTTCACAGTGACATCTTATCTCATCATCACTCATCCGTTGCATCCTTATCTTCCTTTTGGAGAAACAGGGGAATGGGATCAATGCCATCATCCATTGTTATATTCAGCAAGAATATTATTGTAAAGTATATATATATATATATTATAAAGCATTTCAATCATTTGTTGCCGGAATTATTTTAATTATGATTTATAATTGTGAACTTAACTCTTTAATTGTGAGCCTTTGGAATTGGAAGGTAGGGTTGGGTTGGGTGAGGGGAATGGAAGGACATTCCCTCGATTAAAATGTGATCGACAAGTTGTCTTTGAAATTCATGTGTATTCGGTTTAGTGGATTTTGAGGCCCATCACCTTTTTCTAGAAAATTGCAATTAAAAACAAATTTGCTGTAAAAAACAGAAACAAAATTATAAAGACTATTTCAAAAAGTATTTTGCTGACGAGTTAGGAATTAGTAAAAAAATAGTATGATAGCCTTTCATATAGGAACCATAAAAAATAATGTAAATATTTTTATTTGTGCTATTTTAGTAAGTGTTTTTGATATATTTGTTAGCAAAGTTCTCTTAAAAATTATAAAATAAAATTAATACTACTACATGTATAATCAATGTACCATCCAACTAGTATCAAACCTCTAATATACGCTCGTGGGTCCACTAGCATACATTAATATGGGAATGTAACTACTTTGGTTGAATATGCGTTAAGGTATTATCATTTTACGAGTAACTTTTTGATAAAATAAAGGTCATGCATGACTAAGCTTCAAGCTAATGTTTCCAACAGTTAAAAGATTTTGCAATAGATGGCTGTGGTTGGTTCGTGGTAGATATCCAATTAATCTTTTCTCGCTATCATAGTTGGAAGAATTTTATGATATTTTTCTTTTGGATTAGTAATGGAAACAAATCTTTTTTTCCCCCACAATATAGGACCTCTTGACAGTAGTAAATGAGAAATTTGATTATGAATATCAGCAAATGGCAAAAATCTCATTCTGGTTTTAGAATAATTTTTAAGAAATTCTATTGAAATTTTTAAGTATGCATGTGAATTTGAATAATTTTTAAAGAGAAATAGATCAATTTACTCTACAAAATACAAATGATCTCATTCTCTGCTCTCAGTTTACAATTTTGTTTTCACATTAATTGAATCAAGTTAAAATAAAACGACGCCGTAGGGTAATTCTATATATGATTAATCAGCAGAAAATGAAATGGTGACAAGATGTATGAACTAGTACATTACATATTAAACTCAATCTTATGATGAATCTGATATAAGGCTAAAGAGAAATTAAAGAAGATATTTATGTGCAAATTATTGTAGATATTTTTTGGGGAATCTAAAGGATAGAGAGGGATAATTCTTTGGGATATGAATTGGATTGAAAGTCTCGTTACGTTTCCATCGTCCACAAAAAGGGTACCTGAATTCAATTGGCCAAGAGGGCTATTCATCATAAACACAACACAGCTAGCTAGCTAACTAGAAGCATCCATCGATCTATATATGTATTTTTCAAACGCCTTTTCAGTGTGAAAATAATGTCATCAACAACAAAAGCCCAATCTGCATTTTTCTTTTATCACTGCAAGCGAAAGAAAAGAAAGAAAGATGATGAAAAGGAGAAAAGTGATAAAATTGAATTGACAAAAATAACTTTAAATTGACGATTTGGGACCAAAAGATTTGGAAGTAATTTTGATGATACATAGCCAATGAGTTTATCTATCTATATCTATCTTGTGATTTATATACATAGAGAGTTTATATTATTAATTAAAGTCTGAGTGGATCTTCATATACATACAGTTGTTATGAATGTTGTGGAAGAGTGCTTCATTATATATGAGAATAAAAAAAACTCAAATCTTGAGTAACAAACACTTTTTCAGTCAAAATAGTCAATTTTAATATTTTTGACCAAAATAACATTTTTAATCATGTATAATTTTTTAATAGATTTTGTAATTTTGGTCCAAACTCTTATTTTTAGCTGTTTTGTCCGATAGAATTTTATATCCCGCTCTTAAAAAAAATGCTTTTTGAGATTTCACATCATCACTATTTGATGACCAATTGCTGCGCAAGATGCGCAGTCGTTAACACATGTTCAAAAATATAGATCACAAGGGTACAAATATATATTATTATATATTTATTTATATGAGTTTAATTATAATACATAGAAAGTATAACAAATTTTATATTATTAGTTAATCATGTTCATCTTTTAGTCAGTAAGTGATTGAATTAAATATTTTTGCTGATATATTAATTTATAATTGGATATTAATGTAAAATAAATTTACTCTGAAAATGGATTGAAATTAAACTACAGGATAATTTATTTAATTTAAATAATGAAGTCTTCTAAAAACATCATCTAGCTAGGTCACAAAGCAAATTAAAGATGGTTGAATTTTACACTGCACTGTATGCTTGAAAGATAATGCAAACAGAGAATTTAATTTGGAGATAACGATGTTTTTCTATGTATTAGTGTATCAAAGTATTAATGAATTTTAGTAGCGTAGTGTACATGATATGTAGCTTTTCTTGTCTTGTTCAACAAGCGAAGGGTCAAATAAAGAAAAATAATTCCATAATTGAAACAGACCAAACTTATACTATAGTAATAAAAAATTTATTGAAGAGCATCATTACCGTATAAACTCACTCCATCTTGTTCTTCACGCACTTCAGATGAAAGCTACTAACTATGGAAGAAAAACTCCCTTAAAACAAACACTTTCAATTTCATCCCTTTTGTGTGTGTCCCTACGAGTTTTAAGGACATGATCCAAATCTTAGTGATATTTTTTTCTTCCCTTGAGGAACTAATGAGTTTCGAAGTATTTTGTTTAGATCAATTTATATATTTATTATTACTCTAAAAATAAAGGTATAGCTAGCTAGAGACGACAAACTAAAGGCTAGCTAGCATAGCATGTGGGTATATGTAAGATTCCATCATTTTTCCATTTGTTGAGGATAGAAAGCGGCGCGATTCTTTCACCAAAATGGATGCTTCTATTTGGGGATGGATGGGAGAAAGCAGCAACCATGTGAGTTTGTGCTGCGCAGAGGAAGAAACAAATTAAATCCACTTTTGGCCTTTTATTATATCCAATTCCTCCGTGCTTGTTTAATTTTTGTTTCCAATTTCATCTTTTTTTCTTTCATGTTTCTTCACCTCAAAGGCAATGCAGACCAACCCTGGAACTAATTAACTAACTTTAAATATTTGATGTATACTAAAGAATCACTTCAAACATGCTAATATATTGTGCACATCATATATAGCATAATATATATAATGTATATCATATGTCGTGGATATCATATATCACATGTGGTGCATAATATATATCACATATCGCAATATCATCTTTCTTTACACATTATGTGATGTTGTACGTTGTGTACATATTATGTGATATCATGTGCACATCATGTTTCTCATTATTAGTCATTAATTCATTATTAACATATCACCTAAAAGAATGTTAAATGAGTGTAGAACCTATTAAAATAGAGCTTACATATTATCTCATGATAAATGAAATGTTTATTGATCAAGTAAGTGTGAAAAAAATGTAAAATTAATATTTTTCTTTTAACAGATATTTGCAGTCTACCTTAAAAATAAGGTTAGCATTATAGAAAGAATACTTATAATAGCAATAAATTATAATTTCAGAAAATTAAAGTATCATAAATTTAACCAAATAGTGAGATAGGGAAAAGTTCATTTTAAGGTAGGTTTGTATGTATAACCACCACCCTAGCTAGCTACTCAACTAAAAAATGCCCAACCGCAGAATCTACAGCTCACCCCATTCCATTCATTTCCAACATTAGTGGAATTCAGTTTGTCATACATGTAATTGAGGATTCTCCACTTCCACTTCCACTTCCCATCCCATTTTATAGTAAGCTTTAATTGTATTTACTTACAAGTTACAATCCTAAAGTTCATAATATATAACTGAGATAGTTTATGGTTTCCTGATATGGACTTTATATTGATATTGTAAGTTACATATCCTGATGCATGGCTTGTTTCTTGGATAGGCAATTTTTTATTTTCTTTGCCTAATCATGTTAGACAATTATTTATGGGAGTATACACCTAGCTACATTTAGCACGCTAATATGTAAAATTGTAAACCAAGCATGAGCTTTCAATTAGGAGAACCTAGTATGTAAGAAAATAACAACAACAAAAATTGCACAAATCATGAATGAAAGTATAACTAATCAACAAAAACACTCCAGTACAATCAAATGTAGTCAACATTAACTAACATATTAAATGTTACACACAAATATATTGACTGTTTTTTTAGGAAGATGAAATGTTTTAATGACGGTATATTCTATTGCATTAATTATGTTGGCTAATATAAGTTGTAATTATAGCACCACCGTTAATTAATTAATAGGTGCTTCCGTAATAGCTAAGGATTCCATGAAGTTATGTCCATACATGAATAAACATTAAATAGTCTAAACTAGAAAGACAAAGCTCATCCTGTTGCTGTTACGTACGTAGAAGAGAAAAGCTATAGCAAGAATATTCCACTTGGATTGATTAAATTCTACACAATATAGTTTAACCAATGGGGATAATAGGTACTAGCTTTTGACTCAAATTAAATCATCAGCTTCATCTATCTATCTATCGATATATCCCATTATAAATTATATATTGGGTGGAGTTACTTTACTTTGATCGATGCATCAAGATAAGGTAACCTTTTTTTTTCTCTGTCAAAAGTTTCGATGCATGCAGAAAATTAAACTAGTAGCTAGCAAAACCCAAATTAAATGGTTCATCTAACCCCATCAATTAATTCTTTAATCGTACTAGCTAGGAAAACAACTGACGTTATTATTATGCAAAGAGTTTAATTAATTAATCATCACTATATCTCAACATACTATTGTATACAAAACAGAACGCTTTTACTTTCTTTTTCCCCTTTTGTTGTGGTATATATAAAAATTAAAGCTCGTGATAATCTCATCGAGGTGCACTTTTGGAGATGAAATTTTAATCTATCTTCACCTATGATAAAGGTACCACGCAACGACCATAGAATATGCTGCAAAATCATTTGAGCTTAGTAACTATGATGTGATCAATGTACTGTTTTAGGGGAATAATATAAGAGGGATGCTATATAGAATCTAAAAATTGGATCATCATTATCAATGGTGAAAAAAAAATTGAAATATTATAGTAAAGTCACGTCAAAATTCAATAAAGATAAGAATGGATATCAACACGATTATAAAAAATGAATGTCAAAATAGTATTTTTAATAATATAATGCATGACAGAGTATAAATAGTCTATGATTAAGAGTGGACAATACAAATAACAATAGTAATAGTAACCTAGCAATCTCATGAATGGCCCCAAGAGACCATATAATAATAGTTATGAATCATCTATCTATATATAGCTTATTAGATCAGGGGATTTTTTTTTTTTGAGTTCTCTTAGAATAAGAAAAACTAATTAGAACTGAAAATAAATATCTTCACCAACAAAATTTACTCTAGCAACTAGCTAGAAATACCTTATAAAGGCGATGATGTCTGATAGTAGGTTGTACAGAATGGGAATGCAGTGCATTGCATTACTTATTATATCATTGCTTTTAATTTGTTTGGATATTACAGATAGAGTACTATTCATCATTAATAATTAATTTATTCAAATTGAAACTCCTCTTCTCTATCTCTTATAATCTGATCTATATCCAATGTATTATGCATATAGCTACTACAAGAGAAGAGAGTAGTGACATTGCATGCCAGACGACATAACATTTAAAGCAGCAACAGTTTATAGCACTACGAATTCTACAGGGGATGCATGGATGGATGTTCATCTTAATTATATATGATGGGAAGAGAGGTCAAGTACATAAAAAAAAAGGTTGAAAATTTTAATGCTTTAATTAATAAATAACACTACTGCTACCTCCAATATCCAAAAGCTAGCTGTATGAGTGATGACAGCTAGAATTCAGTTAGATTTAGTTTCTTGTCCAAAATCGGTGTTTCTCTAAATCTTTAGCATGTTGAAACATATATATAATGCAAAACTAATTAAAATACGAATAGGAATCATGTAACAATAATACTAAATTTACAATAAATAACCAACCAATAGGTTCAATACAGCTTACATGTCTATTTTGACTTTGATTTTGACCAAATAATCATTGAGGATGTAATGAACTGAGTAATTATGGTCCAAAATATCATTTATTGACTGGTTTGACTGGTTTTTTATTGTACATTTAACATCACTCATCTTGTAAATTAAGGTTAGAGAAAATTAAGTAATCGTGTATATATATATCAGAGCAGTTGTTGATTAACCGTTAACGTCTATATGTATTTTTTTAATCAACAAAGTTTGGGCCTAGAATACGAAGAAATTTTATTTTCTAAAGGTAGATTACCCATCCAGAGTAATTAAATACACGAGCCATTGAGCCCAGCCTAGAATTCTTGATTCATTTGAGCCCAATTTGGAAACCAACATTCAGACAAAAGCAAAACCTACGAGCTCTGAAGTACTTGAAAAATAATTAAACTTCTAGTGTGTTATCTACCAATCTAAAATATGACATGAAAATATTAAGAGTATTGATAGAGGTATAACAAAAAAAAAACCAACCAAAACAGTCAACAATAGGAAATTTGACCTAAATCACTCAGGCCATTTAAAAAATACACATAGTTAATAATGCTATTTGGACCAAAAGTGTTAAAATGGACATTGTTGGCGGTTTTGACTGGAAAAATATTGTTCCTCAGCCGTATTAACAAATTACCTAAATTTGGGGGCACTCTATTAACTGTAACTAATATTGGTAATCATCTTCTAACCTTTAACATTTAAAAATCTTCCCCAACTCAAACCCTAAACCATGCAGCATGTACAAAATCAGACCAAAAAAAAACAAAGAAAAGCATGTACAAAAGGGCATCATAATCATCTCAGCCTTGAACTTGGGCCTTCAATGGAATTATTCTCTGAGCTTCTGTCTTGGTGAATCTTTGAATAGAGCTTCTTAGTCCTAACAGCCAGCAGCAGGTCCAATCCAAATCCAAGTACACAAGCAAAGGCCATAATCAAATACACAAGCCTGTAGCAATGTGGACCTATGCAAGTGTTTCCTCCACCAGGGACACTAGTGGCTTCAATATCATAAAGATAACCAGCAATGAGACCAGAAAACAGGAAGGATCCAATAGGGAGGTTCAGAATGAGGATGTTGTACAGTAAACCATAGTATTTTAGACCAAATAGTTCTGATGCTGCTGCTGGTGTTATTGTAAGACGCACACCATAGCATATTCCAACCAACATTGAACCAATGTATAGTGATCCTGGCAAGGCCATGGCCAATGCAATGTAACCTAGACTCATCAAAATTTGAGATGCAGCATTCCAAATTAGCCTTGGCACCCCTGATTTTCTGCAATCATAACACAACACCATTCAAAATCAACAACTATGAATTACTTTCTCTTTAATAATACATAAACTTGTTTAGCTATATACTTTCTCTTTATGTTATTCTTCCATCATGAGTCATAACAAGAAAAATACTACCCAGCCAGAAACCAATACTACTACATGTACAACCAATGTACCATCCAACTAGCATCCAACCTCTAATATATGCTCGTCAGACCTACTAGCACATATTAATGTGGGAGTGTAACTACTCTAGTTGGATATATGTTGTAAGGTATACTCGTTGTACGAGTAATTTTTTTTACCAGAAACTGTCGGAATTTTATATCCAAAATGATGTCACATTTATTAGCTTTTGCATTATACAACTTTATTGCGTCCAACAATCAGTTTCTAAGTTTTGGCAGTGAGACTAACCTGATGTAGTGTTCAGAGAGTGAGCCAGAAATGATGCGTCCAAAGAAGCCCCAAATGCTGATGAAGGAAATGAAGATAGAGACATCAGAGTAACCAAGTGCTAGTCCCATCTGCCCCATGTTATTCATCACACACAGTCCTGTTCCAACCCCACAGAGAAAAGCCACAAACAGAACCCAAAAGTCAAAGGTTTTGACCATTTCAACAATGGTATGCTCCTCCCCTATCAAAGGCTTTCTTTTCACTTCAACTTCCTCTGCCTTATTGCCTGTGCTCTCTTCATGACTCCGCCTCTCATCCTTCTTTTGTTCTGAATCTTTTTCTCCAAGCAATGGCTCTTGAATCTGTTGCTCTCTGTCGAGATTAGGACTCGGTTTGAAGATTAGCAGATACAAAGGCACAAGAAGTGGCATGGCTAATAGAACAATAAGCCCTGCTGTGAAAACCAATGAAAGAACATGATCATGAGGACCACTGATATCAAAGGCCAAGAGGTACACTGCTACTGTAACTGCAATCACATTGAATACACTCAAGAGTTGAGTCTCTTGCTTCTCTTCTGCAGAGTTGGAAGCCGGCGGCGATTCGCGAAGGAAAAGAGCAGCTAGGAAGCAAATCACAGCAGGAACAATGGTAAGCATTAGAAGAAACTTGGAAGGGTCTGAGGAGAACATAGCAGAACATATGTCTGTGAAGATTGCTGTGCTTAGCCCAACATATCCCTTTAGAATACCAGAAATTGGGCCACGGTTTTTGGGGAAATTCCTCATACACGTTACAAGCACTGCTGTGTTCATCCAGGTTGAGCTGTTTCCCCCCATACACAGGAATATACACATCTGCAATTTTGAAGTATATATTGGAGCATTATTATATTATGGGACTATTAATGAATCATAAGATGAAGATGAGAGTAATTTTACCAGCCAATAAGGGAGAGGGGTGATTGTGTGGCTGACAACAAGCCATTGAGCTCCATAGCCTATGAATCCCATGATGGCACCGATGATGAGTATAGCTGAGGATGAGCAGTGATCAGAGGCAAGGCCTGAAAGAAGACCGAAAGCCTTTCCAACATCCTTAGCAACAGAGAGATTGTTGAGCTGCATCTGTGTCAGAGACATAAGGCTCTTCAATACATCCGAATAGTTTGCAAAAGTGTAGTTGTTTCCGCATATTGCTTGAACCCAAATGGCTGTCACGAATCCTACCCATTTTCCACCCCCAAGCCTAGCACTAGCAGGGAATAACATCATCCTAATAATTACAATAATCTTGAGGATTGAATTTGAATGCAATGTAATGTGATGTATATATTATTTATATAGTAGTATTAAAATTTATATGTATGTTACCTTCAAGCATAAGGTCCTGAATTCCTTGCATTGAAAACGGATTATCATTAGATGTCAGGGTGTTATTAATGTCATGCATGACTAATAATGTTTTGTCAAATTTTATTTTTTTAGTAAGAGTGTATTGAAGCAAGCTAAGTTTGATTGTAACTAGATAGTTAGGACATTGGTTTTGCTGCTGAATTGCTATTTTTGGCGAATAAAATAATAAAAGTTGCTTCGGCGAAATGCTACAGAGCCCAAATTATGTAGGGACCCCAATACACGTTTGAATGAGGGCCCAAACAATCAGATGAGCAACTTCTATATATTAATATTGGGTGGGGGTAATTAGGAGAAATTAGCAATTAGCATTGTTTAAACGTGGTGTTTGGGTTCTAATATCAAAGGCAAAAGAAAGAAAACGAGTTATTGCCACGTCAAATTTAGTGAGGTGTCATTCAAGGTTGGATTAAGTTGAAACTGGTAGTGGGCCCTTAGTCGATAATCATATCCATATTTATGATGATAAACAATTACCAAGTTGAGAAAACCACCTTATGCGCCGATATGCATGTCAAGGAAGGCCAATAATAATAATAATAATATATTCAATTGAATCAACTAAAAAGAAAAAGTACTTTGTATTAGAGCAATGCTATTAGTACATATAAAAGTATCTTTCATCCATTTTCCACCCCTTTGAAAATGTTGACAACTTTGATGTAAATGTTGGTAAACTTAAACATATACATCAAAGTTGTCAACATTTCAAAGGAGTAGAAAATAGGTGGATGGTACTATTAGATATATATTTAGTATTTTCCTTCGTATTATTCGTGCAAGAGAGTGAATAAGTGTGTAAATTATCATCAATCAAAATAGAGAAATAACATACGTACAATAAAAATTATACAATACTCGTACAATAATCATATTTACTATTAAATTATATTATTTTATAAATACATATTATAAGCATGATTATTATATAAATATTATACAATTTTTATTATATAGATAGCATTAGTAACGAAAATAAAGGCATAAACTCTCAAGAAAAGAAAAAAGAACTAAAAAAGTGAAGATTTTGATCCAATACAATAGTATCCAATCCACCGAAAGGGAATAGGTAGCGTCTTGTTTTAAGACAGAAGCTGCGACCCATAACCAAATAAATAAATAAAAGTATAAAACCATGAACGGTCCTAGTATAACATTATATTCCTCCTCGTATATAGATGTTGTTGACCTGTTCTCAAACTCTCTACACTCCAAACTCCAAACCCAGCAACATAGCCCCCAGAATACAATACACACACTTATTACTAAGAAACGTCCTTCTTCATTTATTCTATTCTACTTATAAGGTTTTTGACTCATTTCTCTTTCACATATTTCTATTTTGATTTAAACAGAGTCATCAAATATTCACTTCTGTACTAGTATTATCACCATATGGCCGTTCTACCTCGTTGGTTGGTGTTTCTCCTTCTTCTTGTTGTTCTCTTTGTGTTGTGTTGCTCAGGATCTGAGATTGTCACAATTAATGTACGTGCAGCCAAGGGTCTCATCCACAACGGCTACGCTTATCTTGATGTCAGGTAAGGTAGTAGTAACTTTTTTGTTCATTTTTTGGCTTTACGGGGTTACTTAATTTCATGTTTATGATTCTTTCTTTCTTTCTTGAAATAGTAACCTTAATTTTTTGTTTAATAGGACGGAGGAAGAGTTCAAGAAAGGGCATGTGGATGCAACTAAGGTCATTAACATTCCATACATGGTGGATACACCCAAGGGTACAAATTTTAACCTTTTCTTAATTCATTAATTAATCTCTCATAGTAGTAACTTAGTCTAATTTAGCAATAGATTCTGTTGTAAAATTGTGACATACTTTATTGAGCAGGAAGGGTGAAGAACCCTGAATTTCTGAAGCAGGTTTCATCTGCTTGCACTAAAGAAGATCATCTCATTGTGGTAACAATCTATCCTTTTTATTCTTCACTTTATCATTTTTCATTTTAATTTCTACTTCTTCCATCCTAGTTAATGTTAGTACATTTATTAATCTCTTGTATCAAGTATCAAATATATTTCTATGTATGTATTTTCAGGGATGCCAGAGTGGGGTGAGATCTCTGTATGCAACTACTGATCTTGTTGCTGATGTAAGTATATTAATTCATGTCACCCTCAATATTTTTATTGAAACAAACAAACCAGTTTTAGTGTTTTATCCCTCATTTTATAAAAGCCTTTGAATGAATGTACTTCTCAATTGTCCATTTCAGGACAGGACATGAAATTGTTACTCATCTGGCCTCTGCTATGAATTATTATATGAACAATACTCTTTGCTCATTTAATGTATGATTTCCTTTTCTATGTGCTTACCAATGGATGATTTGATTTGATGTGAATTGGTAGGGTTATGAGGATGTGAAGGACATGGGAGGAGGTTACATGGGCTGGGTCAAAAACAAGTTTCCAGTGAAAATTCCATCAGTCAAAGAGGAGCTCTAATTAATCAGTTATTGATATATATAGGGATAGAATCTTCATCTTTTTTTCTAAATGGTTCCATCACTGAGATACCAAATCCATCCATATGTATCAATTTCAGCTAGTTCTTTAAGTCCTACATTTTTAAATATAATTCTTTTTATACATTGAAACTATGCTTTCAGTTGTTTCTATTCTGAGTATATATCTCAGGAAGCTATTCAGAAGAGTCTTTTTGATTGATATTAACTACTAAGCACTTGTTGGAGGTTCTAGTTTTGAATATCAATGTAATAATATATATATAGGAAGGGAAATTTACATCACTTTTTGGAAGAGGACTTTGTAAATAGCCAGACTTTAAATGTAGTGTTTGCAAAAGCGGTTCTGCTTCTCTTTGGGAGCTTTTTCCTTCATTTTCCCAACTTGACAGCCACCTCTGCCACTGAACAGTTAAAAAAATGTGACATATTTTCATGAGAAATCCCAAGTAAGGTTCTTGTTAAGTAAGGAAGAAACTATGTTTTGGTTGTGTTTTATTTATAGCTTATAAGTATGTAATTAATATGAAGTAAAAAATCTCAAAAGGGAATGTTCACAATTTGACTCATAATGTGAAATTTCCTGACCATAATGCTGAAACACATTTAACCCAAGGTCATCAAGGGTCATCAGCAAAATACCAAGTACTTGCTCCTCTTTCTTGTTCTTGTCCAATCTCTTCCTAAACTTACTTGCGAGTTTGCTGCATCACTGCTACCACTTGCCTCATTATTTTTTATCAAGTAAAATACTTTGTCCAATTTAAGTACACACAAAATGTTGATAGGCAAATCAATACTGTTTAGTATCTGAGTATAGAGGTTTATATCTAATTGTCCTAGAAAAATTGACCATTTGATTTGTAGATTTGTTTTTTCTTGAAAATATGTATATTTCTGGAAATTACTTTTCTGAGAATCACTTTTTCAGGAATGAAAAATCCCTGTGTTTAGTTTGTAAACTTGTAAAGAAATTGTTAAAATTGAATAATACTACTTTTATAATCAGTTGTCAATATATTAATTAAACATGATTAACATATGTGACATAGAAAAATTCATTGCATGGGAATGGCTAATGCTGAATAGGTGAGCATTATGTATGTTGTGTTATAGCTTAGTATACAGATCCATATTGAGTAGTTAACCGAACAATAATGTTTGTCGTACAACAAAAATACGTTCAACTAACATCCAACGTGTGCTATACATGAATCTGAGATGAGTTAGTTAATGGGACCATTATGCCCAAGTACAATATCCCACGTGACAGTCACATGCCGCATGTATGGACACATACATGTTGCCAAATCAAATCTACGACCAACTATATCTCCACACATTAATGGCCAATTCTATGTTCTGCATTCAAGAGACACCGTACCAACTATACTCCTATTGCATCTCTTCTCACCATGGCTACCATTTTAAGTCTCATCATCACAATACAACATTATAGCTTCCATGAGATAACCTTGAATTGTGTTTTGAGATGGTGGAACAAAACGGTGAAGGTAGATCCTTGTTTGAAACCCCATCTTGGGCTGTTGCAACTGTCATCACCCTCTTGGTTTCTCTTAGTTTCTTGTTTCATACCACATTAACAAAATGTGTTAAGGTATATATAAATAAATACACATTTTCTTTTCTTTTAGATTTTTTGGTCTCCTATTATTCCAATTTCTCACATTCATGAGTTTCTGATATGTTGAATGATACCATAGTGGTTGGACAGAACTAAGAGAAAATCTCTGCTTTCTGCTTTGGAAAAGATCAAAGAAGGTGATAGTGACATTTTATCAAACACTATATGTACATATTTTGGATTAGTACAACTTAATAGTGTGGAATTTTATTTTGATCTCCATTTGAATCAGAGTTAATGCTTTTTGGGCTGCTTTCATTGCTGATGGGTCATTGGATTATATTTGTGGCAAAGATTTGCATTAAATCATCAGCATTAAGCAGCAGATTTTTCCCATGTGCAATTGAAAAAAAATTCTGTAGCAGTTTTGGAACATATTATCTTATCTACTTCAGGATATTCAAATAAAACAGTTTCCAAAGATCGAGTGGACAAAGACCTGCATAATTATTGCCCTAAGGTAGCATGTTTCCTATAGCTTTGTTGCTGTTGCATTGGCCATCATCAAGGTTAAATTAAACTAGTCATGATCATCAAACTTTGTTATTTTTCTCTATTCTTCTGGTTAGAGTTAGACACTGATTTTCTTTTGGTTCATTCAGATATATAGCTGGAGAACATGGGAAAATGAAGCAAAGACTATGGCCATACAAAGCTTACATGGTTCTGATTTTTACATCATGCAGTGAGCCAATTATTAGTTTATTACTTTTGATCCTTTGGTTTTAGAATAAAAGTTCTTTTTTTTTTAATCTAATTGTCTTAGTTTAGATGATCCACAAAATACACCAAGAATAGAATTGAGGCGGCTTAGTACGTTCATCTTTCACCACACATCCCATCCATGGAGTAATCACAAAATTCTGGTTTGGCTGGTACTTTGCATAGTCTTTTTTGTCTTATTTTATCTGAATGTTCATTAAGGTCTTTGAAAATACCTGAACTATGGTAATAGTTAATGGTTTATTGCTACTTGTAGTTCTTGTTTCATCATTTTATTTAGGGAACTCAAAAAATTATATATGGATCAGATCAATTATATTAATCAGTATCTTAATTGCAGCTTTGTTTCAGCCGCCAATTCTGGAGTTCTATTAACCGAGCTGATTACATGGCATTACGTTTAGGCTTCATTACTGTGAGTATTATCACAATATGTAACTAACCTTTAAATTAAATGAAAAAAAAAGTATACCTTATAAGCATTCACTACTGTATAGGACCAAGTTAACAGAGGAAATTAGTGTATATGTTGGATTTCTTACTTGCTCACTCTTTAGTTAACATATCTGCATTTTCTTTTCACCTTTTCTGGTTGTTTACAGAGGCATGAGCTTCCCCTAACGTATGATTTCCATAACTATATGCTTCGAAGCATGGATGATGAGTTTCGTGACATCGTTGGTGTCAGGTATTGTTTCTGTTTTTAGATGAATTTGATGATAGTTTAAAATTCTCTCCAAAGATATTTTCGTTTTTCCAGAAGTCTCATAGATTGTAATGATTAGGCTTATTTTGCAACATCTTTATTATTATTATTATATTGCTTTGTGTTCTTGTTCTTGAAGATAAAAATGATAACTTGATCTGGACTTTTTACAGTGTGCTCCTCTGGATATATGCCATATGCTGCATATTCCTAAATTTTCATGGTAAGTTGCTCTGAGTCTAAAATTATGATTAGAAAGCATTTAACTTGATTATTATCAAAATTACAAAATATGGATTCATATATATAACATTTGCATAGTCTCCATGACTTTGATTCATCAGGAAGCAACTTTTACTTTTGGCTTTCCTTCGTTCCAGCAATTGTAAGTCCTCACCATGATGCATGCTGCAACTTCTTCAGTTACCGTGTACCTTAAAGTTTCGCTCCACTAATCAATGAATTTGTCATTCTAGTTGATCCTCATAATTGGTACTAAATTGCACCGTGTGGTGGTAAAGTTGGCTGTGGAAGTATTAGATGGTTGCCCATTTCTGAAACCTCATCATCATCAGTTTAACTTGAGAGATGAGCTCTTTTGGTTTGGAAATCCAAGGTTTCTGTTGCGCATAATACATTTGATATCCTTCTTGGTAAGTACTAATTTTGATTATTTCCATTATTGCTGATACATACACTTGTTTTGATTTTTGTTCCTCTTTTTGTTGTTATCTTGTAGAATGCTTTTGAAATGGCATCATTCTTATGGTCCCTGGTAAGAAACTGGCTTTTAATCTGTTCTCTCATAATGCAAATTATGGAGTGCCTTAATCTTGATACTGTTAAGTCTTTTTAGTCCTATGAATGAGATGCAATGTTTTTCTTCTTGTAACTTACTTTTTGCATAATCTTTGGGTTGCAAATGCAGTGGGAAATTAAAGAGCCTTCTTGTTTTATGAAGAACAAAATGTTCATTGTGATTCGCTTGTCATTCGGGTATACATTACATATTACTTTCTTTTTGTCAGTGTTCTTGATCTCTTTTCTATGAATCAAATGGCATCACTCATCACAATGTGTGTGCTAATTTTGATTCCAAAGGGCCATCTCCCAAGTGTGGTGCAGCTTTATAACTTTTCCTCTCTATGTTATCATAACACAGGTCAAGAATTTTACAAGAGATAAATTTATATATATATTTGAATCTTGGTCATGTGTTAAACTGTTAATGTAGATGGGATCAAAGTTCAAGAAATCAGTGGTGTCTGAGAGAATGTAAGGAAATCATTGTCTAAGTGGCAGAGAAGAGTTAAGGACAGACAAAGTTCATCTCGTGCACTCCTTTCTGCAACATCAACAACATCATCATCAGATTCTTTTCTGTATCAGATGGATAGAGCAAATTGCAATGCATTGATTTATGAGGAATGAAGTTTGATAGATTAAATTTAATATTTAAAGATATCAATAAGTTTTAATTGTTTTCTTATTTGTCAGAAAGAAATTCATTAAAGATAATTAAAGCGCAAGATCATTTAAGAAAGAAAAGAAAAAGAATTCTTTTTTATCTTACAGCTGTAGTTTGATAGTGACAGGACAGCACAGCATAGCCTATAAAATAACCCATTTCTCAAGCATAGCATACTCAGATACTTCTCTTCATTACTCTGTTTTTTCGTTTTTCCCTCTCTCTCTTGCTCCTCCGCTTCTTCCCGCTCTTTCTCTAAAACAACAATCCAACAATTAATTAGTTGTGCTTTTTCATTTTCGTTCTTTTTTCTTACAAAATTTTCTTGCTCTATTTTTGCTGTTACCGTCAAGTATCTTTCTTGATCAGATTGATTTGTTTCTTTTAGGCGAGAATGGCCTCTTCGTCTTTCTGGTCTTCACTCTTCCTTCCAAACAGAACAAATTCATTCTCAACAAGATCCACGACAACAACAACGGCTTTCGCCATTCCCCCATTCTCAACCGCAACCGCTGCGGATATTTCCGGCGCAACCGACGGCACCACCATCGCCGTTATCGGCGGGGGCTCTGTGGCGGCACTTGCGGCGGTGCTGTCGCTGGGTTCCAGCGTTGGAAGAAGATCTACGGCGAGATCTACGCCGGTTGCGGCACAGGTTCCATGTCCATTCCCATTCCGCTGTGTTTTTCCGTTTTTCCCTCTCTCTGTCTTGTTCCTCTGCTTCTTCCCGCTCTTTCTCCGAAACAACACTCCAACATTGGTGCTTGAGGTCACCTTCAATCTTTCTGGATTTCAACTCCCAAAAGAGAAGCAGAACCGCTTTTGCAAAAACTACATTTTAAGTCTGGCTATTGACAAAGTCCTCTTCCAAAAAGTGATGTAAATTTCACTTCCTATATATTATTTATTACATTGATATTCAAAACTAGAACCTCCAACAAGTGCTTACTAGTTAATATCAATCAAAAAGACTCTTCTGAATAGCTTCCTGAGATATATACTTAGAATAGAAGCAACTGAAAGCATAGTTTCAAATATGTATGAAAAGAATTATATTTAAAATGTAGGACTTAAAGAACTAGCTGAAATTGATACATATGGATGGATTTGGTATCTCAGTGATGGAACCATTTAGACAGAAAGATGAAGATTCTATTCCTATATATATCAATGACTGATTAATTAGAGCTCCTCTTTGACTGATGGAACTTTCACTGGAAACTTGTTTTTGACCCACTTTGGCAGCCCTGAAAATACATACATAGATATATATTTGATACTCGATACAAGAGATTAATAAATGTACTAACATTAACTAGGATGGAAGAAGTAGAAATTAAAATGAAAAATGTTAAAGTGAAGAATAAAAAGGATAGATTGTTATCACAATGAGATGATCTTCTTTAGTGCAAATTTAACATGTCCATATGATTTAAGATTTTTATATCTGGAAATAGTGATAAATGAAAGTAGACAGCTATTATTTCTTCCTTCTTTCCTTCCTTTGCTGTTCTTTGAATAGCTGCCATCTGAGTGAGAATTGGATGGTTAAAAAAAGGCTCTGCGCACTTTAAATTGAGGTATAGTGCGCTGTGACTCATCTCTACACTGAAACATTAGTCACCTAAGTAAAAGCCAATAAACAATTTTCAAAGATTACAATACTCTTTTATAAATATGTTGGTTTTCTATTTTATTCACTATTCTTCGTATATTTGATGTTAGAACATAGAAGCCATGACAAGCACGGTGCCAATGAAATTCGTGCGCATGTGTCACAGAAACCAAATCAAAGTTCACTGAGGACATAAATAGACAAGTCAATCGAAGTTCAGAGGTCACGTGCAGGATTGCTTGTAAGAATGTGACTGCACTATGTATTCACTTACACGGTCGGTCCCTCAATCCTACCAATTTAGTTTAAAAAAATTTTAGGGAAAGAGATATTGTATTAAAAAAGGTAAGGTTGGTTGCATCAAAACATTTCTAATTGAGCTTTAATTAAACCATAATGTGTAACGAAGAAATTAGTAGGATACAATGATGGCAGTTGGAAAGCTAAGGTTGGATTGGATGCAAATACAGGTAAGATTGCTGACAAGGTATAGCCTCATGAAGGTTTCACTTAATGTCCTCTTTCTATTGTTTCTCTCGCTTAAGCTATGTTTTTTACTTTTCTCTTTTTAAATGACTATTTTAAATATATAATAATAATAATAAGGAAATTAGAAACTATTATTTCATGATATATTTATTTAATTGACCTCTCCACGTTAACTTTTTTGTTCATTTTCAATTTTGAAAATTTGATTCAATTAAATCAAATTTAAGAAATACCAAAACAGTTTTGTGATTCTCTAAACTTTCCAGTGAGAAATCAATATTGGAAATTCATAAATCAAAATTCATTAATCAGTGTATCTAATACATCTGGAAAACCATAAAGTGACACTTATATTATTATGAATTAAAAGGAGTGAGTGAGGACTTTTAGTGCAAATAAAAAATGTGGATAAGGGAGTGACTACTTCAGTTTCAGACTCTTGAACATAAACCAGGTGCATTTGGTTGTGTCCACTACCAAATAATCAATCTTTGAGGGGGATAATGGAAAAGAGAGTGACTACTTCAGTTTTAGAGTCTCTAAATGCTTTCCTCTTGCTTTGTTTAATATGTGGTAGAGTTGTACAAGTTACTGCCAAATACAATACTGGTGCTGGTGTTGTGCCTGGCAAACTCAATGTTCATCTTGTTGCACATTCACATGATGATGTTGGGTGGCTCAAGACCGTTGACCAATACTATGTTGGATCAAACTCCACTATTCAGGTTAGATTAGAGTCCTACATTTTCTGCATTGTTTTTATGTTGTTGAAGCATAAATGTGATATTATATAGCAGACTTCAAAGTTTTTGAGTCTCATTAGTCTCAAAGATATTATATCTTTTTTGCAGGAAGCATGTGTTGAGAATGTGTTGGATTCGGTGGTTATGTCACTGCAGAAGGACCCAAATAGAAAATTTGTGTTTGCTGAGATGGTAAAGCTTCATGTCTAGTATTCAGTTCAGTTCAGAAGTTGGCATGTTTAATCATATTTTTAGTCATTAACATTGTTGAAATGGTGTTAAAATCATAATCTATATGAAATGAAACCCATATATATATGGCATATCTTGTTGGATTGAAAGAGCATCGTTTTGTTACATTTTGCGTCACTATGCAAATTCATTACTAGTGTTGTGATGATCATTTTTTTGTTTTGTCATGTTAACATGAATGGTACAAATGCAGGCCTTTTTCCATCGATGGTGGGTGGAACAAAATTTAGAAACTCAGGCACAAGTGAGGAAACTTGTGGATGCTGGGCAGCTAGAATTCGTGTATGCAGTTAATACTTACTCAGCTCTGATGAGATTATGAGTCTGATATGAATGTTGTGTGCACATGTGAGGATGTGATTTGACTGTTATGTGTTTCTTCTGTGATGCAGAAACGGTGGATGGTGCATGCATGATGAAGCCGCGACACATTACATAGACATGATTGATCAAACCACTCTTGGTCATCTCTTCATCAAAAAACAATTCAACAAGGCCCCTCGAGCAGGGTGGCAGATCGATCCATTTGGACATTCTGCTGTTCAAGCTTATCTCTTGGGTGCAGAGGTTGGTTTATTCAGTTTTTCGCTTTTGTTCCTGTCTTTTAACTTGTGCTTCACATTAAATTTCATAATCATGATGGTTATTTGAGACAATAGTGAATAACCTGCTTTGGGTCTGTTCCTGCAGCTTGGGTTTGACTCTGTACACTTTGCTAGGATTGATTATCAAGATAGAGCTCAGCGCAAAGTTGATAAGTCGCTTGAAGTTGTGTGGCGCGGGTCCAAAACATTTGGCTCTTCAGCTCAGGTACAATCACTTGACTATAGCTCAAACCACAACATATTTTGAGTGTTAGAGTCATATCTTTCTGAGTTGCTATAGCAAGAACTACTAATTTTGGGTGCTGGTGCAGATTTTTGCAAATGCTTTTCCTGTTCATTATAGTCCCCCTTCAGGTTTTCATTTTGAAGTCAAGGAAGACTATGTTCACATCCAGGTTCTAACATTTCTATGTACTAGTAAACCTCTACATTGCAAATGACATGCTGCATAATTTGTAGCATATGGCTTATAGTATGTTACCTTACAATTCATAACTTTAGGATGATCCCCTTCTATTCGATTACAACGTTGAAGGTCGAGTCAAAGACTTTATTGGTGCTGCTCTTGAACAAGTAGGTTCATTCCTGTTATTCCCAAAATAATAATAAATAATTAAAAAATATATATGTCTGTGTATATAATTTGCTTGTACCTATAATAGGCAAAAGAGACTAGGACAAATCATATCATGTGGACAATGGGCGATGATTTCCAATACCAATATGCAGAGTCATGGTTCAAGCAAATGGATAAACTAATTCACCATGTTAATAAGGTTGGTGTTTGTAATGCATACATATAGCACACCTTTTTTATTTGTGTGTTGATTGTATTTTGTCATGATGAGTTTATTTATACATGTTTCTGTGTTTTTTAAATCTTGGTCAGGATGGCAAAGTGAATGCTTTGTATTCTACACCATCAATTTACACCGATGCAAAATATGCAGCAAATCAATCATGGCCCTTGAAGACTAATGATTACTTCCCGTATGGACCTGTTAAATTTGTTTTGATAAGGAAGTAGCTTATGGAGCTCATATAACTGCTTAAGCATTTGATTGATGATGATTTTCTTGTAGTTATGCGGATAGAGTTAATGCTTATTGGACGGGTTATTTCACCAGTCGCCCAGCCTTTAAGCGATATGTTAGGATGCTAAGTGGATACTATTTGGTATGGCATTGGCATTTGCTTTACTCTTCTGAGATGTTATAAACAACATGAAATTGGAATCCAACTAATCTGATCAAACCTGAAACCTTGCCAATATTTTCAATATAGGCTGCACGCCAACTTGATTTTTTGGCCGGGAAGAAAGCCGGTACTATTGGCCAAACTTCTGACCTTGGAGAAGCTCTTGGAGTTGCACAGCACCATGATGCAGTTTCTGGCACTGCCAAGCAACATACAACTGATGACTATGCAAAAAGACTCGCTATTGGAGCCTCTAAGGTCAGCAGCTTGAACTTTTGAAAATGTACTTTTTGTCTTGTGCATTGGAATTTGTTTGTCAGGATAGTTCTCCGAAACCAATGATTTCCTGTAGGCTGAAGCTGTTATTAGTTCTTCTTTGGCTTGTCTTGCTAGCAAGAAACCAGGATCTCAATGCTCAACACCTGCATCAGTATTCACTCAGGTAATATTTCAAAGTGACACTTCTAACTGAATGCTGCCATCATTCAGTGACTCTTCGCAATGAGTACCACAAAATCATATAAACATGTCGAAGTATGTTCTGTCCTTATTCGAGTTGGTGATATATTTTTAGAACTTTATCATCCATCTTATGTAAATTTTGTCTTTTTAGATTATGAAGTTAATCCTTCTGTTCTGTGTTTTTACATTTATTATTTGATTTTGGCAGTGTCAACTACTGAATATCAGTTACTGCCCTCCAACTGAAGACAGTATTCCACAAGCAAAGAGTTTGGTAATGTTATTACATTTCTGTTTGGGAATATTTAATTTGTTAAATTTTAAATTATCACATGTTAATGGTTGCTTCCAGGTTTTAGTGGTGTATAACCCACTTGGATGGAATCGAACTGATATTGTCAGAATACCAGTGAGTATCTATCATTTGCCAGTGGCATTATAAACTAAATCAACTTTGAAATCAGTGTATAATTTCATTTATATACCTTTTGCTTTAGGTCAATGATGCTAATCTTGTTGTCAAAGATTCCTTGGGAAATAACATTGAAGCACAATATATGGATGTGGATGATGTTACAAAAAATTTAAGAGATTTCTATGTCAAGGCCTATTTGGGGTTGCAACCAAAACAAGCCCCAAAGTACTGGCTTCTGTTTCAGGTGTCAGTGCCTCCACTAGGATGGAGTACATACTTCATTTCTAAAGAAGCAAGAAAAGGTAATTACCACATTTTTACTGAGGTGATTAACTTTCTCTATTTATTAATTGGATTCAACTTTTCAGCTTTCATGTGCTCTATTTGTATTTCAATTTGATTAGCTAAAAGTAGAAATGAAGATATCTCAGAACCCAGCATTCAGCAGAACAAGACCATTGAAATAGGACCTGGAAATTTAAAGATGTCGTTTTCTTCGGGTTCTGGACAACTCGAAAGGATGTATAATTCAAGAACTGGAGTAAGTAACTCTGCAAGTTCGTAATGCAAAGAAGCATGTTCCTGTAATTTGTGTTAACTGAATTGTCATTCATGACATAATTGCCAAGCCATAAGACCTCTTATATATGGACCACTTAAGGTTCTATTTGGCATACCAAAAGCAACACATTAGTATCAACAAATCTCAACTTTTTATATTGAATTCACATGCATGGGATCATCTCCATTTAAAAAGGAAGCCTCAGATAGGAATATCCCGGCCCGGTTTCAATCATATCAAGATATATTTTTAAGGGTGTAGTGGAGAATATTTCGTAATTTCTTTTCTTAATTTTTTCCCCAGATTGATATACCAGTTCAGCAAAGCTATCTCTGGTATGGCTCTAGTGAAGATGGAGATCAGGTGTGTAATTTTGTTGCACAAATTACTCATTCTAATAACAATTAAACTAGCAAAGAGAATGCTTCAAAATCAGCTGTGTGTTTTCTCCAGGGTTCTGGTGCTTATATATTTCGGCCTAATGGATCCCCTCCAACTATTATTTCAAGATCAGTAAGAGTCTCTGCCACCAATATTTCAATGTTTTAAGACTTTAACTTTGATGGATGCATTTTGATCTATATGATATAATATAGGTGCCCTCCAAGATAATCCGAGGACCACTAGTTCATGAGGTTCATCAGAAGTTTAGTTCTTGGGTTTATCAGGTTGGTAAATCTTATATTATATATTCTTATAGTTGCAATTTAAGGATTTCATGACTCCATATCATGAATTTTTGTGTTATTAGGTACTTTTGTTCTATACATAGATAACTTAATGGTTTATTATTTGCTTATTTCAGGTCACAAGGCTTTACAAAGACAAAGAGCATGCTGAAATTGAATACACTGTAAGTCACTTTGTCTGGCCTTGTGGAAAACCAACCTATGCTTTGCCTGCTAATAAGATTCTGAGTTCTTACACAATTCATTTTTGAAGATTGGTCCGATACCCACGGATGATGGAGTCGGGAAAGAAGTGATCACACAAATGACAGCAAATATGGTTACGAACAAGGAGTTTTACACTGATTCTAATGGAAGAGATTTTATTAAACGGGTTACTATCTTATAAAACTTCTCTTTGGTTTATATTGAAGTCCTCTAAGGAATGAAACACATGGAACATTGGCTTTTATAACCTATAAAAAATGGTTATGCAGGTTCTAAATCAAAGAGAAGATTGGCACCTTCAAGTTAATCAACCTGTAGCAGGAAACTATTATCCAGTAAGCTTCTTTACTCGATCGCATGTTGGTTTTAATTAAATTCAGAAAAAAATCTTGATTTGGTTGGTCTTTTTTCACATTCCAGCTTAATCTTGGAATTTACATTAAGGATACGAAATCTGAATTCTCTGTTTTGGTTGATCGTGCCACTGGTGGAGCCAGCATCAAAGATGGTGCAGTGGAACTAATGCTTCATAGGTACAATGCTAAACAACAATTGCAGTTTCCAATATTTCCTTTTGTATACAAACTTCTCACAGCTGATTTTTTCTTCTTTTTTTTTCTGTTGAAGGCGTGTGATTTTTGATGATGACAGAGGAGTAGGCGAAGCACTTAATGAACAAGTTTGCATAGAGTATAACTGCGAAGGACTAACAGTATGATGATGACAAAGTTGATTGAATGAAAATTTAATTAGTTCATGTTTTAAAGTAAATACATGAATGAGAACACTTATAGTTCTCCAAATTTTCTGTAATACATGTTATCATTCTTTGTATCAGGTCAGAGGAAATTATTATGTGAGCATCAACAAACTTGGAGATGGTTCGCGCTGGCGCCGTACGACTGGCCAGGAAATTTACTCACCACTCCTAGTGGCTTTTGCACATGAGGTATGAATTCATATTTGGGTTATGACTTAGTTCATGTACATTACATTACATTGCCATTGCCATTGCCAACATATGACAGATTCTAAGATGTTTCATCATCTATTGAATACTGATTAGAACATAGGAAATTGGAAGTCCTCTTATTTGACCAAGGGTACTGTCATGGATCCAAATTACAGCTTGCCTCCAAATGTTGCTTTGATAACTCTTGAGGTACACAAACTACAACACCACTTGCATGTTGAGACACACACATACACATGAACATGATCTCTAACTATAATAGTTTGTTTTGCAGGAATTGGATGATGGAAGTGTTCTTCTCCGTTTGGCACATCTATATGAGGTATTAATTAATTATATATAACAAGCACCACCATACTCTTCATCATATTATTATTATTATAATTATCTACTCGTCAATTTAACCTCATGTTTTCAATGTGGTTAGCAAGGTGAAGATGTTCAATATTCAACTTTGACCAAAGTTGAGTTGAAGAAAATGTTTGCCTCAAAAAAGGTACTACTTATATAAACCTGATCTCTATTTCCATTCTATCCCCTCTACAAAATGGGAATATCCTCATTCGCATTTGAATGAAAGTTTTTACTGTAAAACTTTTTTATACAATTTTTTTTTTTATATTTTATAAACTAAGTTGCTTGCAATGAGATTTTAACATAGGACAGTTATACATACTACCTAAACCCCTCACCATTAGACCAATCATAAATTACTAAATTAGTATGATAATTATTAAGTGCAAAAGTGTTTTATATTGTCAATATATCATGAGAAAATCTTATATGATTCTGGATCACATTCAAAATATTTACCATCACATATTTTTTATCTTATATATAAGTTTTGAATATTATAAATTGAAGTATGTGATTGAGAATATTATAAAAGAATTTATCATGTATCATAGCAAAATTGTGCTGATCAAGCATAAATTGGAATTGGTTATGCTTATTGGTGACTGGTGGTGTTGTTGCAGATAAAGGAGTTAAAGGAGGTGAGTCTGTCAGGAAACCAAGACAAGTCAAGTATGAAGAAGAAGAAGGCATGGAAGGTTGAAGGGGACAGAGAGGCAGAACAAGCACTCAGGGTCAGGGGTGGCCCTGTCACCAGTTCTCAACTTGTTGTAGAGCTTGGCCCCATGGAAATACGCACCTTCCTCTTGCACTTCACATTTCCATAACACGCTAACACATTCAATATTGTTGATCGTAAAACGTAAATACGTCCAATTAATATTCAACGCGTGCTATATAATAAGACGTAATATGTGTTATACGTATAGACACATTACGTCTTGTATATAGCACATATTTAATACTAGTTGGACGTATTTATATTGTACGAGTACTATAAATATTATTGCTAATCCATCTATTTGCCGACGTGACTCCAACATGTAGCTGCAAACTCATACAATCAACATTAATATGTTATTATTAACATAATAATAATAATAATAATAATAATAAAAAGCACTATTTTGTCGGTAAAAAAAATAATGATAATTAAAGCAGAAAAAGAATATTTAGTACCGCGTAGCCTCACAGTTACTTAAACAAGAAATAAAAGTTCATACCGGTAATCGCGCGGGAAGCTTAACAAATAAGTCAGAACTGTATCCAGCGCCACGCGTCCTTTCGCCATTGGTCCACACTCTTCCCTCTCACAGTTACAAAAAAAACCTACCTGCAAATTCCCGAAGCTGAGAGCAAAAAAACTATTCATCAGAGTTCATTCACAACGCAACAATGGCTTCCGAAGCACCTAAACAGAGAAATTCGCTATACCCACAAGTCATCGATTCGAACCACGAAGCTCCCTCACATTTCCACGAACCCAATCGCAGTTCCCCTAACCTCTACCCTTCCCTCGATACCAACGACCTCGACGACCTCGTCCAAACCCTATTCCCCCAACACTACGCCACCACCACCGAGAACGCCACCAATAGTCCTCGTTCGGCGCCGTCTGCTCCGCCGGCAGCCCATGAGGAAGTCCTCATCAGGATCCCTGGGGCCATTCTCAACCTCATCGACAAGGAATACAGCGTTGAGCTCGCTTCTGGCGACTTCTCCATCATTCGCCTCCGCCAAGGCGACAGCGCCGTCGCCGTCTATGCCCGCGTCTCTGATGAGATCCAATGGCCGCTCGCGAAGGACGAGACCGCCGTCAAGGTCGATGACTCGCATTACTTCTTCTCCTTCCGCGCCCCGAGCGGGTCCGATTCCGATTCCGACGAAGA
This sequence comes from Aeschynomene evenia, assembly GCA_013621005.1. Classification (NCBI taxonomy): domain Eukaryota; kingdom Viridiplantae; phylum Streptophyta; class Magnoliopsida; order Fabales; family Fabaceae; genus Aeschynomene; species Aeschynomene evenia. The sequence goes on along the minus strand of CM024267.1, from coordinate 2,833,884 downwards.
GGATCATCGCCGGAAAATCGAAACCGGTTCGGATCTGTTGAGCTACGGATTAACGATCGCGTCGAAGGGGCAAGAGGGAAAGCTGAAGGAACTGGACTCGGTTCTGCAGAACTGCAGCAATTTCTCGGTGCAGAAGGTTTCGGAGAGTGCGAAGAAGAAAGGGGAGGTTCTAGATGGTTCGTTGGCGAAGGAAACTTCGCCTAAGGATTTGGATTCAAAGAAGAAGAAGGAGCTGTTGGAGGAGCGAAGCGCTGCATATTGGACCACTCTTGCTCCCAACGTGGAGGATTACAGTGGAACTGCGGCGAGGATGATTGCGGCTGGGTCGGGTCACGTGATCAAGGGAATCCTCTGGTGTGGGGATGTGACTGTGGAGAGGTTGAAATGGGGGAACGAGGTTATGAAGAGGAAGATGAGTCCTGGCGCTCAGGCTCAGATTAGCCCTGATACCTTAAAGCGGATTAGAAGGTTTGGTTTTTATGATCTTGTTCTGCTTTTATGTGATGATCTTCTTTCTTTGCTCAAAGTTGATTTTTTTTTTTTTTTATCTCTGTTTAACATATGTGATGTTTGGAAGTTGATTAATATAGTATTAGATTAGATTGTTGGGAGGGATCCCTGACTGCGCCCAGGTAGTAGGGGATACTGTGGGGGAAAAAAACAATAATATTTGACTAATTCATACTCCTATGATGTTTTTGGAATCTTAATTTTACATTTGCATCTTTTTGAAAAAGATAATAGTTTAGTCGAACAGAAACAAAGTGTGCTTGTGATTATTTGTTTTATTGTGTATGTGTTGTTTTCTATCCAATGTTTACTAGACAGAGAAGTTGGAGTCTGCTGCTTTTGGGTTGTTTTACTTATTGTCTTTTCTGTTTATAGTTTTGAGCAATTGTATGCTTGACATTTATTTTTTTTAATGTTTTTGAAGGGTTAAGAGAGTGACTAAAATGACAGAGAAAGTAGCACATGGGTTCCTTTCTGGGGTCTTGAAAGTCTCTGGATTTTTCACCAGTAAATTGGCCAACTCAAAAGCTGGAAAGAAATTCTTCAGCCTCGTCCCTGGGGAAGTTGTGCTTGCGTCATTGGATGGATTCAGTACGTATTATACTGTTCCTTGTATTTTATGTTTCTTATTAATAATGCATCACTGAAATCAGTGAAATGCTTCGAGTTCCAAGTTCATATTGTTAGACAAATAAGAGAAAATAGGATAACTGATCTGTTATCTTCATAAGAATTTTCTTTTGAGATTCGAAGTTTATGCTTTCTCTGTGGTCACTATGGATGGAATTTAATGTTTCAGTTTGTTACTTTCTGATAAAAGGTTTCCATTCACTGCTGTTGCTTCATTATCTAGTCTGAACTATCCATTTATTGTTTAAATTTAGATTTAAATGTTGTGTCCATAAATATGTTGTGTCCATTTATTGTTTGGCCTTAAATTTTTTGTCAGATTTGAATACAATCTCATTTCTTTCCAACCTGGCCCATATTTGAACAAACATGCTAATTTGGTTATACCTTTATGGGAATGAACCGAGATTGAGGGAGGTGGAAATGACTTCCTTAATTAGTTTGTTTTTTCCCTGTGCTACAATGTGACAATAGAAATGTTTTACTTTTAAATAGAGAAATTCTCACATTCCCTCGATGACTTTTTTCAGTTAGTTGGTGTGCCAAATTGTTTTGGTAAATTTTACAAAATGTTTGGTCTAGGTGTAATTAATATTATATTTTTTATACTTATCATCATATAGTGCCATCAAAAGAAGTTTCTAATTATATGGAGTTGTCTTATTTTGTTCTTTATGTCCTATAATTTTTTTTTATCATTCTGAAATTTAGTTTATGTTGCCACGTGGCTGATTCATGTGCCTGTACATTTTATGATAAACTTAGTGAACTGTCTGGAGTTTGAGAATGCTAATCTTCTTGCCTGTGACAGTGAAATGCTATATCATGTGCCTGTGCAGTTAGATTATGTGTCTTTAGTCACTGAATCTTTAGCTTTTCATCAAACCTTATTGATCCTTTCATGTAAATACTGTTAGTGCTTTCCAGCCCTGTCCAAAATCAGTCTGCTGACTTTATGTTCTTCTAAGCCAACAGTTATTATATTTGGAGTTTTAATATTAACTGACCATGGTTCTGTTGGTACTTCACTTTTTCATTGTCTACTAGCTAATTATTATACTTCCATTTTTCACATAATGAATCTGTTCTGGAAAAGATTGAACATTCAAAACTAGTATACTGATTTGCATTTTCACTTGCTTGTATACAGGTAAAGTGTGCGATGCTGTTGAAGTAGCTGGAAAAAATGTATTGTCAACATCTTCCACTGTGACAACTGAGTTTGTCAATCACAGGTAAGGCCTATGCCCGCTGACTTTTTCTACTGTGACGATAGTATGGGGCTGTATGGTCTACCCGTGATTTCACACCGGTCTGTAAATTACCTGCATTCACTACCAAGACTTAAAAATTTAATTTTGGTGATACCCAAGAAACGGAGATCTTGAGTTCACAAGTATACTACCAATCATCATATCCCCCAACCTAAGACTTGAGTGGTGTAAGCTTTTTTTCTGTTTTATTTGGAAGTAAGTACTTGAAACAGTGGATTTTAATCCCCCAGAGGTATTGGGGGAAGCTTCACCCTTACCACACACTTCCTATCAATCAATTACCAAGTAGTCATGAGTCAAGTACCAAAACCAAAAAACTACCAAAGCTAAAAAGTATAGGGATTGCATTTTGGGAACTAGTCAAAGTTCTTTCATTGATTTTACCTTGCTGGTGTGAGTCCTAATACACTTTCTTCTTTTAAAACTTAATGCTGAAGAGAAAGAAATCCACTTTAGGCAATTTCATTTTCGTGACACGCATTGAGAATTCAGGCATACAACATAAGGTGGTTGGAATGCCATTGCGTTTCTCTAAAAGATTCGGAAGTGAAGTTGACAATTTTTGTTCTGCAGATACGGAGAACAAGCTGCTGAGGCAACAAGTGAAGGTCTTAGTGCTGCTGATCATGCTTTCAGCGCTGCATGGGCTGCTTTTAAGGTTAGGAAGGCTCTTAATCCTAAGAGTGCTCTTAAACCTTCCTCCCTGGCCAAAGCTAGTGCTAAAGCTGTAGCTTCTGAATATAAGGCTAAAAAGTCCAAGTAATTTTATGGCAAGAGTTCTTCAGATTTAGGTTTGGCCACTGAATGAATGATCAAAAGCTGCTTTCAGCTTTCCATTTCTCTGTTTCTTTCTCCTAGAGAAGATGGGGAATTAGTGTGTTCCATGTATATATGTACGTGTGCCTTTTGTATTCATTGCCCGTATGCTAAGAACTTAACTAATGTCTAGTGATGAAATATTTGGAAATTAATGAAATTTCATTTGTGAGTTTTTCTTTTTGTCTCCATGAGGGTGTTCTTTGCTGGAATCAGCTGTTTCCAAAATGCGTTTATAATAACATGTCACTTTCACTTTGTGATGGACCTGGAAGCTAAGTTTAGTCCTGATAAATTCGTAAACCAATTCAGATATACACATGTTTCTTGAGATGATAATATAGCAATGTTAAACATTATATGTATTATAACTAATCTTTAATATTTTACGTCTTCTAATGAGATATTTGCAGTTTGATGACGTCGAGCTTTATCACTAACTACTCTTTAGCTGTTATTTTTCACATAATCTTAGTTTTTTCTTTTTTTTCACTTTTTCTAATGCGATACTTTGTAGAATGATATGACATCGACCCTAATTGATACTAACCACCCAGTTAAGTACAAAGTCTTAACTTCTCATCTTTTATATATATTCACAATAAAAGTTGAGCACATATCTATTTTATACATGATACACTCAAGTGTGTGTAAATGAGGTATTGAAGTTGTGCTCAACTAAGACTTTTTCAACCAATAATCAGATGTTGAGTGTGACTCTGATCTAATATAATTATCACGGTTATGTTACATGCATATCGGCACCCGCCACATTATGGTAATAGTTAAACCATTTCTATTGTAATGTGGACTGAGAATTTTTTTTCGCTATAAAATATTTTTCATAAGATTATTTCAACATATTTCCGAATTTCCTTTTGGTTATATCATGCAAGTGAAAAAGGAAAAAGTTGCAAGCCACTCTATGTAGTTTTTGAGTTTTTCTAAAACTGCAAAAGATCCATATCCAAATACAAATGACAGAAATCAATGTAAGGATAAGAAGCAAGCATGCTGCGTTTGGTAGCTGTCCCGGAACACAATAGACAGAGACACAAATGGACAGAGATACAAAGGGACTGTGTCTCTGTATTGTGTTTGGTAATAGCAGACAAAACATAGAGAAAGACTCTGTATTGTGTTTGGTAACAATGGACATTGGACAGGATACATAAACATGTAACAATACCAAAATTATCCTTTTATATGTAAAAATAATAAAAATAGTTTTAAGCTTAAAAAATAGTCATATTATTGACTATTCATAAAATTAAGTATATTAACTAAATATTTAAATTATATTTATTTCATTTAATCTAATTGAACATATTTAAAATTATTCTTATTCATTAAATCTTTAAAATATTAATACAATTATATATATAAATTTTACATACATAACACAATTTTAATTTTCTAAAGAGTCAACAAGTGCAAAGTAATATTATATTCACAATATAATAGACATGTACTAAAGATTTAAAGAGAATGTAAAGGTATTATTTGAAAAAAAAAATGTGTAGAACTTCATGAACGTAACTATGTTGCACTATATATTTTAGATGGAAAGTAATGTGCAGAACTTCATGAACTATGATGCACTATATATATCAGAAGAGAACAAAATCAGAAGGTCTGGACAAGGTCTGGACGGTGAAGAGAATAGGTCGAAGATGATGCTGAGCTAGCGGGCGGGTCTGTGATGAAATAAAATTAGGATGAAAATAACTTGGACACAATTGGAATTAGATAAAATAACGAAGGGTATGATAGACATAAAATTTCATTAAATGGTTTTGTCCATGTCTGTCCATCTCAGTCCTTCACAATCTGAGTGGACAGAAATGTGAGTTTTTTTGGTCTCAGGACTTAAATTTTAGTCCTTTTATATCTCTGTCTTATCAACCAAACATGTTTAGTCCCTCCCGTACCTGTTTTTTCTCAAGTTCATGAACAGAAAGTGTCAATGCAAGTACTTCTTGCACTGCACGGCAACATGGTTCGATCAATTACATCCAAATGGTTGCAGAAGAATTGGGTTTGCCCAATATTCACATTTTACGAAAACCAATATGAGAAGCACTACTTGGTCCATGCTTCTGGTTCAAAAATGTAGCAGATGAAAAAATACGAGAAAATAGCAAAATGGCCCATGCAGGTCTCGAACCTGCGACCTTCGCGTTATTAGCACGACGCTCTAACCAACTGAGCTAATAGGCCACTTGTTAGATAGACGCAAAATGCCTAATATGTAAGCCCTCAGAACAGAGAGTCTGCATATTCGAAACAATGTTATGTCAGGTTCAACAATTTCGTTTATGGTTAGATACGCACACACATGGAGCATTGCATTATATTTGAAGTAAGTGATATTCGAACTTATTAATGTCATATGAAATTTAAATATAACACTGTAATCACATACATGTTTCTGGACATATAAAGAAGAAGAAAATAAGCCAAGAGCCCAAATTCAGGGATCATAACATCATTATTATTATTATTATGTCAATATTTATCAATCAATAAGAACAATCGGTTCATTTGCCTCTGTTCACTTGAAATAAGAAGCCCAGTATCGCCACAGTTGAGGCAATGCAAATTCCAATAACTCCTTGAATCATTCGATTACGTCCTATAATTGTCTTATTAACTTTGAAGCCCAACTCTGATAGTTTCTTGTGTGAAGCTGCATAATCTTTGAAAAAAGCATCCTCATCCTAATAGTACGATTCAAAATAATAATTATTAGTTTATTTAAAATCATCATGCAATTTAATTATAATGAACAAAAACTAGACCAAATTAAGGCATAACTACTTAATGTTAATTAATTCAAAGTTTATGTGGTAATTTATTACCTTTGCATAAAGTTCAACATACTTGCGGAACTCAGGGTCCTCCACTAGAGCATTGTCTGTGGGAAGCTTCATGAGAGGAGCCTCTTTTGCCACAATTTTACCTTCTTCTTTTCGTAATAGTTCCCTGTTTAATTACATTAAATTATTTCAATTTATACATTAATTTAATAGCTTAACTTTTATACATTAACAATATAAAAATAAATTATACACTTGTTTAATTATGTATTATCATATTACTTATAATTGTTAATTTAATTATTCATTACTTAAAATGTTTTATAAATAAAAAATTTTAATTGGATGATATAATATATTATTTATAATATTATATAAAATATTTTTACACTGTAAGTGCATCAAAATTAACTATAAAATTAAATGGCAAACATATTTCACCATATAATAAATTAATGAATCATCTTACACAAAATAGGAATTATCAAACTTGAAAGGGTTCCTTGTCCATTGACCTTCAAAGCCTGAGCGTTCTTTATGTGCTTTGCCCTTATCAATTAAAAGTATAATGAGATTAAATTTAATTAATATAAGCACCCTTCATCAATCCATTGAACTAGAGTATGTATTGGTGTTAATTAATTACCAAAGTGTGGCCTCCAGATAATGCAACGATGTCTTTATCCGTTAAGCCCATGCGGTAAAAGACATCCCTTAAATGTTGTGCACCTGATCATGAATTTTATATTTATATATTCATTCATTCACCCAATAATGTTAAGTCATGATCAATATTTGGGCACGGTCAAGCACAAATATTTAAATGCTTATATATCATCACCAACTAAAACTTAGCTGAAGCTGTGGTTAAAAAGAAAAAAACAACTAGATAAAATTAATTAAGTCTCTTTTATGACTTATGAGAGAATCTAATCCTAACTCTTTTTCTCTCTCTCTCTATATATATATATATATGGAGAAAAAGTAACTGCGGTGACTATTTGATGCTTAACTTTTGATGGAAAAGTAGTAATTTATTTTATGGTGCTGCTATTTGCTCATAAAAAATTAATTAAAACTAGTTAATACAAAAATTTTGAGTCATAAACATTTAATTCTCTAAAAATCAATTTCTTAGAGAGAATTTTTTTGTGCCAAAATATTACTAATTAAGTTCATTAACTACTTTAACTATTTTTTGCATTGTACATGGAGAATTTATCTTTCTTTCATTAAATAGTATTTTATAAAAATGAACAAAATTATTAATAGGGAAAAAACAGAGGAGCATGGAGAACCAAATAGTATAGCAGAGATGTGCATGGGCGAAATCATTGTCTAGGATGCTGATAAGATCTATATTATGACATTAAAAAATTGAGTGATTTATGCCTTTTGATTATGTTGTACGTACGTACTAGGTATATTGGTCTCTCTGTGAACACAACACAATCAATGAAGGAAAGCCCATAGTATGAGAGAGAGAAGAAAAAAAAACTACTCGCTTAAATAATTAAATAAAACTAAAATGAAATTTTACAATAGTGAACCTCTTTCAATTAATTAATATAAGTCATTAATGAAATGTGGCCCATAAACTTATCAAGAGTAAATTACCGTCGAAAATCTGTTGTATTAATATACACATACATTTAGCATCTTAATATTTCGATGTACTTACGCTATATATGAATTGATGAAATATAATTTAATTATTATAAGTGCGAGCTATATATTACTGGTTAGATGAGAAAATCAATTGTTCTGAAATGGTAGATCGAATATATATACATGAGATACAAACAAGATACGACAACTACTGCAATATATATATATATATATATATATATATATATATATATATATATGCATGATTTTCTTATTTAGTTAATTAATTAATTACCTTGTTTGGCATCTGGGAGGCGCCCTTCTGGTGGAGATTCCAGTGAATCCTAATAAACAAAAAATACACATAATACATAAATAAATGATATATAAAACCCTACATATTGAAATAATAATCCATATATATGATCTTAATTAGTTACCTGTCTCCCTGGAACAAAGTCAATAGTTGGACCCCCAGTGACCTCTACTGCTACAACACCAGCTAGCTGAAATTAAATATATATAATTAAAATGTATATATGTCTTTGTTGAGTGAATTAATAATGTCAAAATAATAATTTATAGATTACTCTCTACATTAATTATTACATGAATATTAATTAAATAAATAAAAGTACCTGGTAAAGGTCAGCATATGTAATTTTGTGACATTTGGCCTTAACTTCCTCTGCGCTCGCTCAAAAATGCATGATGAGACCAGAAAAACATGCATCAGATCAGTACGTTATAATTACAAGCTTAATTATTATATATAGAGAAGATTAGCAATGTATAACATTATAATGTGTGTGTGTTGGATGCAAAAAACAAACAAATAAATAAATATATAAAGGATAGTAAATGAATGAATCTATATATATATATATATATATATATATATATATGTAATCTGACCACAGAAACGAAGAGCAGTTTCCAAGCCCTTGTTAGCATCGTGCTTGAACTCTGATTCGTTCCTGATGGAACCATTCGGACCTCCCGTTCCACTCCTTGCATCGTACGTCCCAGCGTCGTGCCACCTACATAAATAATTTAAATTCTTAAAATAATAATATTTTTTCCGAACAAAACAATAAAAAAAAAATTTATTTTAACATTTTTGGTCTAAATAACATTTATAATTGTATTTTTTCTGATGGCTAAGTGATATAGACCCAAAATCTTATTTTTAAATATTTTCGCTCTTACAATTTTATACCCCACTCTTCACTTAACGGACATATATATAGGTAGGCACGCACGTACTTACGCTAATCGAAGCATGAGAGGAGCAGAGTTTGTGGCGGAGATAAGAGCGCGAAGCTCGCGACGCGCCTTCTCGATTTCCTTGACATACTCTGCGTCTACTACTACACCAGGTTTCGCCATCATCTCTAGCTACCTTTTATTTTGATTCCGAAGAACAATGAACAAGATCATATATAGCTAGATGATCCATGATGTATATATATATATATAATAATGCAGATCAGAGATCAGAGAGCTAGGTTTCTTTAACTTCTTTCTTTCTTTGCGTGTATATATCAAGACAAGATGCTTATGCTTATGCATGCGTGCTACCATGTTGCAAGTAAAGCATTTTATTTTATCCTTTTAATTTATTATTTATTGTACATATATATTCGAATGCTTTGCTCCACCCTCAGGTCAGGGAATTACGTAATCATTTTTATTTTGTCTGTTTTTATTTCTTGGCTTGCACATTATTGACATCATTATTACATTACGAATCGAGAGAAAATACAAATTCTTGCATCCCAATGGACGGAGCAACACATCATTTCTTTCTTTCTTCCATATGCAGTGCATGCCATTCTTTCTTAACTACTATAACACAACATTATCTTATTCCATTAGGAACTCATATTACATAAAAAGCAATCCCTCAACACTTATCCAATTAAGTTATGTGTATTTACTAAGGAATTATATATTGATCTGAAATTTTCTTTTAATAATGATTACATTGATAATTCTGAGTGACATACATTGATGTGGCCAGTTGTTTAGAGTTTAATCATATTTCATTAACTATCTTTCTAATTATATAATGTTATGTCTATAAATATAATTACTTTTCACATCCATTGCTTAAAGTGTCACAAAAATGTGATTAGATAACATTGTAAAATCTTTTACAAGTGCCTTATAATACACTCCCTGTTTTATAACCAATTGATTGTTCTTAGATTAAATTATATATGGGTTTAATTAAAATATATTTTAAGGAGAAACATTTGAGGCATTACACATCTACTTGAGCAAAATGTGTAACATTGATTTCATTATTGTATTTTAAGTATCTATATGTAAGAGTGACGATATTCACTTTATATAACTATGTATAATGTTATTCTAATGTAAAATATAATCACTAATATTTATTGTATAAATAAAAATGTATAAATAATACTAAATATGTGTTATACATAATATATAATGTGAGTTATATATATATATATATATATATATATATTGAATATTAATTAAACGTATTTCTACGAAAATACATTACCCTCCGGTCACGTGTTAATAATTCTACATTCAACAAAAAAAAAAAAAAAACTCTTTGAATTAATAATAAAAAGTTGATACGTATGAGAGCAAATATATCATAACTATATATTCTATCCATCCTCAAGGACAAGGAACATAAATGAAGGGATGCAAATGGCACGCCATTAAGCCTCAGAATTCCTTCTTTGGCAACTGGTCTCTCTAGCCATGCCGTTTCCTAACTCAGTCAACCCCAAAATACCAAACTTCAATTTAACTCAGACTTTAATTAGTGAGTCCTAGGCGTTTCCTCTTAATAAAATTTTACTCCTCCCTCCATAAATAATTGTCTTTCTAGAAAATTATCTTGTCCAATATTATTTGTCACTTTAGAATTTTAAGAAAGCATTTATTATTCATTTTCCAATTTTATCCTCACATGCATTATTTCTCATAATAATTATTACACAAAAAACTAAAAAAACAATTTAATCATTATATATCACTTTTATATATAAAATTGTGTGCTTTAATTATATTCTTAATAACCGTGAAAAGTATAAAATGGATGGAGAGAGAGTAATTTTCAAAGGAAAAAAAGCTGCACCTTAATGTTTCGAAACAATCCCCTCTAGGGTGAGAGAGAGAGAATCGTGAGATGGCCGTTGTATCTATATGAATGAAACTACGAAAATGCCCTTTTGATCCCAAAATAAAAACAACAAATCTTTCACTACTTACCTGGCACTGCCACAACTGTTTTGGGTATGTTCTGCACTTGCACCCACCATGCATGTTCCTTCACGTTTTCTAAAGTTAAGTTTTTCTAGTATAATAATAATCTTATTAATAATCCTATGAGTCAAATTACACTTTCTCGGTATCTCCTCTGAAAACTTTTTGTTTTAATATTTTATTCCTTAAAAAGATCAACGGTATATACAGGAATTTCCCAAAAGTTTGATATTCTACTAGCTAGTTCAATTTTTGAAAGATCAATTGGATATGAATGAATTATGTAAAAATTGTGTAATAACACTCTAATTAAACAATATTAAAGTTAAATAAACTAAAATGTTATACTACAACTTTTTATATGACTCAAGTTTATATAATCAAAATTTTCAATAAATATATTATGAAATAATTCATTAACAGAATAGATATACTTTACATTTTCGATAAATTAAAATAAAGCACATCATTTATAATAGGTGATTTTTTTTAATTTGAATTAGTGTTGATTTTTAAATATGAAGCATGATAAACTTTTTATCATTTGATTATGTTAATCTCATAAACTATATATAATTAATCTTTTAAAAAATAATTTTAAATCAAGAATCTTCTATAAATTAAAGCATAATTTATGTGTACACTTTTTTTATAAATATATTTTATTATGATTGAATTCAGGTGTACTTTCTACTCTAGCAGCTTAAAATTATTTCTGATATCTAAATTTAAAAATATAAACCATGTACAAACAAACATTTTGCTATGTAGACGAGAAGTAATTTATTTGTTTTTGAAACCACAGCTCTCTAATTTTGCTATTATTATGTATTCTTATATATAATAAAGGCAAGCGGAGAGTAAAATGACAGAAGAAGCCCTGGGAGGAGGGCATTATGGTAAGAAGCAGAGGAAAATGAAAATTACTACTGTATTAATGTTACAGGCACTCTGCCCAAAAAGCTCCATGGTCTCTGTGGTACTACACTTCGCTACTAATCTAGTTACCTTCTCAAAAACTCTTCCTTTCTTCTCTCTTTCTCTAGCTAGTTGCTGCTCCACTCTCTCTCGCTTCAAACTCCTCATCCTCTTTCAGATTTCATCTTTGAACAATGCCTTAGACGGCCTCAATTGCAGCAGAGACTTCGAGGAGGCGCTAAATTAGGCAACTTTTGCAGAACCAGCCACGACCACCCTACACTGAACAGTCACCACTGTCTTTTTTGGAGCCATAGTGTGTCTGTGTGAGAGATCATTTTACAGTTACAGACAAGAAAGAAAAACAGAGGATTGTTGTGCCTGCAGAAGGAAGAAGGAAGAAGAGAAAAGATGGGTTGCTGCCAGTCAAGAATAGAGAGAGAAGAGACAGTGTCACGTTGCAAATCGAGGAAGCGTTACATGAAGCACTTCGTCCAAGCAAGGCACGCTTTTTCCGCCGCTCATGTTATGTACATTCGCTCTCTTCGTGCCACTGGCTCTGCTCTCCTTCACTTCGCTAATGCCGAAACTGAAACCACCCTTTTCCACCACCACCTTCCGCCGGAGCCTCAGCCGCTTCTCCCCTCTCCGCCGCCGCGAACTCCGACCCCGATGCCGCCGCCTCCTCCTCCGCCTCCGATGAGTCCGAGCTCTGATACGTGGACCACTTCAATGACTGCCTCCCCCGCCCTTCCGCCGCCGCCTCCACCTCCGCCGCCGCCGGCGTCGTCCTCCGGTTGGGATTTCTGGGACCCGTTCATGCAGCAGCCGCAGCCGCCGCCGCCTCCCTCGTCGAGGTCGGCTACGGAGGAGGAATGGGAGGCAGCGACGACCACCACAGGGTCGGAGATGGTGGTCATGGCGGCGGAGGGCGCGGCGGCTAGCGTGACGGCCCCGCCGTCGGTTGTAAGCGGGTTCTCGAAGGGGACAACGAGTTCTCTGGCGATGGTGGTTTCGAGGAACACGAAGGATCTGGTTGAGGTTATCAAGGAGCTTGATGAGTACTTTTTAAAAGCAGCAGATGCTGGATCGCATGTCTCTGTTCTGCTCGAAGTTCCAAGCTCTGATTTTTCTCATCAGAGCAAAGCAAGTAAGAGTCATAAGCAGCATTAAACAAATTCTGGGTTTCACTTAGTATTTATTTTGTTATTTGTTGTTTAGATTAGTTGTTCTACTACTATAGTTGGGGTTTGTGTTCAGCTTTTTCTTCTTCTTAATTTTTGTTAGGTAAAGTGTACGGCTATGGATGGCCATCGTTGTGGACATGGGGTTCAAGTCCGAAGCTGAATGGGTTTGGGAAGCTGGCTGAGGAAACTCATCATCTCCCTGTTGGTAATTTTGGGGGGAATGGTGGTGGTGGTCACTCCTCCACTGTGGAGAGGCTTTATGCATGGGAGAAGAAATTGTACCAGGAGGTCAAGGTGAGAACAAGATGATCTCCTCTCTGCTTCTTTGGATTATCATAATAATGAAAGAAAAAAGAAAAAAAAAAGGGAAAGCTGATGAAGATTTCTCTTTTTTGTGCATAAATTTGATGTGGGTCTCTTTGTCTGTTTAGTGAATAATAATAAGTCTTGTTCTTTACTACTTGTATTGTATTATATTCTGTGGATGCTGTGGTATTATACTAGTAGTCATGTCATGTGTTCGACCATCTACTTGTTTGTGGTTTAATTTCCCTTCTAATATTGTTTTGTCTGTGTTGTGTTAAGAATGCTAAGACCATAAAGATGGAGCATGAGAAGAAAGCGGCACTTCTAAGGAAGATGGAGATGAAGAGGGCTGACTATGTGAAGACAGAGAAGACAAAGAAAGAGGTTGAGAAGTTAGAATCACAGATGATGGTCGCATCTCAGGCCATTGATACTACATCTGCCGAAATCATCAAGTTAAGGGAGGTTGAGCTCTACCCTCAACTCATTAATCTAGTCAAAGGGTTAGTCTTCTCTATCATCCTCTCATCTCATACACACAACTTTTTCAGTTTCTAGCTTCATTCATGGGAATAGCAGCAGATTAATCAGCAATAGTATTGTTACTTGTCCATCAAATTGTTGATTCAATTCACTACCACCAAATACTGTGTATATGAATTGTGAATCTCTCCATATTGTGAGTAGCAGCTGTTTGCTGTAGCAGGGTGGAAGGTCAACTAGTACAAATTGGGTTAGAGGTAGAGTACATTTGGTAATATGAATCAGTAATAATAGTACACAAATATTGCTTTTGACTGCTTTTTATTGATCTCATTTTGTGCTTCTCACTTTTGTACAAGACAATCCTGACCGGCTTGGCCATGACAAGTACTCTTTGTACGACCAATATCTCATTTTATCTTATCAAGTGGGGTCTCCTTAGGATCACACGGCTTAAACTGTTTCCAAATCCCTTCTAATTCTGCAGTGGACTTTTATATGAGCAATTATCAATGATATATATTATTACTATGTACTAAGTACTAATGGATGGGATGTTTTGGTCCCCGCATGAGAGTTCTTATCTGTCTGTTCATAAATTGTGATATGTTTTTCCTTTACTCTGATTGATAGATAACACGTACAATGTAATGTAATAGCTCAGGGACTGATTGAAAAAGGTGATATTCTTCTGTGTTGAGGACAAGTAACCACCAGAGTTGCTATAATATATATAACCCTTATTCAAAGAAAGTTTCTTAAATAGGCATAAATCTATGGGGAACCATAAACAAGTGTTAGTGTAGCTCGAATGAAGTTGATGTGACCCACTTTCTTTGTGAATGCCTAAAAATAAACTGTTAGATTTGTGCCTACATGAGAATCTACCAAATGTGAATTCCTTGATGGCCCTTTCTTTCGCTTTCAGTATCAATTACTGTTGATTAATCTGATCTAGTCTCACTCAGAATTCTGTGTGATCCTACATTGGCAGGTTGATGTGCATGTGGGGGAGCATGTATGAGCTGCATCAAGTCCAACAGCACATAGTTCAGCAGTTGGAATACATCAATACCATTCCATCAACTATCCCTACGTCCGAGATTCACAGGCAATCAACTCTTCAGCTAGAGGTTGAAGTACAGCAATGGCACCAATCCTTCTGCAACCTCTTCAAGGCTCACAGGGATTATATCCAATCCCTCACAGGCTGGCTAAGGCTCAGCCTTTTCCAGTTCGGTCGAACCCCACTGAGCAGAACCTCCGAGGAGTCAAAGATATACTCCCTCTGCGAAGAATGGAACCTTGCTGTTGATCGCATACCAGACAAGGTGGCATCTGAAGGAATTAAAAGCTTGTTAACTGTTATTCATGCTATCGTAGTTCAACAGACAGAGGAGCATAAACAAAAGAAAAAATCGGATTCTGCATTCAAAGAGCTCGAGAAGAAGGTAGTTCAGCTTCGATCGCTCGAGTGCAAGTATGGTCCATACTCCATGCCGGAATCCTTCAGTACCATGAGAACCAAGGACCCCGTCAGCCAGAAGCGCGCTAAAGTGGAAGCATTGAGAGCAAAAGCTGAAGAAGAGAAGACAAAACATGAAAAAGCAGTGAGTATAACAAGGGCAATGACACTGAATAACCTTCAGATGGGTTGCCCCCATGTTTTTCAGGGAATTGTGGGGTTTTCGAGCGTGTGCATGGAGGTTTTCGAATCAGTATACAACAAAGCCAAAGTTAATGAACAGGGAAATGAGGTGAAGAGAATATTACCATAGGAGAATTGACCTAGGATCTGTATAGATGATCACCCCCTTGCTCATATCTATAGATTTGTATTTACACCCAGTAATATCGTTAATCATGAGATCTTCTTGATACACCCTTGCAAACACACTGATATAAAGGCTAATGGGAGAGTGCAATGTAATTTCACTCTGTATTTTTGTAGGACTCAGTTTGGTGCAGAATCCTCATTGCACAGTGGAAGATGCAGAAGCTGCCAAAATTTCTACTTTCTAGGCGAGGGAGCTTGAATGTACTTGGTTTGGAGTGAGTTTCACTTGGTTTGATTAATTATATTGTGCTGTTAATATAAACACATATAGTTTAGAGAAAAAATTGATGTTAGGATTTAAAAGTTTGTAACGATGGTGTACTTTCTTCTAAGGTATGCTTCCATTTAACAAAAGTAACATGCCCTTAAGGCATTATCTGGAAAAACCTAATAATGCTCTTTTTTTTTTGTTCCCTTCTGGATTTCTCTATTGTTGCATTCACACGATAAACCAAATATGTGCCATGCAAACCTTAATACTAAAACCTCAAAAGATATGGTTATATGAATGAGATGATCTACCGAAAGTTTGTGAATATTTAACACTTCCGGATTAAACCTAGACCAAAAAGGATCATTTTTTGTTTTCAACCTATACTATTTTGAATGCAGTGGCACACTTGCCCCGCAACCAAGTTAATCTTTTGTCCTTTTTGAGAGACAAAAATATTTCCCTTGCATTAGGTTTGTTGAACAGATCTAAAGCAGCAAAGTATAGTTGTTGTTCAACACCTTGCATCAAATCCAATTCCCTAATACAGTCAGCCATGCTAAACCTAGCATTGTATTGCTCTATGGCAGCTGCCCTCATCTTCGAAGACGCTGCCATCTCTAATATGGCTTCTGCGATAGCATCGTCAATTCCTTTTCGCCCTCTTTTGCGGTTGCAAGCTGCAACATTTGGGGTAGGTTGAGGTGTTTCAGGGTCATTAGCATCTTCCTCATATTGGGATCCAGATGAAGACTCCTCATGATGAATTCTCAAGGGCTGAGGACAAAGTGGTATAGGAGTATGTTCAACCTCAGATGCAGCTATGTATTCATGCTTGCCATTGGTTGTTGTTGGCTCAGAGAATATTGTGCATAGCTCTTTATAGATAGGGCAGCCACCAGTTCTTACAGCCTCAGCATCAGGATGTTTCTGTAGTTCCAAAAAGAGTTAATCAAGAAGTAATTTTGGGAATAACATTATATAACAGCTCCTGCATGTGTTCAATGAAACTCCAATCCTATGAGAAAGAAAGGGCAGGCAATAATAGAGGATCACTCCACATTACATCACTATAATGCAAAAATTGTACAGCAACTCAGCAAGCTTTTAGAGAAAGTTCAAATAAATCTTAGTTTTCCTTCCTAGGCAGGACCATTTTTAGTTTTTCTTTTTGTCTGAATTTTGAGTTAATAATAACAAAACAAAAGAAGGAACGTACCTTGATGTATTCAGCCCAAATTTCATCACTTGCAGTTATAGTCCCAGTGGCTTCATCCAAAGTAAAGTCACTTTGATCAAGAATGGCCTTAACAGTAACATATTGCCTCCTCAACACTGAATATCGGTTTTTGAGTTGTTCCTTGTCCCATTTCAGACCAGTTTTGTTATAGAACCCATCACAGATATAGATCCATGCTTTCTTTTTGAATAAATTGTTATGTTTATTCCCTTTATGTACTTGGTCAACCATAAGCTCTGCAAGTATCTTAGTGAGTGATGTCGTCCACTTAGCCCTTGACTGTTCCTGCTGCTGAGCCTCTAGCCTCCTTGATCTCGTAACATGTCCTGCCATCTACAGTTTAACATACATTGGTGCTAGAAAACAAAGTTTATATAAACACACACATATATGAGAATGTTCATTCATATCGAAAGTCTATTCTAGCTTTTTGGCTGTATGATCACAGTTAACTATGATTAGCATTTAGCAATAACTAAAAGAGGGCAAGACAAGGAAAAATATTTCAAGACCTAAATTCCATTCCCATAATTTATTGACATCTAAAAATCAACCAAAGGAAAATTCTACACTTGATTTAGGTAAGATAGTCATAAACCCATGATAACCCCTGTCATAGTGTCCTACTATATACATACAGTGATTGATCAAAAAGTGCACTCAATGCAAAACCTACCAATTCACAATAAATGAGAAAATTATTTTCACTGGTAAAATGGGGGGCATATCATTAACAGGGACGGATTCTTCTTTATGTAAGAACACACACACTAAGCACAAAATTGAATATCAAAGAAAAAAAAATGTGCCAGCATAGCAAACAGCATAGAAGGGGCAAAGGAATAAACTTTACATCATTCAGCTTCTAGGGTAGCAGATGAATTTCCATTCAAGCATCCTATGTTGATAAAATCATGATTTCAAATAAATTAAATTAAGAAAAATGTTTTTTTTTTCACCTCTTGAAAACCCTAAAGCAGAGGGAAGAAAGCAAATTTACCTCGGGAAAAACCCTGATCCCTCGGATTACGATGAATCCTTAGATGAGATTACGACAATGGAAGGCGAGTTGAGAATCCTGGAAAACAAACCCCGTTTTGCAAACGAGGAAAATTCCAAACAAGGCATTTGGGAAAGATAAAAACTCCATTGATTATTTATTTATAAATTTTTTAAAATTAAATCGTCCTCAAATAAATAAATTCAATCAAAGTTAATCTTGATTTATCTTGTATATAAAGAAACTAATTGATTTGTTCCCAAATTTACTTTTCTTTTCAAAATTCAATTTTTAAGTAATAAATCTTTTAAATTCAATCAACCATATCTTATTTTTAAAAGCCAGACATATTTTTCTTTTCTCTTCCTAGCTAGATTTTAGTTATAAAATTTAATTTAAATATACTTTAATCATAAAATAATTTTACATATTTTATCGATAACAATATTAGTTTAATTTTAATCAACTGTCACTATAAAATAATTTCATATAAATATAAATTTTGAGTTAACACATCAGTAACAGTCTTTAACTTAGTTATTCACTAACTAAAACGTTACACAAATCAATGAATATAATTATTGACAATATAAAATTTTTATATTATTAGTACATTATAATTAAATTCTAGTCATATTTAACTCAATTTTTTCATTATTTATAATTTATAATGTAAACCAGATTAACACCTTGAGTTTATCAACATTAGAGTCATTTTACTTTTTTTTATCATAGTCATCTCAGGTTAATGTAAAATTAAGGCCACTATAGTTTGGCAAATATATTTTTTCCCCTCTTCCCTCACTCACCGTTTCATTCATTCATGATATTGATAAGACACAACCTTGGAGGCACGAAAAAACGGTTTGTTACCTTCCCCTGTGATTTGCGAACCAACGTAACACTCCATTTCTTGAAATGATGCATCCAATAATATAATCATCACTCTTTCTCATTATCAACTGTATTCTTTTTTGTTTGATGAAGATTTCTCCTCAAATGGGTCACTCATATCATTTTCTAGTTTTCATTGTGCTCTGTTTCTCACTAAGATGTGAGTCATGGACTTGGTTTTCATCATCTAATAGCAAAGAGAATCCCTCTAGTGAGAACTATTCCCGTAATAAAGGTGGTGCTAATTCTGTTGCTGAATTCTCCATTGAGGGCTTCCATGACAGCAAAGGAATGAAATTGGTTGAGACTGCTAAGAACAAAATGGTGGGCTCAAACTCATGTTGGCAAAATGCTTATAACCATCTCTTTTCTGGGTGTTCTGAGATTTTGGCTGATAATGAGAAAAGGTCGAGACTTGCATGGCATCTCAGTGATTGCTTTCAAAGGGACTCTGGTAGGACACCCTTTGCTCAATGTGATCCTAAATCTTCAATGGCTAAATGTCTAAGAAATTTGGATGATCTTTCTCATAAGGTCTACCTTGAATTCTACTTGGAAACAAATTCCATTTGTCATCAGTTACAGTTATGTGCAATTTATCAATTTTCTACCCTATAATTTCAAGGTGTATTTTTGTCCCATCTCAATGAAAATTAACCAATATTTTGTTTCTACATTATTTTTTTTTTCATTTTTTAGGGCTTATGCATTTAAGCATGAAACTGAAAGACTTGTGACAGAATTGAAAAGTTCAGCACAATATGTGGAGGAAAAGTTACAAAGCATGGATGAAAAATCAGAACTTCTGTTGCAGAGTTCAAACCTTGTTTATGATTCCCTTAATTCAATTGATATCCGTACTCAACAAGTAGCTCAGACTGCTAAAAGTGTAGGGAATCATGTAGATATTGTATTAAGGCATTCAGAAAGTGTTTATGAGCAAACCAAGAAGATTTCAGATTCACAGTTACAGTTGAAAGAGGGGCAAGAGGGTATGAAGAAGAGTTTGGATGATGGGGTGGCAATGCTAAAGGAATCTTACAATTATTTAGGGCAAGAAATTGACAAGTTAAGAGATGAAGCCATTGAAATTGAGAAGGAGGTTGTGAGAGTTGGAGATGCAATGTCCACAAAGATGACAAGCTTGCAGGACAAAGCCGAAGACATCGGTAACATGGCCGGAAAATCCTTGGATAAGCAACAAGAACTTCTAGAAGGACAATCCATGGCATTGGATGGTCTAAATTCTTTATCTGAGTTTCAATCAAAAGCAATGGATGAGAGCAGGTTCATACATGAGGTTTCATAAATTTTGAATTCAGAAAATGTTTTGGCAAATGTATTTAGTTCCTTTATTGTAATGTAGGAAATTTCTGCAGCATTTTGCTGAATATGGTCTTAGGCAACATGAAGAACTTCTTCAGCGACAGACACAGATTCAAGGCCTTCATGATCATTTAATGGAAAATTCAAAATCAATATTGTCTGCTCAGGTTTTGCCAAATAGTTAGAATATAGAGTGTGGATAGTTACTTAGTTCTCATATTAACTATTTCATATGAATTTCTCAATTCTGTTTTGATCTTCTGCAGGAATCTTTTGAATCAAAGCAGGCCAGCATGTTTCTTGCATTAGACAAGCTTTTCGCTTTGCACAATGCCATGTTTCTTGAATCTCGCCTAATCAAAGCTTTCTTCATCTATTCATTATCAATTTTTGTCATCTACATGTTGACTAGTACAAAACAAACATACAATGTTAGGCCATGGCTATACATTGGTATGCATATATACTAAACCTTCATTCTGATTTTTCAGTCTTAGAACTTCTAGGCCAAATTTAACTGCTATATTTCAGGACTTTGTGGAACTTTCTTCATTGAAGTATCAATTATGCGTTTTGCCAGCGATAATATTGAGCAACAAGCGTGGATTATGAGTACAGTGAGATCAATCTTCATGGTAGCTGCTTCAGTTCAACTTCTATATGCTATTTGCACATACAGGCAAGTGTATAGACATAAAACAAGTTTGGGGTATTTATATATGGATTTCATATGTAACCTCTTGAATTTTGCAGGAACTATGAAATATTGAACCATGAGATGCTGCTAAGTCTAGTTGACAAGGTTAATGGCATGCAAATACAGAATGATGAGTTGTTGGATGAAGAAAGTGATGATGATGTGAATTGGTCTCAGTGGATAGATGCAGATTTATCAGATGATGAAAATTGCATTGATGATCCTAGCTATATGCTTCCAGAAGAAGCTGCAAAGAATTCAATCACAAGCTCCTCAGATATGAGATATAACCTGCGCCAACGCAATCTCTCACCTTGATTCATACCACTAACATTGCTAATTTGTAATCCCTAAATTCAGACTTATCTATTTGTACATACACATAAATTCACCTTATCTTCTTACGGAGTATGAGAAGACTTCTAATGTAAAATTCAACCTCTCCATATCTATCTATTCCATAAACAAATTAAGGGTAAAATTAGGGTCCCATTAATCAAGATGACATAGGTAGTGTTTTTTTTTAACTTTTGAGTAAGAGTTGAGTTATGGGATCAGTGTGGAGTAGGGTAGCAATAATTTTAAAATTGAAGTGAATAACAAATTAATAATTCTATTCACTGACTCATCGTGACTCTGTTCACTGAGTCACTAACTGTCATACCAAATACTTCACAGACTTAATTTTTCACCTAGAACAGAAAAAATAAACACGGCGCGATAATCCTTAATAATAGGACACGTGGAATATTAATAATTAAAAAAAACATAATAACAAAATTAGCCATCACCAACCCAATTGAGGTCCTCACCTAACCCCACAACACAACCTCTGTCTGCGTCTTGTCTTGAACACGCACACCATGTTCTTACCTTGTTCATCTTTTTCTCATTCTTCACTCACCAACCACCACCATTCATCAACCTCACACCACTCTTAGCGAGAGAGTTCCAATGGCTTCCACCTCCACCCATTTTTCCCTTTCTCTCTCCGCCAAACAGCTTGCAACTTCAACTTCTGCTGCTGCTGCTACCCGGAAACCCACCCACCTCTTCTCCCCGATTCAAAAACCTAACTTGGTCTCACCCCACCTCCTATTACGCTCTTCCAGCAACCACCCTTCTCAGAGGGCCCCTGTTTTTTTGACCTCAAGGATATGCGCTAGTTCCGCTCAAGTTATGGATCCTTCTGCTGCAAAGACCGAACCTGGGGTCCCCACAATCGTCGACGTCGATTTGGGCGATCGCAGCTATCCCATTTATATCGGATCCGGGTTACTTGACAAACCTGAGCTTCTCCAGAGGTAGTAATAATTGGTTAACTAATTAGATTTTGTCAAATTCATAATTCTACTGCATTTCTTGTCTTCCCTCACTTTGTTTCCCGTCATGTAATTATTGCCAAATCTTCTTTTGCTTTTGATAGCTTAATGATTTTAGATGATGGTTGACAGTTCCAAGTCATTGCAATGGACCAAAATGTGGAGAAAACAGAAATCCCATCGTAGTAGTTTATCAGTCACTCTGCTTTATTGTAATTCTTTACATAATTCTTTCTGAAGTGAATGTTTGTTTTGGTCCTGAAAGTTGGAATTTTGTTCATGTTTCACTTTAGTTTGATTCAAGTTGGTTCGTGTGAATGCACTCTAGGGCCTAACTTGAATAACTTTGCATAACATTCTAGAACTTTATGATTAAATCGTTGATTTCAATAAATTATGGGAATTTGTATGCAACTTGAAGGATCAAAATGTATATTCACTCTATTCTTCCCGTTAAAGAGGAAGAGGAGCGTTGTGTTAGGCTACAACATAAAACTTCGTTGAATCTTTTATAACACTGATATGCAATGTGGTAGTGTAACTAT
This sequence comes from Aeschynomene evenia, assembly GCA_013621005.1. Classification (NCBI taxonomy): domain Eukaryota; kingdom Viridiplantae; phylum Streptophyta; class Magnoliopsida; order Fabales; family Fabaceae; genus Aeschynomene; species Aeschynomene evenia. The sequence continues at coordinate 2,811,009 of CM024267.1, read as the reverse complement.
ATAACACTATGTCTTCATATAATCTTTGTAGCCTACCCCAACTTGTGGGCAAGACTTGTTTGTTGTTGTTGTAGTTTATCAGTCATTACATTACTATATGTAAGCTAATGAGCTTGGAAGATGTAACAAGCAATTTTTTAGTTTTTTTGGCTATGTGCTTTCTCTGTTTTCAATTAATTTTGTAGTGTGTAATGTCATACTGACGTCCAAACACGGGTGGGAATTTAAACATTCTAATGAGGCACAGGGGATTTTATTTCATGTTCATATTATTCTGAAGTGCTCTGTTCTTACTATTTTGTTGTCATGTGGTAATGATAGGCATGTCCATGGAAAGAGGGTCCTTGTGGTCACTAACAACACAGTTGCACCACTGTATCTAGACAAAGTTATTGATGCTTTGACAAGGGGAAACCCTAATGTTTCTGTCGAGAGTGTCATTTTGCCAGATGGTGAGCAGTACAAGGACATGGTATGTCTTTTGTGTTAAAATTGACTTTCATGTTTATTGACACTCCCATTGCAATTGCATAAAATTTGGTTGCATATTCAACCGATAGGATACTCTTATGAAAGTCTTTGACAAGGCCATTGAGTCACGGTTGGATAGGCGAAGTACGTTTGTTGCCCTAGGAGGTGGTGTGATTGGTGACATGTGTGGCTTTGCTGCTGCTGCGTTCCTACGTGGTGTTAATTTTATTCAGATTCCTACCACTGTTATGGCACAGGTCTTTTGCTGCTCTTTTTTTTTTTTTAATTGTCTCAAATATCTTTAGTTCTTTATCAGATGTGCTGCTGCACCATGCCACCATCTAATATTAATGGTTCTAATCTCCGCTGCCTAATTTATCCTTTTTGTTATTAATTAGAATATGTGTTATGTTACCCAGGTTGATTCTTCAGTTGGTGGCAAAACTGGGATAAACCATAGCCTTGGAAAGAACCTAATTGGTGCTTTTTACCAACCTCAGTGTGTACTTATTGACACAGACACATTGAATACATTACCAGATAGGGAATTAGCATCAGGTTTTGCTGAGGTTATAAAGTATGGGCTAATTAGGGATGCAGAATTTTTTGAGTGGCAAGAAAAAAATATGCAGGCATTAATGGCAAGGTGAATTTTAAGTATTGTACTTAACAAGCCAGCATCTCCTACTATTAGCATTTCCATATTTATCATGAAGCTTGTAATAAGAGGTGAAACATCTCATGAATCTTAAAAGCAAATCTTGGTGGAATTGTATGTCAAAACCTGTGCTTTTTGCCGGAAAAAAACATCTAAAACCTGTGTTTTATGCTTTTCTTACTTATTGGGTTAACATACTTTATTCCTGGTCCTTTTTTTTCCACCACAATTTTTTGCATTTGCTTATGTAGTGCATTTCTAGTCTTCCATTGTTGACAAGTCAATGTCATTTTCTGCAGAGATCCTAGTGCTCTAGCATATGCTATAAAGCGATCATGTGAAAACAAGGCTAAGGTTGTGTCGCTAGATGAGAAGGAAAGTGGAGTGAGAGCAACATTGAACTTGGGTCATACATTTGGTCATGTGAGTACTGTCATTTTGCCGGATAATGAGTTAATGTCATCCACTATAGAGATCGTACTGAGTTACTGTATTATTAGTCATCAAATTATTCCAACAAGTCATTTCTGCATTTTTTCTTTTACCAGTGTTCCTTCACTGGTTTTAACTCCCTTTCCTTTGGCACTGATTTTAGGCAATAGAAACTGGGGTTGGCTATGGGCAGTGGCTTCATGGAGAGGCTGTTGCAGCTGGAACGGTATTTTTTATTTTTTTCAAATTTCAAATAAAACCATTATATCTTTATTCTTCATATTTGTTCTTGCCCACTTTTTGTGTTTCTTTCTTTTATACTGGATCTATTTTTAGGGAAACTGTGTGCAATTGTTCAGGTAATGGCTGTTGATATGTCCTATCGCCTTGGTTGGATCGATGATTCTATTGTTAAGCGAGTCGGAGACATTTTAAAACAGGCCAAGTTACCGACTACACCTCCGGAAACCGTGACCGTGGAGATGTTCAAATCTGTGATGGCAGTAAGGGTCTTTAGGCTTCAGCGCTCCTTTTATGCTCAGTTTGCTTTATTCTGACCAATGGTTAATTATTTTGGTTTTTCAGGTTGATAAGAAGGTAGCAGATGGGTTGCTAAGGCTAATCCTTCTAAAGGGTCCACTAGGCAACTGTGTTTTCACAGGGGATTATGACAGAAAGGCCCTAGATGATACCCTTCATGCATTCTGTAAATCCTGATATTTTGGCTCCATGTATCCAATCTATTCCTTCTCTTTACAATTCTTTTTTAGTGAGTGCTTGTATGTTGTGATAACCTCACTTGTATTTTCCCTGTGTAGTGTGTTATTTGAGTGTTTGCCATCCTTGGTACCATTATATAGGCAAAAGAGTCTACTACAAAGTTGTATAATTAAAATTTGAGACATGATCAATAATAATAATAACTATTATCCGGGCATATCATATTTTTCTAGTCTTTTACTTTAGGTGTTGTTCTAACATAAGCAGTATTCATCTTGAGGGGGAGAATAAAACGGAATAACACTTGGAAGTTAATAAAGAACAATTGATTGTTCATAGTTCATTATCATTCTTGAGAAATATGGTTTCATTCTTTGCCATAACCAAGTTTCTCCAAGCCTTATATACAGTAGATTTCCTGATGAGTCAGAATGTACAAAATCCTAATCTGGTCTCACCAAATCAAATTAAAGCCTAATAATAATTAACAGCTAAAATCTCCCTAAAAAGTTGCATGTAAAGATGACAGTCCTGTTGACTGTTGTGCTTATCATCCCATTTCTCTTGCCTGCCTTTGCAGAGTCCTCTGTTTGCATATGGAGTTGCTAATCCTTGTGACCACAGTGTACTTGAATGGCAAGAGTTTTTAAGATCCCTGGACAAACTTTTCCATCCTCATCAAACAAGTTCTTGTCGAGTGGCACAGAACAACTTGTCTTTCCCAAACAATACTGCACAATGACAAAAGAAATGTTACTTGTAAATACTAAATATTTAAGCATAGTAACCTGCATGTTAGAAAAAACAGAAGGGAGGTAGTGCTGTTTTACCTGTTCCACTATTTTCTTGCTATTGGGTGAAGTACATTTTCCTAGGGATAAATGTCCACATTCACCTACTGGATCACCATAACTTGCAAAGTTCACACGAATAATTGATTTGTTCTCAAGACATGCCAAGTTTGCTGTTGGTTTTGGACTGTTCACATTGGTGCTTACCACATTCTGTTGTCTCCTCCATGTCTTTACATTTGGTGGATAATCTTCCCTTATTATGCTGCAAATTGTATCCCTATTCACTGTTTGGATCTTGATACCATCCAGTTTCCCTCCCATTTCCTCTAGTACAACCAAAAGATTTTCCTTCGGCTTCAAGAATGCCCTTGGAATATGGTACCTAGAAACACAAGATATGGAAGGAAATAAAGTTTTAGCTTAGGAGAAATTTTTAATGTGCATGGAACATATTTAATATGTGCTTCATAAGCATGCATAACCACCCATTTTAACTTCTTATGTAACTTTTAAACATTACAAATTAAAATGATTGGTCATATGTATTTTTTGAAACATGTGTTAAATGTTCTCTGAGCATACAAGAGTTGCTTCAACTACTTGCTATATGTATTGCTGCATGCAATTTACTCAATTTGTTACTTACACAGACTGAGTAGGTGTTCCCAATTGAGAAAGGTATGATGACCAATACCGGCCAATGCTTTTCCCATTCACCCAAATCATGCCTTTGGACATGGTTTCCATTTGAATGGCAACAGGGTTATGTCCTTCAGGTGCATCAAAGTTTGCCTGTTATTGATGAAAACATTAGTTAAACTGGTTTTTTAACATATCAAATTTTCTTTCAAATGCATATGAAGTTTGTTACATGAATATGTTTTACCAAATACTGGATTACCTTGTACCATGAAATACCAGGAGCTTGTCCCTTATCAACTTTGGTCCATTGAATCTTCTGTGAACCCTCCTCTGTGAAAATGTTTTGCTTTTCACCATCTAAGCCTACCTGCAAGCAGCACACTCATTACTTACATCCATGTCTCAAAACAATCCACTTGGGAGTTATTCTATACATGTGAAGTTCTTATAGTCACCTTATGCCACCATCCATTGTCTGTCAGATCATGTTTACCAGTCTTAAGGCCATGCAGTGACACCTTTCGAACACCGGCAACTCTGTGCTCCAAGTAAGCTCCACTATCCTAAAATGATTTGACAAAAAAAAAGAAAATTATTTATGAGTTCCTAGATTATGTTGCTTAAGTAAAAAAGAATGACTAATTAGAGTAAACCAGGTTTGAAAGCAGTACAGGGAATCCAAAAGTTGCTCCCAAGATTGATATCTTATTTACTCCTGGCCTCAAGGATACTGGTTTTCTGAAGATAAAATCCTTTGCTACGTTGTTTCCAATCCCAGATCCTTCAAAAACAGTACAAATTGAAAGATTGTGAACAAATGCATAAAAAGCAACACTGAATGTGAGGCTTAGGAGAATAGCTTGAAGAATTTATTCTCATTAAGCATGGCAGGACCAGTGTGTTCAGAAAAAACATTACCTATGTATTCACCATTAACAAAGGCATGCAAAAGATGACCGAGAGATGATACTTCAAGCACTGTATTCGATGTTAAGGCATCCTTGTCCAGTTTTAAACTGAGCGATGGATACAATAAACACCAACAGATTTAATGAAAGAAACATGCAAGTCAGTGCAGTGACTTCTGAAGCAGAGAAAAAACAATGACCAAGAACCATTTTTGACAACATTCTTTACCTTGTCATAAACCATAGATAATCAGATGCATCCTTGGTTGTTCTGAAGTGCTCTAAAGGGTCCTTTGATTTGAGTGAAGAAGAAGAAGTATCTTGAGTAGGAATTGTCTCTTTGAACATTGTCCATTGGAAATTATTAGCAACACTTGATGTCTTGTAGTTTCTTGCACTGTGTTGTGAAACAATCTTAAAGTAGAACAATGTAGATTAGCTTGACAGCAAGATTAGAACTTTGAAGGTTAAGACAGATGAGAATCTGTATACTTACCATCTGAGTGTTGTAGACAAGTGTTCTGCAATCGGGAAGTATGCTTATAGAACGTGGAGGCAGATAGTATTTGGAACCTCTGAATTCCACAGTTGCAGGCAATAGAGTGTTGTTGTTAGACAAGAAAGCAGAGCATGCATTTCCTGACCCTTCATAAGATCGACCCTGCAACCAAACAATTCTCATAGTTATCATACTATATTAGTTTAGCCGGTCGATAAAAGAGGAGGCTTGTGTTAGACAGACAATAGCCAACGGAAATTTTTGTTGAGCTTTTATTATATGGTTCAAAGATGAGAGGGCATTTGAAGGTTAAGGATTTAAATGTAAATAATCTATGATAGAGCACTATGACTTCGATTGATCCATACAGTCGACGCCAACTAGTGGTAGAAGGCTTTTTTGTTGCTGTTGTTCCTCTGAATTGAAATGATACTACTACAGGCCTACCTCTAAATCATCACCTAACTTTTGCACTGAAGGAGTTCCCCATAGCAAAGCTTTCTGGCTAAGTTTGAGAGCAGCATGCAAGTCTCGCAGGTGACCCCATTTCGGTTCCCTCAGCAAACCTAAATTCACAAACAAAAGCACCTCAAAACATAAGGCTATGGTGAACATTTGTAACACTGAACTTATTGTAGTCTCCTCAAGTTTTAATTTATGAGGGTCCATGTCCAACATGCCTAACCATATTCATCAATAGGAGCCTCATCGTAGTACTGAGTTGTTGTAAAAGATGCTTGTGTTCTGCCAAAATTTGTTCCGCCATAATACTGTCACAATAGAGAAACAAACATGTTATCAAACTGGTTTTTGGTATTTCTCCAAATAAATGTATTTATGCAAGACTTCCACAGCCATGATTAAAGTTGTTTACCATATAATAGTTAGCAAGAGTGCCATTCTTAGAGAAGAAGCGAGCAACGGAGAATGCAATATCTTCAGCAGTTCTTTTAGATGGAGGGTCTCCAAATGCTCTATACCTGCAATAATGAAGTAATTCCAAATTACATGAAGCACATAACACAACTTTGATATAATCTATGATGCATACATACTTCAAAACAGTCAACCTACTCCATTGGATACATTATATCAAATTAGACACTTTATCAATAACTTTAGATACTTCTAACTATGTTTTACAAGTTCTTTCATTTTATTTATACATCTCTGGATCGCACTTGTGTCATGTGTGTCGTACTGGATACTTGTACCAGTATTCGTGCTACATAGGATAGAGTAGTACACTTACTGAGCTGTCCAATTCTCAGTCCACAAAGTTGGTTTATTTGGGCTGTTAGGGCCAACAAATGTATCTCCACAGTTTCTCCCATTGCAAGTATTTATCTGCATATTTATTGGACTCTTCCAATCAATTTTCATTGAGAAGAGAAAAAGTGAAGGCATCAGAGAAGAATTGAATGAACCTACCACAGATTCTGGAGCATCTGATTGCTTGCACATAATCCATGGAACTCCGGTATGTAGCCCGACGGCCATGTCTCCGGCCCATTGGACATACTGCAACCCATTTTCTCTGTATGCCTGTTGAACAGTGGTGTATTCATTTTCAATCTGACAAATCAAACATTGAAAAGTAAATCTAGTGCAGCAAACAAGGGAAACTGAATTTTACACATACTTATTATTGTTTTTAACTTTACTTTCTCTCTTCAGTTGTTAACCTGAGACAAAATAATTGGACCTCCTTGAGAGGAAAAGAGCTTCTCATCTGTCATCTTTTGTATGATCATCTTGGTGAACCTTTCCATGTGTTTCTGTATATGCAAATAGAAGCCTTATTTGTTATCCTATTTTAAGATGAAATTCAGAGACTTAAATGCAGTGATGATGAGGTAGAACAACTACCATGAATTGTTGGTCTTTTGATCTGAAAGTAATGTTGGGAATATCTCTTAACCATACTGGCAATCCTCTGAAAAAATCCCAACAATGGAAGATTAAGAGAAGAACAGTGGTATATAAATATATTGCTTCAAATATTTGGAAAGAAATTTGAATCCAAAAGAAGAATGAATACTTCCATACCCATGATTCCATTCAGCTTCAATGAATGGCCCAACTCTAAGTGTTGCATACATTTTATTCTCCCCAATCATCTTTATAAATTTAACTAGATCATAATTCCCTTCAAAATTGTACTGCACAAGACTAATATGTTAGCCTCAAAATAAATAGTGCACTTGTCTTAAACAAACTTGGTCTTAAATTCTTAATCAAAACAATACAACACATTACTTGGCCCTGCACTGGTTCATGAATGTTCCAAAAAACATAGGTCTGAATCACATTGAGCCCTCCTTGTTTGGCTTTCTTGAATATATCCGGCCACATCTAACCAAATATGAAGGATACAATATGTTATAATTAAATTAAACTAAACATGCAAAATATAACTTATCAAAAATACAATATGTATCTATCTCAAACGGGTGCGTCAACTATTTTGAAGTATCGATGCATGCATGCATGTACGATGTATCTATACCTCTGGTGGACTACGAGGATAATGAATTGAACCAGAGAAGAGAAGCATCCTTTGGCCATTGATGATAAGTGATTTGCCATCATAAGTCACACCCTTTTGTGCGCCATGGACAACAACTGTATGAACAAACAGTGCAGCAAGTGCTGTGAACAATAATAAGCCTCTACTTGTACCAAGCATCATAGCTATGGTTCCTCCAAAAAACATGATTGTGTTCAAAACTTGTAACACAAGTAATGATAAAATTGATCGGTTCTTTTGAGTTTTGGCTTTGGTTTCAAATTTGAGAAAATATCTGCATAAGCTAGTTGAGTATAATTGATGCAGTGCTCAATTGTAGTCAAAATTCACGGATAAGCGCTCCAATTATGTGACTCAGGAGAATGTTTCGGTGCTTCACACTTGCTATATTTGATGAGGGAAGGGTTGACTTGGTCAAATCAGAAAAACAAAACTATAAAATGGATGAGATTTATCTCTATGACACGATGGCACAATGTCAAGCCCCCACTCAATTTTTTTTGTTTGTGGATTATACTAGTTGTGCCTCACAAATTATGAACTTAATACAATCAATTTTATATAAGAGAAACATTGAGATTTAAAAAACTATAATATATAATATTTTTATAACTCATCTTGATTAAAAAATATTGATTGAAATATAAATGAAAATATATTTATTAAGGGTGATGCTAAATGAACAATACAAAATCAGCTCAATAAGCCAATAAATGAGATTTTGGGCCATAATTACTCAGCCCATTACAATCTCAATGATTATTTGGGCCAAAATCAAAGCTAAAATAGGTCCATTAGCTGTATGGACTGGTTTTTTATTGTCCACTTAGCATTATTGCTCCCCAAAGCCTCCATGTTGAACCATGATCTGAACTAGTTAAGAGCTTTCTCAAACACCCCTGAAGCAGCCACAACACGAGAAATACACATAAATCAGAAAATTGTTCAACTTCAGTTCAAAATGAGCAGAAACAATACCACTATGGTATGTGGACATAGCATAAGGGCTTTTCCTCTATCAAATTCACCCGGAGCAGTCTCAAAGTCGATGTATGCCTGTTTCGTGTCCACAAATTGATAGATAAGTTAGTTATACATTATTAGGTGACCATAAAAAGAGAGAGAAGCTTGACAAAACAGAACACAAGTATGAGGCAGAGGCTGTCATTACACCTAGAGGCATATTAAGCTCAATATCTAATTAACAAATGCAATAGCCATTTGAAATTATTATTTCCTAAACAATTTATAAAGGCAAAGTAATGGCATTATCAGAAGTGCTGAAAATTACTGGACCGAGGTTACTAATCAACAGTATTATTTAATAAATCAATAATGCTAAGTGGACAATGGAAAACCAGCTCATACAGCCAATGGACCTATTTTAGCTTAGGTTTTGACCCAAATAATCATTGAGATTGTAATTGGCTAAGTAATTATGGCTCAAAATCTCATTTATGAGCTGTTTGAGCTGGTTTTGTATTGTTCATTTAGCATCACCCTTTATTTATTTATATTTTAAAATCTTATTATTAGTTCACGGGTATTGGTGGAGTGGATTAATATAGTTTCAGATGCACCATGTTTTCATAAGATCTTTTCTTAATTCATTATTATTCTTGAAAAATACCGTTTCATTTTCTGGTATTTCGGTATTTCATGATGGTATAAAATCCTAATATGGTCTCACCAAATTTGACTTAATATTCGAGATTCTTCGCTTTTGACCAAAACTTTTATTCAAAATAAAGCTTAAGACTTTAGTGCTTTACCCTCCTACATTCATATTTCTCTCCCTCCATTCTACTTTCAAACAAAATCATTTTTAAGATGTTGTAATAATAATAATAATATTAATTAAAAGAAACATGTGAAAATAAATTATGAACTATCCCTGACCATGAATTTACTGAGTCAGGATCCGAAATTTGCTGCGATTAACAGGTCATGTGAAAATGTAAAAAACAATCATTTTTATTACAAAAAAGTAAACAAAATTTATTATCAAATAAATAATAAATAAATTATCAGACGAGAGCTAGAGTTGGTTGGCGAAAGCTTGTTTGGGTGAATGAACGGTTCAACAGCAAAAATTTTCGGCAAAAAAAGGTTTCGTTTTTTCTCTGTCTTTGTATCTCTTTCTTCTCCTTCTCCAACCCCATTAACGTTTTTTTGATTCAGTCTCCTCCAAAAGTGTTAGGGTTTCCACATTTCTCCCATTTCCCATCGCGTTCTCTTTCTGCATTTTAACAATTAGGGTTCGGCATTTTCTCTGTTTTGAGTAGTTTTTTTTTTCATTCATGGAAGCTGGTTCTTCTTCTTCCTCCTCTTCTTTTGTGTGTACATTTTGGTTTTGTTCCACAGAGATGCGTAATTGAAGCTGAAAGCAAATTACTTGGAGGAGAAGGTGGTGAATTCTGAGGGAGAGGTGTGTGTGTGTTTGTGTGATTAGGTCCTCAGGTGAAGATCTGAGGCTATTGTGTTTTTTTCCTGTTTATTGGGTGGGTTGAGGTTATCGAAGAGAAGGTGAAAAGATGAGCGCTTCGAGGTTCATAAAGTGTGTCACTGTTGGTGATGGAGCTGTGGGCAAAACGTGCTTGCTAATTTCCTACACCAGCAACACCTTCCCCACGGTACCGCTATTTCTTCCTCCTTATGTTTCCTTGCCTTCAGCATTTTCTGTTTTACCATTTTTTTTTTAATTTGACATGAAAATTTTTTATTTCTGGGATATTGGGTGGTGTTTAAATTCCAAAAATATGGAATTTAGCAATGGGTGATGTTTGTTGCAACAAAATGTGTTGATTTTGCAAGCTACATTGGATGTTAATTTGAAGGTTTAAAATAAAAACTGAGATATTGGTTCTGAACTGTCTTTAGATTTTGAAATTGTAGACTTTTGGTAAATTATTTGAAAGAGTTTCTACCTTGTAGTTTGTATTGATAACACGGTGTTTTTTTTTTTTTTTTTTGGTTTACATGGTGTATGTATTTTAATTGGTAAAAATGGGGCATTATCTTATTCTTCACTTTCTGCTTTGCTTTGGAACAGGATTATGTCCCAACTGTTTTTGACAATTTCAGCGCCAATGTGGTTGTCAATGGAGCCACAGTTAATCTGGGTTTGTGGGATACTGCCGGTAATGTTGCATGGTTACATTTTTATTTGTGTATAGTCTATGATTTTAAGAAGTTCTTTCAGGATTTATTGTGTTATTTGTGGAACAGGACAAGAGGATTATAACAGATTAAGACCTTTGAGTTACCGTGGTGCCGATGTTTTCATATTGGCTTTCTCCCTCATAAGCAAGGCCAGTTATGAAAATGTCTCCAAAAAGGTATTCTTCCCACTTTAATGTGGCTCCCCTCTTGTTTTACATATGGATTGCTTTGCTGCTTATATCATTTCATAATCTATTATTTGTATGTATGAAAATTTGTTGATAAATTGCATATATTATGGTTTCATTTTCAGTGGATTCCAGAGTTGAAGCATTATGCACCTGGTGTCCCCATAATTCTGGTCGGCACAAAGCTTGGTAAGATTATTGTGGTCTAGTGTGATATTCATATTGTGATATCATGTTCTGGTTTTTATGCTGCCTTCAAGCTTAGTTATGTATATTATGAACCACTGTTTGTGTTATTATGAAATAACATCGAACTAAACCCCATGAGTTTCCTGATTGTTGGTGCATTTAGCTCTTTTATCATTAATTTTTCATCTAATCATCTACAATCTTTTCCCCAATGTTTCTGTTACAGCAGTTACGGTCAATGTTTTGATGTTTCTGATTGGTTATTTGGTTGTCAGTTTTATTCATGCAATGTATATGTAGACAGGCTGGTCCTGTCTCCAAAGACCTACTAATATTGTCAAATACATCTCCAAATTTTTTTGATAACCTGTTTTGTTCTTTTGAGTGGGAAAATAATCGCGTTAGTTTCCTAACTCGTTCATAATCTTTTTGATGGTTTGCTCTAAAAAAGAGTGCCACTATCTCTTCTGATTTTGTGATTTGTAATGATACAGACCTTAGGGATGATAAGCAGTTCTGCTTAGACCATCCTGGTGCCGTGCCCATTACCACAGCTCAGGTGAATATCGCTTTCAGTGCTTTGGAATCTCATTTCGTTCCATTCTGTAATTGAATTAACTCTGACATGTATTTGCATCCCCTTTATGAAGGGAGAAGAGCTGAAGAAGCTGATCAATGCACCCGCATACATTGAGTGCAGTTCTAAATCACAGGAGGTACATAACCGAATCTGTTATTTTTGTGTTCCTGTTTCACAATGTTTAAGTTAATACGTAGTTTTAAATTCACTTTTGTTCTTGTTTTGGGGGGGGCAGAATGTGAAGGCAGTTTTTGATGCGGCCATAAAAGTGGTGCTTCAACCGCCAAAGCAGAAGAAAAAGAAGAGCAAAGCACAAAAGGCGTGTTCAATATTGTGATTCACACTAGGTGTAAACATTTGAGTGCCCTCTGTTGTTCTACTTCTACCTGGATTCCTTTTCTTCATCATTTCTTTTGTTATTAAAGAAGTTGGAGTCTATGTGGGACTCTAGATCTCCTTGAGCATAACACACTTTGCTTTCTTGGAATTATTCTCTACTCTACTCTAATAGTCAAATTTCCATTTCGTGGTTCTCACCATTTTCTTATAAGTTCTTTTTATTTTATGTATTAATAGATTTAGAGTAACGACCTTGTTTGCTCAAGATATATTAATATTTAATTTATTCCAGTATTAAAATTGGCTGTGCACAGATTTATAATGTTTTTTAGTTGTCATTTTTTTATTCTTCATTCGTTATTGGTGAGTGCTCTTTGGTATGCGTTACTTTCTGCGCGTGTTAGCACGACCTACTTCAAGGTTCTCTGAAGTTAGAGTTATTCGTTAGCGTATTCGACATCAAAGTCTCAAGATAATTGTTGAATAATGATACAAAATTTCACACATGCATTACACCGTTAGTAGTATTGTTAAGAAATTTAATCAAACCACAAAAATGGAGCAAAATTAATATATATATATATATATACGAATACTAAATAACTAATCACTATGTACGCCTTTCAACAATTCAATAACCCATACTTTAAAATATATTCTCATAGGTTAGTCGTCCCTTACTGTACTTTTGTTGTCTCTCAACCTACGTATTCATCGTATACGTCTCCAGTTGCATCACTAACTTCCTCAATTTCTTGTATCGTAAACCAGTTATACTATACACCCAATTATTTACGGTATCTAACTTGGAAATCACAATTAAAAACATAAATAAGTACCAAAATGCTAAGGTAACAGATTACATCAACAAATCACCAAAATACATCCAACTTTACATTTTCCATGCTAAAACAATCTAAGCAAAAACCAAAGAAACGAACAATTCCAACTATAGACTCAAAAATATAGTCCAGAATTCCATTTCGAAAAAAAGACTTGAACGGCATAAATATGAACAGAGCAGTGTCTACCTATAGACTCTAAACTAGAAATACTTGCCTCCGTAGAACCTTTGTGCACAACTGGAAGAATTTAAGTCTGGCGACTGTACTTATGAATTCTCTTTAATCGATGTAAAGCTTGAAAAAGGAAAAGAGAAAAGGGAAAAAAAAAAAAAAAGCAAAGTTCAATAACGACTAAGTCTTATGAATTGCACAGTGATTCGGAGTCCTAACTGTTTTTGCTGTCAGCACATATCAGGAACACGCAAACTTGTGGTCCAAACCCAAAAGATAAATGAACACAACCGCTGCATGTCAAGAACAAACTGTTCTGAGTCCAAAAGGATGAATCCGGCACGTCAAACCTTGATGGATTCATACTTCTCACCAACTGTGCCACCTTTCTGTTTCTGGAACTGTATATATCGCATAGTACTGGCTAAGAAAGCGTCGGCGGCTGGATCTGAAGTTGCGGCATCACTTTGCATCTCATTCATGATTAACTCAATTAGGCTCTGGATGGAAGCAACAGTGACTTGTGGGTTTCCCTTCTCGAAGAAGTAAAGATACCTTGCAAATACGAACCATATCAATACTGTTGAGAAGCAGATAGGATAGCATGTTGAATTAAGATTGTCGTAGCTAATCTTACTTGTTCAATATTTCAATGAAGAGCATAACTGATCCCGTGCTACCTCGAGCTGCATTTGACATTTGTTGTGCAGCATTCGCAATTCTTAAAGCTCGCTTGAGGCATAATAGGACTCTGTTTCAGAAATAAGTATGACCATAACAGAAACAGTTAGGATCATAAAAGGATAATTTCAGAATAGCATAGTTTTACATGTATTGGTTAAAATCATTACTACTCTCTTTCACAATTTCTCATGTACTGCATAGTTTTTTACATTGCTGCTGGGATGGAAATAGACAAGAATATATTATATTCCAACAAGTGAACAATTAAAATTCACCAAAACCTACTTCAATTCAATTAAAATTCAACAGGAAAAGCCCTTAACAATTATAAACGGAAGCATTTGTCAGAAATTTGAAGTCTGCTAGATGTAATATTATTAGAAACACACCTCTCTCCATCTTTCATGTTATCATGATCCTCAACCCAAAACAGATGTGAGCATGCATACACAGCTCTGCACTGATCTGGCTTCTTTAAAAGCTTTGCTGAGTACTGTCCAAGGAAAAGGGATCAAGTTAGGATTTCGTAGAATAATATATATAAAAGAATTTTGTAAAATATCGTTAAATAATCACCCCTGTAGCCTTGTGAGTTAAAGTATCCCTGTTCTCAACACCAAAGACATGCATCCTTTGTAGAGTTCCTATTATTAAATGGATAGCCGTGACCTGTGCTCGGGAGTCCTAGTATAAATGGAAAAAGCATAATTGAGCATGGCTAAACCATAAAATTTATCAGCACAAACAATCTTCTTCAAAGTTAGCCCCGATCCCATAAAAAGAAAGGGAAGGTGTGCGGGAACAGAGCTAGTTAGCAGTTAATATGGTAAGACTTACAGAAATTTCTTCTTCATATAGAATATAAGCTTGGGTGAAAAATTCGTATGCAACAGGTTCCAATTCACAGTCATTTGCAGCCTTATGAAAGAGAGGGGAAACAAAAGAAAAAGAAAAATCAGCAACTATAGTTGGGAAATAGCATTTTGATGTGCACTAAAAATATTCCAATACCTCAGCACATTGCAAGTACAACTGCAATGCCAATTCTGGCACTGGGACACCTGACAGAGTCTCAATAGTCTGGGATGGAAAAGAATAGTGTCATTAAACCAATTAACCAACTAATTGCCAGTAATCTTACAAGAATAATCTGAATTTAACAAAAAACAAAAGCAGAGAAGAGATCATATATAAATGGCCACTGTTAGGATTATTAGTTCTTGTGAATAAAACACTAAGTCACTAACAAATCTTCACATCTTCAGTATTATTAAATATTCTATCACTATTTATATATAAGCTGGCAAAATCCATTATATAGAAGCACTATTTCCTATGGAGGGAAAATACCTGGTTTAAAAGCTGAAAAATTTTCTTCGGTGTTGTAGACGCATCATCTCCAAAAGGATTTTCTTCTTGACCTTGCAATTGTCTGACCAACTGTACAGAGTAAAATACATTTACAGCATTAATTATTGCATTTGGCTTAACCAAAAACAAAGGGACAAACAGCTGAGTTGCAGAGAGTCAATTTCATCAAGAAAAATACAGTAGTAATACCAGGAACAATGATATCAAGAAAGCATGAGCTAAAAGATCAAATGGTCTCCATCTGAATGACAAATGTAGCTCCCCTTAAGATTTCTATAAGCCAGAAATGGAAAGGCAAGCTCAATTTCTATAAGGATGATGACAACTTGAAGCTTGCTAGACACAGCTGCCTCCTTTATGGTTTTATCAGTGTTTTCAAATAGATTCCTAATCAATTACTACATAAGCTTCTAGCATGAAATCAGTAGCCTGAGTTGCATGTTACTATACCTATAATCCAAATCAAATTACTATAATGTAAAGTAAATAAAATGTTATATCGACCTCAATATCAAAACTACACCAAAATGCTCAATTGATTTGGACTCCAACCACCCACCCCACCTAGTGCAAAATGGCTTTATTGTTGGTGTGGTTGTTGATTTGGTCTCTAACCTATGCTATTGCTGACAGCATCATCATCAATTCATCATGGTTTAAGCAGCAAACAAGGTAAAACAGTGCCCAATAAAAGCAGATAACTAATCAACATGATCAACCAAACCTTTAAAGAAGAAAAGACGAGAGGTGGAACAGTGAAAGGCAGGCGTTTTGGTCCTCCAGTCATTATGTGCTTCCTCATAGTTTCAATGATCTGCAATTCAGGGTAAGGTTATTATTTGCACTCACACCAATCATATCACCACCAGACCCATCCCTAACAAGAATTTATCTTTAAATATTTGAAAGGATATCCCTCTTAATATGCATGTAGCCCACCCCACCTAGTGGGACAAGGCATAGTTGTTGGTATTTGAAAGGGTAAATTGTACATACAGCATCAGAAGAGAAAAAGGTATGAAAGAAGTGAAGTAACCGACAGTATTAACTGCAGTTAGGAGCATAGAAACTCAAGAAGAAGAAAACAAAAGTCCAATTACAGTAATCATACAGGATAGCATGTATATTAGCAATTCACCTTCAACATCTCTTCTGGATCATCATTATAAAACATCTGGATTAGACGGGCAACAGAATTTTGCTCCTCTTTGAAGTCATCTTCATCCAGCTAAGGGGAAAGGAAAGGGAAGAAAAAACAGAAATAATGCATGAGAAAGGGTAAAGCAAATAAGGATTATCATCTCAAAATAACTAGCATTATAATAAATAGCAGTAGATGACTAGATGTGGAACTAAAATGACCTCATCATTGGGAGTCCCATCAGAATCCTTGATAAGCCCCTTTATCAGTTCAAACAATGCTTCAACCTAGAAATAAACCAAGCCATGTTAATACAAAACTCACCCCAAAAAGAAGACTAGACTACAAAATAACTAATACCTTGTCCGAAGTAGAAATGCGAGTTCCATTTTTCATAATGCTTTGGATAATAACAGTTGCCATGACCTTATTAGTTGGAACATCAAGGTATTCCAGTACACGAGGATAGTTTGAAAGCTTCAAGGCAGTCATTATATCATTATATTTTTCTAGCGGAGCACTTAATAGAGCAACAACCTGCTTTGTTGCATTGCTGTCCTCGATTTTCCCTTTTCCAGAGAGTTTTTTCACACAGGCTCCCTAACAAGAGATATATACAGTCAAGCATGACCTTGGCCAAATTTGGGGATAAATTTGTTTCTGTGCATGAAAAGAACATTGTTCTTGCTATGAATCTAATCATATGCAGATGCATTAAATACAATAAGACTATTTTCTGACAAATAAAATTCAACCAAGATAGTGTTTATTTCATTCTTTGCAAGAAGACACGTAATCATGATTTCAGGAAAAAGTGACAATGTCTGAATTCAGATCAAATGAACCGTATGAAGGGGGCAGTTAACATGAATGAGCACAACCATTCTGAATGGAACATACCAGGACTTGATCTGCATAATCAAGTCGATCAGGGTGGACATGAAGAGTGAAGGTGAGAAGAGATGCATATAATGTTACAACTCCAACAGTAGGCATGTCAGGCTGTGCCTCTATCACCTGCATGACAATGGAGGACCTCATATATCACAATTTATGAGCATAACAAAAACAAAAATAAAATGTATAAAAACAAAAATGGGAAGGATATAATGAATTATGGGTCAATTTAGTTTGAAAAACATTTAATGCTTCCATTTTCTGCTTTACAAATCAAATAGAAAAATGTCATTTTATTTTCAATTTGTTTTCTACTTTCAGAAATTTATCAAGGAGATCGGAAACAGGAAATATATTGTAAACAAGGATCAGGTGATATCAAATAAGAACCTTCCAAAGAGAGATTAAAGGATCTTATTATCTAGATAAATGACGACAAATGAGTGAACAATGATAATATTCAAGATTTATAAATCAAAAAGAAGTAAAAAAGTTTACCCTGCCGATGGCACTGCTTAATTTGGAAAAGGCTTCCACTTGCAAAAACTCCGGCAGCACCTCTGAACTTGAAGCAGCATAATTTGAAAGCCTTTGCATTAATTGGGACAGCACCGTCTTGATATCAACGGATGGCTGAAAGAGTGAAATAAAACAATATAAGAATAAAGAAACTCAGTGACAATACCTATGGGATTTGCAACATCAAACTATCATGGATATTTTGGGTGCAATGTCATAGTTCTGAACAAAATATTTAATAGCTACTGCTTAGCATTCTTTAACTTTTCAATCCATCCTGAGGGACAATGTTTAAGCTTTTGAAAGAACTAGTTCATAATATATGCTTAACTAGTAAAATGTTAATGTGGGATGACTCCCCCCTGAAGGGAAAGGTCAGTTTAGTGCCCAAGATAAAAATGTGACAACTAGCACTCTAAAAAGCCAGACACTAATTTATTTAAAGAAACTATTAGTATTTCTGTGCCATGGACCTGCAAAATATGAATCCCAAACTAGATTTTAGAATATAATGTAATATGCTTCATTAATTATAACATAATCCGCAAATAAATGCATAAAAAATATGACTAGGTTGGCTTCCATCTGTTGCATAAGAATATGTGTGAAGTTCACTAACCTGAAGCTGGGGACAAGCACCCAACAATACATCGAGAGTTTGCAAGTGATACTCATCAGGGAAGACCTGAATTATGCAATCCATCAAGTAGAACTGGGCCAACTCATCTTTGCAATTCACAACCTGTCAAAGATAATTGAGGAGGAGCGGGAGGAAATCCGGTTAGAAAATGAAAAATGTTTTTGACAAATAAAAACAGAAATAACAAAGCAACAGATAAGACCTATGTACCAAAGAAATTTTAAAAAATAAATAATAAAGACCTGCTCCAATACTCTGGGAAGCACAACATCTTTGTACATATCAAGGTCAACACCCTCTATCTGACTGAGAACATGGAGATTCTTCCCAACCTAATCATATACCAATAAAAAAGCAAGCAAAACCTTCTATAAGCATTTGATCATGTACGCAATCCCATTGCAGTGAAGTAAACCAGTTACAGGCTTCAGATATTACAAGATCACGCAGCTCATTCCTCTCTTTCTCCCGTCTCTCCTTCTCCCGGGCAGGCCCCTGCAGACCAGAAAGCCCGACAGCAAGCCTCAACTCAGGGTCAGCTAAGAGTATGAATGATTCACATGCATTACTACACCTGCGTGACCAGAAATCATGCCCTCATGACATGCAACTATTGTGACGACATGCATGTCCAAACATGAGAGCTGTAACACTGCAGGCAATTTAACCAACCTGATGTTGCATCCGCACCCAAAGTTTGTTCATCTCCGTGAAATTTTGGAGTACAAACTCTACAGCATCTGCTACAGTATCTGCATCCCTACAGTTGTCAGAGTAGACATTCACATATACATATCAGGTTCGATCTCAAATTGGTGCAACTTCAAATCAATACAATGACACTGCCACTGCCCCAAAATCAAGAAAAACACATATTTTAATGAAAGAAAAAACAATAAAAACTAAAAAGTTATAGATAAAGTGAAGGAGAGAGTGAATCAGAGAGAAGGAAGATCAAATATTTTAATGACAAAAATATTTACATTAACATTGCAAAGGTGCACTGGTGCAGTGACCAGTAAGATATTTGTTTGAAATGAATTTGGATTAGGTTGGTGGTCCTGACTCCTAATAGAACCAAAAGAAATGGTCATGCTGAAAGGAACCAGCACCTATGTTCCAATCACTTAGAACCACTGAGTCTGTTCCTCAAAACTTCCAAATCTAGACCAGTCAAAAAAGCCCCAACTCAGGGTTACCTAAAGAGTATCAACAAAATTTGTCCGCTTACCCTTCATACTCAGAACCAATATCCGGCAATTTGTCCCTACTAACTTGAGAAAGATAACTTCTGAGAAAGAGTCCGCGAACAGGGTGCTGAATGCCACGACACATCTCGACAAGATCCTTTAGAACATCCTTAGCAGGTGCTTCTTTGGATTTGATGTATACGGATCCTACTGTACAAAGGAGATACCTGATAGATGATCATCATAAAATTAAAATCTCATAAGTAGTAGATCAAATACAAAAAGGAAGCACACATAACTGCTGCAATTCAAATACTTTAAACCTTCCTGGCTTCCAAAACAAGTGTGACAGAAGCTTCAAAAACTACTAGAACAAATGTCAACTTGTCAAGGCAATGATCACAAAAAGTTACATGCAATTAATTCTTAACAAGTGAAATGTTTTTCATCGTTATGAAATATAAATATCTACAATGAACAATTAGAACGAATTAGCATTAAATATCAACACCATAGCACATAGTTGATAGCTCCACGCCTCCACGTACAAAATAATAAATCTACACTCGAAATAGGATGCTTAACCCATACATGACTAACCACTCCTATTCACCGTCGTGGCAGCAAAAGCAAATATATATCATTCACAGAACACTCGAGAACAATATCCTATCATGAGCGTTGTACAATCAACGAATGCGATGATAAGAACAAACGAACAAGGACTCCGCAAAACCGTGAACTTACAAACGAGGCAAAATATTGCCGGCATGCTGGACGAGTTCGTAGAGATCAATAATGGAGCAACCACGACGAGTCTCTTCCTCGAAGAACATCTCCAGCTTCCTCAACTGATCAAATGCGCGCATATCTAAATCACCAAAAAAAAAAAATCATAAATGAGATATGCAAAATTGAAACAAAAACCTAACCAATTTCACGATCCAATTAAGAAAAAAAGAAAGAGGTGAAGATGGATCTGAGAGAGGAACTGACAGAGTTCGTAGTACTTGTGAGGGGAAAGCTTGGAAGTCCTGAGCTCGGAGAGCATCTGAGCGGAATACTTGAGAGCATCCCTGAGATTATTGGAGTCCTGAGGACGAATCGGGAATCGGATCCAAATGAATCGCGATTTTGAAAAAGCGAATCTGAAATTAGCGTGGAAGAAGAAGAAGAAGCAGAAGCAAAGAGAGAGATTAGGGTTTAAATAGGGAGTTACCAATGCGCGGTGCATGTAGAAGGAATTCTGCTGGAGGCCAGCGATTCCGGCGGCCAGAAACTTCTCTTCGTCTTCGGTTCCGTCTAGCATCATTGTTTCTGCGTGCGCTGCTGGTGGTGGCGGTGGTGGTGGACTTTGGACGAGTTCGCTTCTGTTTCGATTCCTCTCTCTCTCTCTCTCTCTCTCTCTCTCTAGAACTGCCGGTCCAACGAGGCTTGTTTTGTTATTTTTCTCTGGATGGTCTTGGCGTGAGTGCTAGCTAGCTAGCTAGTGAGGTGAGTGAGTGCCTTCTAGTTCCGCTTGGGATGTACGTAATGGAGAATATGCTTCCTCTTGATCTCGCTTTCTTTGACCTTCGTTAGCCACCTATTGGTTTGGTTCTGGACATTTGGGAGGTTATTGTTGGTTACTTTTATTTTAGGAAAACAAATTGTGAAAATTATCCCTATTATCTTCTACTCGAGAGATAGAAAACATATTATATTTAACAGTTTTCTGGTTTTTAAGTGTAAGTTAATATTAATTTATTTATTGGTACAGAGAATTGTCAAGAATGATCAAAAAGTTAATTACATTTTTGTCTCTAAAAATAATATTAAAAAATAAAATAGGAATAGTGTATAGTCTTTATTTTATAGTATTTTTAGAAAAATAGATAAATCTCACATTTTAAAGTATATAACTTTCAATTTTTACTATACGTAAAAAAATTATGTAATTTCATATTTTAAAATCTACAGACTTAGTTTTATAGTGTTTCTAGAAAAAATAGAGAAATCTCATAATTTAAATTCTATAGTCTTCAATTTGTCTTATATGTAAAAAATCATGTAATTTCATAATTTAAAGTTTATAGTCTTTATTTTATAATGTATCTAGAAAAATAAAGAAATCTCACATTTTGAAGTATGTAGCCTTCAATTTCTACTATATGTAAAAAATCATGTAATTTCATATTTTAAAGTCTATAGTCTCTTGTTTTTATAGTGTTTCTAGAAAAATAGAGAAATTTCACATTTTAAAGTCTATAGTCTTCAATTTTGAGTATATGTAAAAAAAATCACGTGATTTCATAATTTAAAGTCTATAGTCTTTATTTTATTGTGTGTCGAGAAAAATAGAGAAATCTCACATTTTGAAGTATATAATTTTCAATTTCTACTATATGTAAAAAAGTCATGTAATTTCATAATTTAAAATCTATAGTCTTTATTTTATAGTGTTTCTAGAAAAATAGAGAAATCTCACGTTTTAAAGTATATAGCCTTCAATTTCTACTATATGTAAAAAATCATATAATTTCATATTTTAAATTCTATAGTCTTTGTTTTATAATGTTTCTAGAAAAATAAATAAATCTCATGTTTTAAAGTATATAGCCTTCAATTTCTACTATATGTAAAAAATCATGTAATTTCATATTTCAAATTCTATAGTCTTTGTTTTATAATGTTTCTAGAAAAATAGAAAAATTGCACATTTTAAAGTCTATAGTCTTCAATTTGTAGTATATGTAAAAAAATCATGTAATTTCATAATTTAAAGTCTATAGTCTTTGTTTTATAATGTTTCTAGAAAAATAGAGAAATGTCACATTTTGATATATATAGCCTTCAATTTCTACTATATGTAAAAAAGTCTTGTAATTTCATAATTTAAAATCTATAGTATTTGTTTTATAGTGTTTCCAGAAAAATAAAGAAATCTCACATTTTAATGTATACAGTCTTCAATTTCTACTATATATTAAAAAATTAATGTAATTTCATATTTTAAAGTCTATAGTTTTTGTTTTATAGTGTTTCTAAAAAAATAGAGAAATCTCTCACTTTAAAGTCAATAGCCTTCAATTTGTTGTATATGTAAAAAAATTTATGTAATTTCATAATTTAAAGTCTATTGCCTTTATTTTATAACGTGTTTAAAAAAATAGAGAAATCTCACATTTTGAAGTATAAATTAGCGTTCAATTTCTACTGTATGTTAAAAAATCATGTAATTTCACAATTTAAAATCTATAGTCTTTGTTTTATAGTGTTTATAGAAAAATAGAGAAATCGCACATTTTAAAGTCTACAGCTTCAATTTGTAGTATATGTAAAAAAATCATGCAATTTCATAATTTAAAGTCTATAGTCTTTGTCATATAATTTTATATTTTAAAGTATTTCTAGAAAAATAGGGAAATCTCACATTTTAAAGTATATAGAATTCAATTTCTACTGTATGTTAAAAAATAATGTAATTTTATATTTTAAAGTTTATAGTCTTTGTTTTATAGTGTTTCTAGAAAAATAGAGAAATCTCACGTTTTAAAGTATATAGCTTTCAATTTCTACTATATGTAAAAAAATCATATAATTTCATATTTTAAAGTCTATAGTCTTTGTTTTATAATGTTTCTAGAAAAATAAATAAATCTCACGTTTTAAAGTATATAACCTTCAATTTCTACTATATCTAAAAAAATCATATAATTTCATATTTTAAAGTATATAGTCTTTATTTTACAGTGTTTCTAGAAAAATAGAGAAATTTCACATTTTGAAGTCTATAATCTTCAATTTGTAGTATATATGTAAAAGAAATTATGTAATTTTATAATTTAAAGTCTATGATCTTTATTTTATAGTGTATATAGAAAAATAGAAAAATTTCATTTTCTTATATCATCCGATCTTTACATGGCAGCACATGTCCAAAAGATTAAGGATTAGTAAAACCAATATTTGTTATTCTTATAAGCTATGTTGAGATATTTATTTACTTATAACACAAAAATGAAAAATGATAGTGCAATAATGAAGAATATTTTACTAGAATCATCCATCTGGTTCGATCGCTTAATTTCTGCTTTTGCGAAATCAAACCCAGTGATGGTTAAGCTGAGTCAGCACTCCCCCATGGATTTATCTCCATTAATTAACTAGGTACAGAAATCATGCTGTAGAAACTTCTAGCAAAAACTAACCATGCATCGATCTGCATTTCCGTTATTATAAACATATAATAATTATGGAGTAATATATACCAACTTTGCAACTTCTTTTGGTTCATTGCTTGTGCGAGCATACCTTTCAATAATCTTCCCTTCAATTTCAATTGCTTAATCAATTAGAGGCACGTAAACGTGATGGGTGCCCTCGATAGTATTTCGGAGCTATGTGAGCCCTGCACTCACTTACACCACAGTAGCAAGCTCAAGCAATTTCAGGTAATTAATTTCGGAGTATTATATTATTGTTTAAATTAACAACATTAGTAATATTTGAACGACTTATTTTTCTAATGGTATGTGATTGATAAATAAATAACTAAGAGGGTGGAGATAAAGGTGAAGATGGATTGTGAAGGGTGAAGAAATCAGTGGAAGGGATGAAAGGTGTGACGGAGGTGGAAGTGGAACCAAAACAGAGCAAGCTCACTGTCACTGGTTACGTGGACCCAGACGAAGTGTTGCAGCGCGTGAGGCACCACACCGGCAAGAAAGCAGAGTTCTGGCCATACGACGTCGTTGCGCACTCTTACGCGCCTGAAGCCTATGACAAGAAGGCTCCACCAGGGTACGTGCGGAACGTGCTGCAGGACCCAGAAGCTTCGCAGCTCGCACGCGCCACCTCCTTCGAGGTCAAGTACACCACCGCCTTCAGTGACGAGAACCCAAATGCTTGCTCTCTCATGTGAAATCCTCAACGAAATATATATATATATATATATATATATATGAGTGAAAATACTTGGCACAACCACAACATTTTGGTATAATATGCACGGTATATATCACATGTTATAGCATTGTCTTTTTTTTTAATATGTGATGTATGTTGTACACATCATGTGATATTTGACGTGCACAACATGTAATATTCGTCGTGAAATTTATATTATATATATATATATATATATATATATATGTTGTTCAATAATCATATTGTGATTTGTGAGTGGCAAACTTGCGCTATGCATGTTTTGTGTCGGCAGTGGTTGTTGTTTATAGTGTTTTTGATCGGGTGTTGCATTTTGTTGTTCATTTGTTTTGTTTGATATATGTTTGCACTGAAGGATGTTGTGGATCATTTCTGATTCCTGAAACCAAACCAATCAACGAATGAATGAAATTTGAAACTGTATAACCACCAACATTCAGAAATATAATCATTCACAAAGTTATCTGAATATATGAATGGAAGGTTAATCAGATAAAATCTGACCGTTAATAAAGGAAATATATATATATATCCATTAGGAAAAAAAACTGCATAACAACGTACAATTGAAGACAAGATGACACTGACATCCTATTAGTACTAAAGAAAAAAGAAAAATCTCTATAGAGAATTATCAAGAAGGTAAGACATTTAATGTTATATACTAAAATATTTAACAATATTACAGTAAAAAAATATATGACTTATTTGATTCATATTTTCATCATGACTGATTTTAATTGCTATATTGTTATGTTCCTAGCACAACTTATACTAAAAATATCAAATTTATTTATTTAATGTTATTTTTTTTCTTTTTAGTAGTTTTATGTATAGTATTCAATAGCTTAAATCTTTATTGACTAATTTTGATTGTATCTATAGCATTATTGAAAAAAAAAATCCTCATGTTCATTATATCTCCTTTCAATATTTAATATTATTTATTTTTCGTATACTAGGTAATTAACCATCAATATGATTAAATATAAGATGACTTGACAAGTATAATAATAGTGACCACCAAAAAACTTGCATAATAATAATGATAAAATAACAATAATAAAACCTATCCTATTTCATAAAAAAAAATGCAACATCAAATAATTATGAAAAAGCAATGGGAGTTGGCTAGACTTGCTATAAGTAGAAGCCTCACCATGCCCCAAAATGTAGCAAAAGAGATAAGATCATAGCTAGTTTTAGAAAGATGAAGTCTCTCTTTCAAATGCTTATGTCTCCTCAATTATTATTTTTCCCTCTATTCTTCATTCTTTATCTGTGTTTTGCCAAAGCCACCACCTCTCAACAATATGTTTCTGCTGAAAATCTACCAAATAATGAAAGAGTCCCTGCCCTCATTGTGTTTGGGGACTCTATAGTGGATCCTGGTAACAACAACTACATCAACACTTTAATCAAATGCAATTTCCCACCTTATGGTAGAGATTTTGGTGCAGGAAATCAACCCACAGGCAGGTTCAGCAATGGTTTGATCCCATCAGACACCATTGGTACATAAACAACTCTTGAGTAACAATATTTTTTCAGCTAAAATAGCAAAAAAAAAACACACATTCTAATATTTTTGGTCCAAATAACATTCTTAATTATGTGTGTTTTTTTAATGGACTGAGTAATTTAGATCCAAACTCATATTTTTTACTGTTTTGGCCTGTACAATTTTATACCCCTAGAAAAGCTCATATATAAAATCTATTTATAGCTCATCTTTCATTATATGTTAATTAGTCACCATAATGAACATGTTTTTCTTGTTCAACTCTTATTACAGCTGAGAAATTTGGAGTAAAGAAGCTTGTACCTCCTTATCTTGACCCGAATTTGAAACTTGAAGATCTTCTCACAGGCGTCAGTTTTGCCTCTGGAGGATCTGGATATGATCCTCTTACTTCTAAAGTAGCGGTAATTAAACCACTATAGATATATATATATATATATATATATATATATGCACATTTCTTCCATCTACAAATTTCTTTTAATTTGGTCAATCTAGCTAGCTTGAAAAACTAACTAAACTTGTTTACTGTTTTCATTGAAGTCTGTGATATCACTGTCAGATCAATTGAAGAGGTTCAGGGAGTACAAAGAGAAGATAAGGGGAGGAGTTGGAGAGAGGAGAATGGAAAGAATAATATCAAAGAGCATATACATAGTTTGTGCAGGAAGTGATGACCTTGCCAACACTTACTTTCAAACACCATTTAGGATGCCACACTATGACATCCCATCATACACTGACTTAATGGCCTCACAAGCTTCTAACTTCCTGGAGGTACATACATTTACATACATGTATTATTGTTTAACAACCAATGGTGGAGTTTTAGAGCTAACACTAGCATCATTCTCTGGTTAAAAATGATAAATTGTTCACACTTCAAGTTAAAATGATATTCCGGTGAAGAACCATCGGTTTAATTAAGTATTAGGGAGAGATTGAGATTTCCTTGACAAATTCTAATTCAAAATTACATTATTTTACTGCTTTATTTAGGTGTGAATTTGGATGCAGGAACTTTATGGAGAAGGAGCTAGGAGGATTGGAGTATTTAGTTTGCCAAATATAGGGTGTGTGCCCTCACAGAGAACACTTGATGGAGGCATAGGCAGAGCATGTTCAGATCCTGAAAACCAAGCAGCAATTCTGTTCAACAACAAAATCTTATCAAAAATGGATGCCCTTAGAAACAAATTCCCAGATGCCAGATTCGTCTACCTTGATATTTACAACACATTGCAGGAACTTACTCAAAACCCTGTTAAATATGGTAATCATTAGTCAATCACACTCCAATTAATTAACATCATATACTTTTTCTTTTAAAAAATATGTAGCTTACTACAGATTGGACCGTACCATTATAACTTTATGAATATGTGCCATACATGCAACAATCATTTGATGCCAAGTTGCCAATAATAAATTAATAATGTTTCCTTGATCATAACAGAACATAAATTATACTAGTTGATATTACATTCATAGACTTTCAATAAAAGAAACCAGTTAGTAGCTAGGTACCATTAATTCATTAGCATCTTTTCCAATAAGATTGGTAATCAATTGCCCCAAATCTTGTCTCGTCCAACAATTATGGAGAAATTTTTAGATGGTTGTGGTGCAATCATATATTTTGATTTACAACATTTAAAATTTATATAAAAATATGTGATTGTAAATGTTCTTAGACCATGTATTAAATATAGTTCAAGATCACCTAAGAAATTCTCCAAATTATGTATTAGCGTAAAAATAACTAATTTAACTTTTGTTTGTAATTGATTTAAGTTTTAAAATATTTTTAAATGATCATTTTTCATATGACAATAGTTCAGAAAATGAGACATTATTTTAGGACATGTTCTTTTCATTCATTACATTAATTTTTCAGTTTGTCTTGCTCTTAGTGGTCCTTCTTCCCTATGGACCTACAAACTATCATGGAGGACAGTTTGCTCAACCCCCAACTATAAAAGCAATAGATCAGTAATCCATAGCCATCATCCTTCATATAAATGCTCATCATGGTATTTATATATATATATATATATGTTAATCAGGTTTTGAGGTGGCAGATAAAGGGTGCTGTGGAACAGGAAATATAGAAGTGAGCATACTGTGCAACCCTATAAGCAGCGCTAATAAGATATGTTCAAATGCCTCAGCCTATATATTCTGGGACAGTTACCATCCTACACAGGAGGCCTATAAACAGCTTACTCCTATGGTGCTTGATAACAAAATCAACCAGTTCTTTTGAGACAAGTTAATTCACACTACTTCTTCATCATGTAATTTTCTATAAATATGTTGTGTGTGTTGTGCGCTTGTACTATTTACTGTTTTCTCTCCATGTTCAGTCCTTAATTGTATGGTTTTACATGATAATAAAATGATAATGATTCTTTAGTAAAATGGTAAATGCTATGTTTGCATGAGTTATTCTTATATATATATAACTGACACAATAATGTTTGTTGTACAACAAATACTATCCAACAATTATTTAACGTGTGTTATATATAATGTGTGTCATATGTGTAACACAGGTATAACTATTAGAGATATAAGTAAAATAAAATCTAATCCTAACAACTTAATCCTAATAAACTAATTATATCTCTAATAATAACACACATTATGTATAACATACATCATGTATAGCACACATTGAATAATGTTTGTCTTAATGTAAACAGGTTACCAAATTCTGAAATAGTTATAAGTAAGGGTCTACTAGTATCGTTTTTCTTTTAAATTGTGTGGGACATGTTTGTCTAGCTTCTTGACCTTAATTAATTTATTCTGTATGGTCAATGGTAGGACTATGAAAATGGTGGGTTAATGACATAATGAAAAATTCAGTTAGGAGTGTCATAGGTAGCAGTTAGAAGATGCTAACGTGTGATGGGATTTGATTTCAATTAACAATCAAAACGTAACAATCCTAGTTGCATGTTTGATAGTGAAGTAGTAGTATGATTTTATTTAATACCGATAGGAATGATATCAGTGACTTATATTCCAACATTGGGCTGCTCGGGACGACAATAAGTCAATTTTCACTCTTCAAATCATGAAGCCCAAACTTTCCAGCAAAAACACGAAAAGCCTTCATAGCTGTTTCTTTTTTTTAATACATGCTATTGGACTTTCAAATCCTCTCATTTTGTGTTTGAGACGGTTCATTACAATGAACCCAGCAAGGGGGCACCAAAGTATCTGCTCAATATACACCCATTGATCGATTGAAGCTGTAAAGCCTCAAACAAGTTAACCTTTTCAGGCATTAAACTAGAGCCAATCCATGCCACTCAAAACAATTTTAACTTTTAAATGATGGATTTAATTTTAATTCAAGTATATAAAAAGGATTTAATTCTCTAACAGTGTATAATTTTTTAATACAATAGTTCAATCATATGCTGTCACATCGGTCATGATTGTGTTTTCTCTCTTTTACTATCTGAAAAGTCATATAAGCATAATATTTTAATTTGATGATAGTGTAAAATATTTTTATACTATCGGTGCATGAAAATTAAACTCATAAAAAATTAATGATTAGTCTAAGTTTAATGTTGATCCACTATCGGTGTAAAGAAATTTTACACTAATATCCAATCATGAATTGACACATCAGCAAAAGTCTTTAACTCAACTACCCACTAACTAAAAAGTCACACAAATCAATGGATATGATTGGCTGACAGTGTAAAATTTTGTACATTATTAGTGCATCATAATTAAACTCTTAGTCTAAACCTTTTTATATGTCACGATTTAATTAATTCTTTTACTCCACATGACTTTAAAAATAATAATAATAAAAAATATTTTAATTACTATGCATTGTCGATAAAATTCAACCTGATAATATCAAGTAAGTAAAAATAATTTTTTTTAATAATAGTGGGATTTGAAAGACAATAATATAAGTTATATGTCAACACCTAATTGAAAATTAATATAAAATTATTTCATATTAAAAATGTATATAAATTAAACTCATGTTAAAATAAGTTTTTTATATGATAATAACTACAAATGTAAATTTTCAAAAAAAAACTAAATATGTAAAAAATTAAATTAATTGACTATTTATCAAAATGGCACTGTTGACAAAATCTCCTCGCTGTAAAAAGTAAGAACACTACTATCATTTGCACAAGTAACATATACATCAACACTATAATTATTTTGAACAAACCCCAAATAATTAAGTTTGTATATCGTTGTATAAATTGGGGTTTGTTCTTTTTCTTAACCAACCAATATGCATGCAGGATTCATATATACAATCCGTGAGGCCACGTTCGTTCACGGCAGTAATAAAAGTTCAAAAACTTTGATCATAAGGTCGCGGAAATTTGACTCCTAATTAAGTTGAATATAATAGTGTTTTCCAAGTACAGACAAAATACTTTTACCTCCAAGTCTAACACCACATAGACTCCAACAAAATAAATAATTATAATAATTCCAACAACCCATGTTTATTCCTTTTCTCCCGTGACGAAACAACTAGGTTCTATCATATAAGATAGGATAATACAATACAATGCTTTGCCAGCAGTATCTAATTTTGTCTGTACTTAAAGACTCTGGTCATGGAATACACATAATAATAATAATAACAATAATAATAATTAAACAATTCTAATTTATTAGTTAAACCAATAAGGTAGCGCAACCAAGCCAATTAATTTAAAACATTCGTATATTCATTCCATGCAGCAGCAAAGCATAAAGTAGCGTTCGTGTGCTAATGTGAGGTGGGTCACATGGATACCACAACACTAGTAGGTGCATTCGTTACCTTTCACGCCTATAATTAGGTTTCATAAGTTTAATTCGATCATTAAATACTTTAATCATAATACATAATAAAGTTGGCATAGCTAGTTGTGAGTTGAGACTTGTGACTGTGTGTGTGTATATGGAGGGGAAGTATTATTACCGGAAATTTATTTAATTAGGTACTATGTTTGGTGAGATTAGAGGTGGAATTTCCCTGCCGAATGGGACCCGCGGGGATTGCCCTGGGTGGGGTGGGGATCGCTCTCTCCATCCCGTTGGGATCCCGCATCACCCTGTATAAATAGTATTTTTAAAATATTTATTTATATTTTTATGTAAAATATTTATTTATGTTATTCGAAGAAGATTTAAGTAATTTATAGTATTAAGAAAATATATATGGACCATGTGATCTAAATTATTTCCTACAACCGAACTTAAATATCTTATATTAAAAAAAACCTTAATTCTTAAACTTATTGGACTTAAGACTGTTGAAAATAAAAAATGAATAAATCCTTAACTTAAAGTGAATTAACACAATTAAGAAAGTAAGAAAGAAACCCTAACCTCACCTCCACTCACTTCATTCTCATTCCTTAACCTCAAATTTCAACAATCACCACTGCTCTCCACTGCGCGCCTCTGCTCTGTGCGAGTGTCAGTCATAATTAAAATATCTTTAATTTATGGTCATTTTATATTTTAAAATTGTTCAATAGTTATATTTATTGAACTATTATGTAAAATTTAAATTCTGAATTATCAATACTATGATTGAAGTAATTAAAATTTTTATTTATTTATTTTTCTATTTTTTTTTAAATATTTTTGCACATGTAAAAATTCTCCGTGGGGAATTGCGAATGGGGTGAAGGGAAAAGAATCCTCGCGGTAGGGGTGGGGAAAAACATGGTCGTGGGGGCCTCACCCTGCACAATTGCCACCCATAGGTGAGATATACAACTTATAATAACACAAAGATATAGATATAGTTGGAAGAAAAATAAAAATATAAAGTATTTATATTATATTTTGATTAGTATAAAGATTGTAATTTCTGTTTCATTTTAATCAATTTTATATCCTATTTATTCTGATTTTTCATGATAAAGAGTAAAATAATATACAATATTCTTTTGCTATAGAACACAAATTTTTTCTTACCCCTTTGTCAAATACATTATTTCTATATTTTCATTCATATATTTTTATTTTGCACATTATATTAAATGCTGCATTATAGAAATTTTCACCTTTATACAAGAGTTTTGAAAGGAAAGGATATGGAGAAGAATGAAGGGGGAGAATTTTAAATTTTTCACCTCTCATTTTTATTGGAGTTTCAAAACCGCAAAATGAGGATTTACAAATTGAGAGTTTGAAGAATTTTCATAAATTAAAAAAAAATAAAATATCTCTTTTTCTTACTAATGTAACTTTCTTATGTTTTGAATGCAAATATACATTATAGTTATAGTGAAAAAATAACAACAAAAAAGTACTTCTTGTTCATCCAACTAATTCATACATGGCAAATGCCACGTTAGGTTACCTGAAATTGGTTCTATGATAGTAGGACATTATAAAAAGTAAAAGCCACCCTAAGTACCTAAAATGGACCATATAGTTATAACCCAATGACTATACCATATTTAATAGATTAGTCTCTAGTATTAACTTTTTCATTAATCATGGCTTGCTTGCTACGTATTTTACAGAGAAAGTAGGTTTCAAAACCAAAATATTTATTTGTTGAAAACTTGTTTCTAATAATCATAGCGTTTCCAAAATTCCAGATTAGATGTTTATAAAAATTACGAGGAGGAAACTAAAAAAATTATAAAAAGGTGTAGGCCATTGTGCTAAATTAAAGTGCAACCACCGACATTGTACGGGGTGATTTTGCAATATAAAAACACCTTGAGTTGCATATTAATCAGCTAAGCACCAACACTTTAATAATTTGGCCATACATATTGAAATACTGTTGTTAAAATAAAAAGTTAAAAACACAGTTCCTATGATATGCTTTATATTAGTATCAATGTTGTCCTAGCTGGTAGCAACGTTAAAATGAATGGGATGTTATTAATTTACAACTTCTTACAATATTAAAATAGCGTTAGCAGATAGTAGAAAGATATAAAAAATTGCACAAAAATATTATGAAGGAAAGAAGAGGTGAAAATGAGAGGATAGGGAGGGAGGTCCCATGGACAAATAGTGACATAGTGTAGAGGGTGCAGTTTGCATGTAGAAGATGGATGGATGGATGAATGGTGAGAAAGAGAGGCGCACACATAAAGGTGAATGCCACGTGCTACTCATTACCATCTTCCCTCTCTCACACACACAATCGTCCAATATCCATTCCCCATAATATCTCTATCTCATCTCTCCCTTCATCATCCACAATACTAGCTAGTATACTAATCAATATCTCTTTCTGATTAAATTCTTCCTTATTACCATCATAGCAATCAAACTCCCTAGCAATGCTATTCCTCCTTAAATGACGCCACTATAATATGCCTCTTTTCTTACACCTTTTTGCTTCTTTCCTCTTTTTTATTTTCTCCTTCATTTTCAATCCAATCCCACCTCATCTTTATCCAACATCTACCCCCCACCCCATCTCGAGAGATTTTATTGATTCTGGAGCATTTCATTAAACACAATACTAATATAAATACTATAATTTATTAACGTTTGAAAATATAATTATATTTAAAAAATTACATTATTAATATATCAAAATAAACTATTTAATTAACTACAATAGCATATCCTCTTATTCTTTAATGAGTGATGGGGGTTCTATCATCATCTTGAAATGGAGCATGAGAGGATTAGCCACTATATGTCTGATAGTTGATATATTAATTAGATTAAAAATATTTATTGCGTAAAAACCTT
Source organism: Aeschynomene evenia (assembly GCA_013621005.1). Classification (NCBI taxonomy): domain Eukaryota; kingdom Viridiplantae; phylum Streptophyta; class Magnoliopsida; order Fabales; family Fabaceae; genus Aeschynomene; species Aeschynomene evenia. The sequence continues at coordinate 2,777,266 of CM024267.1, read as the reverse complement.
AAAAAGTTTATTTAATATAATAGTAAATAAAGATTCCATCCACCCATCCACTTTAGATAATTTCATGCTTACAAAGGGAAATGTTTAAATATTCTTTCCACCTTGCGATTCTAGCAGGAGCACTATAATATAGTAAGGGGGGCAAAATTTGTGAATAAAAACAAAGAGTAGTGCATGTGGGTGGGTAATCTCTAATCTGTTGGCAGGCACATTCACTCACAAGGCACACCGCTATTGCCAGCTGGCACACTATATATATATATATATATATATATAGAATAAAAATTATATAATATTTATACAATAATTATATTCATCGTTAAATTACATTAGATTATAAATTTATATTACAATTTAACGAATGATATAATTATTATACAAGCATGATACAATTTTGATTGGTACACATAAGATTAGTATACAAAATCAGAAAATAAAATTTAATAATTAAACGAAAACTCTTGAGTCTCCTCTAACAACGCTTCTGGAAGGGTCAACATGTCTGTCCATATCACGCCGTTACTCCGTGAAGCATAGAATGGTGGCATATTCGTAATAACGCGAGAAAATAGAGGGCATTGTGGTAATTGGGGTGAGCTGTAGCAGCACTTGAGTCCAAGCCTGGGCTAAAGGCTTCTTCTCTCTCTCTCTGAACAAACCAAGCAGAGACAAACAACACCGAACCGAAAATGCGTGAGCGATAAGAGCAGAGCAAGCAATAGAGAGAGAGAGACAAACACAGTGATTCAGAGCAACATCTCCTCCTTCTCGCAAAGCAATGCCTGCCGTTACCTGAATTCTATGTTCTTTTTACGTAACGCTCCTCCTTTGATTTCAAGCTCGCTTTCAAACTATTCCTAAGGTATAATTAAATTAATAACAAGGATGGATTGCCGCTGCATTTTGTGAACCAGCTCATGGATTCTTTATTTTAATGTTTATTCATGCATGCTAATATGCCTCTGAACTTCTGTTTTTCTTTTTCTATATTTTAATGCATAATAATTATTATCTTTCTATTTTTTTGCCTAAAAAAAGAATGTTTGCTATGTATTGCAGATCTTGTAGGGCAATGCAATCTCCGAGAAACGTTTTGTAGATTAAGGCTTGATCCAGCTTAAAAAACTTCAACCATCAAAAAGGTACAAAAGAAAAAAAAGGAACTCTACTGTAAATGGTTTTGTTTATTAATATAATATTTATATTTTTTTCTTATTTTTTGCAAATTTATGATGAAAGTAAGGATTCAGGGAGCAATGGCATCTCCATGGGATCATATGGGAGAAATTGCAAATGTGGCACAGTTGACAGGGCTAGATGCTGTGCGGTTAATTGGTATGATAGTGAGAGCTGCAAGCACAGCAAGAATGCACAAGAAGAACTGTAGGCAATTTGCGCAGCACCTGAAGCTGATTGGGAACTTGCTGGAACAGCTTAAGATCTCGGAGCTGAAGAGGTACCCTGAGACGAGGGAGCCATTGGAGCAGCTTGAGGATGCTCTCAGAAGGTCTTACATATTGGTCAATAGTTGTCAGGACCGTAGCTACCTCTATTTGCTTGCCATGGGTTGGAACATTGTTTATCAGTTCAGGAAAGCTCAGAATGAGATTGATAGATACCTCAGGCTTGTTCCTCTTATTACTCTTGTCGACAATGCTCGTGTCAGGGTATGTATCTCTTGTTCTTCACCCTGCTTAATTTTATGTTATCTATTGTTGTTAATGGTCTTTTTAGTTTTTACCCAGACAGAGAAATGTTAATAATGAAAAAAGGAAATAGTTTGTTGTATTTTCACTACTTTGCTCATTGGAATTATATTCTCAACTTCTTAGATGCTGTTGATCAATCATACAAGAGTTATTTATATTCCTGGTTTCTGTACGATAGTCTTTGGGTAAGGGGGAATTTCAACTATTATCTTGAGCTACTACTATAAGGATTAAAATTCGGGTAATCCCTAAAGCAAAAGGATTTTTGACAGATTTTCGACATTTGTTGAAGGTTTCTCTTAGCTTCAACATTGGATAAGTGTTTTAGTTTGAAGCTATCGAGTGGTGCCTAACTCAAGGTGGAATCATGGACATGTATATGCAGAACAATATACTCTGGATGCTTTGTGTTAACTACGTACTACCAGGACAAGGAATCGTTTAATGCAAATTAGGATTCTTAACTCATTAGTTAGGATTAGCAACACTGATGTGCTTTAGCTGCATCATTTTGATCCTTTAGATAGAGTTGGGTAGTGGTTTTACCCTAGTTTTTCCTTTTAGTCAACAGATCTATTACAAAAGAGCAGTAGCCCAAGTTGTAATCTATCAAGCAACCAATCAAATTCCAGTTCCTTTTTCCCATTTGTGAGTGTGTGTGTGTGTTCGGGGTGCGCCTCTGATGTTTTTGTACAATGTGCAGCATTTTGCTTCTAGGTTTTACATATTTCCCTACATTTATAATGACTTTGTGGCCTCTGCCTTTTATCAACTGGGATTGAATATTGTTAACAATCTATTGTTTATTGCTTCTCTGGAATATTCAGGAGAGACTTGAAGTTATCGAAAAGGATCAACGTGAGTACACATTGGATGATGAGGATCAAAAGGTGCAGACAGTTATTTTAAAACCTGATCCTGATAAAGAAGATGCTGCAGTGTTGAAGAAAACTCTTTCCTGTTCATACCCCAATTGTTCTTTCACAGAAGCTCTTAAAAAAGAAAATGAAAAGCTTAAACTAGAGCTACAACGTTCACAGGCAAATTTGGATATGAATCAGTGTCATGTTATTCAACGTTTACTAGATGTAACAGAAATTGCAGCTTATTCTATGCCAGAGAAGTCTTCACCTGAAAAAAGTCATAAGAAGGAGGAGTACAGTTACTCTGATAGCAATGGTGACAAGGGTCATTCATCTGAAGAAAAATACCATACAAAAAGTGACACAGTTTCAGCATCAAGGTAATTTCTCTTGATATGTATTTTAATTCAACCAAGATAACTAACTGACCAGGAATAATATTGAAGTGAATCTTTGTCCACTCTAAAGTTCCTGTTTCTTCTGTCTCTTTTTTCGTTACCATTCAGTCAGTAGTAGTTATTTCTTGTAAAGTTTATCCGTCTTTACCTTTTTGGTTACTCAATTATACTGACTCTGAGCTTGATACTTATATCCCCGGACTTGAATAGATCGGCAGTTTCACAAAAGGAACGGTCAAGTGGAAGTTCATATCAGCAGGAAGACTGGCATACTGATTTACTTGCTTGTTGCTCTGAACCTTCTCTTTGTATGTTCTCTCCTGCTCGATTTTGTTTAGGTTTGCATGAGAAGTTGTTCGCCACTTAATTGGATGAAATAAACAACTGCATTAGAATTAGAACCAAAAATAGGATAAAAGTGACTTCTGTGAACCTTGAATGAGACTAGACACTTGAAGTGGAAATTGTGGAATCTGCCTTTCCCTTTTGTTTTGATAAAATAAGGAGTATCAGGAGTCCTATGAACAGAACATAAAACAAGGAAATAATATAAATAGAAAAAAGTCAGTCCAATAGAACTCTCCAATCTCTAAATAGTTTTCATCCCCAGTAATAATTATAGCATTTGATCTGCAGGTATGAAGACATTTTTCTATCCTTGTGGGACATTTTCAAAGATTGCTTCTGTTGCAACAAACAGGCCCATGTGTAAGTAGATCAAGTCGATATCAATCTTAACATAATAACATTACATATTTGACTTAAATTTAAGTTTTGTCCAAAAATCTTCCTTGGTTACCATGAACTTTTGAGAGAATCAAGAGTGATGCATTCTGAAATCTCGATTTCATCAAATTAAACCTATGATTTTGAATAAGCCATTTCTACACTTGCTGATATTGTGAAAACTGAAGTGGAGTTATATATCTTGAATTGAACCACACATTGATTTTATATAGTTCGGTCCCTTTAGATTTTAAGATTAATGCTACAGGCTACTTACAAAGCGAATATTTGATTTCACACTGCATTCTTTTATTCAATCTGGTGAATTTGAGACGCTTTATTGAGGTTCTGCTACTACAATTTAGGTTTTGCATTTCTTTTCAGCTTCTGGAGAAGCATGTAATGAATTGATGGCATATTCCTTGATTTTATCTTGCTGTTGCTATACTTGCTGCGTAAGGAGGAAGCTTCGGAAGATGTTGAACATCACGGTAATGCTTGCTCATTGTATCATAAAAAATGCATACTAAGTGACATATGCCACACCTATTTTTTTGTATCTGGAAGCCATGAGCTAATGCCTAATATATCTTCTTATTCAACATTAATAATTCCAAGTGTTTTTTTTTTTTTTGGTTTTTCAAAGTAAGTTCCGATTGTCCAATTTTCTAGTTGAATCAAAAAGTACAGATAATGCATTCGGCATAAACTGGAATTTAGAATTTTTATCATCATCAATACTTGTGTGCATTTGCTGGCCTCTTTAAAATGTTTTGAACTCACTGTCAAATTCTATGATAGGGGGGATTTGTTGATGATTTTCTCTCTCATTTGATGTGTTGCTGCTGTGCCCTTGTGCAAGAATGGAGAGAAGTGGAAATCCGCGAGATTAGCGGTATGTCAATTGACCTCGCACGAGTCTTGATCTTGTGCCTTCTTTGGTGTTCTTGTGTTTAATGTAAAACCATTATTTATGCAGGTTCTGAGAAGACCAGAACAAGCCCTCCACCTTCTCAGTACATGGAATCTTAAGTAACAGAATGACATTGGCATTAGTTGTTTAGGGATGGATTCAAGGGTCCTTGAAGACCATATTTAATAGAGGCAACAACTTGCTATTGTAATTTTTTATTCTCAACCCATCCGGCCTCTGTTACCTTACCCATGTGTAAAGCAGCTCTCTTGAATTGAACCCAAAATGAAATGATGTAGCTTCTAGATTTAGCTCTGAATCTGATGGCTGTATGTATCACTTTCCTTGTTTAATTTAATAGTCTGAGCTAATATCATCTTATCATGTTTGTCGCACTCTTCTTTCACTAATTCCACAAGATCCATCCATGGCTGAAAACTAGGAGTTATAAGAAAAAGTTAATGTTATTCTAACATTTAAAGTTGAACATTTATAAAATATTCACCGAGATCAATGGTAAATAAGATGAGTTAGAAAATTTAGGCTAGAATAATATCTAAATTAAGGGTGAAGAATTAAATGTAGATACCATATATGATATTTTAAATGTACAGATAGTATTTTTAATAAGATAATAAGAAGTCAAATGTTGTGATTTTGCTATCTCACAATTTTTATTTATATCAATATGAGTTACAGGGAAATATTAATTATACTTTATAGAACCACAAGTTAATTAAAAGTAGTTTCACAAGAAAAGCTATTGTATTTTAAGTGAACTGTCTAGTGGGAGTTCAAATCAGAAATCACATCCCAATTGGTTTTATTCTTTCCTTTATTCTTTGTCGGCTTCTGAATAATAAAAAGAAAATCTTTGCCAATTTAAAATCAAACTCAAACAAATCTACATTTCGATAGAATTAAAAATGTTAAAATTTATGATAGAGCATAGCAATAATGGAAAATAGGAAAATTAGGAGGAGAGAATTAGAAAGATATTATATTGATAAGGGAAATTATGATTGGTTACAATGATGATGAAAAACACCTTTTAATATAGATGTAAATCCTAGAGATAAGATTAAATCAAATCAAATCAAATCTTAACCAACCTAATCCTAACAAATTCAATCTTATCAACTCCTATTTTCTCTAACAGCCTCCTCAAGCTGAAATGTGATGGAAATTAACCACTTTCAGCTTGAACAACACGAAAATTATAATCAGAATGAAATATTGCTAAAATGAAAATACAACTGAAATGAAAATACAATAAAACAATAAACTAAAATGAAAAATGGAAATCAATATGAAGGGAGTCAATCCTGTCGGAATAACATCGATCGAAAGTCGCTTCAAATGGGCATCATGGCTCCAAATATGAAAATGTCTCAACTCGGGATTAAGAGAGTGAGTTGGCTCATCGGAATAACATAATCGAACAAAGCTGCTATTCGAATAATGAGGATGGAATAACATTTCAGCTTGAGGTGGCTGTTAGAGAAAATAAGAGTTGATAAGATTGAATTTGTTAGGATTAGGCTGGTTAAGATTTGATTTGATTTTATCTTTAAAATTTGTCTCTATATTAAATTATTATTTTTCATCATTGTAACTAATCATAATTTTTCTTATCAATATAATATCTTTCTATCTCTTTTCTTGATACCATGAATTTTAACAAAAAATAATAATTTAATTTTTACACAATTTTGTATTGTTATATAATATCATCATAAGGATTGCAATTTCACTTTTTATTGAAAGTATTGTAATTTTAGAAATAAGAGAAAAATATAATTGGATAATATACAAAACAGATAATTATAATCCTTAAATCTTGCCACGTAGGAAAGGCGTGATGTATTGGATAACACAAGATATATAAATTAAAATAAATAAAATAAATGCTTCTAGTAGCGTCTATCTATATAAGTACTAAAGCCCAGCCCAGGCCCTCCACTTTGTCTCACTCATTCATTCAGAAATCACGAATACCCAATTTGGAGAAAACAGCTAGGGTTAGAGATTTCACCTTTTCACACCGAAAGGGGCAGAAAACGGACTACTATGTCGTCGACGAGGAAGATCACCCTGAAGAGTTCGGACGGAGAGGCGTTCGAGGTGGACGAGGCGGTGGCGCTTGAGTCTCAGACCATCAAGCACATGATCGAGGATGATTGCGCCGACAGCGGCATCCCTCTCCCTAACGTCACCAGCAAGATCCTTGCCAAGGTGATCGAGTACTGCAAGAAGCACGTTGAGGCTTCCAGCTCCGAGGATAAGCCCAACGACGATGATCTTAAGGCTTGGGACGCTGATTTCGTCAAGGTTGACCAGGCCACACTCTTCGATCTCATCCTGGTCAGTTCTCTCTTTTTTTTTTAATTAATTCATTTAATTTTGATTTCTTTATGATGTGGATTTCTGATTTGGTTTGATTTTGTGTCGATTATTGACTTGTGTCTGTGTTGGTGGTAGAGGAAGAGTGGTTGGGGGTAAGGTTAGGGTTTTTGATTGGGATAGGAGATCTGTGTGGTTCGTGTCGTTGTTTATTAGCTATGTTTGTGGATTGAGTTGAATTGTAATCACTGATTGTGATCAGTGACTAAGTAATGAGTATTGCAAATTCTACGTAGCTGCAATTATACTTTTATTCGAGTCAATGGGTGGAGCTTTTATTGCTATTGATGCTTCCTTTACTGCATACGATTTCCCCATATGACCGATCCACCACTTATGTTTATATTACTAGTATTAATTGAATATTGTCTTGATCTATGCCACTTGCACTCACTCTCTATTTGTTTGACTATATGAATTGACGAATATAGAATTGCTAATCATTGCTATTGCATTATTTTGGTATGTGCAGTGTAATTGCTTTGTGTTGTGACACATATTTGTTGGTTTTGTTATTTCAGGCTGCAAACTACTTGAACATCAAGAGCCTGCTGGACCTGACATGCCAGACAGTAGCAGACATGATAAAGGGGAAGACTCCAGAGGAAATTCGCAAGACCTTTAACATTAAGAACGACTTCACTCCCGAGGAAGAGGAGGAAGTTCGTCGGGAAAACCAATGGGCATTTGAATGATTTTGTGTTCAAATCAAAACCCCATCTGTCATGTGGGGAGGGATTTATGATGCTAATGCTGCTTGTTTTGTTTATCTACTATCAAAGATCTGCAATGTGCATTTAATCTATCTGTCTTTGCTATATAATATACTTGTTTGCTTTGACGACTCTGTTAACGGATCAGACTTATCTTCGTTCATGGGCAAGTTGAATGTAATTAATTAATTAATTAGTCAATAGTTGATTATGGGATGGGCTTATTTTGATAAATCAATCATATTGCCAACCTCTGGTTCCTAATTTTCCCTCTCAGATAGTATCATAGTACGTGGTAATAATGTATGCAATAATGTATGTCTGTTATTTCGCGGGTTTTCGAGCAATATTCATACTATTATCATTGAAGATCCTCAAAAGCAACAAATACCATCCAAAGTGCGTTAGGAAATCACTAGTTCTAGCTTTTTCATATATATATCTATGAACAAATGAGTACTTAGCCTTTGGGACCACTTTACTAGAGATATCTTTTTAAAAGTTGAAGTATATATAGATTGTCATTGATTAAACCTGTAGATTAGTGTCACAGAATTTGTGTTAATACTTATCCAGCTCGTTCTTTTCGATCTAATATTATCTTAAGCAGGGATAGTGCATCCGAATGCATGAGTTGAGCAATGCATATAAGGTTTAAGTCGTCATATTCACTTCATTAACAGGATAGGGTAGCAGCTCCACATGATTCATATTATATTTGTGGTCACTGCCATATACTTCCGTTATAGGGTAGCAGAAAAATCCATGAAAGTAATAGCATACTTGGTTTCTTCTTTGAAAAAATGATAAGACGATAGGGAAATCAAGCAAATAAGTCCAGCACAAAGGGATGCCAAATAATAATTATGATAAAATTCAGAACCTCAATACAAAATTGGGATTATCTGTAAGAATGGGCAAGCATGCGCCCTGCTAGCAGAGGAACTTTAGAACCTCAAACGGAATTTGTGTTGTCTATGGTTGTTCTGAATAACAAAAATCAAGTCTAACTAAAAAAAATGTGATTACGCTATTAATTCAACGGTTGGCTTTATCTCTTATCTCTTATCATCTTCATCCTTGCTGCCATTCTAGCTTGTATTTTCTTTTTGGTCTACTGGTGACAGGTCTATACCAGAACTTGGCAAGCTTAATCTATCAGCTAGTTCATCCATCATCGCATTGACTGCTTCAATTCCTTCTTGCCGCTTTTTTGACACTTGGAAATTGTGAACAATATGTTTCAAGTCCACAAGACTGCTTCCAGGTACTATCCCTAACCTTTCCTTCACCAGATTTTGCACTCTTGAAACATTTTCCCATTGAGCAGCCACAGCATAGATGATCAGTAGAAACTGGTAACAGACTAGGTTCTTAGGATCCATGTCCACCAGAAGTTTACCAATTTGTTCTCCTAAGTACGAATCTCTCTTGAAATGACATAAACCGAGCAAACTTGCCCATAATAGCGATTCATGTGACACGTCACCATCGAATTTTGCGATGTTTCGCAGGCAATCTTCTGCCTCTTCAACAAGCCCTACATTTGCAAGAAGATTCGCCATGCACCAAAAATGAGCGAAATTGGGTTTCACATTGAACACATCAGTCATTTGTTTGAAGTAAGATCTGCCCTCAGTCAACATCTCTGCGCGAGCACATGCACATAACACACCAATGAAGGTTACTTCATCAGGGAGTAACCTTACTACACTTCTTCCTGCACTTAGACTCTCTTCAAGCTCAGCTTCATGCTTCATCTTCCCCATACCAACCATTACATCGAACAGGTTTAGTCCATCTTCAGGACTTCCCCGAATGCAGTGCCCCAAGATCATTGCATTCCACGCAACCAAATTCCGGTTCGCCATCCTCTCAAACACTCTATGTGCTACCTCCACCCTCCTGCATTTACAGTACATATCAATCAAAGCCGTATCAAGAATCAAACTCGACTTTTCAAACATCCTGATGATGCTCCCATGAACCGATCTTCCTTCCTTGAGTCTCGCCGATCGGCCACAAGCCGTCAACACGCAGACCATAGTCCTAGCATTACCCTTCAATCCCAACCTGCCCATCTCTCGGAACAACTTCAAAGTAAAGCCAGGGTTCCTGCCCTTTAAAAACCCACTAATCATTACATTCCAAGTAACCAAATTCCTCTCAGGCATTTCATCAAACAGTGCGCGTGCAGCATTCAACTCACCAACCGTAACATACCCATCGATGATCGAGTTCCAAGACACCAAATCCTTACTCAGCATGCCATCAAAGACATCCCTAGCAACCCCAACATGACCGCAGCAACCATACATGTGAATCAAAGAGTTCTGCACCGGCACCACCCCATCAACCCCATTCTTCACTGCTTGGCCGTGGCACTTCCTCCCAGATTCAACGCAACCCAATTTCGCACACGATCCAATGAGTGGAACAAAGGTGTAGCTGTTCGGAAAGAAACCGCTTTTTAAACACCGGAAGTAGAAAACAGGAGCTCGTCCAGGAGCGTGGCTGTTACAATAAGCCTGGATCACCGTGTTGACGCAGAAGGTGTCAAACGAGTTAGCGTACCGAAAGATCAAGAGGGTGTAAGCAACGTCGCAAAGGTGTGAGGCGCGACTCAGGAGGGTACGTGCAAGGGAGGGGTTGCGGAAGAGGCTGGTGGTGGTGAGAAGGGCTTGAATTTGGAAGAGGTGGTGGGTGGTTCGGCACGCACTGTGGAGAAGCGCAAGGAAGGAGTCGAAAGTGGCAGTGTAGGGTGCGAAAGAGGGTGATGATGATGCGGTGGAAGTGGTGAATGAGGAGGAAGAAGAAGAAATGGTGGTGGTGGTGGTGGGATGGGGGAGAAGGGTGTTTCGGAAATGGAGGAGTTGTCGTGTTGGGACTCTGGCCATTCATTTGGAGCTTTGCATCGAAAAGTTGACCGCTTAATTGCCATTGACGAACATGCCTATGCTCTATCTCCTCTCTCTCTCTCTCTCTCAGTCACCACCACCACCACCAACAGAGAGGGTTTAGCAATGTCATTCGATCGATGTGGGCATTAAACGGCGCGTTTAATAAGTATAGTATAGTATAGTATGTATGTATATTGAAGAAGTATGTATATATATTTAACAAGCAAACTTATATATTTAAATTATATAACATTCAATTTTTACTGTATATAAAATATTTACATGATTCATTATTTTATAAGCTAAAATCTTTATATTATAATACAATAAAAAATGTGAAATTTAATATTTTAAAGTATATAATTTTCAATTTTTTCTATATATAAAAAATTCATGTGATTCGCTATTTTATAGACTTTAATCTTTATTTTATAATCCAACTAAAAAATTGTGAAATCTTATATTTTAGAGTATATAGCATTCAATTTCTACTATATGTGATAAATAAATTTGATTCAATATTTTATAGGCTATAATTTTTATTTTATAATACAATCAAAAAAATTATGAAATATCACATTTTAAAGTATATAGGCTTCAATTTCTATTATATGTAAAAAAATTCAAGTGATTCAATATTTTAAAGGCTATAGTCTTTATTTTACAGCGTATCCAAAAGTGAAATCTCACAGTTTGAAGTATATAACCTCCAATTTATACTATATGTAAAAAATTCATATAATTCACTATTTTAAAGCCTATAATCTTTATTTTACTTTACAAAAAAATGGTGAAATCTCTCTTTTTAAAGTATATAGCCTTCAATTTTTATTATATGTAAAAAATTCAAGTGATTCAATATTTTAAAGGCTATAATTTTTATTTTATAGTGTGTCCAAAAAAATAGTGAAATCTCACATTTTAAAATATATAGCCTTCAATTTCTACCATATGTCTATAGTCTTTATTTTATCGTACAACCAAGGAAATATTGAAATCTCACATAATAAAGAATATAGCCTTCAATTTCTAATATACGTAAAAAATCAAGTGATTTAATATTTTAAAGGCTATAATTTTTCTTTTAAAGTGCATACAAAAAAAATAGCGAAATCTCACATTTTAAAGTATATAGCCTTCAATTTCTACTGTATGTAAAAAATTCATGTAATTTACTATTTTAAACCCTATAGTCTTTATTTTATAATACAACCAAAAAATTGTGAAATCTCACATTTTAAAGTATATAGCCTTCAATTTCTACGATATATAAACAATTCAAGTGATTCAATATTTTAAAGGTTATATAGTCTTTATTTTAAAGTGCATCTAAAAAAATTGTGAAATCTCACATTTTAAAGTATATAGCATTCAATTTCTACTATATTTAAAAAATTCATGTAATTTACTATATTAAAGCATGTAGTCTTTATTTTATTATACAATAAAATAAATGATGAAGTCTCACATTTTAAAGTATATAACTTTCAATTTCTACTATATATAAAAAATGCAAGTGATTCAGTATTTTAAAGGCTATAATCTTATTTTAAAGTGTATAAAAAAAATGAAATCTCATATTTTAAAATATGTAGTCTTCAATTTCTACTATATGTAAAAAAATCATATAATTCATAATTTTAAAGCCTATAGTCTTTGTTTTATAATACAACCAAAAAAATTATAAAATCTCACATTTTAAAGTATATAACCTTCAACTTCTACTATATGTGAAAAATTAATGTGATTCAATTTTTTTCAATGTTATTATCTTTATTTTATAGTGTATCCAAAAAAATAGTAAATTTTCACATTTTTAAAGTATATTATATTCAGTTTCTACTATATATATAAAATTCATATAATTCAATATTTTGAAGAGTATAGTGTTTTTTATTTTATAGTCTTCAAAAGTTAAAAATCAGAATGTAATTCCTCAAATAAATGCATTAAACTAATTGGGCTATCAATCTTTGGGCCATGACCTATGGGTCATACCAAAAAAAAAAGAGTGAGACAGAGAGATAGGGGTTTTGTTGAATTAGCAGAAGGAAATAAGCGGAAGGTGGAAGAAAAGCAGAGAAAGGGAAGGAAATGAAATGGTGAGAGTAAGCAAAGAGGTAATGCAAAAAGCAGGTTCTCTGGGCAAGGCCCTCTCAGAACTTCTGGTTTGTCCTCTCTCCAAGCAGCCCTTGAGGTCATTCTCTTTCTCTCGGTTCCAAATCCCTTTGTTTTCCTAACTAACTTGAATTTGAATGGAATTTGATTGAATAATCTGTGTTTGTAATTTCTGTATAGGTACTGCGAGGAATCCAATTCCCTAATCAGTGATGCTATTGGCGTCTCCTTTCCCGTCAGTTCCACCTCTCTTCTACTTCCAATTTTCTTGCTGCTTTAATCAATGCTCACTTTCACTATATCACTAACTGCATAATTTTCCCATTTTTCAGCATTTTTCCCTTATTAGTTTGTTCCTTCTGAAAATAATGCAGTGTTTATTGAAAAGAAAAATTATAACTGGATTCGTATGTTTGTGCCAGACACATTAGCACACACAAACCCACATTTAGGAGAAAATAGTTACATGTTGGTGGTGGCTTATGCTCAATTTTCTTTTTGGGTCTCATTAGATAAAGAATGGGATACCTTGCTTGGTTCCACAAGATGGGAAGATACTTGAGGAAGAAGATGCATCAAAACCCGGCAATAACACCGATTTATCTGCAGTAAATGGAGAGAATCCAGGAAGAGAATGAATTTGTAAGGCATTTGTAGTTGGAGTTGTTCTTGCTTTCATGTCTCTTGCTCCATGTGATGATCAACTATTTGTGAGCCTGCTGTTGCTAGAATATGTGTTACTAATAAGTTGCCTATTTACACTTTTAGTCAGAATTAATGAATATTTTTACCAAGGTGTGTGTATGCCTTGGACTTCACTCTTTAACTGCATGATTCAATGTTCATCATTTGTGCCTTTCTGCAAAACATAGTATTGATTATTGGCAGACTCACCCATAATTTAGCTAAACAAAAACCATCCTTTTATATTATTTTGCACAATCAAAGTGTGGAGGATAGTAGCCTCCAGTGAAGGGCTAGGGTTCTTAGAGTATTCAGGGGTTTGGTGTAGATGTGTAATAGCTTTGTCAAACTAGTGCTGTGAACTGTGATCATTGTTGCAAAAAAAAAAAAAACTGCTGATAATCAAGCTAAATGACATCGATTGAGGCATGAAACATGAGTTATATATATATGAGGTGGCCGTTCCTATTCTGTTGATGTGTATATATGTAAAAAAAAGACATGTAGAAAGGGAAAAAATGGAAGATTAATATAAAAGATATATTTTCTTGAAGTTGAATGCAATGATCTGCTTTCAATGTCCATGAGGGTCTGGTTGTTTGACTTGTCTTTTACCAACCATCCTAACATTTTCAAATTTTCATTCAAGCTTCAAGATAGTCATGTTTTATTGGTGTATTATCATACATCTCTTTTTTCCCCTGTTTTCTCCAAGCTGATACCAAGAAAACTTGCATAATCGTGAGAATTTTCCTATGTGTACGCCAAATGGTTGTTTAATTCTATTATAGGTGAGAAGTAGGTTTCTGTAATAACAAGTTAAAATGAGTACACCTTTCAGGTCAAGAGTGAAAACTTTATATAATGTAGTTTGACGAATAAATCTTCTGCTGAGTGCTGACAGAATAGCTACTTGCCATCTTCCTTCATGCGTATTACTTACACACCAAAGGAGTACATGATCTGATGGAGTGTGAAAAATCTTAGCTGTAAAATTATCAGTTTTAAGTGAATAATAATCCATAGTCTTAGCTTAGCTGTAAAATTGTTCACATAAATAAATCTATGAATATTTGATCGGTCTTAGATGTCCTGTCTGTGTTTGGCATGTGATTCACATTTCACCAAACAATCCAAAACATAATAATACGGCCCTGAAAGGTGTCCCGAGGGAAACCCTTCATTCGATTCGAGTGTCCCGAGGGAATCAAATTGCGTATCAGGAATTAAAAAAGAATTAAAATATGTAAAAAAGTTATAATGAAGGTCATAACACTAGGTACTAGAGAGGAGTTTAGGGATGAGGTAGTTTATAGTAAGTATTATTCTCCCTAAAAGCAATTGAGATTTGAGATAGATATATATTTACTATCTGTCTAGGTCGAGAGTTACACTCTGTGTTGGTGTAACCTCTTTGAGTTTGGACGATAGAAACTGTCATACACACACACATCTCATCTAACCACCCTTTCAAAACAAGCAAAACAAACAACTAACTAACTATAAAGACTATAATATAGTATAGGAAATCAATAAATAAATAGATGTATATAATTGTGATAGTGTGACCAACTCTGTTTCTTATTAAGGATCTAAATAGAGATGCATACGCATCATTGAAAGAGAATCAATCAGATGACTCTCAAAAGCTTAGTATCACTTGTCTTTAATTTGATTGGTCTGAGCAAGGATGACCCTTCTTTACCATTCCTCATTGTCCCACAAAAGATCAATAATCAGCAAATATCTGAATCAGCATCAGCCAATCTAATGGACCAGAGTGGTGAGGTTGTATGGTGTTGCGTGTGCTTGTCGAGGTTAAAGGACAAGGATGAAATCCGTGTTCTTCCTTGCTTGCACAAATTCCATAAGATCTGTGTAAATAGATGGCTCAAGGGTCACCACAAGACTTGTCCACTCTGCCGTTTCTCCATGGGAGGCGAGGAGACCTCTCGCCGTGCCGAGATGTTCACGGAGGAGATGTTGATATGGTTTTCTTCTTTCCATATTGCTGGTATGTAATGGAATGTAATCATCTAAATTCACCACCACTCAATATGATGAATCTATGCAGTAAGCATAGTCTTGCTTTGCTTTTTAGTTATTTTTCTTGCTGCTGCTAGCTGGTAGGCTTATGAATCTGATTGCTAAGAAGGTGTAAATAATGAACTGTTCTGTTGTGACATGTATATTATATTCATGCATGATGCAAGCAAATAAGCAAGTTCACTAAGGCGAACTAACTGGCCTAAGTGAAAATAATACTCTGTGGCTTTTTTGTACACTAATTTTGGAATATTTACTAGAATAAATAGTAATAATATGGTAGTTCTTGAATGACATTAATCTCAAAAAACATGATGAAGAATTAAAGGGAAGGATAGGGGTAGTAGTTGAATCTCCAACAGACCATTTTCATAATCTCACATCCCAGCATCTGTCGGTAAGATTCAATGTATAGGGTTGGAGTGCTTTCAAATTAGAGGGAATACAGAGGCATTGGGCAAGGTTCATGATAGATAAGAACTCTAGTAGACTAGGTCTTCTCTAACATTGTGGCTAGTTTAGTTCTGAGGATAAAAGTGGCAAAACAGATTATTCCGTTGCCGAGAACCGAACCGGGTCTCCTGGGTGAAAGCCAGACATCCTAACCGCTGGACGACAACGGATTAGATGCTATTACTCTGCAAGTGATATAAAGGATAGTTTCAATACTCATAGAGATGTAATTGCAATTGACATTACTGATGTACATAAAAGTAAAAGTAATAGTAATACATATACATCAATATATAGATCCATCAACTATCTATTAATTATATTATGCTATTTTGGGCCCACCATTTTAAATAAAAACCAAAAAACTTACACATATCTCTCAACCGTCAATTGAAATAATATCTTATGGATGCTTGATGGATAAAAATGTGATGTACGTCTATCATTTCTCAAAGTAAAAGTAAGGTGGTCATACTTCTAGTTTTGATTTCGAACATCTTTAATTGAGCAATACTAGAGGTACAGCAAAAAATCAGCCAAAACAGTCAATAATAGGAAATTGAGCCTAAATTACTCAGCCCATTAAAAAATACACATGGTTAATAATGCTATTTGGGTCAAAAATGTTAAAATGGACTTTATTAGCTGTTTCGACTAGAAAAATATTGTTCCCCAAGCATTTAGGTCTTTAATTTAACCATAATTCGAATAAACTAGGGTGGATAGAAAGAAGGTGCACATATGACTAAGAGTCCGTTTGGATTAGAGTACTTCTGACTTTTTTTTAACTTCTGACCTATCAAGAGTTACTATGTCTTGTTTGGCTATATAACTTATGATTTTTCCGGAAGTTATTTCAGTACTTTTTGATAAGTCAGAATATTTGACTTCTCTAGAAGCACTTTTCAAAATAATTGAAATAAAAATTTTTATTCTTTTATATCTACATAGAAAATAACTTATTCATGAGTTACTTCTTAGAAGTTACTTTTATATAAGAGTTTAAATAAGTTATTTATCCAAACTAGCGTAAGTTGTTGTTGCCTAGGGGCCAAAAATATAATGCCAGAGTTGGTTTTTCTTCCAAAATTGCATCAGTCCTGGGCCCAATATCATAGCCCACATCCAGGATCAAACTGATAAAAAATATTTCCGTTGCCGGGAATCGAACCCGGGTCTCCTGGGTGAAAGCCAGATATCCTAACCGCTGGACGACAACGGAGCAGATGTCTAGTCTCGGATAAAATTTACTTTGTTATGCACTCAATTTATTCTGCACTCTACTAAATTTAACTCTTCACTAACAGAAATATTGTTCAGTTTCACAAATCCATGATTCCTTCTTATCTATTTCAAGGGGTTGTTCACATATGAATATTTCTATTTAAGATATATAGTATACTTACGTATGAAAAGTATTGCATCAAATATAGTAGAAGGGATTCAATATATTACGTTCGTATTTTATTGTATGGACATTATTGTAAGTCCTTTAAAAGTGAGAAACAAAATTGGAAGGTAAGTTAGTACTTTCAGTAACTATGAATGGATATACATAAAGTTGGGGAAAAAGGCATGGGCAAGCGCAATAGTAAAAGCTAAAAGGTAGCCAATTGGGGTGAATTAAAGTTGCTAATATTCTAAACTGAGGACAAAATTATTTATATAATTGAACGCCATGTTTGAACCGTAATTCAATCAATATGGAGCAGCATCCATTGGCAATTTATGCTATCTATAAAATGAATTTATTATTTATTTTATGTGAAGAGTTTGAGTTTTATTAATGTTAGGTAAAACTAGCCATGCAATTCAAATTCAATACTATCTTTATATGAATAATGCAGTGAAGTGAGACTGTGAGAGGGTTCTTGAAGGAATTAGTTAATAAAAAATGTTTGGTGTACATTCAATATAGGTGTCATCTATTGATCCACCTTCTATATTTTGTAGTGGGCCCTTGCTATCAGATATTCCTCATTTTCTTCTCTCATTCGTGTTCCAATGGGACATATCCCACACGCTGATACAATTCACAAAACAAATATTAATAGAATCTCTAAATAATAAATCTCTTTAAATGAGGGAAATAGGGAGAGTCATTGGTATATCACAATGATAGGCAAGATTGAAGGTGTAGGATTGGTGAGGATTGCGACATAAATCTGTTATGAGTCTATTTTGTGATTATGGGAGGTTGATGATGTTTTTTTGTTTCATTTTGTTGGTTTGTGGGGCTTTTCTGCTATTTGTTATAGTGCACTATGTAAACTTGGATCCCATTGTTTTTTTACTCTCTGGTACTCTTTTTCCTCAATATGTTAGTTTTCTTATAGGCTAGGAGGTTTTTTAATGAGGCTAGGAAGTTTTAAAACTTGGGTGTCCAAATTGTATAGTGATTATGTGCAAATGACATTGAGCCCTGATGTGTTGATAGGTGGTGTTAGGACATTGCAATTAGGTGTTGTTGTTGTTGAGCCATTGGTATGTTGTTAATTGGTCGGATGATAGGGATATGTAATGTTGCAATGCAAGATACTGAAGGGATATGTAATGCTGCAATGCAATACTAATGTAATGCAATACTGGAATTATCAACAAAAAAAAAAAAAGAATGGTTGACAAAATTAGAAATAAACACTCATTATTCTTGCATAACATAATTATTATTTAAAAAAAAAAAACACATTTACTAGCTTTCTGAATCAATAATGTTTGTTGTATAACAGAAATACGTTCAACTAGTATCTAACGTGTATTATACATAATATGTAATGCGTCATACGTACATGTGTTATACATATAGTACACATTACGTATTATGTATAGCATACAATAAATAATAGTTAAATATATTTATGTTGTACAGTATAAATTATTGCTTTCTGCAATCAAGGCAAAACATAGCAGATCCACCAATCGCACTCCTTTAATGGTTGTGTTCCTCTTTATTTCTTGTCTTTATGAACTGAACATTTCTATAATATTATTATTACACATATTTTATTATTACAAGCACCAATCCTTAAACTTTTACTCTAAAAAACTAATGATTTATTAATGAATCAAAGGGTAACTCACACTAGAAACATATTATAAAATGCAGATTGAAAAAACCGACAAATGCACCAAACAATAAATCATCACATCCTTGCTAATTTCATTCAAAAAAAAAAAATCCATTATCCACAGTTTCATTTAGAATCACACCCATATTTTATTGCTACAACACAGATCCTTAAACTTTTACACTAAAAGACCAATGATTTATTGATGGATTAAAGGGCAATCCACACTAAATCTGATTATAAAATGCATATTGAAGAAATTGATGAATTCACCAAGCAATACATCTAAATGGAAAACGTTTTTTTATAGCGAGATTCTGGCTTTCTTTGCAAATAAAATGGAATGTTCTGATTGTTTTCTTTAAAAGGGAAATGTGCTTGGCATACACACGTTTTTATAGACGCGAGTGAGTTTAATACAGAAGCAGAGTGAAATTAAAAAAAATGTGTAGCACATGGACCCATGGTAAGTATACATGTAGTCGAATAGTTGAGCTATCTAGTGGTAGTGGGGCAAGTTTCATAGTGTGGTAAAGAGCTGATATATATTCATTCATTTAATTTGGACTCCATCAATTTTATTCCCCATTTGTGGTACCCCATTATTGGGATTTTTTCCTCTAATAAAACCCTAAAATGCATTAATTCTACAAACAAGCAAAGAGAAACAATAATTCCAACGTTATCCTGTTTTTGGGTTTCTTAGGGAAAATCGTAGGGATCATACGATTTCAGTTCAACGCGTTTTGTCTCTAGAAATCGTAGGGATCCTACGATTTCAGCACATTGCAAAACGTCTCAAGAAATCGTAGGGATCCTACGATTTCAGCTCAAATCATTTCCATTGAAATCGTAGGGATCCTACGATTTCAAAGTGCTATATAAGACCCCCATCCCTACGATTTCACTCGCATTTCCCCTTCTCTCTCTTCAATTCTTCTGCTTCTCTCTCTTCAACTTCCGTCTCTCTCTCTCTAATTTCTTTGAGAAATTTAATTTGAGTTGATACTAGTAGTTCCCGATGGCACAAGAAAATTTCGGAGTTACGTCACCGTTTCATATTGCACGGAAATTAGCGGCTGTGGTTAGTTATTTTTAATTTATATGTTAATAATAATATGCTTTAGTGATTATTAATTTAACTGTTAATAGTAATATTATGTTTTAGTTATATTAACTGTTAATAAAATAATTCTTTAGTTTTTATAAATTTAGTTTAGGGTTTAGGGTTTAGCTGTTAATAATATGCTTTAGTTATTATTAATTGAATTGAATTTTTAATAATATATAATATGGTTTAGTAATTATTAATTTAATTTAACTTTTAATAATTTATGCTTTAGTTATTATTAATATAATACAATTGTTAATCATGAATTGCTTTAGTTATTATTATATAATTTAACTATTAATAATTTATGTTTTAGTTATTATTATTATAATTTAACTATTAATAATTTATGCTTTAGTTATTATTATTATAATTTAACTATTAATAATTTATGCTTTAGTTATTATTAATTTAATTTAACTATTAATAATTTATTTTTAGTGATTATTAATTTAATTTAATTTAACTATTAATAATTTATTTTTAGTGATTATTAATTTAATTTAACTGTTAATAGTAATATTATGTTTTAGTTATATTAACTGTTAATAAAATAATTCTTTAGTTTTTATAAATTTAGTTTAGGGTTTAGGGTTTAGCTGTTAATAATATGCTTTAGTTATTATTAATTGAATTTAATTGTTAATAATATATAATATGGTTTAGTAATTATTAATTTAATTTAACTTTTAATAATTTATGCTTTAGTTATTATTAATATAATACAATTGTTAAATTTTATAAATTTAATTTAGCTGTTAATAATATGCTTTAGTTATTATTAATTGAATTTAATTGTTAATAAAAAATAATTTAGCTGTTAATAATAAATAATATAGTTTAGGATTAAGAAATTTTATTTTAGTTCTTTTAGGATTAGTTAGATTTTCAATTATATTTTAATTTTCTAATGTTTTGTAGATTTTATTAATTTTAATTTTTTAATTTTATTCGTTAGCCTCCACGTGTACTACGAGTTAGATCTTGTGGCGCACCTAGGCCGCACCCTATATTAGAGTATCATTTACGCACAGCCGGTTTTTGGGAGGTAGCACAGTTATGTCATCGTACATTCGACTGTGACTACGGTCTGGTTAGCGCTTTGGTTGAGCGTTGACATCCAGAGACTCATACCTTCCACCTACCATATGGTGAGGCTACCATCACTCTGGAGGATGTAGCAGTGCAACTGGGTTTACGTATTGATGGGGAGCCAGTTTCTAGTTGCATCGGTCATTGGCCGGAACACCACCAGGGCCGCGACATCTGGGATTATTGTCAGTCTCTACTCGGTGTTATCCCCCCTGTTGAGGAGCGTGACGGGAGTTCTGTTAGTATTCCTTGGTTCGAGACAGAGTTTCCAGAGTCGCAGTTAGTTCCTTCAGCATCTCCGGTGGTGATCGAGCGGCATGTCAGAGCTTACATTATGAGACTTATCGGGGGCTTTCTGTTCCCCGATAAGTCTAGTGCTCGTGTTCACCTGAAATTTCTACCTTTGCTCGAGGATTTCAGGAGATGTGGTCAGATGTGTTGGGGAGGCGCTGTTCTTGCCTGTTTGTATAGGACTATGTGTCGAGCGACGAAGTACACAGTGACTGACACTGGTTCTTGCTTGTCACTGCTTGTTTCTTGGGCGTACTATCGCATCCCCTCACTACGACCGGCACATTTTGATGATCTTTTCTTTCCGCTCGCTGGGAGGTACAATCTTTGTTTCATTATATCATATCTAATTTAATGTAGTACTCAGTATTGTCCTAACTATCTAATTGTGTACATATGTTTGAGTTGCTTAGGTGGGGCAGTCTCCGGTCATCTCGCGGAGATAACAGTGCACGGTTGGTGCAGTATCGACGGATACTGGATTTCATCTCTATGGATGGGGTAAGTGTCACATTGTTTAAATGTTTGTTCATATGTTTGTATGTAACATTGTGTCATATTCTTCGTCGTCATTAATCTAATGTTGAGTGAAACATTTGTGCAGTTCCGATGGACACCATATTCTGACATGGACGTGATGCAGATTGTTCCGGATCATGTCCAGCAGCACTCTGTGCTGTTTCGTTCAGTTATTCCCTTGCTTTCGTTCGAGATAGTAGAGTATCATCAGCCTGATCGTGTCTTGAGGCAGTTCCACATGATGCAGCATATCCCATCTCCTCCGGCTGACCTCAGCCGCGTTCATGGCATTGATGGGAGAGGACGTCCCTCGAGATGGTGGCCGAGGGAGCACAAAGATTATTATGATATATGGGGAGATCGATACGATCGTGTGTTCACTGGGATGATGACACATGATTATCGTCCTTCAGCAGAGTATCTTCAGTGGTGGTCCTTGAGTCCGTTTAGATATCTAGGCGGAGGTCCCCCTGGCCCAGACAAGATCCCTCCAGGGTTGCCTGATGGAGTTGGCCTTGGTGCAGGTCCTCAGATTCCACACCCACCAGCAGCCCCAGATAAGAGACGTACACGCACGAGAGCACGGACGGGCACACGTCAGAGCAGACGCCAGTACCCTATTGGGACTGCGGATGTGGGTGACTACTTTATTCCGCTCCAGACCCAGACTCAGACGCAGTCGCAGACTCGGCAGCAGTCGCAGACTCGGTCGCAGTCCCGGACTAGTACCCAGATACCTCCGCAGTCCCAGTTGCCCCAGCAGTCGCATGTCGCACCGGATACGCAGACAGAGATGCACTTTGAGTCTAGGGTAGCTGCTGGAGGATCTATGTTTTTTGCTGGATTATCGTCAGATTGGAGGAGTAGTCCTGGGCAGAGCTCGCGCGATGCACCTGGATCGAGCTCGCAGGCTGCAGCAGGGGGAGACGGTGATTGTTATAGGCCGACGATGGAGTCAGTGGACGATATTGGTATATCCATCACTGATGATGATCTTGATATGTTTGATGCATATCTTCGTCGACAGCTCCATAGCGGTGGCGATGTTAGTACCCCAGCACGAGGTGCTCAGTTGGACCTGAACCAGGCATCGTTTGATATTATGTCTGGTACACCTGCATCTGCGTTACATGGACCGCCACCACATCCAGAGCCAGAGCCACATCTACAGCCACAGCCAGAGCCACAGGCAGAGCCAGAGCCAGAGCCACAGCCACAGCCACAGCGACAACCACCTGATCATGGTCGACCTAGGCGCCAGATCAGGCGGCGTACTTGTCTCACGGGCTCACATATTGTACCACATCCGACGAGGGATAGAGGCGATTGATTTTTATTTTGTTTTACATGTATTTGTATTTATTTGGGTTACAGACTTATTGTATTTGTATTTGATTTTTATTTTAGTACCTTTCATTAGAGACCATTAGAGACTTTACATATTTGCATTTGTATTTGTATTAATTTTATTATATGTTTACTTTTTGTATTTTTATTTTTATTTTAATGCACACAAAATGTTACCAAATCGTTGGAATCCTACGAATTTTATGCACACAAAACGTTTACAAATCGCAACAATGCTACGATTTCAGTACACAGGAAAAGTTAAGAAATCGCAGCAATCCTACGATAATAATGCATACAAAATGTTAAGAAATCGCAGCAATCCTACGATTTCAATTAAGTACTACTTTTATAAATAACACAACTCAGATGTTAGGATTGCACACTTCACTATTAATCATGAATTTTTCTCCCCCCTTAGAACCTATTCCTTACAATGTAACGGTGGTATGGATAAGATCGGAAACTGAAGAAAAAACTGTAAGTATTTTTTCATATATTAATTAAATACAAAATTCACTTAAACATTTGAAATTTTGTGTTAATTTGTAGGAACTTACACCGTCATTTGCACAAAAATATCGAAGACGATTACCTAGTCAAATCAAATTGAAAACTCCGTCCGGAAAAGAATGGCAAATAAAATGTGCAAAAAGAGGTGACAAGGTATAGTTCACAGACGGTTGGAAGGATTTTGTACAACATTTTTCAATGTGTTATGGTTACACGGTATGGCTCCACTATGATGAAGAAAATACATTTGACGTTGATATATTTGACGAAAATGAGGTTGAAGTCTCGTACGACTCTGAAGGAGATGAAGGAGACAATAGTTTAGCTGACGACTAACTTAGTTGTATGTTTCGTCCTAAAATATGGTTTATTCCGTTTTTTTAATTTTGGTTCTATTGCTAGTTTTTTAAATTGTACGTTATATTCGAATTAATGTATTTAATTTCTATGGTTTAATATCTACGTTAAACTTCGATTAAATGTAGAGCAAAAGGAATAATAGACAACAAATAAAAAGTAAAACTGCAAACAAACATCAATAAGAAGTATCAACAACCACAGTGGACAAATATCACAAGTCATCTAGGAAGGACTAGCAGAAGATGATGCCCGTAGAGTTGGGCATGTCTTGCGAGTATCACAAGGATTTCTGCATATCCTACAACGTTTTGGATGATTTTCCTCTGTCTCGTCCATGCCGTTTCGAATCCTGGTGGATACAGGACGTCCCTCTGTTGCCCTACGAAGAGTTGGATCTGGCCGGATGTATGCACCATCGTACTGTGGCCAGAAATATTGATCGGGAATGGCAGTAAACTCGTGTCGATACACATTGAACACCCAATCCATGCTGTAACATTGGTGGGTATAGGTACCCCCTGCACACGAGCATCAGCACATGCAGCTAAAGCGTGACAACAAAGATAATGTAGCGCCTGAAAACCCCCACAATCACATGTTCTGTTATGAAGGTTGACCCTATAAGTGTGACCGGTCTCGATCTCAGACACCATAAAAGAAACATTATCTCTGGTCAGAGCAGTCACTGTCATACGACCGATCTTCTGGCTAGACTCCTGGATCGCCCTCAAAAGATGTTGTGACCACCTATGACCACCCGCAATCTGTCCTTGTGCTTCTCTTCCTTTTTTGACAAATAAATGTGTCAAACGATAATATGTCGCTTGGACAATAGCAGTGATAGGCAGATTACGGGTTCCCTTCATTACAACATTAATGCATTCAGAAAGATTTGTAGTCATGTGTCCAAACCTGTGACATTTGAAGAATGTTGATGACATATTCAGTAAAAATAACGAAAACAATGCAACAATATTCCTTATTAATAAATGTTATACCTGCGACCCTCATCAACATATTGCGCCCACATAGACCGAGGAATACGGTCCACCCAAGTACACATAGCTGCACTCTCATCCCTCAATTGTGAGAAGTAATATAAAAAATCTCGCTCAGACTTTGCGTATGCAGCATTGGTCAGTATTCTCTTTGCATCATTGTTCTTAAATTGCAGCGCAAAATTAGCCACAATGTGTCGAATGCAATAAGCATGATATGCTCTCGGAGGTTGCCATCCACTTCCTTCTGCATTCAAAGTAGATTTTATAGCACCGTGTCGGTCAGAAATAACCAAAATACCATCCTGTGGGGTGACATGTTGTCGTAATAAAGTCAGAAAAAATGACCATGCTTCCCGTGTTTCTCCTTCAACCAAGGCAAACGCAACAGACAATATGTTTGAATTCCCATCTTGGGCAATTGCCATCAACAACACCCCATGATATTTGCCATAGAGATGGGTCCCATCAATAGATATAAAAGGCTTGCACCACTTGAATGCTTCTATGCATAAAGGATAAGTCCAGAATACACGGTGAAACATTACACAACTACGATCAACCAAATTACCCACATAATAAGGTTTAATCTGCAATGAAAATATGGTACCTAAGGAAAAGCAATATGCATTTTTGTAACATTAGCAATTCATCAGAATACCCAACAAATATCAAATATGTAACTTAAATCGCAAAACACACGCACAAAATATATTGTACCTGGCATGAACTGTTGAACACCCAACAACCACCTAGGGAGTTCATTGTATGACTGTTCCCAATCTCCATATATTTTTGCAATCACTCTCTGTTTCGCAAGCCAAGCTCTCTTATATGATATTTTGAAATTGAATCTTGACTCCACTGCACCTTGCAAAACTCTTACTGGAACATTAGGGTCATTCTTGACCATAGGAAAAATTAAATCACATACCACTGCGATGTCCAGCTGAGGGTGAACCTGCAAGATTTGTTCAAAGACACAAGTATGTGGTGCAGTGTACTTTCGGACCTCCCAATTGCCTCTTTTTTTCCTATAGCTCACACGTATGCTCCAATTGCATCCATCACCAAACTTTACACATTTCCCATGATATTTAATGTGGTCAGATTCCCGGACCTTGTATTGAACACGCCTCTTTATACTATAATTCTTCACGGCATACACTGCTGATTCCTTGTCTGGAAAAATCTGACCAACGAAAAATCCAGTCTCCCCATCTGAAGTCCCAGATTCTACTGAAGGTTGTGTAGAACTATTGGGGGCCTCTGCATCCAAATTCAAATTGGTGTAATGTTCAGGGACACCACGCATCATACTTGCGGTCCTAGACTGGTGCACATGTCCACCACGTGCTTGTGATTGCACAGGTTGAGACTGTGGGAGAACATCAGCCTCTGCAGCAACCTCTTCATCACTAAGTTGTTGTAATAAAACATCCTCAGCCTGCAAATCATCATCATCATCATCTCCCCTAATATCGACTCCTTCATCAGCAACATAATCTATGTGTTGGAACTGAAGATTATTCTGAACTGGAGAAGGTTCAAAATTCACTGTTGTACAATTTGAATTGCAAGATCAATGTGTCCATCCCCTATAAATATTGACATTCAATAGATAATACATAAAACAAAAAAAAAATAATATAATAATAATATTATTATAATTTTATCAACATTTATTAACTCCTATGTACCTCCTATATATACAATATGAAATAAAAAAATAGAATTAAACTAAACTATTGCTACAATTAAAATTAAATTATGCTAATCACCTATATTTATTTTCTACGTAATAAAATAATTTCCTAAAATAGAATTAAACTAAACTATTGCTACAATTAAAATTAAGTTATGCTAACCACCTATTAATTTTCTACGTAATAAAATCATTTCCTAACATAAAACAATTCAAATTAATTTATGGTAACCACCTATCAATTTTCTACATTATAAAATAATTTCATAACATATTTTTATACAAAAAAAAACATATCAAATTAATAAATTATACTTATCTGCTATGTCTGCGATATCATTATCATCTTCTTCATCAGAACCGATATCTCCTCCAGTAACATTTGCAGGAGCCACGGAAGGTGATGCACGTGCAGGATTTGGTACGGATAAGTGTGAGCTGATCGTGTCTTCTAACACGACAAATAGCTCTATAGCTCTAATTTCTGGAAAAGTATTGTGAGAGAAAAACATTCTACGAATATCCCTATCGTCCCGCAATTGCTGACATCCAAACTCCACCCTACCAAGACCAATTGTAACTGGCACTCGATAGAACAATTGAGTGATTTTTTTCACGTTCTCAACTCTTAATTATTCAATCAATTGACTCTCCAGCTCAGCAAAAGTAACTGATTCATTAAGAATGAAACCAATAGTACTGGGTGATTTGAAAATTACACTACCCCGACTATTAGTTTCAATTGATCCTTGGTGATGTATGAGTGCATAATGTGAATTTTCAGCCATGGTTGTATGTCAAATAATGGCCGGGGGATGGTCTTTTATAAACACTTTTATAACAGAAATCGTAGGAGTCCCACGATTTCACCCGAAATGAAGTGAAATCGTAGGACCCCTACGATTTCAAGCCAATTCAGCCTGAAATCGTAGGGGTCCTACGATTTCAGTTCATTTCGGGTGAAATCGTGGGACTCCTACGATTTTCCCTAAGAAACCCAAAATCAGGACAACGTTAGAATTATTGTTTCTCTTTGCTTGTTTGTAGAATTAATGCATTTTAAGGTTTTATTGGGGGGAAAAATCCCCATTATTGCTTTTGGGAAAAAGCTATATATATATTAGCTGAGACATTGAGAATGACACTACTATATATCCCCAGCTTCACGTCACCAATTTTCCAAGATTATGACATTTATTTATGATCATAGGTATGCCCTTGCCCCTTCACTCTTACCCCTAAAGAATGGACACTACTATATATATATCCCCAGCTTCACATCACTATTTCACATTGGATAAAGAAAAATTGAAATTATTTAAATAAAATTATTCAAATAACACATAACACATATTAAATATTATTGATTATATTTTTATTGTACAATAAATATTATCGAATTAAAATATGTTATTATTTGATCCAAGACTCTTGTTCACCCTCTTTAGTTTCGACTCACGGAAGTGGGGCCGTTATTAGTTGGCTATAAACTGAGATTCACATAAACATCGCATAACATATTCAGTGCCAAATATCCACAGAGATCAAATAAAATAAAATAAAAGTCAAAAATCACATGTGTGACGATTATGAAAATATCACATCATTGTGAAAGCAGATAAGGCTATATATGGACTTTTCTGTAACTTTAGAATAATGAAGAGATAATAAATTGACTGAAGGAATTAAATAGTACTACTTGAAAGAAAAATAACTACTACTTATTAAATTGGCAATTTAACAGTATAAATAAACAGTAAGATATTATTTATCGAAACAAATGCCCAATGAAAAGGGAAATTTATCTTGTACACAAAGAGGTGTATATTATTTCAATTCTTTAGTAAGTAATTATGTTTATTTACCTTTATATTATACACAAAGACGTGTATATTATTTACACACATAATAAAATAATGGATTTTGATTCGGTATCCAGGAAAATATAAGGTATCGATACCCAACACACTCAACACATGTATTCATTATGAGTTATAGATAAAATTAACTTAAATTTTTAAAATTTATATAACTAATAACATGTTAGGTTAGTTATCTTCAAAAATTAATTTAATTTATATTGATAATCTCCAACTTTATCAACTTAAGAAAAAACTCAATCTATAACTTGTAGCCCGAGAGAGCGCATTATGCGAGAGAGATGAAGAAGATGTGTGATTGGGAATGAAGGCTGCGACCGCGATCGACGTGCTCCGTTGGTACCAAATTATATCTATTTTAGCATATATTAATATGTTAAACACACAATTAAGTACTGGTACCAACAAAAATATTGGGTACCAAATAAATCCCCTCAAATAATAATTATATGAATTTAACAATTGATGATAAATTTTAATATATTTTATAATGTTATTGTTAATTTACAATAATGTACAACTTTGAGTTTATGGACGTAATGTGTCGCTGATAATGTATGTAGAATTAAGAATATGGCTCATAATGAAAAATGTTATGTCACCCAATTGGTCAAAATTCACAAATCCCATCTCCATTATATATAGATAGGTCCAAATAACAGTTGCTCAAATCAAAGAACAAAGCCTCGCCTGTCTGTACACAACAAATAAAACCCTTTAATTAGCTCATAGGGTAGAGGCTGTTCGGTACTATTTCTCTTTCATTTTCTCGTTCTCACTCACTCAGTCATCCAACTCTCCTTCCCACCACATGCTCTTTTCCGCATGAAGAAATAATATTTGGTTAAACACAAGAAACAAAATTTGCATAACGCCAAAAGCAGGGGAACAATACCATAAAAAGACCTATTATATTAAGAGGTCCCTACAAGTAAAGGAGGAGGAATGCCAAAAGCACCTTCCTACTCCCTACAATCTCATACATTTTCCCCCCTTTCCCTTTATATCTAAATATATATATATATATATATATTCCTCCAAATCACCATCAATATAGAAAAGATTTAAAAGTGGAAGAGTTACAACCACCAATTCCAGAAATAAAACCCCTATTACATCACCATACACTCAAAATTAAAGGGGTATAGAGTCAGTCTAAGGGGCTTTTTCTTTTCTTTTTTAGTGAAACTAATAATTTCTCTAATAATAGGCACTCAAAATGTAGATGTTCGATATAGGCTGCTCCTCTTCTTTTGCTGACTTGCCGCTGCCTCACATAACTGCAACTCACATAATAACAACAATAATAATGCTACCACCATTCAGTACTCGAAAGAAAGAAATATCTAGTAACTAATCAAACAAACACATTTTTTGGTGAATGTCGAAACCATTGTTTAAAAGCGACAAATATATGAAACAAATAAGTTTTGTATGTACCTGTTGTTGCTGTCTCTTGAGCCTTGCATTCTCCTCCAGCAAGTGGTCAACTTTAAGCTGAAGCTCATTGGTATAGGCCTGCAGAAAGAAAAACAAAAAACGCATTATTATAAGCATTTGGAAACAGAGGAAACAACAAAAACTCATTATTGCTATTACTATTACTATTAAAGAAGCAATAAAATTGAATCTTTTCCTGTTTTCTTGCTCTTGATCGTGCGGCAGATTCACGATTCTTGATCATGCGCTTGTTCCTTCTGTCCCCACCAGAGGTGGCATTAATGGGTTCAGGGAACCTCTTGCTCCCGAAGCAGGGGAGGGAGGAAGAACAGGGGAGGGCATCAAATGGGGACGAAGAACAAGAAGCGGGGCCCTTGGATGAAGGTGCAGTGTGGTGATCGAAGTGGTGGTGATGGAACTCGGGGTGAGAGCCGAGGCTGAGAGCGGTGAGAGGGTGAGGGGTGGGTGATGCAGCGGCGCAGTAGAGAGAAGCAGCGCCGCCGTCAGAGGCAGAGGAATTCGAAGCAGTGTTTGGTGGGTCATTGATGGTGAAGGGTCGAGCAAGGAAGTCCTGGAACATGATTCCTCCGAAGGATGTGGAGATGGGTCGTGTGTTCTGCTCGTTCAAGGAAGCCAGGTTGATCTCCTTCCACACCTCCTCCATGGTCTTGCTGCTTGTTGGTTTCGAGAAAGAACAAGAAGAAGAAGAAGAGGAGGAGGAGGAGGAGGAGGAGAGTCTGGTATTGAGTTTGAGGGTGTTATTAGTACTAGTGCTGGTTTTGTCACCAGAGGCAGTAGTAGTAGTGGTAGGGGTAGGGGTAGGGGCTTTGGTTGATGATGATGACAACATTTGGATTTTGGTGGATACGATGGTGCTAGCTGTGCCTGCCTGTAATATTATAATAACAAGGGAATGAGGGGGCAGTTTTTACGGGGATCCACTGTGGGATTGAGTTTTATTTGCAGATAGATAGATAGATTCAGCTTAATTTATTAATTAATTTATTTAATTGAACAGAGTGAGAAAAATAAAGAAAAGAGATTGTGGAGATATAGGAGGAGGAGGAGGAGGAGGAGGAGGAGGAGGAAGAAGAGAAGGACTAGAGAGTAGTAGAGTATCTGAATGAACTGGTTCATATTTTTGCAGCAGCACTTTGTGTGACTAGTCATATCGCCCTCACTCTTCGACACGTCACACACGCGTCAGACTAAGTCCATCCCAAATTAAACCTCTCCTTCTTAGTTACTCACTCTTCAATTCCAACCCAAATCAAACTGAACAATTAATTAATTATAACTCCATTTCCAAAAATTAAGGATCTTACCATCCACGTGTTAGCAAAATCCTAATAATAATATTGAACAAACAAATTAATGTCACACGCTTGTTTAGATTTCATCATTATGTCATTTTCTCTTCTGATACATTTCTATCGTAATAAACTATTGTATGGGTGGTCCCTTTCTTTTTACGGTAATAAGTGTGCAGCCACAATTTTTGTCTCTTTTAATTTCCCCCTCTTCTAATTCTATGCCATAGATTTTTTGCCATTAATATCGTTTCTGTCTGCATCTAACCTTATTTCGTTTCTTTTCCAAGATGGAGATTTAATTTGTATATTTTTGCTCGAAATTCATTAAGATTGAGTTTAAATAATTTAATTTAAATAATTTTTATGAAGTCACAGATTATCTTTTTAAGTTCAGATGTATAAAAACAGAGATTTTGTCCTAGCTTTCTTTACTTCTGTTGGCTACAAGTAATATTCCTCTTATGAGTAAAATAATAGTTGGCATTTTTTGGTGTTGTTTCAGAATCTGAGCCCTGAATTGATGAGTGTGGGTTGTTGAGTTAGAACTCGACAGCTGTCAACCCTAAATTGCTCTGTCCCAAGCTTTTGTTGTTGGGGATGAAACGAACAACCCCCCACGCCTCAAAATATGCATACTTTATGTAGTGTACCCCCCCTTCATCCTTTCTTTCCTTTACAACACATACATGCGGGTCCCACTCTTCACTTTTATTATTATTTATTCCATCAAAAATTAATATTTTTGTCGAAATTGGTAACATTTTTCCCGTCAATAAAAAAATCTATTTAAATATTTTTAGCTCAAATGTCATTCTTTATTATGTATGTTTTTTTAATGGGTGAGTAACTTTTCTATTTTAAACTATTTTGACTGGTACAATTTTGTATCCCTAACAAAATTATACTTTTATATCACAAGAAGTTGATGTATCGAATATAGATCCATTTTTATATCATTAGATGTGATAGTGAATATCATCCATCACACGTTCAGTTCAACGACATCCAACAATGTAGATATAAATGTCTATCTATGGTGGACATGATAAATGTTCAAATATCATAATTATTTATTCCACCATTGTTTTGTTTTGTTTCATCTCTTCTTGCCATAATAATACTAACTCTATATATTCTACAGTACACGCACCATGTATAGCTAGCAAGTTCCTCCCAACCCACCATTGTTTCTATTTTTGCTTTCTTATATAGTATTCTCCCACTTATACATCATTTCTTTTATCCATATGAAGAGGAGACATAAAAATTTCTTTAAATACTCATTCCCTAGCTACATGCATCTATCCTTCCTTGCTTGCTTTCTTTAATTGTAATGTAAAATCAAACCAAAACAGTGCAACATTTTCATTTCCCTTTCTACTAGCATTTGGAGTTACCAAATTTATTAAAAGGTGATGATGAATAGTAGTAATAGTTGTGGAATTACTTATATTGAGAAAAAGAAAGAGAGCGACCTGAAGGATAAAAAGGGTGATTCGCTAGAACCAAAGATAGATATATATATTTTTTTATTCACATTCATACTACTACATTATTATTCAATTTCCAATGATGCTTGCTAACGAAAACCTTTCAGAAGAGATTGCTTTTTGATTGATCCAGACCCATCAACCTTACCTAGCTACTAGCAAGCATGCTCAGAAGAAGAAGAAGATAAAAGAACCATCAATCCAACTCTGAGTCTTATTTATTTTTAGTAGGGTGTGTGTTTTGTCGTACATACAGAGCTCTGTATTATTTAAATTCCAGCTTCTTATTATTTTATAACTAGATTTTGAACTCACTCTATTTAATTAAATAGATAGATACATAAGATGTGAATCAAACATGGAGTATAAAATGTTATATATAGTTTATATAAGAATAATTATGATATTTGAGAATTTAAAAATTAATCTTTAAAATATTATAAATGCATATAATAAGTATAATAAGTGAGAATTATATATTCCCACATCTAAATATATGAAAAGAAAAGTGAACATCGAATCCAATTTTTGAATATAATAAAGCATTTTTCTTCAAATAATAAATATTTATCTAGAAGAATTTAATTAAAAAAAGAAGGTTATATACACAATAAAAAGTTATACAACGTTCACTTCTATCAATATATTATACTATGGATTCATTATTTCATCTCCAAACTAAACTACAATTTTAATAATAAAAAGCACGATTCAAAAACCAGATCGGAACGAATTTGTCACGTAGCTAATGCAATGAAGCATAGTCCAGGGGTAATAAATGATGGATTGAGGAAGAAACTGTTGGATGTATGCGTGAGAGGCACGAATTTCGCGGATGAACAGAACATAGGAGTAGGACATACCCTACTCAAGTCATCCTACGTAGTTGAGAGCAGAGCAGAGCAGGGATGGATGGAGAAAGAAAGGACCACCAACACAAACACAAAGTGTTGAAACAAAACATAAAAGAGCAACACTTGGCGAAAGCATATAATATGTAATGTGATTCACTCGATCACTTTCCTTTTCAATGCCCAACTTCCAGTTGAAACAACCATTTCCATGCTAACAGTTGCCACTTTACAGTCTTAAGGAACATTTCTGCGTGCGTGTCCACCCTTAGTTTGCGCACACTTCCTTTCTAGCACCCACCTTTTGACACGCGTAAACAAAAGGAAAACAAATAAAGATAAAAAAAGTCCTAAGGTTTGTTTTGTAGTATTCTATCATTAGAGGAATAATGCATATACTTACATCAGGTATATATATATATATATATACGCGATAAAGAAAGGTTGGATGAAGAGAAAATAATAATAATAATAATAATAATAATAGTAGTAGTAGTAGCTAGGTCTCATCTATTTTCGTAAACAGAGATGAATGGATATATGTAATTGACGTATGTATAAATAATATTGTTCAGTTTATTATAGGTCTAGACTATATTCGCTCGCCTTTACTTTAATAATTTAATAAAGGTCAAACTATTAATATAGAGTGCGTTTGATTTACTTTTCATTTCAGACAATAATTTAGAATTTTAAGGGAGTGTTGCCAAAAATTGATTTTGAACAGTATATAAATAGATTGTTAGTCCATTAGGTTTTCTTAAATTCCAATTTTGATACACTTTCTTTTAATTTGTCAATTTTAGTGCAGTACTTTTTGAAAAATAATAACTTTGGTCCGTCTTACTGATGTGGACATGAGAGTGCTGACATCCACTTAATTAACAGACTTGGAATTAATGGTGCTGACGTAAACTTTAACTATGTTGACGTAGACTTTCACTGTGTTAATGTAGATTTTGTCACATAGACTTTGACTTTGCTAACATGGACTTTGTCTTTACTAATGTGAATTTTGACAGTGAGATGGAGGACAAAAAATGATAACATTTTGAAATGATGTGGACCAAAAGTGATTACAATTTGAAAGAAAGATGACTAAAATTGATAAAAGAGAGTGGATTCAAATCAAAATCTGGAAAAGTTAGTGGACCAAAATGATAGTTTAGCCTTAAATAAATTTTATTTTTTTAATATTAATTAATACTTGATATAGTTATATATAGTTATTATCGTATATTCATATAAAAGGATAATCTATTCGATGATATATATGTATTCGTATTAAAATGGAAAACCCTTTCCACGTTTTTTAATAATATTAAAATGTTATACTCTTTTATTAGTTTTCATAGTTTTTATGTGTGTTGGCAACTTGGCATGATTCTAATTTGCATTTTACCTATATTAGCATGATCGAATTAAAGTTAATTAAGACTAAAATCTAAATTCTTTTATTGCATGGTTACATTAATTAGGTTGCACTTGGATCAGTCATCATGATCACATGCAGCATAAATTAAAAAGCTTAATGACAAAAATAAAATCCATTATATTTTATTTATCGCTGCCATTTATTAAGCCTAAGAAAAAAAATGAAACAAGTCTTACTATTCATAAAGAAAAATGAAAAAAAAAAAAAAACTTCTTACTTTCTAGTTATGTTACTTCTAAATACAACAATTTTGAATAGAAAAAATTATAGAGTTTATAAAAGATGGGTAGTTTGCTACAAATTATTTCTCTCATATCAAAAGTTCATCATGGAGTACACAATTTGAAGGTAGGGAAACTTAGTTAATACTAAAGAAAGATACAAACAGTGTTTTTTATATTTTTGGGGTGTAATAAGTACTACTAGAAGATTTGAAAATTTTTCCTTCTTGAATGGTATTGATAAGTGGAACCTGAGAAAGTGAAGTGGGAGAAAAGGATGATAAGCCATAAAGCTGGTGTAAATTACTGTTCAGACCATTGGGTCTCCTGCGACAAACCAGAGGCGTATAATATATAATAGAAAAATTATACTTGTATATAAAATAGTATCGTGTACTTTTTTTTTACATATAAATATGTTGATAAATTTGATAAATATATTTATAAGTTATCAACATATTTATTAAATTTGACAATATATTCATAGGTGAAGAAATGAGTGTGTAATGAGCATTGCTACTCAACAAAAAATCAGTCAAAACAGCCAACAAATAGGAATTTGGGTCACAATTACCCAGCCCATTAAAAATATACTTATGATTAAAATATTATTTGGACCATAAAATATTAAATAGACACCAACAATGATTGACACAAGTGGTAAGCGGCTTGTTGTCCCTTAAGCAAGGTCTCGGGTTCGAGCCTTGTGGATGGAAAAAATCCTTGCTGGGAGTCTCACCTGCCATTCCCAGGTACGCGACCCGGGGCGACAGATTAGTTGGGGCGAAGCTCCGGACACCGTGGGCAACCAAAAAAAAATAAAAATGTTAAATAGACTTTGTTGACTGTTTTGACTGAAAAAAATATTAGTTCCCAAGTATTTGTGATGTATAATACTATTGTATAGATCAATAACACTTCTCTATATAATATAAGAAACAAAATAATAAATAACAATAATAATAGGACAAGTTTTATCCATGTATGTTAGATAACCAAAGGATCTATCTTGATTCTCCTAAAGGCTGAAACAATGATAACAGTTCACTAAAACACCTACATAGGTAGGGGGTTTCTCTGAGGCCATTATTCAACTATGCAAAACATTTATTAATCTCATCAGCTGTATAAATTTTTGGATATATTAATAACACTGATGTTTGTTGTATATCTAAAATATATCTAACAAGTATCCAATGTATGTTGTATGTTATATATAATATATATTATACATAATGTGATATTTATAACACATATTACATATGATATATAGCACATGTTGAATATTTAATGATATAACAAATATTACTGTATTAATAGCAAGAGGTTTTTTCAATTTCGCATCTTTTATTTTATATATATTTAATAGTTAAAATTATTTAGAAAAAGAAAAAAAAAAATATTTGTGTACAACAAAATAAATAGTACCACTAACTGCCAAGCTCATATGTGAGCAGTGTGTATAATATGTGATTATATACATAGTTTAGCTTAGCTGCTGGTGTAATGTTCACAATGGTAAGTTTTGTTTACGAGATAAAATTTTATTCTTGAGCAAAATATTTTTAGGAATAACTTTTTCCAAAAATATTTCATGTCCAGCAAGTCCTACGGGGCAAACAGGCCTTAGTGCCGGTGGGCTTTAGGTTCATTTATATTAGATTTTGATATAATTATTTTAAAAATAATTGATATTAAAAAATTATTTTTAAAATAATTAATTAAAAAATGAATTTATGTTTAAAAAAATATTAAAAAAATCAATAAAAATTGTTGTGCATCAAAATTCCAGTTAAACTAATCAACAAATATGTGTAGTATTGTACTACAATTGTGTGTAACAAATAACACTTAATGTGTATATTAGTGTGTGAAGAGAATGCACACCATTTATTATGAATTAAGAAAATGTACATAAAAAATCAAAGTATATATGCTTATATTTAGAAATACACATTATATATAATGAGATGCACACCAATATAGAAAAAAGGTGCATATTATGAATTATATGAAGTGCACATTAAGAACTTATTTAACTGTTATTGTCGGTTATTTTAGCTGTTAGGTTGTTGTACACCTAGCAACGCTATTAAAAAATAAATTTGAGAGAGTTGTTGTGAGACAGTAAAAATTAATAATTTTTTTCTTCCATTTCAAATAAATTACTTTCAAACGCTTATTTAAGAAATTAAAATACAAAACAAACGAATTTACTTTCTCCAAAATTAATTATTCTCAACTCAACTAGGATTTGGTTCCTAACCAAACAGGCAGTTGGTGGTGGACCCAAAAAATACCCAAATTTGGAAGTTCATGCATTAAACATGTTTGTATCATTGGAAGTGCATGCATGGTTGGTCTGAAACTGAAAGGGTCACGTTATGTCCTATCGCTTCCGCTTCAGCATCATGAACAACAATTGATTTGGGCCAAAACCTCTCATTCTTCCTCGGATTCAAATGTTTTGGTTTTGCCTTTTTAGGCCTTCTTCTTGTCTTATTTTCTGATTTTGCTTTGCTTTGTATCGTTTTTGGTTGGGTTTCGCTTTGACAACTATGCTCTCTTCCTTTTTATGTGCACAATTATCTTTTCCACTTCCAAATCACCTAAAAAATAAAACAAAATTTTTTTTGCTAGTTAAATTAAGGGCAAATTATAATCAAACTTTTGAGCTTTGAACAAGCTGCATCTGCATCTGCACTTTTCTAGTTATCCATCCTATGCTCATATTCCCTCTAATTGTGAAATTTTTTAGTGGTGTAATCAATCACCTCACACCAACTTTGCTATCTTGGTAGACATATCGATAAATGAGACAACCATATAATATAAATGAGAATTAAATACAAAGAGAAGGCCTATAAAACGTATTTTGTTACCATATCCAAAATGCCTTATAATAGATTATCTATAATTAAATTACCACTAATTCACATTATCTTGTTTGGTATATTAAAAAGATTATAAGGTAATATATGTATATTACTATAATACCATCTAAATAATTATAAAACAAATTAATCAAATATAATTATATTACATATATTATTAAAATACCTTCTAAAATACACATATAACTATAACACCCTCTAAAATATTTATATTAACAACGGTGGAGCATAGTTGTGATGAAGGTGGCGATAATCTCGTGATTTTTTTATTTTCTTAAATAATTTTTTTTTATTTTTACTCTCTCCAAACATTTTTATTTAGTAAAATTTTATCAATTTTATATTTAATTAGTTATTTGTATACTATAATACATAATATGTTATATATAAATTTCTAATTTTCTTTAATTTTAATAGTAAATTATTGAGTGAATAATTACTTTAGTCTTAATATTTTGAATTTAAATATCAATTTAATCTTAATATTTTCAGTTTTGACATTAATATAATTATTTAATAAAAATAAAAATTCAGCAAAATAACTACATTATTCTTGCAAAGAGTGCAACATAGAAAAACCAAATATAATGCAATAATTTAAAAAAATCCAACAAGGAGTATTCTTATAAAGAATTCAACATAGAAAAATAAAACATAATGTAATAACTAAAAGAAATCAAGCAAATATTATTCTTGCAAAGAGTTCAACATAGAAAAAATCAAACACCTAGACTTAAATAAAAGCAAACTTCTTATGCACAATTTAGTAGGTGATGTTTTTTGCAATTTAGGGATTCTGAAATTAAAGAGACACTTGATAAGGATATCTTCTTACGATTTTATTAAATATAAATCCCTTAAGTGACACAAAAGTATTTCTGAACTTAGTTTACTAACAAACAGAAATATCTTTTTACTAAGTTTACTAACAAAGAACAGTCAGTAAGGGGTGAGTATAAAAAAATTATTTGAATTAGGTAACTAGAGAGGGAGAGATAACTAGTGGTAATTACATATTCCCCAAATCTGAAGAGACATGAATTTAATTTATCCCCAAAGGTGTGTTAGAAGGGAAGGGAAAGGGTGGAAGGAAGAAAAGTATTTGAAAAGTTCTTTAAAAATCTCTAAAATCATCCAAACTTATAATTTTTCAGTCCCTCAATTTGAAGTTTTGAAATTCTCAAGCAAAATGAAGTTATCTCTTTGAAATACCTCAATTCCTTTCCCTTACCTTTCCCTCCCCTCTCCTCTAAACTCCCAAACAAAGTCTAAAAACATATTTGATTAAGAGGTAAAAATGAGAGTAAATTTTTCTTGATTGAGCCTATTATAGTTTTACAGAGGTAAGAAAAATGACTAAATTACATCGACATATCAACTATGTCATGCTGGGGAAAAAAGAAAATTAAGGGATTTTTTTAATGGCGGAAAAAATGAGTAATGGTATAAATATCAACGTCACCCCAAATAAAAATGTGACATAAAGATAAATAACAAGCATCAGCAGCAGAAAGCCACAATGACTCTTTCTTTCCCTCCAAGGCAGAAGAAAGTGTGTATGTATCAAACACCATTCAACATCCAAGAACGAACTCATATAATGGTCCAAAAACTGATGGGAAGCTGACCCCCAAAGAGTTAAAAAAGTAGCTTAGGGGCAGATCAGGGGAAGGAAATTCAAAATTCCCCTACATTCAAGCATACCATCCCACCATTTTAAGAGCAACAACAGTATATCCCACAAAAACAAGTAACAACAGTTATGCTACTAGCTCCACAAAAATAAAATAAAAAGAAGTCTTCTGTGTTTTTCTTTGGGAGGAGGCATTAACCGTTCAGTTCTTTTTACTGTTTTATAATCGGTATTTTGTTCCTATTCCTCAACCATGATGTTATCCTAAAGTATGCCTTTGTGAGAAATCATTTCTCATTGTACCAATTGCAAAAACTGATACCACCTCTGGATACCTGATTCATGAGTCCCTCTTACGACCTCTCCGACAAAAAGTTCTGAAGCACAACTTGCAGCTCTAATTTCTTGCCGAAATAGAGTGATCTGAACCTTGAATTCCAACTTGACCGGTAACCTCACTACCAGAGAGCAGCAAAGGATTATTCGAATCCCCAGATGAAGGTTTTTGTTGTGAAGCATCGGGTAGACCACCTACTCCTTCTGTACCATCATAGTTTGTAGTCTCCAGAGCTATATTTTGCACTTGTTTTGCCAGCGAATCATGATTCACAATTCCAGGGGTTTGAGAGCTTGTGACATTAGGAAGCTGAACAGAACGAGGTATGATCCATCTCCTCCAATCATTCCGTCTCCTTATTTTGTTACCCTATAACATAAAGAAAAGGAAATAAATTTAAAACAATAGGCTTATTTATAGATTTTGATAGAACAAAGAAAAATTCAAGAATTAACTTCTTATTAGATATTCTCAAATCTCAACAAAGTTGTGTTTAGGCATTCAAATTTATAAACTCAAATCTATAACACAAGCATTCAAATTTATAAACACAAATCTATAGCAAAAGATTCAGAAAAAATACCTGCACTTCAACAACAGATGAGGTTCGAACAGAATCTAATATAAGCTGTACATTGTCGGTCAATTGTGTGACCTGAGGCCAAAAAGGGAAAAAGTCTTATCATTTGGTAACAAATAATGCCACAACTAGTATAGAAACAGAACAATTTGTTAAACATGTTTGGGGTGGTATTTAAAAAGCTCAAAAGAACAAAATTACAAAGATCACATATGAACTCCACCACATAAGATAGTAAAATAGTTAAGTCAACATTAGAAGATCCTAGAAATGGGGCAGAAAGGAGGTAAACACCCAAGAAAATGATACACAGTTACTCTTCCATTTCCATTTCACCAGTGTGTTATAGTTAATAGTTTTGATTATAGACAATTCAATGAGATTGACTTCAATATACACCAAGGCATAGGGTGACTCAAGAAACATGGATAACAAACCATAAAGCTATTTTTAGTCCACAGTGATAACAAACTGTAAAGCAATTTTCAATGTGATAGGAATAGGAACGCTGCAGTCTGCAAACATAGGGAGGCAACATATACTACCATTGATTTGTCATAACATGGAATGTCACTAAAAAAATAGAGGAATAAAATTGAAGGATATTAAGATAATCTGACCAAAATAAGTACATTGCATAGGCAATTATTCATGGCCTAATAATTGCCAAGCACTCAATTCGGCAAACAAGTAGCTTCTAGAAAAGGGTAGATAATCATTGGATGTAATTTAATCTTTCTACTGTGATTAATTATTTATGAATAAAATAAAAGAATGTGCATATAAAGACTCAGCTATAAGAACAAAAACAACACTACAACTCACATATTGGAAGAAAAAAAAATAGCAAAGATATGCCCCAAACAACTCACTTTATTGAAGCTCGCTATTAACTCTATAGGAACCCAGCCCTGGTCATCCATGTTCAGCCGCAAGTACGTATCTTTAATCAAATTCTCATTACTGCAATAAACAAGTCGTAGTATGTTTATCAGTCACCTTTCCAAACCAGTTAAAGGGGGGAATTTAAAATAATAATAATAATATTATTGCAGACCAAAGTAAAGCAGTACCTAAAATAGTAGTTAATCTGATTGACAATCTTAACCTGCAACTGAGGGTCCGGACCTGTAAAGAACATTCCATGATGTGCCATTGGAGGAACAAAAGCAACACCTCTTAGTGAATCCGAGTACGGAGGTGGAGGTGGAGGTGGAGCTGCCACCATCATCATTGGATGAGGAAGTTCTGAGAAAAAGTTTAGTCATCACAGTGTATACAAATCCTGAAAGAAACAATCTTGGTTAAGAGCATTAATACATCATACCAGGGAATCCTATGTGGCCACCATATGGCCTAACTTGAGGTGGGGGAATAAACGGCCTAGAATTAGGTGGTTGATGTGGCCTCATATATCTAGGAACACCTCTTGGTGGCATAGGGGGGTCTCTGCCATTGAAATTCCGATGATTATTCCACTCCTGATCACGTTTGTTCCCATAGTTATGGTGGTGAGAACCATCTCCACGATGATGTGGACCACTGTTCCGACTTCTGAAGGAATTACGCTGATGATGATGTTCATTAGACACAAATCCACCTCTCTGTGTGTGATCCTTTGGGGAATAATTGTGGGACCCAGTTGCAGCTATTGGAACTTGGGGTGCAGACTGTTGTTGGCGGCCAGCGGTGGAAGACGCACTTGAACTGTTATGTTTGAATGGCCTCTGGTGAGTTGGCACCGTATTGTTGGCATTCACATTATCACCAACTTGTCTCTGTGAAGAGGAAGAAGACTTGCTCCCCGAACCCTATAATTGAAACTCAGAACAATAGCAATGTCTACATGCATACAAATGAAACCACAAAACAAATAACAGATATTCCAGCAAAGCAACTAAATTACGCATGTCATGATACAACATACATCCATTCACTAAGACACAACAACTTCATCAAACACGGCTTC
This sequence comes from Aeschynomene evenia, assembly GCA_013621005.1. Lineage (NCBI taxonomy): Eukaryota > Viridiplantae > Streptophyta > Magnoliopsida > Fabales > Fabaceae > Aeschynomene > Aeschynomene evenia. The sequence goes on along the minus strand of CM024267.1, from coordinate 2,734,293 downwards.
CACATAACACAGCAGCTACACTATTGTTTTTCATAATTGAAATCCTAAAAGTACTCAACATTTTCAAGATCCTTCCATGAAGATATACATCAGAAAATCACATAAAACAAATGAAAATACAACACAGCTAATCGGAGTAAAAAAAATCCCATGGATTACAATAACATTAAAAAAAAAAATAACACACTGAAACAAGTTGAAATCGCGAAGGAACCGAACCTGCGATTGAGGCAAAGACGATCCATCTAACAAACCCTTGGACAACGGCTCCGGTTTCACTGTGGCCCTGGTGGACTCGGACAACGCAGGCCAAGAGACAGCACCCATGACAGGCCTAACCTCCGAAGCTCCGCCATTGGATGATGGCTTGTTCCAAGCAGGCCTCTTAACGGGGCCGCCGCCGCCGATGTTGTTCCCGCCGCCGTTTTCCGAGCTCTCCACGGCTGAGCTGGAATTTTCTGCCATCAAAGGAGGCACAACGGTGGAAGTAGCCGCAACTGGAATCGAAGGCTCAGAATCGGTCGCGGATGCCACCGGCGCCGACGGAGCCGCAGGTACAGGCTCCGATTCGCCGCGGACGACCTGATTCCACGGCGAGGAAACAGGTGGTGGCGTGGCACGCCGCGGTTGGAGGTTATCAGAGGAATGACGCGGTGAGTGGTTACCAGCCATGGCCATGGTTTCCTAGGGTTAATGCAGAGACTCCGTCAAGTGAGTGAGTGAGAGAAGAAGAATGATATGATCGAAGGGAACAAAGAGAGATTTGATTTACACGCGGTGTGGCGTTATATATATATAGATATATCTATATATATAGTAGAGTTTATAGGGTTTCACCGAAGCAGCTGCGGAGCCAAAATGCAGCAAATTTAGGGTTCCAAAAATTTGGAGCGATCTGATCGCAGTGTGTGAGAATGAACGAACGAAGAGATTAGAATGCGTTTCGGAGGAAGGAATGCTTCGGATGCCAGGTTTTGTTGGTCTCTGTGTGTGTGTGTGTGTTGTGCTTCAAGTTACCAAATTACCCCTGCTATATTTGTTTGTTTATTTTCACTTTTCATTATAATTTTGTGTCTACATCGGACAGCTTGCTAGCTAGTGCAAGTTCTACCATTAAATCAATCAATTAACTTAATTGTTCCAACTAATTTCATTCATTTTCAAGTTCTTATGATCTTGTTTCTTATATTTCCATCAAGATCAAGTAAATATGTATTTTTTAAAATATGCTGTTTAAATTTTAAATGTTTTTGAAGCCTGTGTATTTGTGTTTTTGGCACTTGATAAAAAAATGAGATTAATCAATTTAAAATTATATTTTATAAGATTATATTTGGTCCACAAGTAAAAAATAATTAAGTTTGCGGTTTGATTATAGGTACTTGTAGTTTTATTACATTTTTAATTAATTTTAAATAGTTTAAAATTTATAATCTATTTTTAAATCTATTTCTAATTAGGACTAATTTATTTTCAGCTTTAAGAGTTTATGTTTAGAAATAATTGATTGGAAAAGATTTATTACTATGCCTGTTATAAATTTTTACAAAAACATTCCCTCGCATTAATTATTTATGGAAAATAAATATTTTCATGATTTAATGTGATTTTATTCCATATTAACATGTAGGAATAAAAGATTTACATGATCTAGATAAGATAATCATCTATTAAAATACTAAAATACTCATAAATCATTTTAATTATCTCAACAGCTTTACACGATTGTATTTATCTATGATATGTTAGGAGTATTTTTTATAATTTTAGCACATTTCCAAGAACATGTATTATACAACAAACAAGTATAAAATTTATTTCTAAGAATCTCAACAAATAATCATAAAATATTCAATATTAAACAAATTTTGTAAAAAAACTTAAAGTTGGATTTTACCAAATTTGATAAGAAAGTAGTATAAATTGCCTTATTTCATAATTTTTTTTTACATAAAATATTGGGTAACTTTTTCAGTTAAAACAATAACAAAAATATATTTTAACACTTTTATCTCAAATAGTGTGTCTGAATAATTTAGGCTTAAATTCATATTTTGACTGATATAATGTTATATTCATAGTTAAATTTTTCTTTTTAATCATGGTGAACATATGATAAAAAGTTAACTATAATATATCTTTGTATATATATTCTTGAAAAAACAGAATTTTTCACGTTTTTCCCATTTATTTTAGCCTTCATGCTGACTTTGATTTGAAAATTAAATGAATTGACTCATCTAATCTAACTTGTGAACCTTAATGTGTGGGACTCAAATAGGTTAGACTCTACGCTAAGAGCCCTAAATTCAAGCTCGTCTTCCATTAAGAGTAAGCTCATCTTAAGAGTAAGAGTTCACATTCATGTCTTTCTTTTTTATTCAAAACAAATTTTGTTTTAAGGATTTTCTTCCTTTTTTAAACTTAATTGCATATCAAACACGGTGGGAAATATATTCTTAATGATTGTCTTATAATTTATGTTTCCGAAAGCATACTTTATTTCAATGAAACACATAATTAAAAACATGTTTGCTCAATTAATTATCTGGAGCCTATAGCTTCTTTAAAAATAAAAACACCCTATCATTCCGATATAAAGGTAAGTTGGAGAGAATTTAATTTGTATAAGATAATTAATAGAAAAATATTTTATTCTATTTGATCTTTTAAAATAAGATTTTTTTGAAAAGCAAAATTAATTTTATTTGCATGTAATACTAAAGGATATTTATTCAATCATTAACATATTTTTTATGTCATAAAAGTCTCTCATCATAGAAGGTGAAAATTTTAACTTTAAAAAAAAATTATTTATTTTTAGTTTTTTAATGATCTTTCTTTTACTTAAAATAATCATCCAAATATATTAAAAAATTAAATAAGATAATTATTTTAATTAAAAAATCTTATTTTAAATATATAATAACACCCAAACAAGCAGACAATTTTATCTTACATTTTCTAGTTTACTAAAAAAATTCTTCAAAACATGTCAAAAAATTTATTAAGATATTTTTTATTAAAAAAATATTATTTTAATTATATAATGACACTCAAGTAAACACATAATCTTATCTTACCTTTTATATAGTGATTCTCTTTTTACTAAAAATGTTTACCCATAAAAACTCTTATATTAATATTGAGATATTTAGTAAATCCCATAAATATTTTGATCGTTGACAAATATTATTATTGCTATGTTCACATTTATTATGTCGACAATCATACAATATTGAAACATTTTGTGGGAGCATCATTTTTATTGTTATCATACGACATTTTATTGAATCACATATAATTTTTTTCGTGAATGTGATTTATTATTATGTATACTCTTAATTCGTATTGTTACGACATATTTTATAAGATATGTCAGAGTAGACTCTATTATAATGGGTTTGGATACTCCATCATTTGTTGTAACACACCTACTCTATCAAGATCACTTTGGATAGAGTGATATGATAATCATAGAATTTAGTTGTCTAGTAAAATGTTTATTTTTCTCGTTGATAAATTCTCTTATATTCTCTCTATACAATCTATTTTTTTAATTTTTTTTAGAAAGATAGAAAATAGAGGGGACGGATAGGACAGAATTATTCTTGAAAAAAATAAGCATTTCACTTAACAATCAACTATTCAACTATTACCACCTACAATACAACTTTATTCCATTTATACTAACCAGGCACAAGTCGTACTTTTATTTTTTATCAAGTCATATTATTTATATATTTTTAAACTTTTTTTGTAAGATTAAAAAAAGTAAAAGAAATAAAAAAAATATAATTAAATATTTTTATATTTATTTTATAATTTTAATTTTAAAATTAAAAAATAAATATTCAAATGAAAACATTAAAATGTTAGTTATTTTTTCCAACTCATTTATATATAATATAGATATCTGCTCCATCATTATACTAGACGGATTATCACATCCAAACATATGAGTTTTATCTTAATGAAAAATAATAGTAGTAATTATTTTTTAAATTGTATTGTTTAAACTAATTTCTCAATTAACTTTTACATCTCATTTAATAATAGAGGAAACAGAGATGGAGGTGTAGTAGACTAAATTAAATTCACCTTAATTTTATAACATTTGTAATTCGAAGAAATTTTATTTTCGCCTTAAAATAACTTTAGAAATTGATTTAATTCAATTATTTTTATTCGATAATAATAAAGATAATAATTCAGAAAATCAGCGTGAAGCAGCCGAAAATTCGAAGGTTGGTTCCGTCGGAGACATGGAAGAAGAGAAGGACTCCGATGAGCTATCTCACGACACTACCGCGACGATGACCACCATTTCTCGGCACTATTTCGGCGATGACTCCGAAACCCCAAGCTTCTGCCTCTCCATCATCGAGGTCCTCCATTTCGCAACTAGCCTCCCACCAAAAAAAAAAAAAAACCACAAGTGAACCCTGAACTTGAAAACTAACAAATACACTTCTCTTGTGTGATTATTCCATACTTTCCACGCAGAACATGAAGGATGATTATGGCCTTTTCGTGTGGCCCTGTAGCGTAGTCCTCGCCGAATACGTTTGGCAACAAAATCACCGGTTTTCTGGAGCTACTGTTGTTGAGGTATGCTTTTTAAATTGGCGATTTTGTAGTTTTATGAATTTATTTAGTTATTTAATTATTGTATATGCTTTGATATCATGTTTTATGCAGCTTGGTGCCGGAACTTCCTTGCCAGGTTTGGTTGCAGCAAAAGTTGGTTCCCATGTTACTCTCACTGATGATTTGAGCAGAGTAGAGGTACTACACTGTTAGAGTTTTTTTTTTTTTTTTTTTTCTAAATTTAATTTGTTCGAACAAAAGTTTCAAATTAATTAAAATTTTGGTTTGAAACCAAATAGTTTATGACTGCTTGTTGTTTCGGAATTGCAGGTGCTTGACAACATGAAGAGAGTGTGTGATTTGAATAAACTTGAGTGCAATGTAAGCTAGTGACAATGTGACATTTTCCTGATTCAACATAACTTTTGGTAGAAATGTGCTTTTCATTTTACAATTGAAAGTGTTAATTTCTTAGTGGAATATTATGACTGTACAGTAGTGTGGAAATGGAATATCCATGTGGTGGTGGTGATTATGCACAAGTGAACAGCTACCTTTGCTTATGACATTTTCTCTGTTGTCCGAATGCAATGTCTTGGGTTTTGTAGGTGCTAGGATTGACATGGGGAGTTTGGGATTCATCCATATTTAGTTTAAAGCCAACAATTATTCTAGGAGCTGATGTGTTGTATGACTCAAATGGTGAGAAAATATGCTGTTTGTTCTGTTATTGGTAATCTTCCTTCATGCTTGGATTTAACTAAAACAATGCTTATTTTTATATCATTTAGCCTTTGACAACCTCTTTGCCACGGTGACATTCTTGCTCCGAAATTCTCCTGGGTCAATTTTTATAACATCGTATCATAATCGAAGGTACTTATTCATTTTATGTGATGCGCAGAACTTATGAGACGAGTTTTATCCTATCTGTACGACTTCCATCTGATTTATCTGTCTAATTATTTGCAGTGGGCATCACCTTATTGAGTTCTTGATGAGAAAATGGGGCTTAAAGTGTCTTAAACTTCTTGATGGTTTTTCCTTCCTTCCCTCCCACAAGGCATCACTGCTAAGTGGTAACATTCAATTGGCAGAGATAGCTCTTATCTCAAAAGATAATGCCTGAGGTAGCTCAAACTCTTATAAATTATGATAACATTTGTTTTTTCTTCGCTTCATAAAATTCATCTCATGTTTTGATGATCAAGGAATGGAATAAAACATAATCATCCTACAGGAGTGCCTCCTCCCAACACATGCTTGAGATTTTACCACATTCAAATAAAATATATGAATTTGTCTTACAACTTAAAAAGGAGTGATATTCTTTCCATTTTTTAAATATCATCCATCACACAAATAACTTGTTTGGTAGGTCGTGGTTTAACTTGAATTAAACTTGAGTTTCTAATTGACGACTCTGCAGTCCTTTCTTACTTCCTGCCCACCATTTATGCTGCTCATTCTGATCATGGACTTGACAAAAGCCTCATAAAAAGCCTGCTGTGAGGTTGCAAACTTATAAACCAGTTGTTTGGCCTCTGGGCTGTCAAGCAGAGCTTGATCAGAAGAAAACAGGACTTTCCGTTGGAGGATCAACTTGTAGTATGTATTATCAAAAGTTGTTGAAGATGGATCCATAGTGGTGCCTGCATTTTTGGCCTGATTTTTCAATGGACAAATTGATTTCAGTTGTGCTGCAAATGATGGATTCATTGCAGGGTCCACATCATGTGTAGCATCAAAGTTGTGGATTCTGTTCCTGAAGGATGAGCAGTGAGAGAAACCTAAAGTGTGTCCTCCTACACATGTGTCAAAAGACATGTTACTCTGATTTCATTTATAGCTTGGATAAAACAAAAGATGGCTAAGCTCTGAGTTTATGAATGGCTTACCTGACAGAGCCACAAGGTCTTCTGTTGACAAACCTCTTCGAGAGAAGCTTTGCTTCAGTTGTGATATGTTGAAGCTTGGTGCTGGCAAATTTCTTGTTTCACTTGCCATAGATGTTCTTCCGTCCTTTCTTCCTTTAGGAACATCCCATTTAGGTCCTCCAGCCTATAAAGTTTTACTTAGATATATACTAGCACAGTTGTTTGTTTGTAATATGATGAAAAGTTAGGTGTTTAGCTTTGTTTTCTTACCACGAAAACTGCATCTCTTGCTGCTAGAGCAAGGATATCAGCACAAGATACCACACCAGGGCATGAAGCTTCTACTGCTTTCTTTGCTGCATCAATGACATAGAATGCATGCAAAGAAACATTTGGTGGCCCATCTTTTTCTGCTTTGTTGTTTCCTTTTGAATTTAAGAGCACAGAGGCATCACACCCCTTCAAATGTACACGTGGGGAATAGGAACATGTCAAGTTCAAATGGTGCATCAAATATATAAGTTGCAAGGGTTAAGTTAAGGAGGAAAAGGAAAATGGTGTAATACCCGAATGAAGCAATCATGAAAGTGCATTCGCAGAATTGCTGCAGGAACAGTTTTGTCCCTAACAGTAGCATCCTTCACTGCCTTGGCAACAATGAACTCGACATCAGGGCATGTCTTTTCATAGTAGTTTAAGCTCAGTGACTTGCCTGTTGAAACTACTGAGAATATGATGATCAAATTCAAGAAAGCAACCATGATAGCCATGCCAGTTAACACAGTGGTTGATGATTTTTATCTTTTAGCTCTGGAAATCAAAGGTGGGTATATTGACCAATTTATAGAGATAAAAGAGATTAATTATTGTCTTGATTTAATTTTGATGTGGCCCCAGAGAATCAATTCGTTAAGTAGTAATGTCAAACAGAGTAGTGATGTCTATGAAGTAGTAATGTTTAAGCATTATTATTACAAAAAGACAATTCACTTTAGGTTCCATACACTGAAGGACCAAGCCTCTAGTAGTTACCCGTGGCTTTTGAAGTCTTTTTTTTTTTCCTCCTTTCTTTGGATTTTTATAGTGTGGTGCATGTTTGTTCCTCTCAATCAGAATAAATTATTCAGAATAAATTACATATTTAAGATGAATCCAATCTTAAGATATATAATTTAATGACCTTCAAGAGTACTATGGATAGGCTTATAATGTGACTTCCCATGATGCATCATTATGGTTATTTGACTATTATCATTACATTACTTTATGTTATTTGTTCTTCACTTGTGAGAAGTGAATTTTTTTATATTACCATGAGCTTTTCCTCTGATAAGACGCATTGATTGATTTTACAGTTCATGCTTTTGATAGAAATCGGGGCCATCAACCTTGTTAGTGACTATGTCAAATTTTAATTTAAATGGGGTCACTCAATGTTCTCTACATTCACTCTGATCTTATAGGTACATGATATGCACGTTGTTTTCTTCTTTTTACCAGCAATGGAAGCGGCATCTCAATTATGAATTAGACATGTATGAGGTTGTTAATGTTGAGCCATCTTGACTTTGTTGTTTTCCTGCCATGGCTTCAATTGCAAGATTAACAAAGTTATAAAATTATTGGTGATGTTCCCTTTGACGTGGATCATGGTTCAGAGGAAACTACACATTGGGTTCTGGATGATTTGTTGTATCTGGTGCTTTATGTAAAAGTGAACAGTATAATTGTGGAGGTATTTTCTCCCATGATTGAGATGAAAAGTAGTTCTTCTATCAGTCCTACTGTTTGTTATTGTGCAATCGTCCATTGTGCACTTGGGGGTTAAATATTATTGTTGTACATAACTTAGATGATGAATTCCATTTTGCTGCGGCTAGATTAATCCTGGAAACAGCTTCTCGTGCACTGGACTACCTTTAGTTCATACGAATATATGATAAATGTAAAGATTTAAAAAAGGTCTCATGAGAAACACTATGAAAGCAACCCTAATCTATATTAAGAAGAAAAATCAGAATTGATTAAGATTCTTTTCAAGGAGGAGATTTTTAAAGTAAGAAAGTGAGAGATTAGTCAATCTAAATTCATGATAATCCTGAGACCTTTTGTCCGTTTATCTTGCACAATTAGGATAATTAAATTGGTACCATCCAATTTATATTTGAATATATTTCTCTGTAACGAACCGGGATTGCATCAAAAGTCTCAAAAACTAAACTAAAATGAAGTCAGCCAACTACCATAAAAAAAATACAATGTAAGAATGAAATTTTATATGGTTTACAACTACATGATTGTTTGCTTAATATATGGTGTACAACTAAGCTAACACACTAATACATTATTTACAATCTCATAATGAAATTAATTAATGCTATTATAAGACCCTAAAAAATGGGTGGCAGTAGTAATAATAATGCTTCTATGGTGTGTGCTAAACAAACCTATGAATTCCAGTAAAAAGAAAAACACTAAATAATTGGAATGATACAAAGATTTAATAGCCAAAGGTATGCTCAAAAAGCGGCTAATATCAGACAAAGACCCATCAAAATTGCAAAATGAGGCTTTAGGTTAAATGAGTGATTAGGTGGCAGCTTCCCAGGATCATTAGATGGGTTTGATGTAGCTTGAGGATTCACAGCCATAGCAGGAGAAACAGCAGGGGAGTGAGATTGGTTAATAGGTAATGCAGAGAATTCATCATAACCTGAGAAAACCATACAACATTCTTATACAATAAGTAATGGACAATTAATGTAAAGAAAGTTGAGAGTTCTGATGCATTAGAATTGAGATGTACTCACAGTTAGATTCCTTCCAACCCAGAACCATGTTATCGCGATCAAAGACGATATTGTAACCAGTCATGAAGTTCTCTGCATTATGATAAACATAATGAATGTTTCAAGTATGTACCAATACCAATGCTTCAACATTAACAGCTTGATGTAAGTTGTACTTGGTTTTTTCATAGTATTGATGTGTGGATTGTTAAGACAAAATTGATGATAAGAGTCTAATAATAGGATTTTAAGAATATGCAGTTGAGGCTGCTATGTCAATAGGAAGCATGATACCAAAATGTGAAATTTTAAGTTTCATGAATTCAAAATACTCACGTCCAATGATGTTCACATCGTCGCTTTTCAAGACGCCCAAACAAAGTAACCCAACATCCTGGATACCACAAGAAGCATGGATGAGGTAAATACAGCTGAAAATCATTAGATGTATCAATAGTGCTATGAAAACTTTTAAGTTGGATTTGAAGTTCATGCTCTCACCAATCCAGTAACAGTTATTATTGGGTCCATGACAAAATAATTGTCTCCACCTTTCATTGTCAGATTCAAAATGGGAACTTCGACCGAGTCATTCGAACTGCAGGTAAATTGGAAATCAGCGCCTGGTGGTTCAATGCGAAAAAAGAAGTTGATGGAGTTTTCAAGCTATAAAGTATAAATCACCTTATGTCATAACAGTACTCAAAGGGGATATCAGAACTAGAACCAGAACCAGAATTAGATGAATGCCGTTTCTGTTTGATCATTGAATTGAACTGAAAAAGTAATAGTAAAAATTAAAAACTCATATGACATGAAACTCTAGATAGTAGATACCATCTTAAACAACTATAATGTACATTACTCACACTATCAGTAATCTGTGAATAAGCGGGGTCGTTTAGGTATGTAAATGAGGTGCCGGAATCGAATATTGCATTGAACTCAAGATCAGCAGCATTTCCTCCCACAATAATTTGGGTAATGGTGATGTTGTAAGTTGGACTGTCAAGAAGCACCAATGTTAACATATGCATTAGAAAAATTGGACACAAGATATTCTTCTCTAGTTTCTGTTGTATGTTTCTCTCTCTTTTAGTCTTTTTTAACCTTTCCTGTTTCTGTATCAAAGTTATAAACTACCTAAAAAAGAGCACACCATGAACAACAGTTGAACCAAAAGCCTTATCATCGAATTGCATGTTTCAATGTAAATGGCAGATTCTGGTTTGAGTTAAACCAAAGAAGAATGAAAATCAATAGCAACTTACTGCAATGCCCTGATGTTGAATGGTGTTTTTCCTTGTACCGAGCTGCTATTATCCCCAAATGAGATTCTCCCAATACCATCAGGTCCAAAACACATTGAAAAAGAATTTGAAGTAATCCCTTCTTTTGCTAAGATGCTTGGAACAGATATACTACTCATGCCAAGTCCAAAGAGACCATTTGGAGCTGCCCCATCAAGAAATGCACCAGTCTGAACTTGACCACAACTGAAACAGATTCAACAACAAAATTATGTTAATAAAACCTAAAAATTCTTAATAACAAGCAATGCCAGAAAAGAAGTCAAGTTGTACAAGAAATTTCAAAGACCAAGAATAAATAAACAGAAGCCATGATTATTATGAAATAATAGTTGAATGATTAGCTTGGAAACTTAATTCTCCTGTAATCACTGATACAACTCTCTGAGAAATATGCTAAGGATTTCTTGCACAATGGAACCTTTGTAGGGGTAAACTTCTAACCACTTCACTCACTATATACAACCGATTGTCCAACTTCCTTAGAAGCAAAGTAATGTGGTATGGCCAAATACATATCTAAGCAAGATGTTAGGAATTTTACCCAAAAGTAATTCGTGTGTCAACAACTTTTGTTTGATCATCATCTGTAATTAAGTGCAACACATCCTCTACCAAGAATCCAGTAGTTGAAGTATCATTTGACAGATAGTTAACTTGGTATGGACAAGTGCTATCAGATGAGGAGCATTGCCTCTGCTGATAACATAAGCTGCTATTGCACAGAACATTTTGGCTTGTGGATGATCCCTCCAGATCATAGATATTAAGATCCAATTCCTGTCAGATACAAGTAGCAAATTCAAAATTCCACATCACTTTTGAAAATAGCAATATGAATTCCAATCAACAACACAAAGAGACAATGAGTACCTTTCCACTTGATGTCTTTAGACCATGGACACAACCAGTGGTACAATTGCAAGGCAACCAGAACAAGTCACTGCCGGTATCCAAGGCGACTAGAAACGACAAACCCGGTGTCCCAACAGAAACATTGGCAAAATGCAAACTGGAAATTGGCAAAAATAATGAACACAGAATCATCACAACAAGCTCATCATCATAGAAAATGCCTAGCAGAAAACCCATTACAGAAGTTTCTTTAATTAATGAGAAGGGACAAAAGGAAGAAAGGGATTAAGAATTCAAGTCTAATTTCTATGACAGTCTCAATAAAATGACAAATTATATTGAATGGTAACGATTTGTCACTATGTGTGTGAAATTCTATTGGTTGATATTGCGAAATTCAGGACTTGAAAATTAAATTCTGAGAATATTATTACGTAACCCAAGAATGAAAACAAAAAAGAAAAAGAAAAACAAATTATTATTTTAGTATATATAGTTCTGATTTTCCAATCTTGGTAAAGTTTTCTAACGAACCACATCAAAATTCTCATAAAATCTTGACAGATAAAATTAAAGACACAGAGCAATCAATCAGAAAAACTAACTAAGGTGGAAAATTAATAATTGGTAAAGAAGTCATACAATCCAAAGGCTCCAATCTGATAAGTGTCGTTGCCGGCGGCAAAAGTCAGAGGATTATGGTGATCACCGGCGAGTCGCCGGCCCCGGAAAATCCGATCCCTCTGCTCCATAACAGCATAGAAGTCACGTGTTCCTTTCTCAGGGAAGTCATCAGCACCCAGAATCCCCTTCACTGGATCCGAAAATCTATGATGCATATCAAACCCAAATGAATGCAAACCATAGCAAACACTTGAACCCAAACTCATCATCAACAAAAACAGAACCAATTTACACATAGAACTATACCCATGAATATTATGACTATGAATTTTGCTATGGTCCATCTGTTTGGAAAAAAAAAAAGAAAAAAAAAGCTTTGTTTCAGGGAATGCTATGTTTTTTTTTTTTTTTTGTGTGTGTGAGTAGCAATGAGAAGGTTGTGTGATATGGTTTTGGGGAAGAGTATGGTGGTTGACAAAAGAAGAGAGAAAGAAGGAGAAGGAACTTGTTCAAAAGGAGAAGGTGGTGTTTGGTTGGTTATGTCTTCTTCTTCTTGTTCTTGTGTTAGGCAGAACCGAAAAAAAAAAGAGTCTAAATACTTCTGCTTCTTCTTCTTCTTCTTCAAACGATGATGACATAGGTGGAAAATAGTGGGTCCCCTATGTTAAGTATTCAATTTGTACTTGATTATATATTATGTTATGTGAAATGTGAATGTGAATGTTATCACCTTTTCATTTTCTTTCTTTAGTTCATATTTAATTAAGTTGGTAATGAATAATGAAAGGTTGATTTTTTTATTTTTTAGGTGAGAGCGTGTGTGTTTTTTAGCTGAAAAGCCAACTTCATCATCCTCTTGAATGTTTTTCTCAACTTATGCTTTCTTTATATTATATATTATAAAAGAAGTATGAATAGCAAGTTAAATTTTACTCTCAATCACTTTTTACATTAATTTATTTATAAAAAATTATTAGGTGAAATGAGAGTTTACTCTACACTATTTATTACATGAGACGTAATTCAAAATATCAACTATAGTATGAAGGGAAGATGTTAAATTTTAAATAAGTGGATAGAATAGTTAATGTGTTAAAATATAAGGGAGGTAGAGTAAAAAAAACTTACTATCTATGCACCTAATAATTTCTCTTTATTTATATTTAAAATTAATTTTCTCTCGTTTACTTTTTAATATTTGTGACTTAAATTCATCGAGAAAAAAAAAACTATTTATTCTTGGGAATTTATGTTATTATTCTATCATGGTCATTGTTTGTTTCACATAAAACTTAGAAGTCGTAATTTAATTTTTATTTGCTAACTTTCTGAATAGACTGTCGGTTCTTTTTTGTTTTTTTAATTATGTATCTTAATTTCTTTCACACAATAATGGCAAGTAGAAAGAAACAGATGTGCCAACTAGTTGTGGCATCATAATAATACCATAGTATATTTCAATCATTATTATAAGCAATAGCAGTATTCATCATAATTGGAACATCGATCAATTGACAATCAGCATCATCATAAAAACATGGAAAGATGTATGGATCCTAGGAATCCTACGGATATTGTAAAGCACAGTCACAGTGGATATTCAATCTAATAAATATGCACATAATAAAGATCCATTCATGTGTGGGGATTCTAAGCTAAAAGACACATTAAATAAATAAATAAATAAGAAAAAGGCGTTAAGTTACATAATTTGGGATTTTGCCTTCACCGCAAGAATAAGGAGAGTAGCGTGGCCATTGAGCAAGCCACTCGGCCAAACACAGTGGATTTCATAAGATGAATTGTTAATTTGTTATTAAAATCATTTAATACGAGTATAAAATATTAATACTTGTATTAACTTATTGATTTAATTTTACAGTGTAATTGAAATTAATTTTTTTAATTTCTTTGGGAAAAAAAACCCACCAAACATAGGATATAATTTCAAGGAGGAGGAGGTGCTTGGTGAACTTCTCCCACCTCAAAGCTTGTGAGGCATGAATGGAAAGGAATTGGGTCTCCGCGTTATGCGGCAGTGGCCTCCCAACTAAAATATCTCACTCAATGCAAAATTTGGATGAAATCATAACTATTAGTTACCCTGTATGATAATCTATAATTCTAAATTCAATATTTTAAAGTTAATAATTTAATTTTTATTATTATATATTAATTTAATATTTTTAAAAGTTATATTATTAATTTTAAAATATAATTATTACATATAATAATTAATGATGATTTATTTATTTTTACATAAATTCTTTCTCAATTCGAAAAAAAAACTGACAGAGAGAAACAACGCAATCACGCGTGTATATAGTCAGCCATATTGGAGTAAATTGCGGCGTACTCCGTAAATACGGAGTAAGTATTGTACTCCGTAAATATCCACGCGCTTCAGTCCAAGTTAATTTGTCTCTCTACCCACTAATCAGAGAGACACGCATTCAACCCATCCAAACTTGTCAATCAATTGCAATTAACACGCGTCCAGTCCAGCCTATCCATAAAATCCCCTAAGCTTTCATCTTCAACGCCTATCAGTTTTTGGTTTCACAGCTTTCACAGCTTTTGATTCGTTCTTTCATTTCTTCACCGTTCTTATTCTCCACACGCACAAATGTCCTATTCTTGATTTTTTATTCTTGATTTCTTTCTTCATTTCATTTCATTTTAGTTCTTATTTCCTATTCTTTTTTTTTTTCACAAACTCCATTTTTGCTGCAATGGATGAAACTTCAATTGGGAAAACTTCAATGGATGAAAATGTTGATTTCTTTGATCGGATTGTTAGTGAAAAATGATCGAGGTACTCGATTTTGTTTTTTGTTTTTATCAGTTTCGTGTTGTAGATTGGTTTCTCATACTCCTACATTGTGTTACGCTTGTTCACATAAATTGACGTTTTTGCTCACACAAATCGACGTTTTTGCTCACATAAACAGCCGTTTTTGCTCACACAATATTTTCTGTACAGGTCCATAATACATGTTCAATTCAGAAGGGAGAGTATCCACAGAAGGGAATGCGATTCATTTCAGATTTAAACCTTTTTACTCACAGTTTTAAACATTTTTGCTCACAGTTTTATACCTTATTGTTCACAGTTTTAAACCATTTTGCTCACAGTTTTAAACCTTATTGCTCACAGTTTTAAACATTATTGCCCACAGTTTTAAATAACTCACACATTCTCAGAAAAATTCTCACAGTATAGAACTTTTGTGCTTACCTTTGCAGCCTCTTTAGTTGTCTCTTTTTTATCACTTTGAAGATCAGCATCAGAAGATGATGGTTTTTTTGTTGACTTTGTCATTGTCTACAAGAAGTAATTCACACATGATTTAATCACAAATATACAGTGTTTTGAGGTACAAAAACAGTGACAAAAAATGCACATAGAAATCATTTTTTCAGAATATTACTCACTGTTTTTAAGAATTTCTTTGGTGCCATTTTTTTCTGAAAAATGAAACAAAAACCTAACACTTGAATATCCTAACAAAAATCGAAAAACGAAAAATGAAGAGAAAGTGAAGAAAATGAAGAGAGTGAGCAAAATGAGTGATGAACTTACCGGCGATGAAGAAGATGGAGTTCGCGCGACTTCGTTGTTCGATAAAAATGGAGTTCGTCTTCGGTGAGCAAGTTTTGAAAGAAAATTAGTTCAGAGAAAGTGAAGAAAGTTAAGAGAGTGAGCAAAATGAGTGATGAACTTACCAGCGGTGGAAGAAGATGTAGTTCGCGCGGCTTCGTTGTGCGATGAAAATGGAGTTCGTCTTCGGTGAGCAAGTTTTGAAAGAAAATGGTTCTTCAAAGTGGTCTCCTGGTAACTGCTCAGTCACAGTTTGAGAGGTGAGAGGGAAGTGAAATGCACGCGCGATCGAATGCGAGGATGAATTGGGCCGCGCGTTTTTTTAAGTTATAGTTTGGTGTTGGGCTGATACGGTAATGGGTTGAACTGGACCGTATATTTATGCGGGAGTAATGCCCGGAGTACGTATGTATGATGTACATGGAGCAAGGCTCGCCATATTGGACTCTCAGCTCTAAAATTCAAAAAAAAAAAAAACAATTTATTGGCCATAAACGAAAGAAAAGCGACTTTCTCCCTTCAAAACAAGGAGAATAGAAAATAAATAATCATGTGATTTTTTTAAATCATGTGTATTTTTTTAATAGACTAAGTGAAAAAAAATACTTAAGTATATTTAAAGTAAGTTAAAGTTAATCAACTTGGGTTGGTCAAGTGATTAGCTCACTTGTTCGTTTAAGCAATGGTTGAGGGTTCGATTCCCGCCGTGTGTATGCAGCAACCCATTGGCCAGCAACAAACCCTTAAATAAAACTCAGATTCGCGACGGATTAGTCCTTAGTCTTCCGAGGTAGAGGATACCATGGAAAACAAAAAACAAGTTGAAGTTTTGCTAATTTTCTCTCAACATCACTACAAATTTAATACTGAAGAAATGAATTCTTCCTCTCCATTATATTATAGATAATCAATATAGTTATATGTCAAACTTTTAGTATACAGAGATTTCTGCACCTAAGAATTTCTAGTCATAAAAAACCAAGAAAAGTGTGGATATTAGAATAGGAATACCTCGGAACAAAGTTCATTAAACGCATGAATATAATATTCTCTTGATACTTGCATATTTGAAGGTGAAGACACCAGCATGAGTAGAACGACAAGATGTTAGTAATAGTGAAACATACAGAATCCATCTTGGTCAACAAAAAGAAATTCTTCCCAAATTGATGAATTGTTGTATCCGATTGAGTATATATGAATTAGGAAAATATTACTTGTACATATAACAATATCTATCCGCTCATTTTTCACCCATTCAAAAGTTGGTAATTTTTATGAAAATGTTGGCATTATTCTAATCTCATACCCTCTTTATAATATGGATAAATTTTTTAAGAGTAAATACTAGGTTTTATAAATAGAAAGTAAATTTCATTATTTTTTATGATAATTTTTGTTAAGTTAAGAGTAAAGATCTTCTCTTACGTACTCTATTCCTATTGAGAACCCTGTTGTTAGTATAAAATAAAAATGGAGTTGCCTCACCGCTATTAGTAGGTAGATTATATATATAGTGCATATATATATGTTATTCAGGGTCCCGAACATGCATTTTTTTCCAGATAATTTGGAATTGAAGTGTCCAATTTGGGAAAATTTCAAAAGAGAGTACATATATCCCAAAGGCAACCTAGCTAGCTATAAGAAACTGGTTTCAATAAAAACTCTAATGAGAACAAAAGGAGTGCTAGCATCACATAAGCAAATACTAAAAAGGATAGGGAACAACAAAAACAACAACCATCACAGTCTAAAAACAACAGCAACAGACAATAACAAAATACATAGCGTTGTAATCCCATTTAGAGTTACATTGTAAATCCCTTTCCACTTTTGAGATAAGAATATCGTGGTGGACATGTGTTGTAGTTCCACTAGCTTTTGACCTTATGTGATATATGCCTTGACTAGTCTTGCGTGTTAATTAGTTCCACTATTTGCATACACCACGAGATGAACATATGAACATAAAAATTGTGGAAAGGCACGTTATTAATACATCAAAATTAAAACTCTTTAAATATTCGCATAAAAGACGTATCATAATTTTTTTCATTTATCGACACAATCATAAAAACTATTATGTCATCTATTTTAAAATTAAACAACTCTAATTCAAGTTTTTTATAAAGTAGTTATCATGGATGATATGTCAAATCTGTATTGTGAGTGCATACTCATTAATCTCTATTTCTTTTAGAATATCCACAATTGTAAAATAACACATAAATTTATCCAATTTTGAAATGCATATATATAACTAATACATTTTAAAGGTTTGACTAAAACTTAGCATAATTACTACAATAATTTATCATACAGATGATTGGTGCATACTGCATTGTGCAGATCACAATGTTCACAATCACAGGTCGGCCGTCGCGAGAAATAGAAACATTATATTATTACAACATTCGTTTTGAGCATTGACATAACATTACAATCAATCTATCTATCTAATTAATTACGAGAAAACACTCAAATTTGTACATGTAAAACTTATCATTGGTATAGTAGTTCCATCAAAAATAAAAATTTAAAATAAAAATTAAAATTAAAATGTCAGATAAATTGATCTTAAAAAATTAAATAAATTAATCCCTCAAAATTCATAAAAATAATTAAATTGGTCCATATAATAGGAGAATTAATTTGTCCAACATCTTCAACTAATAGGAACTAATTTGATTATTTTCATGAATTTTTTAAATGACTCATTTGTCTGATATTTTTTCGAGGATTAATTGAATGTTTTAGCCAAAGAGATATGTATTTTGAACTTTTTTTCTAAATGAACTACTTTAACCAATAATAAAATTTACATGAATAAATTTGGATGTCTTGCGATTCCTTAATTAGCATTGCTCGATATATATACAATATCCACATTAAACTGGAAACAAAATAATGTTAGTAGTAATTAATTAATTAATTAATAGGCAGAGAAGACTGGCATAGCCAAAGAGGAGCAGGGGAAAGCAAGTCCGAATCAGGGAATAATTGGCTGACCCTTCCATCATCAAAATTGAAGACACCAATATCATTCCCACGAATAACTTCCTCGTACCGATACCTCAACATGTCATCAGAAAAGCACACACAATTCCTAACACAATTCCCCTCTCTATCCACAAATTGCGGTATCAGAATAGACGAATTGAATCCCACCATCAACACATAATCTCCCATGCTGAAATACTCTCTGCACCACTCCTTCGTGCTCTCGTCGAATCTGTACACATCGAATCTCGAAGTCTTGTAGTAATTCTCCGAAACGACGCCGCCGCCGCTGCGTTTTGTATAGAAGTGGAAATGCCTCACCGCCATTAACAGATCGCAATTGTTAGGGTTCCAAGCCAAGTACTTGTTATGCAGGGTACAATAGCGAGACCAGAATCCGCGGTCACCGCGACGATTGGGAACCAAATTCCCCATATGACACGGTGAGTTCTTCTGCAATTTATTGAGGACGGATTCACCTGCTAGGGTTTTCATGTCGAATTCATACAGATAAGCATCTCCGTCTATGGCGTAAATCTTCCCCTTATGAAATACGACATCATGGTACCCGAATTTACCAGGTTCCTTTGTGGTTGGAAATTCTGTCCATTTTTCATCCCCAAACCTAAAAAGAGCCAATTGGGAATTTTTCCCATAGATAGCTACAGCCATGAACAAGTCTTCTTTTGGTTCTTGTGATAAAACTATTTTCAAAATATAATTTTTTTGCATGTGGGTACTATCAACAGTGTAATGATTAGAGTTGTGTGGATCTATAGTGTATTCATGACCATGATTATGAGGGTGGTAAGTAACGACACCAGGAAAAGTAGATAAATGGGGGAGAAGATAGCAGGAATTGGTAAATGGATTCAGCAGGAGCAACTCACCGTCAATTCCGACTGTGATCAACCATCCGAAGGAAGAGCCGCGAATCTCGGAGTACTGTAACTCGGGCAATCTCAAGAACTGGGCTTGGTTCTTCTTGTTGTTGTCATGATGATGATGATTGGCGTAGTGGTGATGTTGGAATGGCAAGAGAAGCCATGGAGCTTTGATGTGCCTTGAGATCTTAGGCAGAGCTCTGTTCCATGATCTGCAAACAGCACGAAGGCTGGCGTAGTGGTGAGATGAAGGAATATGCTTTGCGATTTCATCGAGCAATTCTGGGCGCAGCTCTGCCCATTCAGAAGGCTTCTCCATTTCCGATGATGATGATGAAGCCATGGAAAGGAAAGTAAGTCATCCATCAATTCAATTCAATAATAATAAGATTCCAAAATACATACATAGTGACTCCCAAAGACTAGACTTGAGTCCACGCACTGCTCTGTTCACCAATACCATAAAGGACCAATACATAATGGACACGTCACCATTGATATTGTAACACCTCTTGCCAACTTCCAATGAGGTCATAGATCCCATAGTTGCTAAAAGAGCACGCTTAATCTTGTAGATGCAATACGCTTGCCGAAAAGTAGATGAATCTTGTTGGTACGAGTAGTGTAAATCAATTCCTTTAAGTCATCATATAGTCTTATATCTATAGAGTCTTTTGAATTTCATTCTATTCATTTAAAAAAAATAAGCATTTAGAATTCATAGTATTGCATAAAAGAAAAAGATATTGTAGTTATATTAGTTAGTTAAGATAAATTATTGACAAAAACTTTTAAGAATTTGAATTTTAATTTCAAACTACAATTTATCTTTTCTTTAATTCCTTTTTAACAAACAACTACTTTTTATCTTTTAAAAGACATCTATCTACATCTAATGGTGTAGATTAAAACAAATAATATCTAAGTGAGAGTTTCATAAAAATTAACGGTGATAGATTGATGTATACATGGATTACGATATAATGGATATTAAAATAATCTTATTGTTATAACAAACATAATCCTTATATAATTGAATACTTCCAGGTTCGTGACAATCAAAACTACAGCCATCATAGTTGAACCCACAAATCAGCTATTCATATCAAACTAATTTCTTTCCTTACTTCTTTTGTCATGGATATGAATATGAATATAGACATGGATGAGCAAGTAATAATAACTCTAGAAGAAGCAAGACGTTTGCTACCTCGTGATCTATTCGATGAATTGTTTTCTGATAGCATTCCATTGGGAGAGAATCAAAGTCAAGCCGAAGTCATTATTGACCTTGGAGATAAAGTTACACTTGAAGCTGACAATGATGTTAATGGAAAATCAATTCACGCAGTGACTAATGCTCAGGTTTCTAATCTCTTACTTCTATTACTCAACTAAATACAAACTGTTTTTTTAATATGGACTCATATGAATTTAATACTTCAATGGAACTCTAATGAATTATATTCTCACACTAATATCAAATCTAGATGTCTAAAAAATTTACATTTGATTTTACTTTTAAAATATACTATTTTGGGCACTTTGCTAGTTAATTGGGTTGATTTGTTATCTCACAGTGTCATACAATATTTATCGAGTGAGTATTAAAATGTTCGATATTATAAAATAAGTGACGATGAAACCTGTAAGGCATCTTTGTTTTTGGTATGTTTTTCATAATTTGATGTTTTTTATGATGTTTAGGTCTCTGAACAGGAGTTCTTGCTCGCTCTGAAGATACTTACAATTTTTACTCTGTTGTTGCTGCTGCTTGTGTTTCTTCTTGGTTACATTGTTTAGCTATGCTATGATATTGCTGTTGGGGAGCTGAAAGATTCAAGAACAACTGTTAAAGGATAATTTATTTTTTTTTTAAGATTTTTTATCCCTACATAGATTTAGGAGTCACATTTGGTTTAGGCTTTTTTCATTTTTTATTCCTTATGTTATTCAAATTTTCAAACTTCTTATAAATACAAAACAAACCAAAAAAGTAATAATTTGATATTTTGGAACATGGAGGTTAATTATTGGTGTGATATGCCCATAATGTTTTGTTACTAAACAAATGAATAACAAGTTTGAAGATCCAATATTCACATTTAAAACGAATTAAGAACCAACAACATATTCCAGAGTTGTCCTTTGTGATTGCAATGGCAAAGTAGTTCAGTTTTTACGATCTTCTCCGTTCAAATTTTCCACTCATGATTATTTTGGTCAGGGTAATTCGGGTCATCATGAAATGATTGCAAATAAAACCAGTTAGAGATAGAAGAATTCACCAGAATAAAGCACCACATGAAATGGTTTCATAACCTGGTATAACTTATAAGGGAGAGATTTTATGACGTACCTATGCATATTTTCACTCCATTAGTGCTTAATGGTGACCTTGCATATCAAACATTTCATCAATTCGTTTTAGTCTCTCCAATCCTTCACTAATCAGGAAACGAATCCTTTGCTTGTCTTTACAGTTTCGATTATTTTCCATCTCTTGCCTAATTGTATGCCTCGGTTCAGCTGTTACAGTCCATTGGATCTCAAACAAGGTCATAAAACTTGTATATATGCATGTGCCAAGGGACTAATATTAAGTTATGAAATTCACTTATTTACAGTTCATTGTAAGTGTTATTCAGAATAGTCCTGGCCAGACATTCAAAATCAAAATTCACTTATTTAGTTATCATATTGTGATATGTCAATCAAATTAATCCCTGTGTTAGCTTGTTTGGGACTAATTTGCCTAAAAGTTTTAAAATGTCAAGAGTATTATGATCAATGTTTACAATTTCATAGACTAATGAGAGGGTTTGCACTGAGACTATTTAGCTTCAACTATTGGTTCATAAATATATGCTAGTGCTAATGAATCAGTCACTATGGATTTCCACTGTACAACTACACACACAATGCCACAACAATCATGGCAACCCTTTTAGTTAATTTTTTGCCGACCCCATGATCTTATTCTTATCTGTCCAAAATACAAATTCAAGAGTTTTGAAATGATGAGATCATGAACTCGTAAAAAGGTAGGCTAAAAAGAGTTGGCTCCAAATCATTTCTCATATTGAAAATAAGAACAATCACCTCTAGCAGAAGAAGTAGGGGCTCGACCAGCAATCCTCAATGCTTGCTTGTAGAGCTTCAAGACTCGAGCGCGGAGAAGGAAGTCCTGCAGATCCATGGAGAAACTAAAACTATCCCGTATCCAACCACCTCTTGCTACACATGTCAAGAAAGTGAAAATGAATCCATGGAGTCATTTCAGAGAATAGAAGATAACAGGTGCAAAACTATTTATATATTACATAATGAAAACTAATCTATAGTAACAATTATCTCGACAACCAAATCTCATTTTCATTTTCATATACTAAGAACTCAATAGGAAAATAAATACGCCCGGCCCAACAAAGCATAGATGTAGTTCATTTGCGTCATTTTCGCAAACACTTGGTGTGCTTTCTCAAGTTTCAAGCATCCTACCTAAATGCTGTGTAGTGCCAACTTAAGTATAATAATAAATTAATAAAAAAAAGCGAAGTATGAAGAAAAAAAGTAAAGGGGCGTTGAAAAAGAGAGAAAATAGTGATTGGAGTCAGAAATTGATTGAGAGGGAAAGGGGCCACCAAATTTGAGAAAAAATAAAGAGAGGAAGGGGATTTAGGTGTAAATTACTTGTTTGTTGATTCTTCAAACAAAGAAGAGAGGTTACTCTTGAATTTTGATACCCAAAGGAATAAGTTTTCAGCTATATAGGCTATATATAGATGGACCCTACCATCAATTGGGACTCAACTCTCAAGTGTCAAATTTTGTACGTGACAAACACAATCGTGCATATTGAAAGTATATTCAATAATTTATAAATTCTGTACGATATTTTGGGCTTTTTTATTCATGTACTCCAAAAAAAAGAATTCAATAATTTGTTTTTAAATTTATACAATTTTGGGCCTTACGGTCCCGTTGTTTACCCAAAAAATAATTTATTTAATTTATTCTATGAGTTCAAAAAAAATATAAATAAAAACTCAATTATATTATATATAAGTTACTTTCACCGTTTCATAATATAAATTACTTTTATTTTTATATATATTAAAAAATCAGCAAATTGGGATGTAATTTGAATTTAAATACATCAACTTTTCAATATACCAATAATTATAAAAAAAATGAGCCAATGAATTGAAGTAGATGGCCATGAATACATAAGTAAATTAAATGAAAATCAAAACTTCATCAATTAACCAAAATCAGATAGCAATCTATCTGAAATTCGTAGAGATAATATGGTTCATAGCATTTTAAAATGATACTTAAAAAAGAGATGGAAGCTTCCAAAATCATACACTTTTATTTATGTGTCTCATTCATTCATTCATTGCGTTGGCTCATTCTAACAAGGTTCGAGTTAGGGACCAGAATTGGGCAGAATCTAATTGCTTGAAAGTTGATATTTGACGGAGGTTTCATTAGAATAGCAGCCCCAAGCTAGAGCCTAGAGGACTTGAGTGTGAATTTCAAAGGTTAACATTAAAAGCAATCACTTTCACATACAGTAATCTTTATTGTATAACAGAAATACATCCGACTAGTATCTAACTTGTGACATATATTATACGTAATGTGTGCTACACATAACGTGCTATATATATAACACACATTATGTATGGTACATAGCACACGTTGAATGTTAATTGAATGTATTTCTGTTGTAAAATGAGCATTATTCCTTTCACATGCCCTATTGATTTATTTACTACTAACCACGTTAACTTCATATATGAATGAATGAATCCAAACGTATTAATACTGACACTGTGTCAGAAATTTATTCAACGAAGACGCGGTCAATTTTAAATTTTTATATACTAGACTAGATAGTAACCAATCCACCTCTTCAGGCTCCACCACCGTTTCTTTCAACTTGCATGCCCATTTATAAGTTTTGTCCTTTTAATCTCATCATCTCACCCCAAGATTCATCTGCTTTCACACCCTTCAATAATTTGTTTTTACTTTCACAATAATTTCTCCATCAGATATTTATCAGATATTTTCTGTAAATTACTACTTACACTGTGCATGTGAAGATCATGACATACATGGGGCATGAATACCTACATTTGGTGGCCATGAATGTATTAAAGATGTGTATTTTTCTTTTAACATTCCTTGAATATGAGCAACCCCCTTCAAGCATTTTAATTCCCAAGATAAAATTGGAACCCTTGATTATTGGTTAAGAAAAGAGAGAGTCGTTAACACCTCACTCCGCCCAATATGTATAAAAAATTTGTCTCTGTCAAGTATTTGATGCGAGGATCACAGTAATTCAGTGAACAGAGTCACAGTAATTTAATAAATAAAATTGTCAATTTTTTGTTTACTCCAATTTTGGAATCACTGTGTATTGGAAGGAAATCTCTGTATGCTGTAAGAAAGACACACATATGTGAGAGTGTGTTCGGAGCCAATTTTGGAGGCAATGTGACTTATCCTGTAATACTGACTTCATGACTCATTTGACTCTGATTCCAGAATTACGAAAAATAAACACTACCTAATTGTACCTTCACTTATTTAATCTGGAAATGTCATAATATATGGTGGGTCAATGGTTAGTCCCCGTTATTCAAGGTGATGATGAGGCATTCAGGATGTTTATGATGGACTACAACTTAAAACTCAACACATGCTATTTATTTACTCTTTAGCATGGTTGAGATTTGAGATGCAAATGTCAATTTGGTTTATGAAGGGACATGACTATTTAATATGGCAGATGAATGGGATAATGGTAACATTGCTGGAGTTGGTGACTCTTAAAAGGACAATATGATGCTATTAAAGTTCCCTGTCCCTGTACGTACCATTTGAACTCTACCAAATTTCAATCCATACCTAATTTGATTGCTTCCTAATCACCCATCACAGTACCATTTGAAGTCTCTGATCCATCTATTGTATTCAAACTTAAAAGATGTATCTTGTTTAATAATTTCTTTTATCCTTTGGCAATATTTTTATTGCATCTGAGTGACTAATTGCTAATCAGTATTTTAAACATATTCGGTAATAATAAAAGTTTTAAGTACGGAATATGCATTTGATATAAGTAAAAAAAAAAACACCAACATAAGTTGATACTTTGATTTTAAAATAGAAAATAGAAGTACTTAATACATGGTATAAATGCTCATAAGTCATAACCATTGTCCTTATACTAATCATCAGAAAGAATGTTATTTAAACCAGACAATAGAAAAGACATGTTTGGTACTCAATATACTTGTAGAAAAGTGTATCTTTTTTTAATACTTTTCTCTCTAACTAATCAAGAAAAGACCAATAAGTTTATCTTTTAAGAAATCTCAACACTATTCTTAAGGTTCACTCATAACTTACTCTAAATATAATTGACCTGACTGCGCAATTCACCAATCAAATTGTGAATATCTAAAGGTTTTCGTCTAATTAAATATAATGTTGGGGCTGTTTTTCATTGAATTGAATTTAAAACAGAAAACGTTTAGACTCAGGAATCTAGCTTAGGTACAAGTGCGTTAGGAAAATCTGCCAAATGCATCAACTAAATTCCTATGTTAAATCGAAATATAGAATTCTTTTCAACCGATATATAAATCCATATTAGTTGTGATACACTTTCCATGTGTGCTCATAATATTCCTCTGTGCAGTACTTTGTTTAATGATGCTATCTTTTAATTGTTGATGCAAATACGACACTAGACACTAGAGTTTCACTATAAAATGATAATAGAAAATTATCCCTGGTAGAATGAAATGGGAAAAGATAAAAAGTAAAATAATAAAACTTGCTATCCTCTTTGTATGTTCAATAATTTTGTTTAAAGAAATAGGAAAGTTTGCACTAAATATCCCTTTGAAAACATGTAAATCAACCCTCAAAAGTTTCTTACTTGTACAAATTAACTTTTTTGTTAACATTTTCACCATCTATATATTAGCAGTCTAAGGATATAATGCACCTATTTTTTACTGTGAAAATATCTAAGGAGGGTCACTTGCTACCAGTTCTTGGGCAACATCTCAGTTAAACTTGTAAGATAATAACGTGAGTGTTCCTTACTTTTTCTTTACTGTAGTCTACAGAGTGAGTGCTCCTTACTTGTCAGATCCTGTTTGTTAGTACAGTGAGAACTGGTTTAATGAATAGGGCTATGAATATTTTTTTATATATATCTAATCAAAGGTTGGACCCAATTTCATAATGTCCATAACCCTGAATGTCATAATAATATTAATGGTAGCCTAAAAATGTCATCAACTTAAAAGTTTGAATCTTGTTTGAGATTTTAGACCCTCCCCATAGGATGTTATAATGGGGTCAGAGAAGGGAACCAACCACATGCACACTGTCCTCATATGGATATGTATATTGATTACAAACAAAGAAGTTAAGTTCCTAAACATCTCTGGCAAAATTAAAATTACTAGTTAATTTACCTTCTCATGTTCTTTCGTTCGGAAAGATAAAGATAAAATAGAAGTAGAACAGGGGCTTGAAAAGAAAGAGCATCCACCATATACAAAAAAGTGGAAACTTTTTATATCAAAATTTTCTTTACACTAATTTAGTACAATGACACCACTCATAACTGCAATGGCTCCCACTAGATTTTACTGAGTATTAGTCCTAGAATTAAATAAGCATATAAACAAAACCAAAAAATAATTAGAACCAGAAAAAAAAAAGAACCTTTTTTTACGGTCTGTGCTATGCATATACAAAAAAATTACAGATCCCTTCTGCATAATGGGCAAGAACCATGCCTGAAGAGCCACTTATCTATGCAAGGTAGGTGAAACATGTGATGACAATGAGGCAAGCTTCTAACTATCTCACCAAGCTGAAAGTCCTGGA
Organism: Aeschynomene evenia; assembly: GCA_013621005.1. Classification (NCBI taxonomy): domain Eukaryota; kingdom Viridiplantae; phylum Streptophyta; class Magnoliopsida; order Fabales; family Fabaceae; genus Aeschynomene; species Aeschynomene evenia. The sequence continues at coordinate 2,706,831 of CM024267.1, read as the reverse complement.
TAAGTACAAATTCTGAAATGTCAGTATCAAAATTACCCAAATCATTTATAACACTTTCAGGTATAGACAAACAAACTACTGGTATGTTAACAATGAAAAAAAATACATATGTAAAAAACAAACCTGAAGGCAAACTGAGCAAGAAACTCTTTCACCAGAAGCATCAATGTTGTTGTCACTAGTAATTTTGATTTTTGGGATTTTCTCAACGGAGTCACCGGATAAACCCTTTGAGCCACCGGTGTCAAAGAGATTTTGAACCTCATCAAAGCTGGTTTCAACAGCACCCATCTGATAAGAAAGAGCAAAAAGTGTCAGCAAAGATTGCTGCATACTGCATAAGCAAATTAAATTCCTAACTCATCAATGTAATAACTTCTAGTATCCTTGGTAGTTTGTATGAAATGCAAAATTACCTGACTTTGAACAGCACTCAACATGGCTGGACCGATCCTCTCGCGCACAAGTCTCCCACTCAATAAGCTAGCAATAACATCAATCTGAATAAAACAAATGAGATTAGGGCATTAGGCAACAAAACACAACAGACCAAAACAATGCCAAAAAAAACTTAGGGGGATGCAATAATGCAATCATGTAGCTGAATGATAAGCTTCAAAACCAACATAAAGATCACATTTTCATTTTGAAAAGGTACTGTTACCCACCAGGTATAAGAGACACCCAATTCCAGACTCATCGGATTGCCAAAGAACAAGAGAGGATTCAAACACTTCAATGGAGAAAACAGCTCCAGATATGGCACCAACAGCAGCACCCCGAATGAAGCCACTCTCTGTCTCTTGGCCTATCAGAGCACCTGTCATAGCTCCCAACAAAGTGCCCACTGCACACAACAAAACAAAGCATTTCAATTTTTATTTTTTTGTTGAAATAAATGAATAAATTAAGAAATAAAGGAATTGAAAATGATGAAGTGAACTACCCCAAAATTTGGGTGTTTCTGAAGATGGAAACAAACCAATTAGCTTAAATAGGACAACCCAAATGAATCATATGCGAAGAAACAATTAAACAAAACAAAATAGAACACCCACATCGCAAAGTTTCACTGTCTTTTCACGTAAACAAAGAGAAAGTGCATTTCTGTCTCAGGTGAAACCCCTGTTCCATAAGGTTACGAAAAATTCAAAGCAACCTCGTACAATACCACCAAACAATGACATTGACAAGACAAAATCGCCACAAACATAAAAAAACCACCTGAATTTCACTTTTTTTTCAATTGATTTGAAGAAAGAAAATCAAGGGAGGGAAAACAAACCCATTTGATGAAAATCGAAGCAGATCAAGGATATCAAGAAATGTTAGAAGAGAATTCGAAGTTATTATGATGAAAAGGGAGAGAAGGATCGAACCTAATGCGAAGCAAAAGGTCAAGATCGCGGAGAAGATGTTTCCAAGGACCGCAGAAACTGCGAGGGTTCCAATCTGCTTAACCCTCTCAACGAGATTCCCAAAGGAACCGAACAGTGGGGAACGAAAAGGGCACGGATTTGGCACGAACTCCATCTGGGTACCCCAAGAAATTCGCACGAATCGGTAAGAACAATGTCTGATTTTGAAACCCAGAAAGGGAAAAAGAAGCAAACTTTGCGTTTTGATTTCACAGATTTGGGTTTAAGGAAGAAGGGTCATACATATATATATATACACACACACATAAATAAATATATTAATATTTATTTTTTTATAATACTGTAGTATATATAATTAACCATGAAAATAACATATAACATATAGAAGAATATTAGACTATGATATAAGACGCGCTATTACATAATGATAATAATGCCTTAGTCCGTAAGAGAAGATTGAAAGAAACTACCATCAACCAACTCGCATTTAAAGCTTCTATGCCTTAACGCGATCCCTTCCCTTTTTTTTCTTTTTATTTTGTTTTGGGGATTAATTATTATAAATATAAATATAAATTGGAAAAATTAACATACTAGAAAAGAAGAAAAAATAATCGTTTTCAAAATGGCGGAAGACGGTGACTAATAGAAAAGGGTGAGGAGTTCTTTTTTGACAATTGGAAGTGATTCTCATCACAACTAAAAACCTTCTTATTAATGGTCCACAAATGATCACGAGAATTTTAGTCTCATTTTGATTTTTCTTTTTACATTTTCATGTCACTCGTTTCTTAATGGTTGATGTGTATATTGGTCAGAGGAGGAAATTTTTTTGGGGGGACACGAATTCATAACCTTATTTTTATATAATAACAATAATAATTCATATTAAAGTGGAGGACTGATTGTGTTGATCCAAAAATCTAACCAAAACTCACAAGGGCTGATCGATTGGCCACAGATTTCTATGCAAGTGTTGTTATGACCTGACCTGACCTGACCTATACTCTATTCATTTTATTGTCACATTTTTTGTATAATTAATTTATGGTGGATGTTTATCAAAAATGGGGATTGGGGTATATATGTGCAAGTGTTCCATAAATTAGGCATTTCTTTGATGTAAAAATATCTTGGTGTGAGATGGGGACAGTAGGTGGGTTGTAGTAGACTTTGCTGAAAATGGGTTAATGCCCCCATGGCCATGACATGGGATAATATATAATAATATAGAATAATGCTACATTGGTAACTGTATATAATAATTTAATATTTTAAAATTAGTAATTTAATTTTTAAAAATATTATATTAATATATATAACATTAAAAATTGAATTAATATTATTAAAAAATTATATTATTATATTTAATGATCGATAATGACTGATTTTATAGTATCAGAAATACATTTTTCACTAATATAATGTGATATGCGGTGGCAATGTATGGCTACATGCAATGCAATAGAGTGTAGCTAGAGGACTCATCACAAATCCCAATTCAAGTTGCCCTCACACGACCTGGCAATATCAAATGCTAATAAATAACTCAAAAAGAGAGAATACGTTGTATCGCTTAAGTTATTAGCTCACTTGTTTGCTTAAGTAATAGTTGGGAGATTGATTTCCGTCTTGTGTATGCACTTAACTCGCTGACCAACGGTTAAACCCTCAAATGGAGCTTCATACTGCGACGAATTAGTCCTTAGCTTATCAGGCTGGAAAATACTGTTGATTCAGTACAAAAATATCAAACTGTTTTTAACTATTTTTTTTCTTAACTTTATGTTCACACAAATTACTAACTGAATATTACTAAGAAATTCTATTCACAAAGAACAATAAGAAATTTAAAAGTAAATCTCCTAATTTGATATTCAGTTTTGAAGTTTTAATCATAATAGATGAATAAATGAATATCTGAACAAAAATTAATTTTTTAACGAACAACTACTATTTTTCTTATCAAACATTAGTTAATATATTGGTCTTGTTCAATCAAGACTCATATATAATTTAGTTGTAAATAAGATACTCATTGACAAATAAGATCAGAAAGAAATAGTACAACTATTACTTTCAGATCAAAATAACGGTTCACTTTGCAATATTTTTGTAATCCAAAATAATTGTCAAAAACATATGTAATATTAACTAGTTTTTTCCCTAATACCCCTTAAAAAAAGTTTATGAAAGATTAAATTAAGTAAGTGTAATTTGGTACAATCACATAAGTATATCTTAAATAGATTGTGCTTGATAAAATATATAAGATAAAATTATACTAAAAAATATTAGATAATAATAGCTGCAAGATAAAAAAATGTGTGTCCTTAATAAGTCTTTTATGTTTCACTTCTTTTTTTTTTTATACTCAACGGGGTGAAACACACTCAAAGAAGGAGCAAAAGAAACAAGAAAAATTAAAATACTAACAACTAAGCCCTCCTATGGAGAGCAACTCCCATATTATCCCAAGACAGAAGATCAATAACACTAGCAGGAGGCTCATCAAACACCACCAGCTCAGCATCCAAGGAGTGACCCATATTTGCAAGCTTATCTGCCACATGATTTGTTTCTCTAACAATATGACCAAAATCCAATTGCCAATCCCGATCAAACATATCAATAATGGCCAAGACAAAAGAAAAAGCCACATGAGTTGAAGAAGGAGGATTAGCAATGAACTTAATACAAGTCATTGAGTCAACATTCACGGACAATTTCTTGATTCCAAGGTCCCAGGCAATTTGAAGACCAAACAGAATACCTGCAAGCTCAGCAATAGTAATAGAAGCACAACCTAAATTACCAGCATAAGCTTTAATAAATTCCCCTGAGTCCCCTCGAAGAACACCACCACAAGCGGCCATACTGCCCTCTCTAACAGAGCCATCTGAATTCAAACAAGTCCAGCCAGGTCTGGGAAACTTCCAGGAATGAAAATCATCAGGAGCAGCAGAACACTGAGTAATCCTTCTAAAAAACTAACTTAAATAAAAGAGACACAAAATTGATAAAAAAAAAACAAATTACTGACGAATACGAGTATTAGTAGAAATACAATAAAAAATCAGTCAAAACAGTCAATAAATAGGAATTTGGGCCACAATTATCCAGCCCATCAAAAATATACTCATGATTAAAATGTTATTTAGGCCATAAAATATTAAATGAATTTTGATAGCTATTTTGACTGAAAAGTTATTATTCTCCAAGCATTTGTGGACGAATACACCTACCCAAACATAATACATACACTTATATCTGTATGTCTTTATTTCTATTATTTTTATATTTATATTATTTCATCATGTATATCTCGTCAATTATGACATAAAAATATAATAAATATGCTGATCTTGTCTTATACAAACGAAATTTCTTTTATAGTTTTTTAAAATAAAAGTTAAAATATGCAAGTATTTATATAAAATGAATATATACTTATTATATTTTATATGTGTATAAAAATAAAAATTTATCGTGAGTGACTGAGTGAGATCCACTTTCTCCCGCCTCAAACACTTTGATTATTGAAGGGAAAGATTGTAACATAGAAGGATTTAATTTTTATTTATCAATAGACAATGTACCATTTTTTATACAATTATTCAATTATATATAGTTACATAAGTTATAAACTTATAATTATATTCTTTCTCTTTTATTATTCAAAAAATTATAAAAATAAAAAGTTATAATTGGACAATAATATAAACTTTTACATGTTAATACACCAAAATTAAACTCATAAACAGTTGATCTATGCTTGCAAATATAGTGGCTACTATTATGCTACTAGCTAGTGGACAATTTTTTTTTTATATATAGCTACTAGTGGACAATAATTTTAAGGTGCCATATAATCCTTTTCAGAAAATATAAATAATTATTATTTCTTCTAAACTTTTCCGATGGACGTGCGATCGATATAAACAAATCACATTAGGTGATGATATCATGGTGAGAAAAATGTGTTCATTCTATAACAAAATGACTAGACAAACGCGTGGAAATATCCACATTTTTTTCTTTCTTTCTTTTTAATGTGAAATTTCCTCAAGTTTAAATGGTATAAATACACGGTAATTTTTACTAATAATGTTTTCCATTTGTATATTGCTATAGTATATGATGATTTTTTTGTTTTCTGACAAAATTATCTTAATTTAAATTGCGGTTTGTTTTCTTTTTAATTATTTCACTGTTAACACACTCACGTTATTAGACTTTATCAAGGAGTAATTAAGAGCATGGGGTGCCAATATATGAGATTAGTTCATTTAATTTGACATTTTTTTTCTTGGTCAAAATTTGACATTTTACTCATGGTTATTATTGCATCTAGATCCTTCTTGTTTATAGGATTTTTCCCCCTGTAAACTTCTTGCAAGTGAGACCACAAAGTATTTTCATAAGTACACTTGAATAATTTATAAAGCTATTATATTATTTCATTCCTAAAAAAAATTTCTTATTTGATCTGTGAAAGTATACTTAATTTTGCCATTTCTTCGCAAGAATATAATTGTCACTCTAGAATTTAAACATACGTCATCTTATAAATTTAGTTTTCTAATAAAATAACGATATATGTAATATAAGAGTCGGATTAATCATATTTTAAGAGATTAGCTATGATAGATTATTGAAATGATTTTCTATATATTGCACTCATGTTGTAAATATAATATAGTCCTAACGGCCTGATGGACCAAAAATGAACCATATTTCAAGTAATTGCTTCCTTAAGATGAAACTAAACTATAGTAAATAAGTTTTTGAATTTAACAACTTCTATAAATAATATATATATATATGGATCGGTGGGCGCTTGCTAGTGTTATTATTAACAAGTTTCACTTTACTTGTTTTTATTTGTGGAATATATTAATATAAAAAGATTCGTATATAATAAAAAATTATATAATATTTATATAACATTCATATTTATTTTAAGATTTTAAGAATTTAAATATAAAAGTAATTTCATCTTAAACTTCAATGATATAAATAAATATTATATTTTTTTTATACTTAATATCAGATACGGACCTAGAGGGGCAGCAGGGTCGTTGGCCCCCTTAACTTCAAAGTTGCAAAATATTTTAGTAGTGATAAGCTTGGTAATTATATTATTTTATACTTGATGTACAATAAAAAATCAGTTAAAATAGTCAATAAATAATGCACAATATATAATACGTAATATACACAATATATATAACACATTGTGCACAATATATATCACATGTGGTAACATTTCTTTAAACATGTGATATATATTGTGCACAATATGATGTGATATATGTTGTGTACAACATGTAATATTTGGTGTGCATATTATATAATATATATTGTGCACACTATATTAGCTATTTTAACTGTTTTTTCATTGTATATGTATCAATACTCTTTTCTAAATTATAGCATTTAGAAGTTCTTTCTAATCCCTTCTCTCTTTATATTGTTATTTTTAAAAATAGCTTGATATTAAAAAATATTTGAAATTATTTAGAATTTAAAAAGAACAAATTATTAACATATTTAGTCTTCTAAATTATTAAGTCAAATATATTGTATTTATTTAATCTATTAATTTATTTTGAAAGCATGTAACATAATTATGGTAATAATATTTTTTATTATATTTTCATAATAATAATTGGAGAATAAAAAATAGTCTTTTATGGTTGAAATTTTTTAAAAATTATATAAATTTAAAGAATATTTTATTTAATTTCAAAGAAAATTTAATATATAAATTTTTTTTATATTTATAAAATATATATTTGATGATTCATTTAATTAAATTTTGGCCCCCCTTTATCCATTTTCTGGATCCGTCCCTGCTTAATATGTCTTGTAAATTAATTGGTTTGATGATTGTAACAATAGTTTAATTTTGATCGAACTAACAATGTAAATGTATTTTACACTATCGTCCAATCAAAATACTCCATTTGTATGATTTTTCAGGTAGTGTGAAAAAAAATTACACAATAAGCAGAGTAAAAATTAAATCCTTCTAACAAATGTTCCTTGAAGCACAAAACATTAGATTTCTTGTGGTAATGTATGTGTTGTGTGTTTCTGTCAACTATAAAAACAGTGATTTTGGAAACAACCTTCTAAACATAATGCTGTGTGCGATTGTGCAGTACATTGGATTATATTTTCCCACGCATGTTTAATTGAAGAGCAAAATTAGGAAAATACTCAATCAATCGAATATATATATACATATATTGGTGCAAAAACATTAGATATATTAAGATAAAATCCACCGCGCTAAAAATGACTTAGTATTAATTTCGCTCAAGATAATTTGAGCTATGTATTAATGTATTATACCTTGAGGGTAAAATAAGGCTTCTGAGTTATGGTTTGGCAAAATTCAGAAGAATAACTAGAGAAGGGAAAACATGAATTCACAGAAAAAAAGGCAACTTTTCTAAATAAATGCATATACTTGCATTACATTCCTTAAAAAAATCATCTCAATTAATCTTTTGTCTATGTATGCTTGACTGCTTGTTGTGTAAGGCATAAAAAGTCTAAAACAACTACACCTAATGAAAAGATAGGATATTGAGAAGAGAAGTTTCCAACTTTCTTTATAATATTCCTTAACGAATCAAAACATTAAATAAATAAAATAATAGGAGGTTATAATGTCGGCATCTCTAATTGCCAATTCCACTAAACTTATTATTAGGTGGTATTGATCTCTGATATGGAGTCATCGATCAGCCTCTAAATTTTGCCATATCTCAAATTGTGGACAATATTGAATGAATAATGCTGAAAACAACAAATGATAGATGATGATCTTCCTTTTTGTTATTGAGAGGGCTCGAAGAACATCATTATTTGTTTCAAAAAGAAGAATTAAGAAATTGAAATCTATTTTATTCTGTTATCCCATCAATTCATCAATCAGCCAAACCTCTGTTGGGCGTGCCTAGGAAGTAGTACTACTACTACATTCTAATTGATGCAATCTAGAGTTTACACATGCACCGAAAAGCACTGTTTGTCAAAGAGGTGATATTCATATATATATATATATATATATATATATAAAACAACATTGTTAGAGGCACAACAAAAAAATCAATCAAAACAATCAATAAATTAGAATTTGGGTCACAATCACCCAGCCCATTAAAAATATACTCATAATTAAACTACTATTTGAGCCATAAAATCTTAAACAATAATACTATATGCACAATGAAAAACCAGTCAATGTAGACAATAGGTCCATTTTGGTTTTGGTTTGGCTCAAATAATCATTGAAATTGTAATGGGCTGAGTAATTGTAGCTCATAATCTCATTTATTGGCTGATTGGACTGGTTTTTCATTGTGCATTTAACATTACTCAATATTAAATGAGCTGTTTTGACTGAAAAAGTATTATTCCCAAGTATTTGTATATATATAAACCATATATATTTTTTTCACTCATTTTTATGGTGACATATTTGATGAATTTGATTTGTTAATAAATTTATTAATCCTGCCAATATATAAATAGATGGAAAAATAGATACGTGTTTAATTAAATATACGTATAAATAGCATTTATAAATTAATATATTTATCATCTATAGTACTGTTCAATGGCCCAAAAATTCAGTTGCTAGATTATATAATGCATTTGGTCAACTATGATGATAACCACAAAATAATCCGAGTTTCAAATGACTTATAGTACTACTACCTTCTAATTTTGAATTGAAACCACAAATCTTTCTTTGAAAATTGAATTTCTCACTGTAGTCTACAGTGCTCTTTTTTTCAATAATATTAATATACATTTATGACGAAAGAATGATAGTATTAGTTTAAGGTAGAAAAACTGAAAAAGTCCTTAAGTATAGAGAGAGAGCATTCACATACAGTAACTATATCTGTTCTCAATTAAACAATAAAATTCGAATTTTCGATTTTACTCTCGGTCAAAGATTGGATTATGAATATAAAACTAGAGTGCTGCCATTTAAACATGCCATTTTAATTACATAAGAGATTTTTTTTTTAATTATTTACATAAGAGATCATTGAAAATTTGAAGTTAGATTGTGGATAGTGTATCGAATTTTCAGCATTGTTGTTCCATATTCGAATATTTTTAAAGTGTTATGTTAGAATTAAATTTCATAAATTTTTTAACTTGTAGATACATATTTTTATATTTTCTATGGAGGAGATTCAAAATGATATTTTATTTATTTTTAATTTACTTTTATATTAGTATCCTAGCAAAAGCTTAAAAAAAAAAATCAAATTTGCATGGAATTTGAAGCTAGATTGAGGACCATATGTATTGAATTTCCATCCTTGTTGTTCCCTATGGAATATGAGAAAAGGTTACACTTATTGTTCAAACTATTTTAAGAAAAACAAAACTTAGGTGATAGTGATAGACACTTATAATCATCCCCCAATATGCAACCTGAAAATTAGTTATTAAGTGTATATATATATATTCTTTAAGTGTAGGGTTCCACATCAATTTCTCTTTTAGAAAAAGAATTATTCAAGTTATAAGTACATGTACATGAGCATGTGTTTGGCACCGGGGATAATTAGATTAGACATGTGTTTGGGGGATCTAATAATCTATCCCCACACCTGAATCTCAATTGAAGTACACCTTTTGTAAAGAATATTTGTGTGGCAATATATTGAACCCCAAAATTCAATCAATTTAAATAACAATAAACAACTTATTTTATTTTTCAATTTTCATGTAAAGAATATTAGTGTTATGCTGAAATTAATGTGGTTTTCGTTTTGGGTTTGATCCAGATTTCATTTTCACATTTGGGCTATTGGACAAAAGCCCAATATTCAAAACAATGATTTGGGCTTGCGTTGTAAACAACCCATATATTCATTTTCCATAAAACTCAATTGTGTGGATAATTTTAAAATAACTTTTTAATAGAAGATATTCTTAACAAAAGTCAAAAACTCAACAATTACACCATTTTTAAGGGAAAGAAAAAAATGTAGAATTCATGTACAACAAAAGAATATTGATAACTTTTAGGTTGTGCTTGTTTTTATTAACTCTAAAAACAAAATAAAGAGAGTTATAGGGTCAGTGTCACACGAGTCAAGAGAGACTTATTAATTCCGAATACACTTTTATATAATTTTGCGTCCCTTCCAACGTAATACAATGACTCAAAAGTCAGAATAAACTCCAACGCAACACAAAGACTCTAAAATCAAAATAAACAAAAAAAATGAAAAATTAACAATTTTATTCACGTATTACTCTGCTTCCATCTACATTGTGATCCTCCTATTAAATATTTGACAAACTCAATTTTTCATTTACTCGAAACAATAACTACCTTATTATTTACTTGAAAAAACCATGATAACTTGGTAATTTAAAGTCTAGCACAAAAGACACATAGGTGATGCAAAAATATCATTGATGAGATAATATAAGTTTGTTTGTTTGTTTGCAGGAAAGAAGATGATGAATAAAAGTTCGTAACGAGTTGGCCAAATAGGGACGAAATTTGAAGACAGTGAAGAATAATACAATAAGTGTTACGTTACGTTACGTATTCACAAGACTGGATCTCACTACCAATTTCCAATAAATACTAACACGCCCAAGCCACACTCCTACTTGCTTCCTCTCTCTCTCTCTCTCTCTTGTTCACCTACTACTCTCTTTCTCTATCGCTGAACGAAGGTTGATCGATCTCAATCTCACATAGCCGCAAAGGACTAATGGGTACCACCATCTTCTCTCCTTTTCACTTCTTACTTCTTCTCCGAGCTAATCACAACTTTCACTTTTCTTACCTCTTTTCTTTTTTGGATTGATTGATTGGTTGGTTGTTGCAGCGACTGAAAACCCTTTTCGCAGCATTCTGAAGACTCTTGAGAAGCCTGGTGGTGGTGGTGAATTCGGGAAGTACTATAGCTTGCCAGCTCTTAACGATCCTAGAATCGGTGTGTCTCTTTTTTTTTTTTTTCCAATTTTTACTGTCTTCTCTTATTGTAAATACTGGTTTCTGACTGAGTATATGTTGAAACTTTGGAAACAACTATCACTTGATATTGTTGTTGTAAATCTGGATTGAATTCGGTGGTTTTGTCTGTCTGTTTGTTGATTGCATTTTTCTATGAGATCTGTTCATGTTGTATTGCTGTTAGTTGGAGGAAAGAAATGAAGTGACACATGTTTAAGAACGTAGTTATTTAACTGATGATTGATGACTTAAAATTTGATTTTGAGCAGTAGAGAATTGTTGGTGACATTTGTGTTTGTTTGCCAGATAAGCTTCCTTACTCTATAAGGATACTATTGGAATCTGCAATCCGAAACTGCGATGAGTTCCAAGTTAAGAGTCATGACATTGAGAAAATTATTGATTGGCAGAATACCTCTCCCAAACTGGTGGAAATTCCATTCAAGCCAGCTAGAGTGCTTCTGCAGGTGAGTGGCTTAATGTGTAAGAGATGTTTGTTTTATGAGGAGATTATTTGAATTTGGACTTCATTTTATGGTATTCAATGAGTGTTGAATGTCAATCTCAGGATTTCACTGGGGTGCCTGCTGTTGTTGATCTTGCTTGCATGCGGGATGCCATGAACAAGCTTGGTGGCGACTCTAATAAAATTAATCCCCTGGTAAGAATTATGGTTGTTCATAATGGATTTTGATTAATATTGAATCTTGTCCATTGAAGTATTTGGGTATTAGGTATCTGTAATGATTTTGAAATTGTTCGCCCTCAGGTGCCGGTAGATCTTGTCATTGACCACTCAGTTCAGGTTGATGTGGCGAGATCAGAAAATGCTGTTCAGGCAAATATGGAACTTGAATTCCAGAGGAACCAGGAAAGATTTGGTTTCCTCAAATGGGGTTCAAATGCATTCAATAACATGCTTGTTGTTCCTCCTGGATCAGGGATAGTCCACCAGGTAATTGCCTTGTTCAGTCATGTTTGGAATCATCATAGTATTTGATCTACTGCTGAAATATTTACTTTCTGAAGATTTTTATTCCACTCTAGGGCAAGAAAAACTTCCTTGTTCTTGATCTAGTTATTCCAGTTTGACTTCTTAATTTTGCGACTTCAATTTGTGCAGGTCAATTTAGAATACCTTGGTAGAGTTGTGTTCAACACAAACGGTGTGCTATATCCTGACAGCGTTGTTGGAACTGATTCACACACAACTATGATAGATGGCTTGGGTGTTGCTGGGTGGGGAGTTGGTGGAATTGAAGCAGAAGCTGCTATGCTTGGCCAGGTAAAAAAATGTTAATTTGTTAATGAACTCTGTGTAATTATTTTTAAATTAGAGACTTAGATTAATTTATTTATTTTTTGATAAAATAAGAATATTATAAAGATAGGAAGTGAGAATGTTACAAGATGATGGGAGGGTCAGTGGTCCTCCTCCATTAAAACATAAATCTCAATAAGACTTAGATTAATTTATTAAATGAGTACCTTGATAAACTTTGTGATTCTCGATCTGCTAACTAGTAAATTATTCACAATTGTGTTATTTTTATCATGTATTTAGACTTCTATGGTTTTGGTCAAGTGATGCTTATCTCGTATTTTTTGCAGCCCATGAGCATGGTCCTACCAGGTGTTGTTGGGTTTAAATTAGTAGGGAAACTACGAAATGGCGTGACAGCTACTGATTTGGTATTGACTGTTACTCAAATGCTAAGAAAACACGGCGTTGTTGGAAAGTTTGTGGAGTTTTATGGTAAGCATTAATTTATACAAATGATGCTATTGTATCTTTCTTATTCCACTGTACTATCCCCCTGCCTTGCTGATTAATATTTCCTTATATAATTGGTTTTTTCCTTCCTTATGCAGGGGAAGGCATGAGTGAACTGTCTTTGGCTGATCGTGCCACAATAGCGAACATGTCGCCTGAGTATGGTGCTACCATGGGCTTCTTTCCTGTGGATCATGTCACTTTGAAATATCTGAAATTGACTGGCAGAAGTGATGAGACTGTAAGTTATAACACTTATGTCATGCTACTTTATGTTGTCTACATTTGCTTACACGTCTTTCTTGCAGGTTTCAATGATAGAATCCTATTTGAGAGCTAATAAGATGTTTGTGGACTACAGTGAGGTATACTTAGCATGCAGTGTTTTGGGATAGTTATATATCTGAACTGTCTGTAGGGACCTGGTTTGACTGAGATTTTTATTTTTTGAAGCCCCAAGTAGAAAGAGTGTACTCATCGTATTTGGAGCTCAATCTTGAGGATGTAGAACCCTGTGTCTCAGGCCCCAAGAGGTAATGCATAATCATGTTTCCACTTAAAAGTAACGGTAAAAGTGTAAAATACCCTTGCTTTCCTCATAATCTTGTAACCATCTCTTTAAATCTTTTCAGACCTCATGATCGCGTCACTTTGAAAGAAATGAAGGTAGATTGGCATGCCTGCCTCAACAACAAAGTTGGGTTCAAGGTATGGACTTTCTGGACCATGCAATTAATTATTCATGCGTGCATATATATATAGGACTAGCATAGCTCATCTCTTTCATCTATGACATCTGCATTTTCATATAAGCTTAAGTTTTCACTTTTCATATATAATTTTTCAATAGGCAATAGACTTGTAGTAACAACCCTCTCCTCTCTCTTTCTCTCACCCCCTCCCCCCTACATGCTTGCACCTTGATTATATTCCTATCATAGCTATGTGCTTTGATATTTTTTTTGCCTTAAAGCCTTTATTTGTTTTCTGTCTTTTGAGCTGTGTAATATTGCACTGTTACAGGGTTTTGCTGTACCAAAAGAATCTCAGAATAAGGTTGCAGAGTTCAATTTCCATGGGACACCAGCACATCTCAGGCATGGGGATGTTGTTATTGCTGCTATCACCAGTTGTACAAATACCTCAAATCCTAGTGTAATGCTTGGAGCTGCATTAGTTGCAAAGAAAGCATGTGAATTGGGATTGGAGGTTAGTAGATATCTCTGTTTTTGTAGATATATCATTAGTTTATCATAACTTCGCGATTTAACTTGATAATCATTAGTTTTTCCTCTTGAGATATTTGGATGCCATAAATGGTCTACAGGATAGACAAGAATGGTCAAACTTTACTTTTACAGTCTGATTGATTGTATATATTTAAAACATCACTGAGTGCAATGAGATTGCCTCCTCTGTGCCCCCAAACAAATGAATAATTAAGAACAAAAGGCATGTGTTTATTGTTTTGGCTATTATAGGACGTGGTGCATTTTTCTGTCTTTGTTGGTTTCCCCATTCTGAATAATGTTGGGAGTTACATAAGAGTAGTAGTCAGAGATATGTTTTCTAGAATACATGGAGGAGTTTCATTCACTTCCTTTATTATCTTTCTTTTTCTGATAATTTGTTGTTTTACTAATTGATTGCCTTTGGTTCAATGACTGATTTTTGACTATTAGGTCAAGCCGTGGATTAAAACAAGTCTTGCTCCAGGTTCTGGTGTTGTCACTAAGTATTTGCAGAAAAGGTATCTATAGAATATAGTGAAATATCTTAACCTGTAACAAATTGGCAATAGCATTCATCTTGATGTGGCTGAAATATCTTCATTACGATTTCTCCTGCAGTGGTTTACAGCCGTATTTGAATCAGCTAGGTTTTCATATAGTTGGTTACGGATGCACCACATGCATTGGTAATTCAGGGGATATTGATGAAGCTGTTGCATCTGCAATTACTGAAAATGGTAATTGTCTTTTTCTAAGTCTGTATTTCTTTGTATTCATTCACTTAGGAATCTGAAGTTACCTAAACATTTCTTTTTAATATTCCAGATATAGTAGCTGCAGCTGTATTGTCAGGAAATAGAAATTTTGAGGGCCGAGTTCATCCATTAACAAGGGCTAATTATCTTGCTTCTCCTCCTCTTGTTGTTGCCTATGCCCTTGCTGGCACAGTACGTGTTTTGCAAATTGAGTCAAAGCATGATTTAATTCAAAACTCGGTCTCACTTTCTAAGTTGGACTTTCTAATTTGGACATTATTCTGCAGGTGGACATTGACTTTGAAACTGAACCAATTGGTATAGGGAAGGATGGAAACAAAATCTTCTTCAGAGATATTTGGCCATCCAGTGAAGAAATAGCAAATGTAAGTCATCTGATGTGTTTAACTATGGCTTTTCCATATCAGTATAAATTCATTATGTGCAGTTTGTTCTTATTTGTCCAATTTTCAGGTTGTACAATCAAGTGTGCTGCCTGATATGTTTAGGGAAACATATAATGCAATCACCAAAGGCAATCCCATGTGGAACGATTTATCTGTTCCCTCTGGCACTCTTTATGCCTGGGACCCTGCATCAACATATATTCATGAGCCACCCTATTTCAAAGACATGAGCATGTCTCCCCCAGGTGCACATGGAGTGAAGAATGCCTATTGTTTGCTCAACTTTGGGGACAGTATTACAACCGACCACATCTCTCCAGCTGGTAGCATACATAAGGACAGTCCTGCAGCCAGGTACCTTTTAGAACGTGGGGTTGATAGACGAGACTTCAACTCCTATGGAAGTCGCCGTGGTAATGATGAAATCATGGCAAGAGGAACTTTTGCCAATATTCGTCTTGTCAACAAATTCTTGAATGGAGAAGTTGGTCCTAAAACAATTCATATTCCTTCTGGGGAGAAGTTATCAGTTTTTGATGCTGCAATGGTAATTTTTCTGAACTATACAATACATAGGTGTACTAGCCATTGGTTTTTAAATCTCACATTTACTCTCCTTCACCCTAAGAATAGTGATGTTCTGCGACATCACAGTTCATTTGTGCTATTGATTAGATTTTCTGGTTGGTAAAGATTGTTGACAAACTGACTGCATCTAGTAAAATAAATGGGCACTACATCTAATATTGAACAGTATTGTAGGATCAAACTAGAGAAAAACTAGAGAAAGATAAATTCAATTTGACCTTAGACAGGAAATAATGGCAAAAGAAAGGTACATAAATGATCCCATATCTATTCGGTATTAACACTTTTTTATTGTCAGAAATACAAGAGCGAAGGGCATGCTATGATTATTTTAGCTGGTGCTGAATATGGAAGTGGAAGTTCCCGTGATTGGGCTGCAAAGGGTCCAATGCTACTGGTACTTTCCTAAATGCCATTCTTCTCTGAACAATTTTCTTGAATGTTTTCTGTTGGGTTTTTATAACACCATCTTCATTCATCAGGGCGTGAAAGCTGTCATAGCAAAAAGTTTTGAAAGGATTCACCGAAGCAATTTGGTGGGAATGGGTATTATCCCTCTGTGTTTCAAGCCTGGGGAGGATGCTGATACTCTTGGATTGACCGGCCATGAACGCTTTACCATTGATCTTCCGAGCAGTGTGAACGAAATACGACCTGGTCAAGATGTCACTGTGGTGACAGATAATGGGAAGACGTTTGCAACTACCCTGAGATTTGATACAGAGGTAATGTTTTGGTCTTTCATCTTTGTTGGCGAGATAGTATTCTGTGTACTGTACTATACTCTTAGTAGTTATCACTTGACTATCTCAGTTTCTTCTATTTCTTGCTGATGTTTTGGTCATTTTTGGTCATTCTCATTTCTTTGCAGGTTGAGCTAGCTTACTTCGATCATGGAGGCATCTTGCAATATGTGATCAGAAACTTGATCAGTGCTAAACATTGAATTCGGTAAAAAAGAACCATGTCTTCTGGTCAAGTTGGTTGCACACACACTCGCACTGATTTTTAACTTTCTCTGAATAATCTAGTTCTAGTATGGGTAGGGAAAGGTCCTTTTCAACATTGTAGAAAATCCATGCTAGTTTTAGAGGGTGTGTTAATAAACCAAAGAACTTTGATGGCTACAATCAAGTGTTGTAATGACTCTGTTGTTTGCTACAGAAATGTAATTCACAATTTTCATTCCTTATATTTGTCATTGAGCTCGAAGTCTCTGTTCCTTGTTTTATGGATTGAGTTTTTGGCTAACATTTGCCTTTAATTTGAGTTGAGATGACACTATTGTGTTATAGTGACCAACCTTTCATAATTTCTACCGATTAACTTTAAAGTTATTTTACAATAGAAATTAATTCGGGACTAAAAAACATTACACATTTACATGAACTAAAAATTATTATTATCCTAAGGTGTAAATTCAATCCAATCTCCCATAATAATGAGAGAACACCCTCCTTCATAAGACATTTTGTTTTGGAGCAATCATTGTTCTTAATGACTTAATACTTTCCATGTTTAATCAAAATATTGACAAAAATTCTTAAAAACAAAATGCAGCAGAGTGAGAACATTTTTGGTCAGCTTAAGAGAATTTCTCACCCTTTTGAATAACCCTCCTCTCTCATTAGAGTATCTCTATTTTGCCTTAAGAAGTAAGAAACACCAAGTGCATGTTCAAACCAATAGGGTAAATTACCACTATTTAGAATGCAAATTTTCAAACAGTTTGATCGTAGATTTGAAACGGGCAACAATGTAGAGAAGAAGAAAACTCGGGTATGTATCAACACAACAACCATACTTGAAACAACGATGAATGCAAAAGGTTAAATGTGCTCTCAGATAAAAAACTGGTATACCGGACCCTATCTGTAGGTTTCATACATTCTCTTCAATGTATATAATATTTTTTATTATATTTGCCATTAATATAAATGAAAAAAAAGGTAGGAATAGAATTAGTTAGCTCAAGATACAGTAGAACATCCAGAATTACAGAATAGTGGCTCATGCTGCAAGCATTTCCTTCAAGACCTGAGGCATTCTCACGCAAAGTTTTAGCCGGACCGACTTAAAGCAGTACATTACCGGCTTGACAAACTCTCTGAAGCCTGAAAAATAATTCAATCAAAGTGAGAGGTGAAAAATAGTATTTTTAAATTTATTAAACTACAAGCAATAGTGAAACTCAAATCATGAAGTTCAGAAGAATTTTATCTTTCGGCAATTTTTTTAAGATTTAATTTTGATGCACTATCAATGAAGTTGAGAAGATCTTTCTCTTAATGGCAATAACTACAACAAAAGTCATATACATTTACAAAGTATCAAAATTTATCTCTTAAACAAATAAACCACATGCAATTCAAGCATTCTATATCTGTTCAATCTAAGTTAAAACAACAACTAAGCCTTGTCTGACTAGGTGAGTTCAGCAACATGATCAATCATCTAGTTCAATCTAAGTTAACATACATGAATGAAAGTCATAGCTAGATAACATGGTTGTCTTGCCTTAACCTTAATACACTATTTTTCACAATACAATGGGAAAGGGAAAGTAAGTACCTATAGTAAAGTATTTTCAAGCTTTGTATTCATTGACACGCATCCATTTGGTACTTGACCACTTATTACCCTTAATCACTGGACAACCACCTGAAAAAATATCAAGAAAACAGCTCTGTTAATTTATCTCCTCTTGTGAAAGCTCGTTGATGCATCAAGCAGCTAAATCATAATAACTATTAATAAGAGCAACTAACCATGCAAGCTTGATGGATCCAAAGTTGCATCTGGCCTCATGCTCCAGAATAACAAAGCATCACCCCTCTTTGGTTTAATTGAAAGTCCCTTTTTTCCGCACTCAGAAAGCTCATTCCACCACGGCACAGAGCTGAAATTACCCTTGGCAG
Organism: Aeschynomene evenia; assembly: GCA_013621005.1. Lineage (NCBI taxonomy): Eukaryota > Viridiplantae > Streptophyta > Magnoliopsida > Fabales > Fabaceae > Aeschynomene > Aeschynomene evenia. The sequence continues at coordinate 2,687,763 of CM024267.1, read as the reverse complement.
CAGGGAACACTGTCTCACCCCCCTCTTCAACATCAGTACTGTAACATCAAAATACAAAAGGAGCACAGCTTGAACACCAGCTCTCACATTGAAGACAAATAGAAGCTAATGTCTAAGAAGAGAGCACTTGATGCCACTTACAGGTACATCAGTATAGTTGCAATGCGCTGACCCCCATTCTTAGTGTTAAACTCATCCTGGAAGTAGTCATAGTGAGGTTCATACTTCTGTCCGACTTCATAGTGTAGAACTTGAAGTCCTTCACCATGCTCTGCAAATTGTTTACATAGCATAAGTAGTGTTTTCAGTTTTCTGAAGAATATAATGAAAAACAAGCTACTATCTTAGATCATGGACCCGGAGGCAAGATGGCAAAGGCAACTAAAACATCCCATCCTGCTTGCTTGATGAAAAATCATTTTCCAATATCAAAGAGAAAACTTGATAAAAGTATTTGAACTAGACTGAACTAGAACATCATAAAATGCATGAAACAGCCAGAGGAATGAAGTTGCAGTAACAAGACATTTCCAAGAAATGGAAATTGAGGCAAAACATGTTAGAATATTACCATCTAAAGTTGAAAGCAGGAATTCAAGTAAATTCAGTTTATCTGCTACCCTCCCCATGATCAACTCATCCTAATATCATTAATTTGATAAATAGAAATAAAGAAAAAAGGACGAATAGAGGAGAATGGTATGAAGTACTTACCAACAGGTATAAAAGTAAAGTCAGCAATTCTCTTCTCAATATTCCTCACAATCTTATCACGCCCTCTGGCGAGAAAAGTTCCAGAGCTTGTACGTACCCTAAATGTAAAAGGAATATAGAAAGATAAGGTTTGTCATCAGGGATGTCAGAAGCAGCGAGGGCAGTCTCAGGAGGCATTGCTTCCTTCCTTCCAATATCAAAATACACTGAGTATAGAAAGATAGGAAATAACCTAACCTGCTGTCTTTACTCTTTCCAGTTTCACTATCAACAACTGTTGACTTCTGCATATTTGGCTTGGCAATGCTGATTAGATATTCGCATTCCTCTTTGCTCTGCTCATATCAATCATCTAAATTTTAGTAACTGGAAAGTGGAGACATTACAATATTCTTAACCAAGAATTAAACACAATGCCATTCCATCTCATCATGTTATAGTCAGATTCAAACTCTAAAATCCACCATTTGAATGTCCTGTTAATCATCATCTAGCCAAAGAGAACACAAAAAATTGGGCAATCTCCTAACCTTTAAAAAGCTACAAGAAACTAGAAGCATCTTAATTGTTACATCAAGATCAAATCATACCACTAAACTGCAACTTGCAATCCTCTTTACAGACAACTTCATTACCACAGTACCACCTATGTTCTTCAATTAAAGGTCAAGTCACAATAGAAAGAGCATTCCATTTCCATTTAAGGATGATCTATGAATATAATCAATAGATTACTTCACAACTTCTTGGCATCACAGGAATGTGGGTGATATCAAAAGTTAAGGTCCGGTCAACTCATTTGTACTCATAAATCTCGATTCCTCTTCACATAACACAAAAGCTAGTAAAGCAAATTCGTATCTCAAACAAAGGCAGGATAAGTGAAACAAGAAATTCCCTATCCCAATCCATGATCTCGATTCTCAAGCACAACCAAAATTGAAAAGAGGAAGCACTAACAATGAAAACGGGAACTGACCAAGAAATTGTGATAAACAAAAGCTCTGGGCTCCCAGGAAACAACTTCAACCCACTGCTCTCCGTTGTCATCTTCAGCACCGTCGCTTCTGCTTAAAAAGAAGATAAAATAAAAAAAGGAAACTTTGAAGAGAAAAAAGGGAAGGGAATCGAAATGGGGTACCTTTGGATAGTGTTGTGGGCGATGGAGGTAAGATCGTTGGGTTTGGGGAAATGGGAGCGAGAGGAATTGGGGATGGAGAGGAGGCCGAGGACGAGAAGTATGAGAACGACGAAGGTGAAGACCACAAGTAAGGTGAGGATCAGCGTAGACGATGACGACTTCCGAGGCTGTAACCTTGAGTACTTCGGCTTCGCCATTGATGGATCTGGCTCGCAAGATCTGAAAGATTGAATCTTGAATCTCTCAGATAAGAGAAAAACAAGAACACGACTCAGTAATCAGTATTGTGTTCTGGTGGCGTTTCTTCTTCTTGTTCTTTATTTTTTAATATATTTTGTTACTCTGAATCTTTCTGACTTGTTTGCTGTTACAATATACAACAGTACTTCTTGTTGTTTTGTATTGTATATGTATTGTGCTGTGTAATAAAAACTCACTCTGTTTTTTGTTCTTTCTAATCAGCTCTTGTTCACTCCAATTCTGCTTCTCTCTGATCTCTTCTCCGAATTTTGGAGAGATTTGCACTCTTAAAATATATATATATATATATATATATATATATATGTAATAAGAGATGTGTGCACCTCATTCTTTATTTATTATTATTATTATTATTTCCTTTGATGAGGCCACTTATTGATTGCAAAATGATTTGATTGTAGGTAGATCTTCACTGGTCTTCTTTTAATGTATTATTATTATTAGTTTAATTTTGATGCAGGAGCTTATATATACTGCTTAAATTTCTCATTACTAGATTAATCCTAATGACTTGATTAATATTTATAATAATAATATCTTCTAATTAAATTGCATTTGGATAATTATAAAATTTAGTGTGAATTTTAGATATAAGCTAAGTAACATATGTGCTTTTTTTTAATAAAAATCTATCTATTTATCTAAATTGTCTATCTACCTATATAATATCAAATTGTAGCACTATAATTTGCACATGACATCTTTCCTTTTTTTTTTCGATTTTTATTTTCCTTAAAATTTAATTTATTATGTTATAGGACATCATCTAAGAATGTTTGAAAATACTTATAAACTCCAAGAGTGACAAATCATGGCAATTGGTTAATTGAAATTTTTTTTAATCAACGCCATCGAGTGAAAACTGTAGTCTTTAATTAACAATTTTTAGCAACTTTAGTTCTTATCAATCCAGCATAAAATTTGCTGGCAGATGATGAAATTTCCAGATTCACGTAAAAAAAAATAAAAATTATCGTAGATTATTGGAGAAATGTATGACTATGTATGTTAGTCAATTATTAATTAATTTAGATTTAAAAATATAAGACATTCAAATTCTACGAATCTACAAATTGCTTGCATCCGTCTCATCATGGATTACTTCGTCGAAGCTAACAAAAGAATTGAACGTTTTACATATCAATAATGTTTGTTGTATAATAAAAATATGTTTAACTAATATTCAATATGTACTATATATAATATATATCATATATATAGCACACCAACGTATAACGCACATTATGTATAAATTAGATACTAGTAGTTGAACGTATTTCTATACGACAAACTCGTTTTGCAAATGGCAACTCATAGCACTTGCATAACATTTTCATTTTCTATTTTTTAATTTTGTTTGTTTAATTAACACTTGCATAAAACTTCCAAAATCCAAACACCGTGATTGTTGACTAAGGTGTTAATTTTATGGGGCCACAACTTACTTTTTTCTATTTCAAAAGTAGCATCTTTTCTATTTACAAGCCAATAGAAAAATAATATGATAAACTCATCAGTTTCAAAAGTCTTTTTCAAATTATGTTACTTAGTTTTTATTTAGTTTTATTGAGTTGTTGACACCTTTGCTTATCCAAAATGAAGGAATCAAAACTGATAAAAAGATATATATTGTCCTTAATCTTTTTACTAACTCTGTTTAGATCTTGTGAAGAAAAAGTAAAGTAAAAAAAAAAGAAATGAAATGAAATTAGAAACCATTCAATAATTACCCAATAGCTGGTATTTACAATAATCACTGATGAATATCCAAGTAACTGAACAAAGCAAATGCAATGAGACAGAAGTTATTTACATAGGAATGACCATTTTTTTCAACACCACAATCATTTGAATAAATAATGAAACATGGAACCATGAAAAGTAATATTTTTTTTCAACAATAGAAATACATCCAACTAATATCTAACATATGCAACATTATTATACATATTGCACACATTACGTATGTATGCATAATACACTATTAGATAATTGTTGGATATATTTGTTATACAATAAACATTACTATTTCTACTATTATGGCTTTAAAAGACACCAATAGCAGTAGGGTACAAAGCCTTAGGTTTGTAAGACAAACAATTTGGAAGATAAGTAGTAGAGCTTCGTTTCTTTGGAGGATCCATGGAATCTATAGCTGGTTGGTTCAAATATGCATACTTGCTTTTTGTCCACCTGCTTGCACATCATGTGAAAAACACACAAAATCAAATTCAATCCAATTCAATTAAATGCTGTTATTAATTATTCCTTCTCCAAATATGTGATGAACTTTTCTTATCCTAATCATAAATATAAACTCTTGAGTTACAACTAAATTTACAGCCAAAACCAGCAAAAAAAAAAAAAACTCAATTCACAGTAATATTTGGGTTTGGTGATCCATATGAACATAAGTACTCTTTACATTAATAAAAAAAATAAGAAGGGAAATTACTAACCAATCCTTTATTCCTACACGCACTTCCTTGTTCTTGTTCTGTTTTATGCAGAAGCCTTTGACCATGTCTTCATTGGGATCATCATCATCATCGCAATCCCTCAAAGACAGTTCAAAGCTCAGGTACTCTTGCTCCTAGGGACATCATAAATAACAAATTGCTTGTGTTGTTTGACCATGAAGATTAATTAAATATTGACTATGTCATGTGATGTGAACAAATAACAAACACACTGCTTTTTCCCTTTGGTTTGATGAAGATCATATAGTTGATGAGGTTGTATGGTAAGTCAAATTGATGAATCAGTTTTAGAAAGAAAGAAAGACAAAACAATGATCTTACAGAGAGATTGCGTGCACGGACTCTTGCTGCTGCTTTGATAGCAGCAAGGAGGTGATCCTCCTCCTCAATCCTCTTCTGCCTCCAAAACTTGGCAATTTCACGCTTTGTCACACTCTCTTCTGATCTTCCCCGGAATTTCGGAAGCGGCGGCGGCGGCGGTGGCGGTACTGATCTTGGTCTTGGAACCACCTCCTTTGTCTTTGATCCATAAGCTTCACTTTGCTTCATCATCATCATAGCTAGCCTTTGTTTTGCTATGTCAACCTTAATAATATATATCAGTAAGATTGAAGGATGATGATAGAAGCAAAATCAACCACTGATTTGCACTAATTCCCAATCTTGCTATATAAAACCATGATCTAACTAACTATCCAACTTACCTTTCACACCACACCGATGGATGAACTACACTTTCATATGGAATTTCTTAGTCAACAAGAATATTCAATATGCATATACATATGTATAACACTATTGTTTTTGCGTGTGGAGAGCAAAGAGACAATAAAAGATATTGGACTGGTTGTTGTAACTTGTAGGCTCTGTCTCTGCTAATTCTGAGTATAGTACAGTGGCTTACTTGTAAAAAAAGTTTTTATGTCCTTATCAGGAATCTTTAATAAATGATTGTGGTCCATAGATTTAGATTATTATAATAGCCAACTAGAGTGAGTGATTCTATAATGTAAAAAAGAAAAGAAAATTACAGTATTTTGAGGCTAATAATATACTTCATTTTATACGTCATCATTCGCGGCCCAACATATAATTATTTTAGTCGGTGGTGGATAATGCTATAGATAATAATAAAATGACATAATGTATGTATTTGTTGGTTCATACTTCATACTAATTGCTTCATATGCTCCTATCAGCCCTTCTACGAAGCAAAAAGCCAAAATAAACAGTGTAGGAAAATATTTTAAACCAACTATAACCTTGTTGGGGTATAATTTAATGAATAAGATGATGTGGTTATTATATATATATATTTTTAATTATAAGATGAATTGATTATGTATTCATCGTACTCTGTTAATGATTTGATCAGTATCCAATGGATCATTGAATCCAATCCTTCCGCAACTTTTAACATAGAAAGTCATGGTAAACTGTGCTGAGCAAAGCTTATACTAGCTAGAAGTAATAATCAAGCATGGATTGATCACAGTTCTGTAATTTCTCTTCAATTTTCATTTCCTTGAATCTGTGTGTGTGTGTGTGTTTCCTGATTCGTACAAGATTTGTAGAGATTTCAGCATCTTCAAGTTCTCTGCAATATTCTTTTGTTGCCCTTCATGTATAAGGAGAAGACAGATACTATATAGCATAAGTTGCCTTTCAATGTCCCTTTCATTCAGCAGCAACTTCAGATTTGGTATCTTATTCAGATTTGATAACTCGGTAGTTTCTTAACCAGCAGAAAGGAATTACTTAAAAACTTAAAGGATTTTAGCATGGCTAATTTGCTGATTGAACCAAAACAAATACAAAATGATATCAAGATGGCTCAGTCAGCTTTATGGAAATATACTAAGGTATGCTTAGAGTAATACTAAAAATTTCTCCAAGTTTATGTATGTGCCTATGTGGTGATACTTCTACAGTTCTACCACAAAACATGATGCACATGAAGCTCTAACATCAAATAGATTCATACCCTCAGTCAGAAACACCATAATAGCAAATAGTATTGAACACAATTCCAAGTGTTGGAGCAGCAGAACTTACTTGGTTTGAGAGATATTATGTTGGAATTACAAGCGTATCTGCATCTTCTGCTGAATACTGAACAAAAAATTCCACTTGGTAATATGCAGAATAGGGTCATGGAACATAGAACTTACTATTATGCTTTCTGAAGACTATATCCAGACATCGTCCAACTTGCCATTTCATCAGTGTCCAAGCAAAATCTGATTCTCTTTTCAACAAAAGCAACCAACAATTAATAAAGTTCCAAATTTCAGCAGAATTGTATCCAAACAAAAATGCCTTTCAAGCATGGCTTCTTCCTTCCTTCCTTATTTCTTTCAATCTGCTGCCTAAAATGCAAAACAAACAAGGTACCAGAATCTTCTCCGCTCCGCTTTTTCACAGGACATACCTCTATTCACCCTAGATTCGAGTACTTTCACTTGTAAGCAGAACTCCTAAACATCTCTTTCTCACACACACAGAACACTGAGTAAATAATCAATCACTGCAAATGAGGCCAGTCTAATTTCACACCACATGACACACGCAACTCCACCATAAACAAAATCACAACTATTTTTACATTAATAATAACATAATCACAAACTTTACTCGAAACAAAATTGGTAAATTGCAAAATTATACACAACCTATATCATTATACTCCAACAAAAAGAAAAACCTAAGATTTCTTTTTTATTTTTTTGGGGATAGAAAAACATAAAGCGGAAAGATTAAAGCCAGAAAGCAATTACGACCCAATTGAGGGAACACTTCAAAGTCGTCAACTTGAAGTGATTCGAAGGGCCTTGTTCTTGAATCGGTATCTGGGGGCACGAGGGATGACCTGGCTGGGACCCATATGGAACTGACCAGGAGTATCGATAAGAGGAGGGCCATCGTCGTAGATATAACCAAGAAGACGGCCGCAACTGTTGCAGATCATCTTGGTCCTCTTGCGCTGGATTCCCCAGTAGTTGAGGGTCTCGAAGAAAGGCCTTATCTTGTCCTCTTTCTCGAAGCGGAGCTTGGTGGGGTCCACGGCGGAGAACGAGACGGAGTCCTTGTTGCCGGCTTCGAAGTAGTAGTCTGGTGGGTATGCGTAGGATGGGTTTAGGTTGAGGTTGGACCCGCACTCCGTGCAGCTGTATGTGGAAGCCATGGATGCTGTTATTGTTAAGATTTCTTCTTCTTCTTCTTCTTCTTCTTGTATTTGTACATGAGCAACGAGAGAGAAGAGAATGAGAGAGAGAAAATGGTACAAAATGGAAAACGCGTAGCAGTTGAATTTGGACCTCTTTGTTGTTACAGAAGACTTCGATTGCGGTGGCGTAAATTACAAGGGCCGTTCGCAAAGAGGACTCCACTCATCGCCGGTTGCCACGTGTTTTTTCTCATTCTTCTTCTAGAACTAGAAAAATAGGAAAATTCATCTCTTATCAAGGGCTTTTTTTTTTTTTGGTAATAGAAAAGGAAAAGAAAGCCAAAAAGACAAGGAAAAAAACAAAGGAATAAGCATGAGTTTGGATAAAATATTTAATAAGTCTTTATACATAAGGAACTTTTTAATAAAATTTTTAATAGAAAGTAACTTTTAAAAATATTATTTTGTATTTAAAAATAAAATAATATAAGTGTTTATTTTGTTTATATTACTAGTTTTTATAAAGTTGTATAAATACTTTTTAGAGAAGTTATTCCAATCACACAAAAATTAATTAAAATATCATATAATAATTTTTAACTTATGAAAAGTTAAAAGAAGTTTTAAGTATATATTATTCAAATTCATCCTAAATTACTGAGCTAATTGTTTGTTCTCTCCTCCTCAATACTATGCAATAGTTCATACTAAGGATGTTCCACTAGTCAATAAAAATCAGAGGATATTGTTTCTTCAATATAACTTCAAAGATATATAAAAAAAAAATGCACAATCAAATTCCTATCGAGAAGATTCTTTATCCACAATATAACTTCCAACTCAACATAGTTGGCTGTGAAAAATATCCCTGAACTAGCTCATAAGCATATGAAAAATCAGTATCTCTTAAAAGAGCTTGATTGGTTGAGACTAAATTTGTGTATTTATTATACTAATAATTCTTTTATTACATAGTAAAAACAAAGAACAAAAATAAAGCTCGACAAATCATGACATGATGATCCCTATAGGCTCCAATATTTTCTGGGCTATAGCTCAGCCCACATGGCATATATTATCCCTATGGGCTTCAATATTTTTTGGGCTATAGCTCAGCCCACATGGCATATATTACTTTTTCAATATTAATGAACCGTGCTCACAAAGTTACTTATTACAAGCATTGGATAAGGAAAGTGTTTGTCAAGTGCGCACGCAGATTACAATAGCATTATATGCGCACGATACCAGGAGCCTTCGTCTATAAATAAAACCCTAGGGTCCTTCGTTTCAATCTTTACCATGCGAGGGGAGAAATCCTCCATCTGGAGTTCTCGCAGCTGATCTCCCTTTTGTGTGAAGTACACAAGAGCGCGCCTTAACTCCGAAACTTGAACTGATACAACTGAACTCTGAACGAACAGGATACTATTACTGCTACTTCTACTTTTGTCTGAAAATCCAATTTTCCCAAACCCTAGAACTTCACTCTTTCCACCGCCATGGATATTCGATTCCCTTTTTCTCCGGCGGAAGTTGCCAAAGTCCGAATGGTTCAGTTCGGTATCATCAGCCCCGATGAGATCGTAATTTCCCGATCCTTTCTCTCTCTCTCTCTCTCTCTCTCTGTTTTTGCCAAAATCAAGATACGATCTTTTTGGTGTGAGCTTTTTTGTATTTTTTGTTTGGGTTTGGTTTTTGCAGAGACAAATGTCTGTGGTGCAAATTGAGCACGGCGAGACGACGGAGAGGGGAAAGCCTAAGGTCGGTGGTTTGAGCGACCCGCGCCTCGGAACCATTGATAGGAAGATGAAGTGTGAGACTTGCACTGCTAATATGGCTGAGTGCCCCGGTCATTTTGGACATTTGGAGCTTGCCAAGCCAATGTTTCACATTGGGTTCTTGAAGACTGTACTTACCATAATGCGTTGTGTCTGCTTCAACTGCTCCAAAGTTTTAGCTGATGAGGTAGTGGATATGACTGAATATTTGTCAGAATTTGAATTAGTTGCTATGCACAAGTGAGCAAAATTGCTTGCATAGGGAAAGTGAAAGTGTTTGATGCTTACTTTTAAGTTTGATTGTGTTTTATGCAGAATGACCATAAGTTTAAGCAAGCTTTGAGGATTAGGAATCCTAAAAATAGGCTGAAGAAGATTTTGGACGCTTGCAAAAACAAAAGCAAGTGTGAAGGTGGTGATGAGATTGACCTTCCTGGTGGACAGAGCACTGATGAGCCGGTTAAAAAGAGTCGGGGTGGTTGTGGTGCTCAGCAGCCAAAGATCACCATTGATGGTATGAAAATGATTGCGGAGTATAAAGCTCAAAGGAAGAAAAGTGATGATCAGGAACAGCTTCCCGAACCTGTAGAAAGGAAGCAGACACTTTCTGCAGAAAGGGTAATTTATCTGAATTCTTAATTTGTAGCTAGCCTATACCCTTGTATGTACGTTGTCATAGAGGCTTATGAAGTGGGTGTCTTGGGAAAAATGTTGCAGGTTCTTGGTGTTTTGAAGAGGATAAGTGATGAGGACTGCCAATTATTGGGCTTGAATCCTAAGTATGCCCGTCCTGACTGGATGATTCTACAAGTTCTTCCAATTCCTCCACCACCTGTGAGACCTTCTGTTATGATGGATACGTCCTCGAGGAGTGAGGCAAGTGTTTTTTAAACTGTGCCTTTGCAATTTTTTTCTTATTTAAATTTAATTATAGTTGTAATCCTATATCCTGTTATTTTGATAGCTGACATTTTGTCTCTGCTACATGTAGGATGATTTAACCCATCAGCTGGCCATGATCATTAGGCACAATGAGAATTTGAAGAGACAGGAGAAGAATGGATCACCTGCGCATATTATTTCCGAGTTTGCTCAATTATTGCAGTTTCACATAGCCACTTATTTTGATAATGAGTTGCCTGGACTGCCAAGAGTATGATAATACTTACATGCTATGCTTCGTTTAACCTTATTTGATCTTGAGCATTTAATAATACAGAGTAAATTTTCTCACAGGCTACTCAAAGATCAGGAAGACCTATCAAATCAATATGTAGCAGGCTTAAGGCAAAAGAAGGCCGGATCAGAGGAAACTTGATGGGGAAAAGAGTTGACTTTTCTGCTCGAACAGTAATTACACCTGATCCAACCATAAACATCGATCAATTGGGAGTACCATGGAGTATTGCTTTGAACCTTACATACCCTGAGACTGTGACACCATATAACATTGAAAGGTTGTCATCTTGATATGCTTTTTTAGTTTCTTGCCTTTTTAAATATTTTCCATAGTTTTAAATGGAAAACATTTGAAATTGGAAAAACAGGTTGAAAGAACTTGTTGAGTATGGACCCCATCCTCCACCTGGGAAAACTGGTGCCAAGTACATCATTCGAGATGATGGGCAAAGGCTTGATCTCAGATATTTAAAGAAAAGTAGCGATCACCATTTGGAGCTTGGATATAAGGCATTGTTCTTAAACAATATATTTTTTTTTTCAATTTTGGATTTCCTTTTGAGGCCTTCTAACTGTTCTAATGTTTTGGTTATAGGTGGAGCGTCATTTAAATGATGGAGACTTTGTTCTTTTTAATCGTCAGCCCAGTCTTCATAAAATGTCTATCATGGGGCATAGAATCAAAATTATGCCTTATTCTACGTTCCGGCTTAACCTATCTGTAACATCACCATATAATGCTGACTTTGATGGGGATGAAATGAATATGCATGTTCCTCAATCGTTTGAAACCAGAGCAGAGGTGTTGGAGCTCATGATGGTGCCTAAATGCATTGTGTCTCCTCAATCAAACAGGCCAGTAATGGGAATTGTCCAAGATACACTTTTGGGATGCAGAAAAATCACCAAGAGAGATACTTTCATCACGAAGGTAATATTCAGTGACTTTTTCTATTGCTGTTGTTTACTTCATCGTTGTGGTTCTTGTGTAAGCTATTCAGAAGTCTGAAAAGGATTTTATTTTTCAGGATGTTTTTATGAACATTTTGATGTGGTGGGAAGATTTTGATGGAAAAGTTCCTGCTCCTGCAATATTGAAGCCAGAGCCATTGTGGACTGGGAAACAAGTTTTCAATCTCATCATTCCTAAGCCGATAAATTTAATTAGATTTTCTAGCTGGCATAATGAGAGTGAAAAGGGATCAATAACCCCTGGGGATACCATGGTCAGAATTGAAAAGGGGGAGCTTCTTACTGGAACTCTTTGCAAAAAGACACTTGGAACATCTACAGGCAGTCTCATTCACGTCATTTGGTATGCAGCTCCAGTATATAAGACTATTTGGAATTACTAGTTGAGTTAAGATTATTCGTTTCCCAATTACCTTTACAACCTCTTTTTAAAGTGTGGCAGATATCTTTTGTCGATCCTAATTCCTAGCAACATTGTTATTTGTTAAGTACTTTTATAATATAAGGGAGTGTTCTTTGACATTAGTTGTGAACTCCATTTTGTCTTGGAGACTTTTAGATTCAATTCCTTTCCTTGGTGGCCCCACTGACTGTTCTCTGCTTGAATACAGGGAAGAGGTTGGTCCTGATGCAGCTCGAAAATTTCTTGGTCATACTCAATGGCTTGTAAACTACTGGCTTTTGCAGCAAGCTTTTAGCATTGGAATTGGTGACACAATTGCTGATGCGTCGACTATGGAGGTTATTAATCAGACTATTTCACAGGCTAAGGATAAAGTGAAGCAACTCATCAGGCAGGCTCAAGAAAAGAATCTGGAGCCTGAACCTGGTAGGACGATGATGGAGACATTTGAAAATAAAGTGAATCAGGTGATTCCATTAGATTGATTTCCACTTCGCTAGATGATTGGATTTTTCTTTCGGAGTTTGGGTTGAATCTGATGTATTATGTTACTGATAATTGTAGGCGTTGAATAAAGCTCGTGATGATGCTGGAAACAGTGCGCAAAGAAGTTTATCTGAGAGCAACAATCTGAAAGCTATGGTGACAGCTGGTTCAAAAGGAAGTTTTATCAACATATCTCAGATGACTGCTTGTGTGGGTCAACAGAATGTTGAGGGTAAGCGAATTCCATATGGGTTCATAGACCGTACATTACCCCACTTTACAAAAGATGATTATGGGCCAGAAAGTCGTGGCTTTGTAGAGAACTCATATCTCCGTGGACTGACTCCACAAGAGTTCTTTTTCCATGCCATGGGAGGTAGGGAAGGTCTTATTGACACTGCAGTGAAGACCTCTGAGACTGGATATATCCAGAGGCGGCTTGTGAAGGCTATGGAAGATATCATGGTTAAATATGATGGGACTGTTAGGAACTCGTTGGGAGATGTTATACAGTTTCTCTACGGAGAAGATGGTATGGATGCTGTTTGGATTGAAACGCAGAAGTTGGATTCCTTGAAAATGAAAAAGTCAGATTTTGATAAGGTCTTTAGGTATGAGTTTGATGATGAAAACTGGAAGCCTACCTACATGCTTGAAGAGCCTGTAGAAGATTTGAAAACCATCAGAGAGTTTCGTAATGTGTTTGAGGCTGAAGTTCAAAAGCTTGAAGCTGATAGGTATCAGCTTGCAACTAAGATTGCCACTACTGGTGACAGTTCTCTTCCATTACCTGTTAACCTTAGGAGGCTTATCTGGAATGCTCAGAAGACATTTAAGGTTGATTTCCGAAGGCCTTCTGATATGCATCCTATGGAAATTGTGGAAGCTATTGATAAGCTACAGGAGAGACTTAAGGTCGTTCCTGGTGAAGATCTGTTGAGTCAAGAAGCTCAGAAGAATGCTACTCTCCTGTTTAATATTTTGCTGCGCAGCACTCTTGCTAGCAAAAGGGTCCTGGAGGAATATCGACTTTCTCGTGAGGCGTTTGAGTGGTTAGTAGGAGAAATAGAATCAAGGTTTCTGCAGTCACTTGTAGCCTCTGGTGAAATGATTGGTTGTGTAGCAGCACAATCAATTGGTGAGCCTGCTACTCAGATGACTCTGAATACCTTCCACTATGCTGGTGTTAGTGCTAAGAATGTTACACTTGGTGTTCCTAGGTTAAGGGAAATCATTAATGTGGCAAAGAGAATCAAAACACCTTCGTTGTCTGTGTATTTGAAACCTGAGGTCGGAAAGACTAAAGAGAGGGCCAAGAGTGTGCAGTGTGCTTTAGAATATACTACTCTGAGGAGTGTGACTCAGGCTACAGAGGTGTGGTATGATCCAGACCCGATGGGTACAATAATTGAAGAAGATGTTGACTTTGTGAAGTCTTACTATGAAATGCCTGATGAAGAGGTTGCACTTGAGAAAATCTCGCCTTGGTTGCTTCGCATTGAACTGAACCGTGAAATGATGGTGGATAAGAAGTTGAGTATGGCTGACATTGCTGAGAAGATTAACCTTGAATTTGATGATGATTTGACGTGTATTTTTAATGATGACAATGCTGAAAAGCTTATACTTCGTATCCGCATTATGAATGATGAAGCTCCCAAGGGGGAGATCCAGGATGAATCTGCTGAAGATGATGTTTTCTTGAAGAAAATAGAGAGCAACATGCTGACAGAAATGAACTTACGTGGTGTTCCAGACATCAACAAAGTATTTATTAAAAAGACAATAATTCAGAAGTTTGATGAGGTTGAAGGTTTTAAGCCGCATGAGGAATGGATGCTTGATACGGAAGGTGTCAACCTTTTGGGTGTAATGTGCCATGATGATGTTGATGCAACAAGGACCACAAGCAACCACTTGATTGAGGTTATTGAGGTTCTCGGAATTGAGGCAGTTCGAAGGGCTCTGCTGGATGAGTTGCGTGTTGTCATTTCTTTTGATGGATCTTATGTCAATTACAGGCATCTGGCTATTCTTTGTGATACCATGACATATAGGGGTCATCTGATGGCAATTACACGTCATGGTATCAACCGGAATGATACTGGGCCAATGATGAGATGCTCATTTGAAGAGACAGTTGATATTCTTCTTGATGCTGCAGTGTATGCTGAGACCGATCACTTGAGGGGTGTCACCGAAAATATTATGTTAGGTCAGCTTGCCCCCATCGGCACTGGAGAATGTGCTCTGTATCTTAATGATGAGATGCTCAAGAATGCTATTGAGCTCCAGCTACCTAGCTATATGGAGGGTCTTGATTTTGGCATGACACCTGCTCGATCCCCTATTTCTGGCACTCCCTACCATGAAGGCTTAATGTCTCCAAGTTATTTGTTGAGCCCAAATCTGAGGCTGTCACCGACTTCTGATGCTCAGTTTTCACCCTATGTGGGTGGAATGGCATTCTCACCCACTTCATCCCCTGGCTACAGTCCATCATCACCAGGCTACAGTCCATCTTCACCTGGATACAGCCCTACTTCACCAGGGTACAGCCCCACATCACCTGGGTACAGCCCTACATCTCCTGGCTACAGCCCCACATCTCCCACCTACAGCCCTAGCTCTCCAGGATACAGTCCTACAAGCCCAGCGTATTCACCTACCAGTCCGTCGTACTCTCCCACTTCACCCAGTTATAGCCCAACATCTCCGAGCTACAGCCCAACCTCTCCGAGTTACAGTCCCACGTCCCCGAGTTACAGTCCCACGTCCCCGAGCTACAGCCCCACTTCCCCTGCATATAGCCCTACTTCACCTGCCTACAGCCCAACTTCACCTGCATATAGTCCAACTTCTCCATCTTATAGCCCAACATCACCTTCATACAGTCCTACTTCACCTTCCTACAGTCCTACATCACCCTCTTACAGCCCAACATCTCCATCATATAGTCCCACATCACCCGCATACAGCCCCACCTCGCCTGGATATAGCCCCACATCACCTAGCTATAGTCCAACTTCTCCTTCATATAGTCCTACTTCCCCGAGTTACAATCCACAGTCCGCAAAGTATAGTCCTTCTTTGGCGTACTCTCCAAGTAGTCCAAGATTGACTCCATCAAGCCCATATAGCCCCACATCTCCAAACTATAGGTAAGTTCTTCTCTGGTTTTTTCTCAATATTTGCTTTGATTGGAACCGGTAAACAATGCAATTATAACATGATTCTCATCTCCTTTGTTTTTCATTCAACTATATTTTTTGAGGGGGGGACTTCTACCTTTTTCAGTACAGCAATTGTTATTGTTCTGCAATATTGCTAGTTGTTCAATGATTGGAATGTCTGGTGGCTGAATATAGTCAATTGTCTGATCTAACTAAATCCCCTGACCATTAGCTCAGTACTATGACTTAATTGTTCACTGCATTTGCACACATGTTCAGTGATATTTCTTCTCTGTAATTAAATATTTAACTTCTATTTTGCAGCCCAACATCTCCATCATATTCACCAACATCTCCATCTTATTCTCCATCAAGCCCAACATACAGTCCAAGCAGGTAAGTTTAACTTACTATCTTATCTGTGTTAAGAACAGTGGTCTAGTAGAAGGTCCTTTCTTTGTTTTTTATGAAAATTTAATTAATTATATTTTTAAGATTTTTGATTTATTTGTATTCTTTCATCTTTTTTCTAGCCCATATAATTCTGGTGTAAGCCCCGATTACAGCCCAAGTTCTCCACAATACAGGTCTGTATCTATAACACAGATCAACTCTTTAGTTGCTAGTTTGCTACTTTACATGGAAGCTATATGTCTGATCATGTTATGTTTTGCTGATTTTTTTGTTTGATCATTTCTAGTCCGAGCACTGGATATTCGCCTAGTCAACCTGGATACTCACCTTCATCAACCAGCCAGTACACTCCTCAGACCAGTGACAAGGATGATAAGAGTACTCGATGAGGTAAATGAAGCATTTGAAAGTATAAATGACTCAGAAATTGTTCGCTAGACTCAAAATTGTTTAAAATCGTCTTGATTCTCATTCTCTAGTGTGGGCTTAAATTTCCGAAACAAATAAATTTGGCCAACAGGAGATAAAAGGAGAGGACTCGGCTCTGCATAATCAAGATGTTCGAGCTCTATTACTTTGCAATTTGCATTGCATTAATGTACTGATATCTGTAAGATGCTTTTTTTTTTTTTTTTGAATTTTTTGTGTAAGCAACATCATTGTAAGAACTTTCTGTGTGCAATTTGTTGCTACTTGTCATTATAATTATAGAACGTCAACTAAGTTTTATCACCAAATTTGAAATAACTAGAATTGTAATTCTAGTTTGCCTCATCTTGTGTATGTTACTCACTCTTTGTCCAAATCATGTGGTGTTTCTTGCATCTCTACGTAAAAAGTAAAATAAAATGCTCAGGCAATATTGTCTATTAAATATTAATCAATATCTAAAACCAAACCTTGGTTAATTTATTTATAAGAGAGGGGCAAACAAATATTGGTTCATCTGTTTGATATTCAGAGGAGTACTACGTACATTAGAGCGAGGTTCACCAAATTTCGAACGCAAAAAGAAGCAACACAAATGAATCATACTGTTTGACTTGTGATTGTGATATGCCTCAATATATCCCCCCGCATTCAACGGAATTAATACAGTAGTAAGAAACTTGAAAATGAAAGATAATAATAATAAGTTAATAACTGTTGATGTTTGTTGTATTTCAAGACAGGTGGAGCGCTCCAATTAAAGCATGACGACGGATCCTTCAAAGTTCCTAATGACCAAATCCAACCCGGCAACTTTCACAAAATTAAACCTCCCCCACTTTTGATTACTACTACCATAAACACATGTATATATAATATATTTATGCATACAAAGCAAGCATATTTATTTATGTAATCAATAGTACTACATGTATATCAATATATAGATCAATCAATCATATTATGCTATTTTGGGCCCACCATTTTAAATAAAAACAAAAAAACTTACACATATCTCTCAACCACCAATTGAAATAATATCTGATGGATGCTTGATGGATAAAAATCTGATGTATGTCTATCATTTATCTTTATGTAATACTTTCTCCGGCTACTACTACAACACTACTACAAGAGTACCCGGCATGACACTCGTATATCAATAATGTTGGTCGTACAACATAAACATATTCAATTAGTATTCAACGTGTGTTATATATAATATGAAATGTGTGTTATACGTACGTGTGCTATACATATAGCACAGTCCATATTATATATAATAAACGTTGGATATTAGTTTGATGTATTTATATTGTAAGACCATCTCGTATATATATGACTTGTGTCAATATCGTTTGTTTCTTTAATTGCCCTGCCCCTCTGAGGTGACTTGTACTTACTATTCTCAATTTCTTGTTTATTTGGGGTAACTCCATATGCCGTGCCTGATAAACATTGTGTCTAGCATCATCAATATTCAATCACCACCCTTCACTCTTATATATTATACATATATAACCGAGCCCGTTGAGGTTCTCAAGAGCCATGATTGTATAGTTAATTAGTTAGAGAATCTATCTAGTATCTAACCCATCACCATGGAGAAATTAGTGTTTCAAGTGAAGAACAGTTTCTTGTTCAAGTTTCTGCCAAAACAACCCGTAGCCTCATTCGCCTTTCAGAACCCATCTTTCAGTCCTCCTCGATCCCCTGTTTCAATCATTCCCAAGGAAGCTCGAAGAAAACACAGAGGAGGTGGTGGTAGTGGAATGAGCTTCACTGCAAAGGAACCTTCCTCTCCGAAGGTCTCATGCATGGGACGAGTTCAGTGCAAGAAGGAGAAGAAGAAGAAGATGGCCCAGAAGCACAATGGGGTTCAAGTTCCTCATAATAAGAGTGACTCTGTTTTGGAATCGGAGAATAATAAGGAAGAGAAGAATGTTCTGCTGTCGATGATCTCCAAGTCGAAGCAAGGTGGGAAAGGTTGTGTTTTGGAAGAGAAGGTTGAAGCAGCCCCATCGTTGGGGATGATGAAGAAATTTGCTAGTGGTAGAGCAACTTTGTCTCGTGTTGATTTTGAACTTGCACAAAAGAGCTCATCAAATATGTAACTTCCATTTTTCACGTTTAGATATTACAACATTGAGAATACCAATGTATTTTTTTTTAAGAACTATTGTCATGTTAATGATGTCCGTATTCCTAAGTGATTTTTTCTAAAAATAAAATTGTTAGGAATTGATTACTCTAAAAAATGAAATTGTAATTGTCATCAATATGGTTAATTGTTTCAATTGAAGGAATGCTCTTTTGACATTATGAGAAATCAATTAGAGTATTTTCGATCTACTTTGGTCTGACATTGAAATTAAACCATTCATTTGAAAATTTTCTCTTTTTAATATGTATAATGATTTAATTTTCATTCACTGATAGTATACAATAATTTTACACCATCATCCAATGTACTTTCTCTCTTTTATTATCTAAAAAGTCATACAAATGTACATTTTAATTTAACGAGTTGTTGCATCAAAATTAAACTCTAAGTATAATTTGTAATTTTTAGTATATCGTGTAGTTAGATAGATGACCTATTGTTTTGTATATAATTTTTAGTTGTGCTAGTTTTAATGAATGGGTCAAATTCTGTGCACAAAGAATAGAAAGAAGGCCCAAAAAAGGATGACATGAATGGGCTTGGTGCCTCCAATTTCAGACCAAAAGGATAAATACTTTGTTTCATGCATGCCCTAAAAAGAAGATGAAGAGCCCAAACTAATTGGGAAAGCTTTCGATATCGATCGATCAGGCACAGTAAGTAGAAGATAAAGATATTGCGAGATTTGCCAATGAGGGTTGGCACACCTGGTTCAATTTTTCGTCCACGCTAGGCGTGGGTTGGGTTCGGCTCTTGGGGAGCCCTCTTTGGTAGGCGATCTGTAAATTCCACTATAAATCCTCGTTAAGGTTGGTGGTATGTTCTGGCTTTGCACGGGGTGTGCCTCCCCTAATCTAAACTTTTTTATTAAAAAAAAAAAAAAGATATTGCGAGATTTTGATGTTACATTTCACCAACTGAAATGGTAGTTTGTGACTTTGTAACACCATAATTAGCATCAAGATGTATAAATTGTTCTCCCTCAATTTTTTTTTATTTGTCTATTTTCTCTTTTTACGGTATTTTAAGTAATGCTTGATTTTATTTAAAAATTAATAAAAGGTTAGTGTATTTTATTATATTATCCATAATTAAAGCAGACACATTATTTTAAATAGTGTAATGTACTTGATAAAAGATGAATTAAATAAGGATAAAACAAAAAAAATTATATTAAATATTACCTATAATTGCTAACTGAACAAATAAAAGAAATAAGTTTAAAATGCAAAGTGAACAAATAAAAAAAAAACTAAGTGAGTAATGATTTAGATTGTCAGAAATAATGTTCTACCAAATATTGTGACCACCATATTCAAAAATTACTATGTCTAGCCGTTATGTTGAAAAATTTGTTTTCATTCATATTTTGAAGAACTGATTGCTATTTGCTTTTGTATTATCAACAAATATATTAAAATTCCGATAGCAAAGTCTCATTGTTATAAAGTAGTGTTTTTTAAGCTGTAAAAGTGGCTATTATTGAGGACCAATGTTAAAGGACCAAAAGGAAGTTGAAGGGGGCTTTGGAATCTTGTTGCTTTGTTGTGTTGAGAAGAGAAGAAAGACAATGAGCAAACAAAGCTAAGAAGGAGATGCTATACCTCATGTCCAACTCTTCAATATCTCATATCATATATTAAACTCACATACACTTCCTTTATATTGGACTCCCTTTTAAGAATAATCTTAAAATTTAACTAATCAAATACTATATTTGGGGTCAAACAAAGTTTTACTAATACTTTGAATGAGAAGAGCAAACTTAAGACCAAAACACAGAGACCATCATTAAAAGTGATGAAAAGAACACCGTTCCTTAAAAAATATCTTTCTTTTTAATCAGTAACTCCATTATTTACCTAAAAGATGTTAGTAAATGTCGTAATCAAAAATGGACTTTGGGATCAAATCAACTTTACCACGGAATTATTTATTTAATATTTATGACACCCAATAATCCAATCCCATGGTAGGCCACACCAACTGGCTCATCCTTTAGCCGTTGAGACTTGAGCGTTTAAATTATCGACTATTATTTTTTATTAGACATGAACCTATTTTTATGGAATTTATACTTCATTATTCAACAATTATAAAATAGTTACTAGTGTGAAAATAATAAAATTTATATAAATAATATAATATTATATAAAAAAATAATTTTACGTGTATAATAAAAAATTATTGATGCTCATTTTAACAGTTTGGATTTAAATCTGAAATTTATGGAATTTGATTGAATTGAAAATGACGTGTGGCCCTCTATCTATATCCATACCCTACTTCACCCATCACACCAACAACGTGGATAGCAAGGGAACCAAGGTGGTTTGATACACCCACACGTCCCCATATCATATCATCCATCAACTACTATTTGATTTTATGCCATAAATACTCACTCACTCTAATTCTGTATCAATACTTTTTTTTTAATACTAATTCAGTGTTAATCAACAAGAATGAATTATATAAAATAAAAATATCGGTTAAGGGAGTTAATCCCTATCGATACTATCAACAACTACTTGCTACATTAGGTCAAAGTTTCATAATCATTATCATCTTCATATCATACGATAAAAATGGTGAGACATACTTCATTATAATAATGCCAAAATTATATGTTGTATTATGTGATTCGCTTCACTGTCATTCTACTACTATTATACCTCTAAATCTCAATATCCGAAATCCTTTTAATTACCATTTTTTCTTACCAATTTTTTATTGCACGTGTTACGTATCCCTGAATCCACCGGACCACATCTTCAAATCTCAATTTCAAACTTATTTATTTATTATAAAAATTTAATTTTCAATCCATGATAAATATATAATTTTTTATACAGGTTATTCAATTAAACAATGTGATATAAGTTATAATTCTAATTTTTTTATGTTATCTAAAATGTTTTATAAATATAGTATTTTAATTGAATGATAATATTAAATGCGTTAATACATCATAATTAAACTAAAAAAAGTACAATAATGTTTGTCACATAACAGAAATACGTCCACGAGTATTCAACATGTGCTATATATAAGACGTAACTTACACATGTGTATTATTCATATAGTATATATTACTTCTTATGTTTAACACACGTTTATTAAATGCTAGTCGAAGGTATTTCTATTCTACTATAAATATTATTGAGAAAAATAACCAACGTTATAGCATGGAATTGATGTGAAGGCGCCAGCTAGGTCCCCCCATAGAAGAGAGCAGCAACAACAGCACAGTCACTCAATCTGCAGAACAACACGAACAAGCAAAGGAAAAAACCAAAACCTCAAACTCCAATTGAAGGAAGAAGCTTCACGTGATTACACTTTCCACTCCTCAAGCCATTCCAAACTTCATTTCCTCTCTCTTTTCTTTTTCTGTTTCCATTTTCCCTTCAAATTTCTGAGAAGAAGAGAAAGGAACCAAAAACAAAAATTAAAACCGCTCCGTTTTCTCATCACTCTTTCTCTTTCTCTGCTTTGCGTCTTACTCCCATGGCTGAAACCGTTAACGGCAATGGCACCATCTACCTCCACGGAGACCTCAACCTCAAAATCATCGAAGCTCGAAGCCTTCCGAACATGGACGTCGTCTCAGAGCGCTTCCGCCGCTGCATAACCGCCTGCGACACAATCAAATTCCACTCATCCGACGCCGCCGACACCGCCTCCGCCGACGGTGCCAGCAACAACCCCCGCACTTCCCGCCGCAGCCACCGGAAAATCATAACCAGTGATCCTTACGTCACCGTCTCGGTACCGCAGGCCACCGTGGCGCGCACGCGCGTGATTCGCAATTCGCAGAATCCTCAGTGGAACGAGCGGTTCAACATCCCGCTCGCTCACCCTGTCGCGGAGCTCGAGTTTCGCGTCAAGGACGATGATACGTTCGGCGCCGAGACTGTGGGAACGGTTAAGATTTCGGCGACGCAGATCGCCGACGGAAAAGCTATCTCCGGCTGGTTCACGATCATCGGATCCAACGGCAAGCCGCCGAAGAAGGACACCGCGCTGCACATCGAGATGCAGTTCACGGCGGTTAATGACAACGTGCTGTACCGGCGAGGAATCGCCGCCGATCCAGAGCACGGCGGCGTGAGGCACACGTACTTTCCGGTGAGGAAAGGGAGCTCCGTGAGGCTCTACCAGGACGCGCATTGCCCCAACGGTCTTCTGCCGAAGATTGAGCTCGATGATGGAAAGATTTACAGGCAGCAGAAGTGCTGGGAAGATATATGTTACGCTATATCTGAGGCTCATCACATGATTTACCTTGTTGGTTGGTCGATTTACCACAAGATTAAGCTCGTTCGAGAGCCCTCGAGGCCTTTGCCTAGAGGTGGAGACTTGACCCTTGGTGAGTTGCTCAAGTATAAGTCTGAAGAAGGGGTTAGGGTTCTGTTGCTGGTTTGGGATGATAAGACTTCACATGATAAGTTCTTCTTCAAGTCGGTGAGACATTCATTCTAACTTGTTACTCAATTTGCCATTCATTTCCTTTTGTAGAGATGAGAGTCCTTCTTGCCTTGTAGAACACACTAGACAAGATAGAATTTGAAATTAGTGCATTATAGAGAATGTTGGAATAACACCTATTGTATGTAGAAAAGAAGTGAACACAAGAAGACTTGTAAAAGCCTCTCAATAAGAAGTGAAGCATCTGTGAGATGAAGGGTAATCAGTCCAATTGAAATGGGTAGAGGAAGAACAGAGAAAAATTATAGATTAAGAAATGAGAACTTCTCAAGGGAATGTGATATTCCTGTAATTGGTAGGCGAATGAAGAAATGAGGTGGGAACTTTCATGGATAAGTTTCATGTGTAATTTTACACTTGAAGTTCATTTATTGAAATTTCCTCCCAATTTTTACTCCCCAACTAAAACGTTCCTCTAGTGTGGGAAGGTTTTGTTGTTATTGTGTTAGTTATTTTATTAGCTGACATGGTTTATGAAACTATCTCGTCATCTACTTTATGTAGAATCGTAGATCACCCAAACTAATAGGACAATGCTTAATTTTTTTTCTAATTTTTTAAGTTAGTTTTTTAAGGGTGTATTTGTGAGTTTGGTTTTGGAGGGCAAGGCAAGGCGTAGCCGGATATGGTTGTGTTTGTGAGTTACATTGGTGGTGAGGAGGAGAGATGTTCGAGAGTTTTTTAAAACCCTCCAAAATCCTTCAAACTCCCAAACAAAGCCTAACAGGTGTTTGAGGAAGGGTTTGCGGTTTTGAATTGGTGTTTTTCTTATTCAGGGTTTTTGGTGCAGGCCGGGGTAATGCAGACTCATGATGAGGAAACCAGGAAATTTTTTAAACATTCCTCTGTCATGTGTGTTCTGGCACCTAGGTATGCTAGCAGCAAGTTGAGCTTCTTGAAGCAACAGGCAAGTAATGCTATCAACTGTTTAATATTTGGCAAGTTTTGCTTTTGAGTTTGATGACCTGCACTTCATGACTTGATGGTTTCTTGGGGGTGTTGAATTTTGATCATAGTATAATCAATTCTTGCTGCTGTTGAATTTCTTTTGTCCCACTTTTGTGCAGTTTGGTAGAGTTGATGCATTCTCTTGTATATTGTCAGGATCTAGGATTCTTTATGAGTTAATTTTCAGTGTAGTCAAATACTCAAAATGTGAAATGGCTGTATTTTGTGGTCTTAGCTCTTAAATGTGTTTTTCTTTCTTTTTTTATTTTTTTGATACACGTAACTGAGTATGGGAAATGCATCTCCTATAAATTGTTTCTCTGTTAAACAGATACATTTCCTATTACTCTGATTTTCTTATCCACCTGTATGCTTCTACCTGCATCATTCATATTGCTTGAATGATCTCCTGTCTTTTGAGAGAAACAGCATATTAAAGTTTTTTGTGATTGGTACTACACAGGTCGTTGGAACTGTCTTCACACATCACCAGAAATGTGTTATTGTAGATACTCAGGCTGCTGGTAATGACAGAAAGATAACTGCCTTTATTGGAGGGCTTGATCTATGTGATGGTCGCTATGATACACCTCAGCATCGACTTTTTCATGATCTTGACACTGTATTTGATGGTGATTTCCATAATCCTACATTTCCTGTAAGTTGTCAGAGCAATCAGACATATTAACTTGTTAAGCTTTACACTTACGCCTTCCATTTTGTCTTGACAATACAGTTTTGAGTCCATAGTTTTTGCATGATGTATACAGAAGCTTTTCAATAGAATCTCTTTAGGTTATATTATCAGGAGTTTGCCTTCATGTCATCATGATTTATCTGCTTCAGAGAAACGCTCTAGAACAATCTTAGATATCAAATTTACTTGCCTTAATTTGGACAATAGAATTCTAGTTATGTTTTGCTGCTATGTTTAAGTTGTAAGCAATATGGTACATCATTTATTGTCACTTCTCACTAATCTTATGTATGCTGTTTGTGATAGGCTGGAACAAAGGCTCCAAGGCAACCATGGCATGATTTACACTGCAGAATAGATGGGCCTGCTGCTTATGATATTCTTATTAATTTTGAGCAGCGATGGAGAAAATCAACTAAGTGGAAAGAGTTTGCTATAATTTTCAAAAAAGCTTCTCGTTGGCATGATGATGCTTTAATAAGAATAGAACGGATCTCGTGGATAATAAGTCCTTCCATTCCCTCCACAAAAGAAAAGCATACAATTGTTCCAGAGGATGACCCCAGAGTATGGGTATCTGGAGAAGATGATCCTGAAAACTGGCATGTTCAGGTGTGACAACATAACCTTGCGGAGTAAATATTACTTTCGT
Source organism: Aeschynomene evenia (assembly GCA_013621005.1). Classification (NCBI taxonomy): domain Eukaryota; kingdom Viridiplantae; phylum Streptophyta; class Magnoliopsida; order Fabales; family Fabaceae; genus Aeschynomene; species Aeschynomene evenia. The sequence goes on along the minus strand of CM024267.1, from coordinate 2,662,212 downwards.
ATACTTTTTTCTTGATTGTGGAGAAAATTCATTTCATTACATTTTGGGTAACATGATTTTACAGATCTTCCGCTCCATTGACTCAGGATCCCTGAAAGGATTTCCCAAGCGTGTCGATGTTGCTCTGTCCCAGGTTTTTATCTGTACAGAAAACTCATAAATATGTTAACTCATGCGAACTTTGTGCTCCATACTTGCTAATCAACCTAGACTTTAAGATAGATAATGTATTGATTTGGAATATGTCATGCAGTTTCTAACAAAATTTTTTTTTGGATACAGAATCTTATCTGCGCTAAAGATTTGGTTATAGACAAAAGCATTCAAACAGGATACATTCAAGCAATCAGATCTGCTCAGCATTTTATTTATATTGAAAACCAATACTTCATTGGATCATCATATGGATGGCCTTCTTATAAAGATGCAGGTAAGACTCAGTCTAATTTTTAACAGTTAAGATAGTTGCTTATATTTTTGTGAGGTGGTTTACTTTGCTCTGCTCAAATGGACATTCTATGAAGTTTTAATGCATTAATCTTAGAAACCCAAAAAAAGTTGAACGTATGTAGTCATCTTAAAATTTGCACCATACCCGTTGTTCTTTTTATTGATCTTTAAAAAAAAAATTGGTCATTGCCAATTCATATGTTGTTATATCTGTATGTGATCAGGGGCTGATAATCTTATCCCAATGGAACTCGCACTGAAAATTGCTAGTAAAATCAGAGCGCGGGAGAGATTTGCTGTTTATATTGTTTTACCAATGTGGCCGGAAGGTGATCCCAAAACTGGAGCTATGCAAGAAATTCTATTTTGGCAGGTATAGGAAAATTATGAAATCTGAATATGAAGTCTGAGGAGATCTTGTTAAGTAATGCCTGATGAGGAAATCAAGGGAGCAAGTTCTAACAAAATATTGTTTGTTATCTCTGGTTGTATCTGATCAAAATCAAAACCACTGATGATTTTTTTTCATTAGTCATAAACTAACACTTTACTCAACAAGTGCACCCTGACTTTATAAGATCTTTGTCAGAATTCTGAAGCCTAATGCTTGAAAGATTAGAAAAGCAACAAAAGAAAAGCAAATATTTATTCTTAGTTCTTTGTTTTCCATCTACAGAGCCAGACAATGGAAATGATGTATAGAGTTGTTGCTAGAGAATTGAAATCAATGGAACTTGCTGATGTGCACCCACAAGAGTACCTCAACTTTTATTGCCTTGGTAATCGGGAAGCATTTAATAAAGAAACCTCAACTTCAAATGGCGCTCCGGTAATTTTGCTGATTAAAATACTCATCTTGCCTATGCCTTTACACTTAACATTCAATTTTTCTCTTAAGCATCTTTTATATACCTTTAAATAGTATGTGTCATGTGAAGTACTTACATTACTAATCAAGATCAGGGTGTGAATGTAATTCTTTTTCTCAGGTATCAAGTGCATATGAAAAAAACCGGTTTATGATTTATGTGCATGCTAAGGGGATGATTGTGGATGATGAGTATGTCATAGTGGGGTCTGCTAATATAAATCAAAGATCTATGGCTGGTACTAAAGATACTGAGATAGCTATGGGTGCATATCAACCCCATTACACTTGGTCTGAGAAAAATAGGCATCCACATGGTCAGGTTTGTATTCTCCTTAAACTTTGCAACTGAAGAACACTAATGAGCTCCGAAATCACATATATGATATCTCATCCCGAATGAGTTTAACAAATGAATATATCTAATAATGATTCTCTACTGAATGTTGATGACTTATTCCCAGTTAATTAAATTTCCTATAGGATGCCATAGATAAGTAACCAAATAAGAACCATGGTTGGTTTAACTTTTCAACCCTTTACCTTGTTGAGCTAAGTTTGTTCAAAGAAAGTTGGTTGTGGTTTTTTGTCCTGCAGATATATGGTTACAGAATGTCACTGTGGGCAGAGCATCTTGGCATGTTAGAAGAGACTTTTGAGGAACCAGAGAGATTGGAGTGCGTGCATAAAGTGAATGAAATTGCAGAGGATAACTGGAGAAGATTCGTTGATGATGAATTTTCAGAGCTGCAAGGACATCTTCTAAAGTATCCTTTACAGGTAGATTTGGATGGGAAGGTTAGTTCCCTCCCTGATTGTGAGAATTTCCCAGATGCTGGGGGTAAGATTCTGGGGACTCACTCTCAAACAATTCCAGATATCCTAACAACATAGTCTCTTCAGAGTTCATGTTGATTCAAGACGTATGTGAAAAGATTGTGACGTGTGTTTTGTGTGTGTGCCCTTGTCAGACAAAAGAAAAAAAAAGGCAGCAAGTGTTGAAGTTTTAGTTTTCTCATTTCTGTACTTAAAATTCATTGTTCAAACCAGTTGTAAATTCTTTACACGGTAGTGATTCATATCTTGATAGGATCCATCAGTTAATAGATTGTCTTCATTGTCCTGTTATATATCTGTAAAAGTGATATATAAATAAATAATTATTGCATAACCTGTAAATAGAAAACCTAAATTAAGTAGACAACAGAAGATAAAAGCAATATATTTGTTGCAGAGGTTAAGATAATAATTTTTATAAACATGATTCGTTAATCACATAAAGAGAAAAAAAATTTGAAAGAATTGAAAGAAATTATCATGACAGAAAATCGTAGGACAGACTATCACTTGACTTGACAAAAGTTTTTCATGTTTTGGATTTTTATTTATATCTATTAGGTTGTGTTTGTTCGTGAAAACACTAGGTAAAGAGATAATGAGAATATTGAGAAAATGATTAGTGTGTAGTCTGTAGGACATTGTGTTTGGTATTGATGCACAAGATATTAATCTAGTTTTTGTACCATGTTTGGAGTAACATGCATAAGACATGAATGAATTTCGAATTGTTTACAAGGATCAAATCGGAAGAAATTTTTATTAAACTCAATCCGTGTCCTATTAAAATCTATATCACAGGTTTATGTGCCTCTTTAGTGTGTCCCTGCTCTTAATTTTTTCTATATCCCTCTTACCAAACGGATGACACAGGAATTGCGTCACTGTCTTAATATTTATGTGCCTATTGTCCCTGCAATTGCAAATAAACACACCCTTATAGATTGTAGATATAGATATATGTAGATGGATACATACTATGGATAGAATATTATATTATTATATTATATATACATAGAGATTTTTTTTTTTGTGTTTACAATTATAATTTTTTTGTTGTAATAATTATAGAATTTTTTTTGGTAATAATTATAGATTTTTTTTTGTTAATCAGGTTTTAGACACTTATTGTTTTTGGTTTGAAGATTTGGTCATATTGAAGATTGGTATCAGCTAACCAAAAAAACAAGGAAGATTGGTATCTGGCCTATGATAGAAGCACATAAAAGGATCGAGCCCAATTATAGCCTTTCAGGCCCACTCCGTATTGAATTGGACCGATCAACAGCTATAAAAATGGAACACAGTTCTTGCAAGAAGAATAAAAAGAAAGAACTAAATCAAAAAAAAAAAATAAGAAACGGAACACGATAAATAGTCACAACCAAAACAGAATATATAGTACTATGGTCAATTTCATTTCGCCAAAACCCTAACGCTTCGTCTCGTCTCGTCTCGTCTCGTCTCTTTCCCTTGAACTCTCGAAGCTCTTCGCTTGTCGAAATGGCAAGTTCTTCTTTCTTAATCTTTATCTCATTCCGTTTCTTCTCACCGATAAAGAGATCATAATCTAACTCCTCGTTCGTTGTTCTCTCTATTTTCCTTTTAATTGTTTTGCAGGCGGATTCTCCTGTGAGAAGGTAAACCCTAGAAACTCTTTCTTGTTACGCTAATCATGATAATATCGGAGCATGATATTCTTGTTCTATTCGCAGAATGTTTAACTGGTAGATCTAGTTTGTGTATTTTCCTTTGTTGGAACTGGATTGATTGTGTCTGCAATACTCGGAAACATAATGAAATGATTGAGGATGATTTGTGAATTATTTGAATTCCTAAATTGTGAAAGTGATCACTGTGAGATTATAGTGTTGATCAAACAACTTTATTGTTTTTAAAGATCATTATGGACTCGTACACATGGTGAAGCTATATGTGTCTCCCCTGATCTTGATGGATTGTTTCAGGAATTCAAGGTCCCCTTCCCCTTGGAGAGCTCAATCAAGGTCAAGATCACGGTCAAGGTCTAGGCCTAGGTCTAGGTCAAGATCAATTCCAAGGCAAAGGCAAAGATCCCGTTCTAGAAGTCGTGGCAGGTTTGTGGCACTCATGGTTTAGCTTTCAAAGTTAGCGGCTTGTATATGTTACACTCCATTTTATTATATCTTGCTTACAGTGCTGGATACTTCTTCCTTTTTGTTTTCTTCTTTTGTCTCACTTTGTGGAATGATTGGTCTTCTTCTTGTGCAGGTCAAGATCAAGAAGCCATGAAAGGTTAGTGTCTTTTTCCATTTTACTTGTACATGGTCATAATACTATCTTTGTAATCTATAGTCTATTTTCTGAAAGCATTTTTTATTGGAAAAGCTGTGATTTTGTGCTTTATTGTAGATTGTTGGTTATCATGTGTCAGGAAGTTCTAATATCTTCAGTTGTGTTACAGGGATGAGACTCAAAATTCTGGGAATACACTTTATGTGACAGGCCTATCTTCAAGGGTCACTGAAAGAGATTTGGAGGAGCATTTCTCAAAGGAAGGAAAAGTGAGTATCATGTTTAGTTTCTCTCCCTTTTCATTGGTTATCATAGTTCATCCCACCATCATGGAATGACTGTCAATGGGTTTCTATCTTAGGTTGCTTCATGTTTTCTTGTGGTGGAGCCTCGAACCCGTATATCTCGTGGTTTTGCTTTTATTACAATGGATACTGTCGAGGATGCAAACCGATGTATCAAGCATCTCAATCAATCGGTTTTAGAGGGTCGCTATATCACTGTTGAGAGGGTAATGTGGTTTCCAATTACTCGAAGTTGTTGAAACACTTGTGCTTTCCTTTATTCTTAACTTGAAGGTTTTCTGGTTATATTCAGAATACATTGCATCAGCTATGTTGGCAGCAATCAAAGATGATCTGTTCATCCATGTCAACTTTAGTGAAACAGCTTGATCAATGGCTAGCTTAAACAGCTAATCAAATGCTGAAATGCGTCTGATCAACTGATCAACTAAACATAGCAACTATATTGTCCAACAACTTTACAACATCAGCATTCACTTTCAACTCTCAACTAATCAACGGACCTTATCAACAACTTTCTAATCAGTCTTTTATGGTATCTTACGCCTGGCATTAATCATGAATGTGAATATAACTTTTTTTCATTTTGTTTTATCTTAATGAAACTTCTTTTAAAGGGAAATTTTAATAAAATGTAAAAATGGTACTTCATACGATTCATCAAGGACAGAACGATATCACAGATTCATGCTGTTATGCCATCAGTTATACATGGATGATTTATGCAATCTGTTTTACATGGAGGAAACTCAAAGAATTAAGCTTCTGTATTTTATTTCAGTCACGAAGAAAGCGGCCAAGAACTCCTACTCCTGGACACTATCTTGGGCTGAAGAGTACCAGAGACTATGGTAAGTTCAAGATATTGGATTCTTGACAGATTATTGTATAAACTGATATATCCAAATTTAAGTGAAATAAAGCCAAGAAAGCATTTGAACATAATTAATATGTCAATTTCCTTAATGCTTTTTACATATAAGTTCCAAACTTTTCCTTTAGAATAATGATGTTCATTGAATTCCATCTTCTTTTTGTCACAAGGTTATCGTGGTGGTGGTGGTGGTGGAGGTGGTGGTGACCGTGACCGTGACCGTGGAAGGTATCGTGGTGGTTCTGGACGTGATGATTATCCACCACATCGAAGGTCTCCAAGGCGTTCACCATATCGAGGTGGCAGGGATTACTCACCGAGGCGCTCACCACCACCCTATGGTGGAAGATCAAGGAGGGAAAGGTCCAGGTCACTCCCTTATTCTCCATATGGTAGCCCAGACAGGAGGTATGCTCGTGGATCTAGATGATGGTTTTGCTGTTGAAGTTTGAAAAGGGAAAGCCAAAAAAATTGTGTAACTGTTGTGGTACCATGACTGACTAGTCATCTTTTTTTAATTTTTCTCCCTTTATGTGATGTATTTGTGTACTGGAAGAAGCCTGCAGTTATGTGTGCGTCTTTAAATACTTATTTGGTGACAGTGAAAGTAGGAGTGAAACTTAGTTTGAAGAAGCCTCTGCAACTTGATGATATGCCTAGTAGTGTTACTTGATCATAGCCGTCTTAAGATTTTCTATTCGCTGCCACTTCCTCCTTCTACTTTTAATATTTACTTGATTGCAGCATCTGATCTGTGTGTTACATATGAAGCGTGGTAAGGTCATGTTGCTTGCTTTGTGAAGTCATTATTTCTCTGTATAATTCCTGTAATTTGAGTTGTGAAAATTATTATGTTTTATAAATGAAAATTGGGCTATCACAGGTTTTCTTTATCGTTCAGCACGATCTAGAGGCAGGGCGTGAGTCAATGGTCTTTGCAACTTGGATGTGATAATGACTATTATTTTCCTTTTCTATTTCGCTCGATCCTCTCATTATAGAGTATAGACGACATCGCAAAATGATGATGTTTCCTAGCTTCAAAACTAGGTTCAATTCTTTTTGCCAACAAAGCATGGTTTTCATTTCTTCAACTCCAATCGATTGCGAGCATAAGGGGAAGGAAGGGGATCCAGACAAGTTCAAAATAATGGAAGGAGACATGGTACTGTACAATTTAGATCCGATAAGTTGTAAGAGTTGTTTTCCATTCATAAACTAATTACATGCATGATATTGAATTCGTTAAATGATTTTAATAGGACGACATTTTTGTAAAACTTAGTTAAGCAAACTTGCTATGTTGACATTCATGATGATGTTTCACTTCATCATCCTTAGATGTGACGGTCTGAACTACCTATCTCATTTTTTCTAGTGGCATTTGAGGGTAATAGAGACATCCACACTTGAATATGAAAATAGCATAACCTTTAACTCTGCTGTTTTAAAATGTAATAATAGCATATCTCATTTCATTGTACAGAACTAGGAAACTCTGCTGTTTTTTTTTTTTGCTAGTCCAAAATCCCTGGGTTAGTGTTGTTCATATGCAACAAAAAACATTTACATGCAAAGTAGAAAGAGACAAGCCCACTAAAACAAACAAATAGCCCAAATTAAAAAAAAAATGAAAGCTTGTGTCTCTAACATTTGCAACAACAACAAGAACACTATCCAAGTAGAACAAACATGTTGCAGTTCCAGCTTCAGCTTCACTCCACTGCTCTGCTGAATCCTCAACCTCCCAAAATCTTCTCTCCATTCCCACTCTTCCCTTCTTCTTCTTCCACCCACAATTTCCACTCTTGTTCTCAAACCCTCAAATTCCCCAGAAACCCACACTCTTTTTCCCCATCTTTGCACTCCTTCAACCCCGAAGAAGAAGAAGAACACGTCATCGGCGACTGCCTTGTTTTCGAGGAGGGTATCTTCGAGGATTCCATTTCCCTAGACGACACCGTTTCCCCCACCCCAACCCCACCCAAACGCAGTTTCAGGAAGAAGGCACCAGAAATCCCGACAGAGAACTTGGTCCCTGAGAAATGGAGAGAAATTCAGGCAGAGATCAACATAACGAAGAAGGAGAGGCGGAAGATTGCGCAGGAGATGGAGTTCAACAGCAGGGTGTTGAAGAAGAAGCTAGGGCTGGTTCCGTTGAGGGACATGAACTTGGATGAATATAGGGCTTATAAGGAAGCCAAGTTGGCGCATTTGAATCCGCTGGTTCTGGATAACCCTTCGAGTTTTCCGGTGAAAGAGAAAGAAGGTGAATTGAGTGATGATGATGATTATGATGAGATTGATAGTGGTGGTGGTGACCGTGTGGAGCCTAAGAATCCAAGATGGGCTGTTTATGGGAGGGGTTTCGATGATGTTGCTGAGTTTTTCAACAGTGTGAATTATGACCCTACTGCTAAGAACACTGAAGGTATCTATCTATTTTCTATTTTGGAAATTAAGGGCAAGTTTGTTTCAGCTTTCTTTGATTAAAAATGTGAAAAGTAAATTTTTTTTTGTGGTTAAATTAGTTGGTGCTCCTCGTCGAAAGTTGTTTACCAAGGAGGAGAAGCTTTTATTGAATAAGCGAATACCAGACTTGGCATCTGCAACTTCTGTAAGTTTTCCTTATCTGATGAACAATGATAGATATTTCCTCACTGTAAAGTACTTAATAAATCTTATTGGAAATTGAGAAACTCTTAATTTATCCCTCATGGTGATGCAAAAGTTTTTTAGTTGTGCAATCTTAGTAGTTGTTAATGTGATGAGTCTCCTGGACTGGATTCTTTGGAATAAGAAACGTTTCTCCTTTTCTTTCTTTCTTTCTTTCTGCTATGATTTTTTCACAGAATGGTGTTTTCTCATAGGGAAGTGGGTTATGATTCTCAATTATTTGTTTCCTGTTGGTGAAGTCAATGCTTCTATTTTTAATTTTTGTTACTAATGCTGAATGTTTTCAGGATAAATGGCTTCCTCTGCACACTCTTGCTGCATGTGGAGAATTTTACCTTTTAGATTCTTTGTTGAAGCATAATGTTGATATCAATGCTGTTGATAAGGTATATGGACATTAATTCTAACTTGCCATTTTGAATATAAATCGCGCGCAATGTGTATTCTTTATGAACTAGAATGATTTTCGTGTTTCCAGGATGGTTTGACATCTCTTCACAAAGCGATAATTGGAAAAAAGCAAGCAATAACAAACTATCTCCTGAGAAATTCAGCCAATCCTTTTGTACTGGATAAAGTGAGTATAAACTGCTGAATTGTTTTGCTGGTTGTGCTGCTGCGGTTGCATATGTATAAACCTTCACTTGTAGATTTTCTTCTCTCTAGTTATTTTTTGGAAATCATCATTGTTATAATGACATCTTATCATAAGGGTTACATCTGAATGTAAATAGCATATTGTTATCATAGCCTTAGTTACTGGTTGCTGATATGCTTATGTGTCTTCTTTGTTATTTGTGTACTGGAAATAGGAGGGGGCCACCTTGATGCACTATGCAGTACAAACAGCTTCTAGCCAGGCAATTAAATTACTCTTATTGTATAACGTGGATATAAATCTTCAGGACAATGTAAGAATTAATTTATTCTTCTATTTCGGTTTACTGCTTTTTCTTCTGTCAATTCTGTGGTGAGCTGTTTGAGAACACAATCGATTTGCTCCCCCTCAGGATGGATGGACACCATTGCATCTTGCTGTTCAAGCTCAGCGAACAGATTTAGTGAGGCTTCTGCTCATTAAAGGTGCTGATAAGACAATAAAGAACAAGGTAATTGCTTTCGACTTTCATGCGCTAATCTTTCAATGTCAAAGGAACTTGCTATCCCCTTCCAAAGTCGTTTTTGCTGAATAAGTGAATATATATCAAAAACTACATTATTGAATCCGAGCTTGAATGAAAGAAGAGGATTGTGTTAAACATTCAAAATCTAACGTATATTTTAGTCAAATCTTCATGGCATGGTTTAGCTATTAAACTGCAGATATGTTAATCTCTGTACTATGCATGCATCTTATTGACTTGACATGGCATTTTCACTGTTGTTGTTGTTGTTGTCTCAGGATGGTTTAACAGCATTGGATCTTTGCCTTTACTTTGGGCAAGGTATCAGAACATATGAGCTAATCAAGTTGTTGAAGCTGCCTCATAAGCGTGTTAGATTTGCATGACAAAATGGGGATTTGGACAATATCAAATCAAGAATACTCATTGCCAAGTTAGTAGTAAGCACATCAAGCATATGGAATTTTACCACCTATGGTTTTGTACTATATTATAATATAATATATGATAGGAAAATGATGTCAAACTTTCTTTTCATATGATTCGAAATTTGAATATTAAGCCCACAATAAATTATGCATAATAGCCAATGAAGTAGCATCTATTCTTTGTTTTCCACTAAGGATATGCTTCAGCTAATCCAATTAAAAACACATTAGAAATTCGGTTTTGTTCGACCAAATTATTACTTTTTTTTTTGTATAAATTGAATAATAATTTGGATGCTATTATTTTGTATAAATCGATGAGTGATAAAGTTGCTTCTAAAATAGGCTTGGATAATAAAAAAAGGTATAAGATATTCCATCTCGTAAATTGTTTGCATATGTCAATTGTAGCTATATAGTAGAAATCATATTATTTTGGTCAGGAAAAAGAAAAAGTGAAAAATATCAACAAGGTGTTGAAAATATCTTTGTACTTTGTTTTCTGGCACCTAAAATGATATTTCTTGCAAGAAGGGGCCAATTCTATTATCTTCTTGATAGGGATGTTATTAAGCAAAGGTTTTGATTTCGACAGTTTGATACCTGAATACATTAATGAGAAAAATTACAATAAAAATACAAAATGTGAAGGAAGAAATTTGTGAAACAATTATTTTCATTACCTTCAATAAGCAAGTGGTACTAGTTTCTTATTCGATATATATATATATATATATATATTCAGCAACTAAACAAACAATTGCACAATTTGCAGAATTAAGGTGAGAATGTCAAGAAAATAACAACAAAGTGAGATAAGCTATGCTAAAATAATCTAAGTAAGATAAGGTGTGATTTGTGTGAATAAATACGTGTACTTGAGTGATTAATTTTGAAGATAATGTATATTGAATAGGTAGGATATATTTATTTATTTATTTTGTTGTTCTCATCTGCAAATGGGGCAGACAAGGAGGTATAGAAAAAAAGAGGAATATTTTCTTTCCTTTAAACAAGAAAAGATGTTTGCACCATTTTTTATTTAAGTAATGTTACAATTAAAATTAGATATTAGAATGATATTTAATTATTAAAATTTAAGAATGATATAATAAATATCAGGAATATAAAAATACATGTACAAGTAATACTTTTATCATCATTTCCACAACTCTAGCTTTTAATATTTTAGTCTAATGATATTCCTTAAAATTTACCTTTCCTAAGAATAAAAAGAAAATATTCCTTGAAGTTTATGCAAGTTCAGTTAATCTAACTCTAATGAAGAGTTAAAAAAAGTAAGTAAGAAAAAAAAAAAAGATTATTACATAAAATCAAGTTTCAGAATCAACGAACAGCACCACCCTCCACCTTGAAACAATCGCATCGCGTTTCACCCAAAAACCAAACGATCTCATCCATCACCATCATCATCTTCATCTTCATCTTCTTCTTCTTCTTCTTCTTCTTCTTCTTCTTCTTCTTCTTTCTTCACACAATGCTCTGTTACCGATTCTGCGTTCGCGCGGTTTCAAGCGCAGCCTCCTTCACAGATCACGCGAATGCCGCGCACGCTTTCCCTCATAATTCCCTCGCCGTCGAGCTATCACCGATCCTCAACCCTCCCACGCTCCGAACGAGGCGGTTACGGCGCACCAAACCGGTCCTCATTTCATGCAATTCCTCTCGTGGACCCTATCGCAGCAGATCCAGCTTTGGCGACAACCATCACAACCACGACGATGACTATCTCGAAGCTTCCCTTCTTCTCTCCGGTACCCTTTCTTTTTCTCTTTCTCACTTCGGTCACTTTTGTTGGAAAAAAAATTGAAAATTTGGTTCTGCGTTAGTTAAATTCATTTCCTTTTTAATTACTTTTTGGGGGGTTCTGTGATCATAAGTGGATTTGGTGTTTTAGGGGATGCCCCCTTCTTGCTCACTGTTGCTCTTTTGGTTACTGAGAGAGTGATGGGTTGATTGTGTTGATATAACACAATGCTTGTTTTGTTCAAAGTTGCAACTTTTCTGTATTTCTGTTCAATCAAAGTGAAAAGGTTTTTTTCTTTTTCTTTTTTCTTTTTTGGTATTATCATAGCAATTTCTTTCTAGTGACCGTGGATGGTTTTTTGTGAGCTTCAAAATTTGTTATAAATTGATTTATTTATTTATTTATTCATTTTAGTGTTTATTGGGTAGATTTTGTGGCTTCATCAAAATCTTTGTGCTTATTTGCGCCATTCCAATAATAATTGTAATGATAATAATAAAAAAGATATGTTTTGTATTGTGATATTAGCTGCCATGTATGTTTGAATAAGATCTACTAGAAGTGCTTGTTTGAGGCCAGAGCTGATTGCTATTTCTTTCCCTTTTTTTTCCAGTTAGTTATATTTTCCTCACCAAAGTTTGCAACTAAATCTGACAGTAGTGTGTTGTAGTAACTCTGTCTCTTTTGATCATTTAGGTCTATCATGTGTATGCATCCCTGAAATTTTATTTACTTAAACTAGCGCAGAAACAATCTCGCACTATCATATGTGGAGGCATCGATCTCAGGAAGGCTTACGATGGAAATCTTCTACTCCATCAATCCCCTTATCTAACCCGGGGAGAAGTTCAAGATCGGATAAGAATTTGATAAGACAAAGCTTTCTAACACATTTCCAGAATCCCACAATTTTTCTCAAGATTTCTTGTGATGGAGACTATATTCTGCCCATTGTTGTCGGTATGCGTCGAAGTTATAATATGTTATGTAATTTATCTTTTCCTGTCATTTCTTGAAAATCCAAGAGTTAATTCCAATTCTGTGTAACTTCAGGGAAGGTTGCTATTGAAAATTTGATAGATGGTGAAGTTGAAGGAGACAATGGGGTAATTTTTCAATCTTCATATAAGTAGTTGGCTCTGTGCTTTTCTGTTTCCTGACCGATCCTTACAAATGTGGTAATATTGCAGGATTGTCCAGACCAGTTCCAGTTGGTGAAAAACCTAGTTGAAAGACTAGACCATCAAGTATGAAGCTAAGCATTTCCCTCATTATATTGATGCCAATGGATATTGTGTCAATGGCCTTCATTCATTTATTATTTATTTTCCTTTTCCCCTTTCTGATTAATGTCTGTCAGGTCTAGGTAGTGTTATTATGGAACTGGCATTTGAAAAAAGAGAATATCCCACTCTTTTTTTACCTTCCTGCTTTGCCTTAAGTTTAAAGGGTTACATATGAAGAAAAGGTCGTTGTACCATCTATTTGAGAAGCATCTTTTGGTTATTGGGCATTCTTTTGATAAAGAAATGCTATAATTTCTCGCCTCTCATTTGCATATTGAAGTTGAAGTGCAAACCGACTCCCACATCATACTTTTTTTATCCAATAAGTTCTAGAATAGTGCTGAAGATATTCTGTGCTTGCTATCAATCCTTCTTTTAGTCTAGTTACAATTCGATAAGGTTGTTTGGATCCTCTTAAGTGCAAGATTGACTTGAGTAATCTCTTTGACCAATCCTTATCCTTGTGTAGAAGTTATAAAAGCTATAGCAAACATAGCACTATGATTCTGTCATGCTTAGTCCTTTCCTTCATGCAGAAATTGGTTGTTAAATGAATTGTTCCTTCGTTTTATTCTTTCAGGTGATAATGGTTCGAATTACAGAGAGAGTGGTCAGCACTTACTTTGCCAGATTGTACCTAAGCCAGGTTTATAAAAACTCTTCAATTCTAAATGATAAAGCTTGTTCATGTTATGTTCTTTCATTAATATAAATGTGCTCATTAAAGTTATGAACTTCTCCAGCCAGGGAAAAGTGATATTATTAGTGTGGATGCACGCCCCTCAGATGCCATTAATGTTGCAAATAGATGCAAGGTATAATAATAAATCCTGTGTTGACCAGGACCTGTTAAACATTTTTTTCTTTTTTAATTTTTGAAAGGGGCATCTCAGATGAATATAGCAAATCTGTTCCTATGCAGAAAAACCCTATTAAAATACGCATTTCCTGCATGGATGTTAGTTGAATCCACTTGTATGACTTGGAATTTGATATGTGCAGGCTCCAATATATGTAAGTAAACAAGTTGTTCTAGAAGACGCTATCAGAGTCGGTTATGGAATGGGCAGAGTCTCAAATAAAAGGACTACTTATGATGTATTGCTTGACAGGTACTGTGTGATAATCGAGTGGCATGTTTCGCCACCATAAGTTGCCGCAACTTCTCCCCTTACCCTATCCCCTTTCTTTTCTTTCTCAATGTATAATCCGAGTCTTAAACTCCTGCATTTTTTTCTACAGTCCTGTGGATGGTCCAGATTCGGTGGCTCAAGAACTAAGCATGATGCATAATATGCACATAGCTATCAAACTGGAAAGATTTAAAGATGCAGGTAAAATATCATTTGGTTATATTCTGTATTTAATATCATATGCATTCGTGAGTATCATCGACGGCATATATAGAGTTGTTGCCTAGTTGAAGTCAGAATGCCATAGCTTGGTAATGTGATGGAATCATCATCTGAACTAATTGGTTGAGTTTTGCAGCTATATGGAGAGACAAACTTGCAAATCTTCGTAAATCGGCACATGAACACTAACTAGCTCCTTAGGTATTCCAATGTCCTTGCCATAGTTTCAAATCAATGCATTGGTCCTGTAATATTATTTGTATAATTTTGTGTTGAAAATTTTCATGTGGTGATGACAGGGTATAATTTCTGAAGAAGAAGAAGAAGAAGAAGAAGAAGAAAGTGAGGGTGATGTTTTCCTGATTTTTCAACAGGAAGATTGTGTTGAATAAGAAAATACACAAATGAAGGAAAATAGCAAAAAAAAGTTTGTGTTGTATAGTTGTGTATTAGAATCATGGACGACCCATGTTAGTACTAGTGTACATAAAATGATGTATTAAAATTCTGCTAAACATCGAATTCCTTGACACGATCATTAATGAGAAGAAATATTAAATATTATATATATATACATATGTGATGAACACTTGCAATATCTTTAACATTGAATATTCTTTTCTAGCGTTGGCTCTATTATGTGCAAGATTTGGAAAACAGTGATATTGATTTAGGAACAAGTTGCCTTAGACTCTGCCAATTAGCTTTCTCTGAAAGAAAAATGACTTCAAATTTATCCATAATAATATCCAAATACTGCTTAAGTTATATGATATTATTGACACCAAAATCTACAAACTCAGCCGAGAATTTTGACTTTTGGGTAGGTTTATAGTTTTTTTTTCCCTCAAGGGTTTATTGAACTTGTTTATCTACTACACTATTCCTCTCTTCAACCACCAAAACAAAAAGGAGAAACTATTCCTCTGTTTCTATTTTCGTTTTTTTTCCATAATGTGATAGGAATTTATAGAGACAAAATGAGTTGAAAAAAGAAAAAAAATAGTGTGAATAACAAAAATAATATATGTATATGTATTATTTCGTATCTCCCGTCTATATCTATTTTTATTACTATTAAGTTTTGATGTATTCTTTGCTTTGTTATCAATTTTTCTAATTCACCATTAATTTTAATGGATATTTTAAATTTTCATATAGCTACTCTTTAAATAATACACATCTACTCAACTTAATTATGTCCTCTCCAAATTTAAGAATATTATCGGTTGGTACCAGAAATGGTTCAGTAGCGGATTGTGCACTTTTCAACTATTTATAGTCATTTATTTTCGTTGTCATATCAAATATGTATAGAATCGTTTTCTTATGACATGGAGTGGTTGAAAACACTAGATAAAGTAAAATTTCTTAAAATTCAAGCCTTCTGCCCTACTTATCAAAGATTGCCAAAAAGTGAACAAAACAAATGATAATCAACAATTATATCTCAAAACCTAAAAAAGGTTATTCTGTTCACTTATCAATTTTTAGATCCTTATATTTTAATTTGACATCACTCTAATATCAAATTTTTCTTATCTATTATTAATTTTGTCGATATCATAAAATTTTAATGTACATATAACATCATCACTTTTGTCTATTTAATCACTTTTAAATATATTAGATTTATTGTACGATTAAAGATCACCATTATATCTACCTAAAGTGATACAACTATTTCTAGATATTCAAATAAATAAGATTTTTGGAAAAGGTTAAAAAAGGGAAGAATGAAAATGTTAAATGTACATAATACAGTTGCAAACATATTTATTAAAGTTGTTAACATTTAAATGAGGTGAAAAATAGATAGAAGAGTATTGTGCTATGTACCAATAGCACTCTCCGGAGAGAAGGTTGGATTATGGAAGACATAATATAATAAAGGGAGAAGTAACATTGATAATTTGGATCTTGTCCATAGATCTACTTTCTAGCTTATGTACAATTGCTTATGACAAGAAGCACTGTTAATTCATAATATTGGCCAAAACCAAAAACAAATTAAAAGGGGAAAAAGAGAGAGAGAGAGAGATTGTTGAAAGGATTTCAATACTTGCCATATTTGTGCCAACAAATTAGCATAACTATACATCTTCTGGCAATATAGAACCTGGACTTTTTCTCCTTCACCATGGAAAAGCAACCATGCCTTCTTTCTGAATGAACAGAGCCTCTTCCACTATTACTTGTTCTACCATGAGATGCACATTGACCCATCCAAATGAAATCGTAAACATATAATAAAGTTTAATTGAACCAAACCTGCAGGGTTAATTAATTAAACAATAAAACCCAATAGAAGGCTAGGCTAGGCTAGTTTTTCATTTCTTCAACTCCGATCCGATGTTTGTGTGCTTGGTTCTCGACCCCTTCTCTATTTTCCGCATCAAACTTGAAACTATAAATATCATATTTGTGCAATATTTATATGCTTGAGAGGAATCTTATATAAATTATTATTGGTTTTGGTTGTGCGTGTGTGTGAATTTTATTTGTATGTCCTACCATATATATATATATATCTAGGTAGGCTTTTGCGTCAAAGCAAGCTTGCTTTTTTGTTTTGTATTTTATTTATTTATGATCTGATAGCCATATATATATAATTGGGATGCATAGTCCACGCTTCTTTGATTGTTGTAGTTGGCACTTTGATTTTAAGATTAATCTTGAACGCTACACGTTTGTTTTTAAAGGAAAGAGATTGGTGGAGAGTGATGTTAATGACCATACTAACAGTAGTATACTATATATGTTATGTATGACCCATCACAAATTCCCTGAGTTTTTTATTGTGTGATAAATATATTGATTATTATGTTATATACACTTTAATTTTAATTTGTAAATTACCTTAAACTAAGTAGTATATTTTTCCATTATTTATAGACTGGTGGTACGGTGTGGTAAATGATAATAATTTGATTTATTGAGGGTTGGTATTAATTATTTTTTCAAAATAATAAAGGATAATATAAACTAATTGACCCGTGAATACAATTGAGCTGTTCCCTTAAAATTGCTTCATTTTAAATATCACAAAAAAGGGGGTTTGATTATACTATATCTTTAGGGAGGCAATGTAATTATTATGAAAACGTTTCAAAAAAGTGTATAGGAAATAAGTTTATGTTGTGCAAACCTCTCTCTTACTCCATGCAGGCCTAATTAAAAAAGTTGCATTTTCACAAAATTAAAATCATGAAAACTAATAAGGTGGGCTGGGATGATTTACGACCAAAACTAAATTAAATTAAAGTGGGGTCTTTTCCTGCAATTGTTGTGGTGCGTCGCAGCTTTTAATTATATATATATATTATTCGTTCATATATATATAGACTATGGTAGTTCTAACTAGCTAATTATTAATTAGCAGACCAATTAATTGAGTAGTTTGTTATTCTCATTCTTATAATTGAGTTATGCTTGTATGTAATAATTAGTATTTTAAGTGTTAGCGATTTTATAAGATTCCTGATCAAATACGCGTGATAAATCTAATCAGTTTCGTCATCATATGTAATTTCTCTGCTTCAAACTAATTAATAAAGCTGTGTACGAATTATTACTGTAATATATATTGAAAACAAGCTAAATTATTCTTTAATTAGATAAATAAATGATATACTGTTGAACTGAACTTCATAATACAGCTAGTACCTTATAATAATTATTACATTTATATCCTACCTGAATGGTGACAAAACAGAGCAAACCAAGCCACTATCTAGACATTTCATTTTGAATATATAAAAGCAGCAGCTAAAACTCTAAAAGGCTGCTCTTCTTTGTTTTGGCCTTGAATCCAGTAATTTGCAAATTTCCAGATACCAAGCAATGTGAAGAAAGAAAGCGTTAATTAGTTGTCGATCCATCGTGGTCTCATAAATGGAGTACCTGCACGCTGCAACCCAGATTCCATCTGCTCAAAACAGATCATCGAGCGATCCAGGTCGTAGATGTTTGTTACTATATAATATATGTGCCTATATTTATTAATTAATTAATTGAATCATAGTGTTATACGATAAACATTATTATTTATCAACCTTACCGCACACACTGTTGCCATATATGTTATCAAACAAGATTCCAATTTGTAGCAGAGATACTGCTTTCCCATTTTCAGCAACACATCCATTAAATCAAATTCAAATATTAACTCTTTTTTATTTAAAACTTGTTTTTTCATGCCTGCCACTGCAAATCAAGTCAACCCCTTAAGTTATGAGTGAAAGAAATATGAGACATAGATAGACAGACAGTCTTATGTTAAATTTTCAATTTCATATCATCTTGTAATCTACTGTAATTTCTCATTATTCTACATTATTAGTACTCATTTAGTTATTAATTTATTATTTTCTAAAATAATGAGAATGAGAGAGAGTGAGTGTGAGTGTCTCACGGTCACGGGTACCTTAATGGTATTAATGAATGTAGAGTGGAGTGGGGTGTCCATTCCAGAGCGAGATTCCCTTCCTTCTCCCTCCCCTCCCATTCATTTATTGTTCTGCTCTTTAATCTTTTTCTGCTTCTGCTTCTACTTCTCTTCTTTCTCTGAAACTTCCATTATAAAATAATAATTATTTGATCTTTATCTAAATATAAATTGTGTTTTAAGTATATTAATTTTTTTAATGTACCAACAAGTTCAAAACGATTATTATTTTAAATGAATGTAGTATAGTATAATATCCTACACAACACAGCTAGTATCGTGATCATCATGCCCCCCAACCCCCTCTTTGTTCTTACTCCCGGCCCCTCCCCCCTCCTAAATACTCTCTATATGTTATAATCATTAATGACCAGATAAAATGTAAATTTGTAGGTGTTTGAGAAGAACTTATTAAGAAGAGAAATTACAGGGGAATGAATTCAGTCTTCAGATACAAATTAAAATATAGCAGTAGTAGTAGTAATAAACATGGTTATATTGTACTTGTGGTGAAACAATTATGGCCCACAGTAGTAATAAGTGCTAGTTTGTATATAAATGCAGTGTCCCAGCTTTATGCTTTGGTAGTCGCGGGTTTTAAATGCTATATACAGGAGCCACCGTACCCTCCTCTCTCTTGTGTGTGTATGTGTGTTTTGTCCCTCTTGTAAAATAAATACTACTACTCCATAACACAACACACCTTCCTTCAAACAACACAAAATAATAAGCCCTCTCTTTTCTTTTCTTTCTCTGTACTTGAAGACTACTCTAATTCGTTCAACCTAAGGAATCGCACGTTTATATGAAGTAGCTATTGTGATATTGGCTTGGTTCACTCAGACAGTAGCTAGAACAACATTATTATATATTGCACACACACCAAATTTCATTTCATTTCCACATGTTTTATTTGATTTGATTTGGGGGTTTAGGTTTTTGTTTTGATTGAGCCGTGCCAATATCTCAGTGCTATTTCATGGTTGTGCTAACACAAAACAAGGTTTGTTTTGCTTATCTCGACCTTGACTTTGACTTGTTCTTACCTTTGCTTGTGAGACTACTTTATTAGCTTTTGTTTGTATGTGCTTCATTATATTAGTGGAATATCTTAAGCTTCATATTTTTCTAATGTAACCAAATAAACTACATATATAAAGGTAGGATTTGTTTTTTCCTTTCTTTGGCTAAGTTTTTTCGAGTTGGATTATTCTCTCATAAGAGTCTTACAGTAAAAAGCTTATATTACTTATGTATGTAGAAACAAATTAATTCCCACAAAATAAAAAAAAACCAAATAGTTTATACCATGCTATATCATAAAATAATAAGTCTTTTCACTTTAATTTTTGAGTAAAAGGAGAAGACAGAAAATGTTACAATGATACTCTCTGAGAATAATTGTTTTATTGACCATAGGATTGAATGTAGATTCTTTTTTAAAAAAAAAAAGAAGAAGAAAAACTATGGTTATTATCATAATATAGAAAAGAATTTAAATATAAAAAAATAAGCATTTTCAATAAATGAAATGCACTAAACATATTAAAATATCTTAAAATATTACTACTTTTAGTTTATGATGAAATTGTACTCTTAGGATACTCGTTAGTAAAATAATAAAAATAATACTACTTCTATTTTAAAATAATAATAGTTTTAACTTTTTTATTATATTAGAATTAGTTTCTAAAAAACTTGAGCAATACTTATCCTGTAACTACTTGGATTGAGTTAGGTTAATTCGATATGAGTACTTCTTCCTCCTCCCTGAATTGGAATTGCAAGGGAAAATGATGGAGACTCATCTACATCCAACAATAGATAGGGAAAAAGATGGAAAGAATGTGAGTTTAAAGAAAAAAGAGAGTAATGAGATTGATGAGATTAGTATATCTTGTAAATAAAATGTTTGAATATTTGAAGATTTCAAAAGCTCAAATAATAATGAGAAATGTTTATCGTACGACTAAAATTGATCCAACCATCATCCAACTTATTAAACATAATTGTAGGGTTTGTTTGTTAATGGATCTCATAAGCATATAATTAGAATTGGATGATATTTTTGTTATACTTATACTACCGAATAATAATACCCGAATTGTAAGTACTACTGTATTTAAGCTAAATCTCAAGTGAAACAACAATTTGTAAGTCTTAGGGAAAAAAAATTAAAGATTGTAGATTCTATAAACGGGCCTAAACATTTTTATAGACTTAGGCCTGAACTGGATCACGGGTAATGGGCCGAAGATTTTTTCAATTTTCATGACAAAAAATGTTTTTCAATTTTAAATTTTCGAAATTATCAATGTGCAAAATGTGCGACCATAAAAAAAGGGTGAAAAGATGCATTGACCAAAGCCAAAGGGAATAAATATGTGAAAAATGCAGAGTCAATTGATCTTATCATTACATGTACTATTGATGTTATGGCAAAACAAGGAAAATTAAATACTACAGCTTAGCATAGGTTTCAGTTCATATGTATGTGCTTGAATTCGTCACGAGAAATGCTGCTGTACAATAAAATTTTTTACAATAATTATATTCACAATTCAATTAAATTAATTTATAAATTTATATTGTAACTAAATAATAAATATAATTATTATATAAATATTATATAATTTTTATTGTACTAATAATATTATACTTCTCACAAGCTTATTTGGGAATTTCCAAGTTTCGGTTGGTAAGAATGAACCCGTACATGATGTATGCATGCATTCTTATTTTATTTTATTAAAAAATAAAATAAAAACTGTTATTTCAGTGTTTAGAACTGTTTATATCTGCTACTTGCATTATTTTAAAAGATTTTGCTATTGGCTAAGGAAATTTCAGATAAGATCATACTCATGATGATAAAAATAAGAGAGAGCATATTCGTATTCTTCTTCGCTTTTCGACCTGAATATTTTTTTTTGTCAACACCCTCAAAATAACTTATTTCACTAATTAATTTGTTAATTAATTCAACTGGATTTTTTTAGGAAAAATAATATTATTAGCCGTATTCGGATAAGTGTTATTGTTGTAGTCAGTGCAAATTAGACAAATACAACCAACAATAAACGACAACAATTTGAGAGTCTTGTGAGGGTGTAATTTATTAGTTGTTGGCTAGGTTAAATAATACTCACTCCATTTTTTTTTATTTATCTAGTTTTAATTTCACATACAAATTAAAGATACATTTTATAATATTTAAAATTTTAAATATATTTTATAATATTATTCTTACCATTCATTATTTTTCTTCTTAATTATTTATAAATTTATTTTCTTTCTTATATTAATTAAAAATATAATTAAAAAATTAATGATAATCACCTAGTAAAATAAATATGTGTTTCTAAAATGGAAAAATAAAAAGAAAACGAAAAAAAGTACCTAGAATGCAGTAGCTGTTTTTTTTTTTAAGACATATTTAAATCAAAGTTTTTCTTATTAAAAAAAA
The DNA here is from genome assembly GCA_013621005.1 of Aeschynomene evenia. NCBI lineage: Eukaryota > Viridiplantae > Streptophyta > Magnoliopsida > Fabales > Fabaceae > Aeschynomene > Aeschynomene evenia. Next base: position 2,640,051 of record CM024267.1, on the reverse strand, counting down.
AAAGGGGACCATATCTCTACCACTCCAGCACCTGAATAAACGAGTTAAATGCTTACACATCAAAAGGCATCCTATGTTATTTGCAGGATATAAATCACTATTCAAAGCATCTCCTCGTTTCCATTTCATCAATTATTATGTATAAACATTTAAAAATTTAACACAAAGTTAATTATTAAATATATATCTTCATGTCTTAACACCATTTTACCATCTTAGTCGACTTTGGTCTACCCGGTCAAACAAGGGTCGGTATTTGATAGCAAATGCAGTTAAACTTTGGAATTCAAATATTTCTATGGGCAATAATGTAGCTAGATCATCAGGCATTTTATAGTTGCCTTTTTATTTTAGTTTGGTTTTTTTAGGGATATGCATGTAGTGTCATTTTAGGCCAAGTCATCCCACCTATGCGACACAACACAACATTTTGGATTAATCTTAAATGTTCTGAGTTGTGACTTGTGAGTAAGAAAAGCACCCACCATTCAATTATTTTCCATCTTCCAATTTTTCTCTCTCTGATTATTATCACCTTAAAGAAGAGTACACCAATATCACTTACATATTATTCTTTGAATATTCTCTCTCTATATATATCCTGATTACACTAATGCATTATTATGCAATTATTATAAAAGCGTATTCAAGCAACTAATGCTTTTATTTTAATTTCAACGTCAAATAGATCAATTGACTTTAATATCACTTTTTTCTATTATTGTTTGACTAGACCAAGTTCTATGTTTTATGCCTAGTTAGTATACTAGTTGAGCCGTCTTAACGATTAGAACCTCACTAAATGGATAAGATCTAATCTATCTATATATACTTGATGGTGAATCACTGAATTATTATTATTGTACGTAATCCATATCGTGTAAAATACTATAATGTCATATGTATTCAATGAAACAATTTGTTCCTTGAAAAGAGTCTTGCTTCAAGAAGAAGAAAAAAATAAAACGTCAAATTCAAAAGATATTTTCACAAATTATGTGAAAAAAACGCGAAGCAAAAGGCGCATAGAATTACTTTATATATTTTGCACATTTTATTCTTCAATCTTTTTTCTTTTTCTCATGAAATATTTGCAGAGAAACTTCTGTGGCTAAGTAGGGTCACGACTTTCATGTTGGAGGATAAGGATTGGAGAGTTGAGAAATTGATGTGTGCTCCCCAAGCATATTTTATAAATATGTATTATCATTTATGTAATTAATTTATATTAAAAATTAAGAATATGTAATTATAGATAATTTTAAAATACGTGTCAAATATATTTTAGATAAAGAAAATATCAATACGAGAATAAAATGTAACATTGTAAACCTTTAATCAAAAGCTCCGTGGGCCATACACCCCTAGTGTACTACTTGCTTTTCACATCCCAATTTCTCTTCATTTTTCTATATCCTATTTATCACTTAACAAAAGAAAAAGGATAAAAAGAAAAGATTCTTTCATATAAGAAAAACATGTGCTTTATTATATGATTACTTTCTTTTGAGTTTAGTTTGATGCAACAAAAGTGTAACTTTTATTTTCATACATTATTTCAATCAGATTTTAAGGTTAATAAATAACTAAGATTATTTCTCATCTCACTGCTATAAAGATAATCAGGTACATTATTAAATAATAAATTAAATTATAATGTAAATAAATTTAATGAAATAGTCTTATTTGAACATTCGAAATCTCATATAATACCTACTATTTGTATTCAAGAATCAAACTAAAGATCATTGATTAAGGGAATAGTTATATGTGTCAATCGAACTAAAGTAAGAACTAAAAACTATTTTCTTATTTTGTTCAATTCAAAATATGACAAATCAACATTAGTGGATAGTTAATAAAGTAAAAAATAAATTTGTTTCATTCATTCTCTTTCCTTTTCAGTTTATTTATATTAGATTAATAAAGATGCATTTTAATACAAAATATGTAAAATTATCAAGTAATTATATATTAGTCATGTCCAAAGATTCCTCTAGTATCCATTGTAGTTTTAAGTGTATCAAAATTCATTACTATTTAGTATTTACTAATGAGTGACTATTGGTGTGAATTCGGGAATATGCTCTATTGTGAGCATGTGATCTATTCTAATGTACTATACCCAAAATCTTGATCATTTTCTTAAAGGATAGAATTGAACTACCATTATATTATCCATTTTTATCTAAATAATACTCTTTTATCTTATATTAATAATTATTTTTTATTTTTTTATACATAAAAAAGTTTAAATGATTATTAATATATATGAGATGAATAGTATAATATTACTTAGTCGTGAACTCTAACTCCAATTAAATACTCTTATGTTTTAAATTAATTAACAAGTGTGGCCTAATCCTATCCATTGATATGTTTCATACAATATACTAATACTCTTAAAATAAAATTGAGTAGTGAAAGCAAAATATTTACGATGATGATTTTATTTATAAATTTGTAGAATAAAGAAAAAGAAATTATGACGATGATTTATCCTTTTATTTTATTTTATCCTAATTGTGTGCCCATATTGGGCGGAAGGAGTGGGCCCATAGTGACGTGGATAGGTGGGAACAAACACACTGCACCGAAGCAAAGGCAAACACTTATTAGTACCTGGAAACACAACCAAACCAAACCAGCCAACCCAACCTCACCAATAATAATCCAAAGCAATAAAAATAAAGTTAAATAATAAAAAATAAAAAAGAAGAAGAAGAACGAAACACTCCAAAAGCGTTTCTCGTCAACTGAATCTGCCCTCTTCTCTTTCTTTCCCCTTTCCCTCGTCTCCTTTTTTTTTTTTCTTTCTCCACTTCCTCACGATCCCCTTTCTCTCTCACTTGTTCTTGTTCCGTGGTGGAACTGTTCTTGTTTGGCAGTGTTTGGTTGATCGTGCTTTTTGTTTTGTTTTGTTTGGTTGCTTTTGATTTTGGATTTTTTGGTCTGCTTGCTCTCATGGTGATCGAGAACGACATTGAGAGCTGCGGGAGTAGGGCGGTGCAGTCGTCGTCCCACGCGAATCCACGGCAGCACCGACAGAAGCTCGAGGTCTACAATGAGGTGCTCCGTCGAATTCAGGAGTTGAATTGCGACGAGGCTCACGTTCCTGGCTTCGACGATCATCTCTGGCTTCACTTCAATCGTCTTCCTGCTAGGTCTTCTGATTATACTTCACTTCTTCTTCTTCTTTTTCTTTTCAGTATTTTCCTTTGCAAAATTGATTACGTCTTCGTTACGTGACCTCAGAAAATTAAAAAAAAAAATGACGGTGGAAAAGAGTGGTGAAATTAAATAGCGATTGAAGTGGAATTTTGTGTTTTTATCGTGTTATATTTTAAATTTGCGATGAGAATTGAAGAAATTGCGAAAGGAAAAAATATTAGAGCTGAGTTATTGTTTTTTTTGTTTTTGCTTTTTTTTTTTACTTTACCTTTTTTAAGTGGATTTGGCGGAGTGGTTTTTGTACGAGTGTGGTGGTTGGTCACTGTGATTGGTGGTACTACATAGGTACGCGTTGGATGTGAATGTGGAGAGGGCAGAAGATGTTCTTGCGCATCAGAGATTGCTGAAGCTCGCGGAAGATCCAGCTAATCGACCTGCATTTCAAGTTCGCTTAGTTCAGGTTTACTATCAATACACAATTTGAAATGCTCTGATACTTTGTGTTTTAAACTACTCCATGAATTAAATTGCTATATGAATTTTATGATAGAAGATATTTAGTCAGTTATCAAATCCATGACATGCCATCAAAAGTGTCTGACTCTTACTGTAACTCCCTCAAATGTCACACATGATGATATTTGATCGTTTTTTTTTGAAGTGTAAGATTAAGATATTTACACTCAGAGTTTAACAGTTAGTTTGTTGTGAAGTTTTATTGGTGGGAAATGTTTTTACAGCATACTGCTTGACTCTTTCATATTCTGGTACTAGAAACCTTAGTGTTTTTAATAGGCTTGCTAAGAATTCAGAATTCTAAAGTGTGATGAGGGTGCATGGAAGTGGTTAGTTCCATCTCTGTCTGCATTATTTTGTTGTTGGCATCATTTATAAATGCTAGCTGTAACTGGCATAAAATTTGGAACACTGGAATGAGCATCTTTTGATGTGCCTAAAATTAGTCTACAGAACTGCATACTTGCAAATTCATGTCAGTATCATCTTTAATGCAGGTATATCCATTTGGTGGTACAAACAATGTTGATTCCATGACTTCAGATCCTTCTGAGAAAGAAGACGCACAGAGTTCTCTTAACTATTCTTTTAAACAGGGGTATGGCTCATAAACTGTTGTAGTTTTATTTTCCATAGGTTCATTATTGCCACGTACAGCACAATAAGCAAATGAAATCCTTTTCATTTTCCAAGCTCTTGTTACTATCATTATTCTACTATTATTTGTGCTAAATGGTAAAAAATTTTATGTCACATCTCTTGTTTTTTCCTTGGGTTAAAAGAGTTCATCCACCTCCGACTTTTGGTTCATCCTCTAACCTTGAAGCTCTTGCACTTCAAACAACTAAATATAACATTGAAGATGGGGGCAGTGCTATGGGTGTGACACCATATGTTCAACGGTATGCATTTTAGCAGATTCATGATTTTGGATTGTTATTCTTCTTGTTATGTTATTGTGAATGGGCTTGCCCTTGCTTCTTTCTTCTACTTAAGTAAGTGTTATTATAATCCACCATATGATATCAAGTAGAAACATGCATTACACAACCTTGCAAGCATTTTATGATGAGGTTGATACATAGACCCAATTATCACATACTTTGGAGATACTATTTTTCAAGTGAAGTCTCGTGGTTTTGTGTTGCTAGTCCAAGTTTAAGAGAGTGGTAGGAGAAACTTTAGTTTTTTTTGTCAGGCATCTTCTTTTTGCATAAAGATAGGATCACCACTAAAGCAAGATGTATTGGATTTAACTTGTAGAATCAGTCACAGGGAAAGACCATACTTAATTTTTTCTTTTTAATTATTTTATCTCTCTTACAAGGTGGCTCTTATTCCAGTTACTTTGTCCCTCTGTATTAAATTCTTATAGGGAGTTAATAAATGTATTAATATTTAAAATTTAAAATTTTCAGCAGAGCTAATTTTCTCACTTACTATTTTTAGGCCCATGCATGAGATTACCTTTTCAACAATTGACAAGCCTAAACTGCTTAGTCAGGTAGTTAATTCTGTTTCTATTTCTTTTCAATATTCTTTCATAGTTGTGCTTTTAAATTATTGGGTGAAATTGTTTCCTATACTACTCATTTTTGTGTCTTCTTCACTGTATCCTTCAGCATCAAACATGATTATAGGTGATACTGATAGCTCTTGCTTTTCTGGGAAGTTTATCTGGTTAAAGAGCTTCTTGCAATGCTATGCAAGAAAAAATTATGCCTTGTTAATAATGCCTTTTGCATCAACTAAGGATGTATTTCTTGCCAACTATGAATGCCATCAAACATATGCATTGTAAAACTATTTGCTGAAAGCTTGTTTTAAGTTGTATAAGAATATTTTTATGCCATCAAATCCATAATCTTGTCACCAGTTAATATTTATCTGGAGCCATAAGTTCATAGTCTAATTACCATACATGCCTGTAAACAGGTAGTTTATTTTTAAATATGAAATGCAAAAAGGATTTTTTTTTTCTTTGGGGGTGATTCCTTTAGCCTATTTCAGTTGCAATTTTTAAATTTTGGAGAGGCCCAAGTTGATTTCCATTCAAATGTAATTATCTGGGGTGACTATGTCCTTGTTAATTTTGAAAATCATGGGTTAACTCAATTTATTATTCATTGCACTAGGATCAAAATGTTTGGAGTTTCTGAATTACAAGAATGGAGTTGATTCCATTATATGCCGTCGCTCATCTTTTGTGATGTATTTCAGTTAACTTCAATACTTGGTGAGCTTGGACTGAACATTCAAGAAGCTCATGCCTTTTCAACCTCTGATGGGTTTTCTCTGGATGTCTTTGTCGTTGAGGGATGGCCTAATGAGGTAGGGTGAACATAGCTAACAAATGAGCTCACACATACAGTGTCAAGTATTTTCAGAAACTGAAAGACTTAATTATTGTATAGTACTATAATAGCTTTGTTAATGACCAAATTGTTAGTAGGTTGAGAAGATACAAAATGTCTATTTGAAATAAATATTAGCGAGAAATTTGATGACTCTTCTGTCATCATCAAATATGATGTAACATTTTGTAGTTTTTTCCTGATCTAGCAATTGCAAATATTGTATCCAAATAGCATCTTGTATTTTTCGTATTCAAATAGCATCTTATATTTATTTTCTTTTCCTTTACTTGTGATCTATTAGGAAACTGAGGAGCTTAAAGGCATGCTGGAAAGGGAAATTTTGAAGGTTAAGGTACAATATTCCTATTAATCTTTCACAAGACAGTTCTAGATTCTTTTGTAAAGATAGCTTTACTTTATCATTTTGACCTTTGATATGATGACACCTTCAATATTAAGAAAGGAAGGTGATAATATTTCAGTTTGTCTCAACAATAGCTAATATTAATCTGCACTACAATTGGATCAATGGGTGATATCTGTTAAATCAGTTGCGTTAATTACTATTGATATAAAATATCATCTGCTCTGAAATAGCAATATATGTCAAAACAGGGCATACTTTCTACTGGCAGTCAACATTACCTGGCAAGGATAGAACCCTCTCCTCATTGCATAGAAATACCATCTGACGGAGCTGATGTTTGGGAAATTGATACCAGCCAGCTCAAATTTGAAAACAAAGTTGGCTCTGGGTCATTTGGTGACTTGTGAGTTATTTCTATTTCAAATATGTTAGAACTCTAAATATCTTCTTAGGTGATGGCTCTATTACCTTTTTTTTCCTTTTAATTTCCTTAGGTACAGAGGTACATATTGCAGTCAAGATGTGGCCATCAAAATTCTTAAGCCTGAGCGCATAAGTACAGATATGCTGAGAGAGTTTGCACAGGAAGTTTATATCATGAGGTTTGTTTGCTTTAGTGAAATTGATTTGCAGGGTCACTACTGAGATTTTTGTTTCCTGTTTTTTTTCTTTTCAATCCTTCATCCATGCATATAAACTTTTTATCTAGGAATAGAAAAGGGAATGCTTTTACAATCCGATGTGTATCTAAAAATCGGTTTAGTCATCAAATTGATGTTTATTTTGTTTTGGGAAGTACTTATTTGTTTTAAAATATCATTGAACTACTAATTTGATATTCCACAAATCTTTTGTGGATTAATTCAACTATTTTACTCTAAATATTTGTGCCTTTATTGCAACCAAAACTAACTCTTGATTTTTCACTTAATTACAATTTTAGAAGGTGTATGAATTTTTTACTATTAGAGAAAACTATTTGGCTTGTTTGCTACAAACATTCTGCGAAAATATATATTATCTTAATTCTTAAATGGAAATAATATCTCAATTTTGTAAAGGTATTCACTAAATTGGATGCTTTTGGATATTTTCTGCAGATTTTGATAATGTTCCCATCTGGATAATTTCAATTGTTTATATAAAACATTGTCTTTTTATCGTAGTCAGTTTGTGTTAATGATCTGAGTAAACCATTCTTCCTCTATCATGACTTGTCTTGGATTGCAGGAAAATTCGACACAAGAATGTTGTCCAGTTCATTGGTGCATGTACTCGGCCTCCAAATCTTTGTATTGTTACTGGTAAATAAGATAGAACCCTGAGAATCTTTCATGCCATGTACTCATAATTTCATACTATAGGATTAGCCTTGATGCAATGGTTACCATTGTTGCCTTGTGACCTGGTACTCAGATTCTAGTTGCAGAAACAACCTCTGCTTATGGCAGTAGGGCTGCATATATCTGACCCTTCCTAAATCTAAAAATTTGTGGAAGCCTTGTGCATTGGGTCACCCTTTATTATTCATATTGTTAGCTTTTGCTTAAATCTACACTAGTTGTAGAATTGGCATAAATGCATAATATCTCTGATTACCTATTTATGATGTATCTAGTAACTAGTAATTTGATATCTTAGATGATTTGGCTGCCTTATTAAGTCTCATGATAATTCAACTTTGTTGCTTATTGCTCATGTTTATGCCTTTATCAGAGTTTATGTCTAGAGGAAGCTTATATGACTTTCTGCACAAACAAAGGGGTGTATTTAAGCTCCCAACTTTACTAAAAGTAGCGATTGATGTTTCCAAGGGAATGAACTATTTGCACCAAAATAATATAATTCACAGGGATCTCAAGACTGCCAATCTTCTGATGGATGAGAATGAAGTAAGAGGATTCAATGAACGTGCACATAGATACTGCCTTTTTCATTTTCGATGTTATTGGTGTATGCTTTGCTGCTACCTGATTTTACGATGAGTGCACTGTTGTCTGTTGTTGAGTATTTTACAAATTAGTTTGTAGTAATTGTTAATTGTGTTGCAATTCATATTTCCTTGTAGTATCTCCTACGTTTATCGACCTGTAATTCCATTGTAGTCACACTCTTATTCTTAGGTCATGTCCATTGATGAACCTAGACTGTATGACATCATGACTCATGAATCCCTAGAGTCATTGCGGTTTAGAATTTGTACCAACAAGTTTATGATGGGTTGTCGGGTATTGCTCGACTTTTAGTTGTCAGCCTACAGTAAAATATGAACCTACATGTACACAGATGAGAGGAAAGCCATTCTTATTTTTCTTGAATAATTAAAGCATTCTTATCATTTCGTGTATACTCAAAATAGTATATATCCTTCTGCAACAGGTGGTCAAGGTTGCTGATTTTGGGGTTGCCAGAGTGCAAACTCAATCTGGTGTAATGACTGCTGAAACTGGAACATACCGTTGGATGGCTCCTGAGGTACGGATGGTCTTGGATATCACACTATTTTCTTGATATGTTTGTCGGTAGACATCATTGTGCAATATAGATTCAGAATTGGTATTTGTCTGTGGTTCACACTTATTAGGTTTTGCTTGGTCAAATTATTTGACCGAGCATCAAAGCAAAACCAATAGTTTATATCCATTCCTCAGTTCCATGCCTAATTTTCATCTTCAAGCATGTTTGGAGTCAAAGCTGTTACATGATCATCATATTTGCTTTATTATATGTTTTTATTTTAAATTTAGCCGTTAAATGGTATTTTATATCTCTTCCTATTGATTTGACTTCCATTTGAAGGTCATTGAACACAAACCATATGACCAGAAGGCAGATGTATTCAGTTTTGGAATAGCCCTTTGGGAGCTTTTGACGGGAGAAGTGAGTACTTTTATGCCAGGCAGTGATCTTTGCTGCTTTAACTTCTCTATTCGTTTCCTGTCTCGAACTTTGATCTAGCCTTGTACTATCATCTCACTGTAATATTGTATATGCTGTTGTTTTCTGTGGCCAGCTACCTTACTCTTACTTGACCCCATTGCAAGCAGCTGTTGGCGTGGTGCAGAAGGTTTTCATTCTGTTGACTCAGCTGATGATTTTATTTTTATCTTAAACATTTTTCCTTATTTACATTCATTGTGGCGTAAACCGTAAATTACTTTCAGGGCCTGCGGCCGACAATTCCCAAAACTACACATCCAAGGCTTGCTGAACTGCTACAGCGGTGCTGGCAGCAAGATCCATTGCAAAGACCAAACTTCTCTGAAATTATAGAAATTCTTCAGCAGATAGCAAAAGAGGTACAATGTTACTGAAATCTGAAAAAATAAAATAATACCAATTAGTTAGACTTATTGATGAGCTTCCAATGTAATGTTTGTTCCAGGTGAATGATGATAAAGATCGACAAAAAGATAAACCATCCCACGGATTTCTGTCAGCACTTAGACGAGCCCATCACTAATACTGAGATTACCCACGTAACGTAAGGATCAAGTATCATACGACAGTATAGCCTTTTTGTCGTGTACAGTAGTCTGACCAAAGATCAAATGAGTTTGATTGTTTCTGCACTTGGATGATAATGATTCTGTTGTATTATGCTTATATTGCCTCAAATATCTCTTGCGATTCATCTCTCTTGTATACCCAACTATTCTTATTTGTCTGTGAATAGATTGGGTGGGTGCAAGAGTGGTAAAAAAATCGAAAATTCATGGCATTGTTATGTAATGTTATTAAATTTTTGCTCCACGTTTTCCATGTTTTTCTTGCTCGGAGCTTTCAAGGTATCTAAATCCCTTCGATGTTTAACTTGTAGAAATATTTGATATTGAGATGTGGAAGGCTAATTGCAATAAATACTGGCATCTTTTGTTTGCCTATTCTATTGTAAACATAAAGTAAGAGTTAAACGTAATGAAGAAATCCTTCTATCTCATTACACAAATCTCAAATAAAACAAGTCAGTTCAACAAAAAATATGATTGAACTTACAACTACTGCAGAACTTTTAGAATTTCTTCAGAACGAGTGACGTTACATTCAGTTAAAATAAAATATAGTCCATCATTGCTATTCAGTTTAAACCTTCGAGAGGTTAAGCCCTATTTACTCTGGTAAATTTCGAGCAATGCCCAAATCCCAATATTCCATGACATAAATGTAGTTTTAGAAGATGTAGTCTTTCTTCCTGAAGATCTTGGTTCATCGTTGAAGGTTAAAGGTTGATGAATGGACACTTGGCGACAAGTGCAACACACTATCTTAAAGAAATTACAAATAAATAAATAGATCAGAACTTAAACGAAGCAATTTGTCATTGTTTGAGATGTAAGAAGGGGGTAGCATCAGGAACAACAACACATCAAAGCAAAAAGTTTGAAAGAGCGCATATTTCCAGTGAAATTTGATATATAACCTTTTCTAATAGTTGATATTGACAATATACATAAATATGGCATTTACATGCACTTTTGCATTTACTAGGGATTTTTTTTTTTCTTTTTTCCTTTTTGCAGTATCTGAGTTGCTACTGCCTTGGTGAAGTGTTTTTCACCCAAACCTTTATTCTGTACACAGAAAGCTTCAGGACCAACTGGAACACTTCAGGGTTCTGTTGGAAGTCCATTTTGGGTCCAAGCAGCATAACCACCTGCTATGTCTGTCACTCCAGTGAACCCCTGCCGCATAAGTATGTATTTTAAAACCATCACAAAATTAGGATGATTCAGACATTCAACCAAACTAGGATGCTTGTTTTCAACTCAAATCAACAATTAGCGGCAATTGCTTGGATATGAAGTTAAGGGTTTGAAGAAGGACTTAGAATCTTACAGCAGATAATAAGTCAGTAGCGGCCATCATAGACCTTTTACCAAGTTGACACCCCTGTGAAGTGAAACCCACAAGACCTAACATCACAATGCATAAAAATAGCATAATAAATTGATGAAATGGGCAGGGTTAACAAGATATGCACTCACGACAATAACTTCATCATCTTTCCTGAAACGTGAGGAGACCTCTCTAAGGAAGTCAGGGTTCTTTGTCATCCCTGAACATACAAACGAAACAATCTTAAGCAAAGCAAATATCAGATGAGAAGCTGATTATGTCAAAGTATCAGATAAAATAGTGAGAAATGCAGAATAGAATAGAATAGAGAGAAGGAACCGAACCTGATCCAACTCTGAACATGTAAGGTATGTTAATAGCACCAGGAGCGTGTCCAGCATTGAACTCTTCTGGAGTCCTGCACAGTGCACACACACAAATGAGAAATTAATTAGTAATTCCAATAATTAATATTAATTATAAATAAATGGTGTTACTGTGTGTTAATATCACCTAACATCCAAATAGCGGTGGCCAGCAAGAAGAAGCTCGTGTGCTACACGCACTGGCACCGATGTTGGAACTCCTATTGCCTCCAAGTTCCCATTCAGAGTTGCTTCCCTCCTTCCCATCCATTCACACCATATTCATTAGCCAAACATCAACTTATGATGAAACATCTTTAATTTCTTAATTAGGGTTAGTAATTAATAATTACCGGAATTTTGGGAAGATGGGTTGAACACCAATGCTTCTCCTACTCCTAGTAGGCCCCCCCTTGTAAGAGTTGAGGGGCCTTACACATGAAGACCTGCAAATAATATTCACTCATTTAGTAAGAAACAGAGAATGAGAAGAAATCAATGAAGGGAGGGTGGGTGGTTTGATTAGAATTAGATTGAGCTACCTGGTGTGGAGGCAGAGAAGCGAAGGAGGAGGAAGAACAGGGCAACATGCGGCGGAGACATCAAACGATGTTGCTATCATTGATTTCATCATCGCTCACTAGCTAGCTAGCTAGTTGTGGTGTGAGTAGATGAATGGTGATGCAAATGTTCTTAAGGTTTGGTTGTTGCGTTTGAGAGGTAAAATACAATACAATAAATGATGATTTGAAATTTGCAGCCACGATGAAAGAAGAAAGAAGGAAAGACAACCACAAGCTAATAAGTGCAGTGAGAAACAGTAGTGTGGAACTATATAATATAATAATAATAATAATAATAATAATAAAGTTGATGAATTGAATTGATTTGATCTGATCCGATATGTAAACAAAGGATAGACACAAGTGAAGGATTTTATGGTTAAGATATTCTGAACTAGTGTATTGCAAAAGAGTTGTGCACTGATTTTTGTTTGGAAAATATTCAGCTAATTTTACATATTCTCTGTCTAAAACTGAAGAAGAAGCCGTCACCATCATCACTGTTATTATGGGATAGAGATGGGCCAGTCATCACTGATACACATTTCTCTTCTCAATAATACAATGCTGTACAAGTATTTTTTTTTTGGTAACAATGCTGTACAAGTATTTAATCTCAACATATATACTACATAATAATAAGTCTTATTAAGTTAATTTCATTGACTTACTTAGCTTGTATAACCAAATTATTACCTAAACATTGAAAATGGATCGCAAAGAGTCTTGTCATGTATTAATATTATGCATCTGTATTTTTAAAGTTTTATATGAAATATAAATATACAGCGATAATAGGTATGTTCTTATGTTTCAATTATTTACTAATACATATTTTAGATTAATACAAAAAAAACAAATCTCAAATAAAAATCAGAGCTACGTTTCTTTCTTGTGGATAAAATCCTACGAAATGACACGTAATGGCTCGTAGTTCATTTCATCGAACAGATAAGTCGACGAGCTTTCCAATAATAAAGACACAAACCAAAAGTGGGTCCCACAAGCCACCACCTCCTCGAGTGATGGATAAGTTCTCACCTCACAAAGCCCATCACTTCTGCGTGGAAACACTCTTCTACACGTGGCACCACTCTCATCTCACCAACCTTCTTCTTTGGGCCTTGATATTTTCATACTAACAACGAAACCCAACTCTCTCACACCGACACATACTTAATAGGCTCAATTAAACGGGCCTGTATATGGGCTTCACTTATAGGCCCATTTTGAATAAAAATAGAAGAATTGGGTCCAATAAACACCAACCACTCTCTGTCAGTCAACAAAATTACTTTGACTTTTCTTCTATTCAGAGACTGTGAGAACATACATGGTGATGAGCGTTTGGGGAAGAAGGTGGGTGTAGCTACTACCGTATGAGCTTCTCCATGGCCACCTTCACCTTCTCCGTCGCAACCTCGCAACTTTCTTCGTCTAATTCCTTTCTTCCAATTCGGTTCCATCGTCTTCCGAACCACCACAGGTTCGGCCTCTTCCACAGCAACACGTGGATGCGTCCGAGGCTGTTTCCGCCTCTCAAATGCTCCTCCTCCTCCTCATCGGACGCAGAACCCGAAATGGAGAAAAAGATTCCGGCCACTTCATCCGCCTTCGACGGTTGGACTCACAAGCTGACCGCGGGGATCGCCGGAATCGGATTCCTGGAAACCTCGTACCTCACCTACCTTAAACTCACAGGTTCGGAAGCGTTTTGCCCCGTCGGTGGCAACACCTGCGGCGATGTACTCAACAGCGACTACGCCCTTGCTTTCGGTACCGTTCTCTCTTTCATTTTCTCGTCTCCTCGTGCTTAATTTGGAAGATATGGATAATTTTGTTAGGGTTTTGGTTTTCAATTGAATAGTTCCTTTTTGTGGCTGGGTGCATTTATATGCTGGCAATGTGTTTGAAAGAATGTTTCGCTGAAACTTTGGTGATTTTTTTTTTTTTTTGGCATTTGGCAGGTGTTCCTCTACCTTTGTTTGGGATGGTTGCTTATGGCGTTGTTGCGGCGCTTGGTCTGCAGTTGGGGACGAAGAAGTTGTTGCCTTTTGGGATTGACAAGTCCAATGCTCAGCTCATACTGCTTGGAACCACTACCTCCATGGCAGCTGCTAGTGCCTATTTCTTGTACCTTCTCAGCACAAAGTTCTCCGGGTCATCTTGTTCATACTGTCTGCTTTCGGCATTCTTGTCCTTCAGCTTGTTCTTCATCACGGTGAAGGTGCATTCTGTTCAACTCTTTATGCTTCGGTTTTTGTGTTTGAATTTCAATATTGTTGCTTAATTGATTTTGCTGTTTATTTTTTGTTGGGGAATGTTTATTTTAGGACCTTGGATTGCAAGAGACAAACAAACAAGTTGGCATGCAGTTGTTGATTGCTAGCTTGGTGATACTCACGCTGAACACTTCCTATAGCAATTCGAAATCTGCCTCATCGAGGTGAATTTTATAGCCAATTTTTTTTTGGAGGCGGCTACCCTTAGATCACTTTAATGAATCTATTTCTTTGGAGATGCAATAAGATTGTTATCTTACTTGTCTAGTGAGGCCATTTCTCCTGCTCCAAAAAAACTAGTTAATTTCTACTTTCTAATTGTATGTGTGTGCAGTGTTCTTGATGCCGATATTTCCTTCTTTAGTGTATCTTTCTTTGGTAAACCTTACTTTCTAGCCATGGCTAGACTAATATTTCCATATCAATTATTTTCTTTTCTTTTTACATGTGTTTTAGTTTTCCACATTGTTAACAATGACGTGATATATTAGAGCTGATACGGAACATTTTCGCATATCCTTTATTTATACCCGTAACCAATATATTAGGGTTTCAGCTCATATACATTGCAAATTGAAGTATCAACCCACTTATATGGTAATTTTATTAGTGTTGAAGTGTCGAAGTGGAAGAAATGGATGATGTATTGACTTGTTGGATACATTTTGAATTTTCATGTGAAGGATTGGTTTAGTTTTTCTAGTAAAGCTCTTGTTGAAACATTTTTATTTAGTTTTTGCCTATTCCAATTGGAGATGAAACCGTGGTAGATATTTACACTTTTGATTTATAATTTGACTTCCTCATTATCTCTGTTGTCTGCTGTAACAGCCTAGCTGAAATTGATCTGCCCTATTATTCAACTGAGATTACAAGACCATCAACCCCTTTTACAGTATCCCTGGCAAAGCATTTGCACTCCATAGGGGCTAAAATGTACGGAGCCTTTTGGTGTTCGCACTGTTTAGAACAAAAAGAGGTAGCAATCATTAATAACTTATAGTTCCACTCACAGATCGTAACCATGTGCTTAATGGAACATTAATCATCATGATCTAGCGAAAGCAGCTAGGTTACTGTGACCTATGATACCTTGTGTGCTTGCTAGAGTGGCTAAATCCATCTTCCATGGATACCAGCATTTTGTTTTTTGTCTTAAGCAAAATTATTATAATTATAATTGACTAATTCAGTTCAACCCGCTGATGCAGATGTTTGGAAGTGAGGCAGTGAAGCAATTGGACATTGTGGAGTGCTATCCTGAAGGGTTGCATAAAGGAACTTTAATGAACAAGGAATGCATAGATGCCAAAGTTGATGGTTTCCCCATGTGGATTATTAATGGCCAGGTAAAGAGAAACCAAACCAGCAAGGCTGTGATGTGAATAATACCAATATACTAACTGTACACCATCCTCTGCTGTTCTACTCATATTTATTTCGTTTCTCATTCATTGCATCTGCCACTTGTTGCAGGTTCTCAGTGGTGAGCAAGAGTTGTCGGAGCTTGCTCGACTGTCCGGTTATAATGATGAATCTGTCCAACCTAGTTAGGCTTTTAATGCAATACTATTGTAAACGCACTTGCATTGTACAGCGTATAGATGAGTTCCTTCTTTGTAGACACGTATTCCTTCCTATTTTGCCACGATAATGAGTGATTACAATGTAATTTTTCTTGTTTTAATGTTTTCTGCATGCAAGGAAACAACAGAATATCATGAAATATTCTTAATATTGATAGTATATATTATATACAGATTTAGGGAGGTATAAAACTGAAATATCTCATATAAGTACGCTAAAATTAAATTTTAGTAACATTGCTTAAGATCTTTGACTTATGACATTCCTCAAAATAATTTAGACTAGAGTTGCAGGGCTTTACCCCAAAGGGAGCCCTTCCAGAAATTCTCAAAGGCCTGGGTTTAGAAATTCTCAAAGGCCTGGGCCAAACCCAGGCCAAAGAGGGGGTTTGGAAATAGTTTTCAACCAGCAATAGACGCGCCTCGGTTAGAACCTCACTAGCTGCGTCATTGCCCCAAGCGCAAAGATGAATTAAGAATTGTGCTTGCTTCTACTTAAATATACGCTCTGACCCCAAGTCCTTTCTCCTATTAGCGATGTGGGACTCGTATTGTTTTGGTCCTAACGCTCTGCGTTATCCCCAAGTCATCTCCCTCCATCATTCATAGGTGCTTTGTCATTGAAGACTCCACATCTAATAAATAATGTATGAATGTATAGAAAAGTTGGATGTTAAAATAGCATTGTTGTAAATTAATCATGGCCTCACCCACCATCATCATATTTCTCTCTTTATAAGTCCATCCACACTTTTTGTTTTTTGTTTTCAGTTTTTCCCGTTCATAATTGTTTTTGGCAGTGGAAATCAGGCATGAGAGTTAAGCTGTACAGATCATATTATTTAAACGAAAAAGATTGACAAATTTTATGATCTTACAAGTTTCATATGAATAGTCTAGGAGGAATTATGAAAGCTGCGGATTGTTCTTTTTAATCATCAGTTGAAGGATTTTATTGCTCTCAAGAAAACAAAGTCACATCACCGAAAGAATTGAAACCCGTATGGGGCTAGCCCAGCTTAAATGGGATATGATAACATTCTACTCCATACATCGTCATTCTTATTTTATTTTGAATCAATCATGATAATGACATTTATATGTATTGCCAAATGATATAATAAAACATCAATAAAGCTAAGTGGACAATGAAAAACCAGCCCATACAGCCAATGGACCTATTTTGGCTTTGGTTTTGGCCCAAATAATCATTGAGATTGTAATGAACTGAGTAATTATGATCTAAAATCTCATTTATTGGCTGGTTGGACTGATTTTGTATTGTTGATTTAGCATTAGCCTAAAACATTATTATTAAGGATATATTGATTTCAATTTGTAATTTTGTATAGATAAACATCCAATTATACATTATCACACTTATCAAAATATTTAACCCAACTACCATTTATCCACAAAATCATGAACCAACATGATTGAATAATAATATAAATTATTGTATGGATGGTGTAAAATTTATTATATTAAGTGTATGTACATGCTTTTGACAGACTGATTTTCAAACTGAGCAAATAATATATCTGTATATGTTATATAAGTAAAATAAAAATAAGATTTAATTTTTTGGCAGCATCCAATTAGATGCTGTCACGTCAATTAAGATTGTGTTTTCCCTCTTTCACTATCTAAAAAATCATATAAGTTGAGTGTTTTGATTGAATGACAGTGTAAAATATCTTTACACGGTCAGTGCATCAAAATTAAATTCATAAAAATATATATATGTATATGTTAATATACACTTAATTCTTAAATAATCATATATCTGAGCTTAATTTAAGAAATGAGCATAAAAAACATAACAAATGGCAGAAAAATTATCGATAAAAAACTCAACATTAGAATTTTCAACATTAATTTCCCTGGAGAGTGGAGAGTAGAGACTACCCCGTCAAGCACATGATTTGAAAAATAGTCAAGAAAGCCACCTAAGACCAAAAAAAAACTGTAACAAGATAATATAGTTTAATCCCAAAATATATTAAAAACAATTGAATCTGTTTTACGCAAAAGGAATCATAATCCAGAATTCCACACCACACCCAATCACACAAACAACAAATTGCAAGCAGCCAAATCAGTCGATCCCGACCCTAGTTTCACCACCAATACCATTAGCCATTTCCCACATTCAAACCAATCAATTAAACTACTACTATTAATGTAACCATTTATTAATATTATTTATTTTTTGGCTCTCAATTAATTAAATCGACTATGATTTACAAAAAAAAAAAAAACGGATCATGAATTGATCGTACGGCTGTGATATGCCTGTGAGCGCTGTACGCAGATAACCACGTATTGGGCCACATGCGGGCCCAATAAAAAAAAAATGGAAGATGCTTTCGAATATGCTCTGTGACCGCGCTACGAGACCGCAATACTATTTCCTTTCTTTTCTATTTTTTCCCACTTTCCCTCCTCTCCCTTTCCCTTTCTTCTCCGAAATTTCTTACTTGTTATCTTCTTTCTCTTTATCTATCTAATTAATTATTTATTTTATTTTCCCGAATCTGTCCACACCCAAATTCATCATTGCCCTTTTTGTTTTGTTTCTCATTCATTATTATTATTATCGCTCAAGGATCCTTCGCCCCTTTTAATCCCAATCCGCATTCCTCAAAAAATCACACTCACACACCTTTCAATCTTCATTTCCCTTATCTAAATCCTACTCTCTCTCTCTCTTTTTTCTTTCTTCTCTTTCCTTAACTTTCACGCGCAATTCATTAGCAAAAGAAAAGAAAAGAATGAGTAGCAGTACCATGTCAGAAGCTGAACAAGAAGAGCTGCTTGAGAAATTGGAGGTCTTCAAGATCAAAGGCAGAGACAAACAAGGCCGCAAGATCCTTCGCATTATCGGAAAATTCTTCCCTGGTAACCACCACCACCACCACTCATTTCAAGTCGTTCTTGTTTTTTTTTTTTTTGTATGTAATTGATTGATTATTTTTTTTAATGCTCGAACGAAAAATTAATTGAAAGCTAGTGAACTTAAAAATGAAATTTCGATTTCAGCACGGTTGGTTAGCGTTGAGGTTCTGAAGAAGTACCTGGAGGAGAGGATTTTCCCGAAGATGGGGAAGAAGAAGAAATTCTCGGTTGTTTATGTTCACACTGACGTTCATAGGAGCGAGAATTTCCCCGGAATCTCCGCTCTCAGATCGATCCACGACGCGATTCCGGCGAACGTGAGGGACAATCTGGAAGCCGTTTATTTCCTCCATCCTGGCCTCCAGTCCCGCCTTTTTCTCGCTACCTTCGGTCGTTTTCTCTTCAGCTCTGGGTACGTACGCATACCTGCGCAATTTAGCACCGTTTACCTCAATTTTGCTAGCCTGAGCCCGTGAGCCGTGGTTCCCTAATCCTAGAGATTCGCCTTATCATCCGCTAAATTTTATAAAAATTCAACGCGCTCTTATTTTTTAATTAATTGTAAACCCTATGTCAAAATCGATGGGAGTGGTTGTGTTATTATTTTATTAAATTAATAAATCAATAATGATAATGTTTTTTTTTAATTCATGCGACTAATAAATGGTTGGATCTGATTGTGTGTGGTAGGTTGTACGGGAAGCTGAGGTACGTGAGCAGGGTGGATTTTCTGTGGGAGCACGTGAGGAGGAACGAGGTTGAGATCCCAGAGTTTGTGTTTGATCATGATGAGGATTTGGAGTACCGTCCGATGATGGATTACGGTTTGGAGAGTGATCACGCTAGAGTCTACGGTGGTGCTCCATCTATGGACTCCCCCTTGTGCACCTACTCCATGAGGTGCATCTCATAGGATCTCTCTCCCTTGGATTCCGTAGGGATCTAAAAATCTACCTTAGTTTTTCTTTACTTTTTCTTTTTGTGGGGTCTGATAGTGGCTCTGTTGTTTTTTCGACCTTTGGAGGGGTGATAGGGGCGTCGTGGCCTATGTACTGGGCCTTCCAATTAGTTATCTGGGCCCATACCCTTTTGTTCATGTTTATATATTGTGCAGAAAGATAAATGAGTAATGGAAAAAAATGAAAAAAAAAAATTGATGCTTTTTGGTTACTTTTTGTTTGAGGGTCTCATTATTAGTGTGCTCATACTTATCATCAGTTAGTTGGATTAGATATTTCGGTGATTATTAAAAAGGACGATGGAGTTTAGTTTTAAAGTTGCGTGTATATGCGCGTGATTCATTGTGCCATCTCGATCAATTTTATGGGTCTGTGTTTGGATAACGTTATTTTGAAAAAGATGAGCACAAAAATGAACGATATCTTTAACAAATCATGGTTTGTTGTTTACGTGGCTTCATCGTATAAAGAAACAGGATCAAGAAAAAATGATTATTTTCATTCATGCCTGTCAAACTTGCACTTTACTAGTCTCTGAATTAAACTTTCATTTCGTAATATCTTGATCTGAAGCCTAATGCCTTCAATGATAAGGAAGGCAACAAAAAGCAGAAAAAACTTATCCTCGGATATGTGTTTTCTATATCTATATACAATGATAGATAGGTGAATTCTATGATGGGGTTAGGATTTAGGGAATTGATGTATGAAGTTGTTGTTGGTAGGGGATTGAAATCAATGCAACTCACTGACGAGCACCCTAGAGATGAAGGTATAAATATGTGTAGTAGCAGTAATAACTACTCCATCATGTGTAAACTATAATGCCTTTGCTTTTTTAGGATAGAATTTATGTGAACCATAACTTTTTAGGAAAACTCGTGAATTAAGGAAACTATTTTGGGATGTTTTATTTAGTACTTACTATGAGTAGAGTATATGGGTTATTGCTGTCATAACACGAAGTCTCTTTAACGTTGCATTGAGCTAAATTTGATGCGCGACAGAAAAGGAAAAGGTTAAATCTGATATATCAGATCAAAGTATTGAGAACAGAAGCCCCTGTGTCACAGCAAAATATGCAATCCACTTGTGATTTTTTTTTTTTTACTAATATTAACTTATTCCTAAAGAAAAAGTAATTGAATAATTCTATCTCATAAGTAAGTGGCCAATCGCGGAATATTTTAATGCTGGTTTTGTTTCATGAATTAAATAGCTTTTATCTTAAAATGGCAGTGGCAATAGGTCACAGTAACCTTGCAGGGAGATCAATCACAGCATGTGGAGGCACTCTTTTGGTTATATTTGTAATTTGTTTAATAGGAGCAACTAGCCATAATTTTGTGAAACGAATCCTTAATATAAACCTATCACTACAACAGTTGAATTTTAAAAACCATCTGAACTTGTTGACTAGCAATTCAAGTGTTAATAAAATCGATGACAGTTCGCAATGTAGAGAAATACATAACAGATCATGATGATGAACAATGTTCCTCCACCTGCAATTAAAACAACCTTTAAATTTGTCTCTTCGCTCCTTTTATACTTCTAGCAACTTAGGTTTCCTGCTTAAGAACGCTTAAAACTATGGTATAGGGAAAAAAAACCCTATCAAACTATAAAGAGTAAAATAGTAAATTACACTTCAATCATTTTGTCTATCTTATTTACTTTATTTTCATTATATCATTATAATTATATCCTATTATTTCTTACATGTTCTTCACCAGCTCATTTACATGTTAATCTCAACTATAGAAGAGTTTTCTTTTTTTCTTTTAATTTTTGTAGGGTTCCAAATGTGAAACCAAACATGGTCTTACAAATTATTGAACTTGGGAAGGAACAAAGATGGGCAAGGCCAAAAGATGTTAGGATTCTTGAACTTGGAAGTCTCCAAGGTGAAAGCACAAGCCTTGCCTGCTGAGAAGAAGTAGACACAATTCCCTACACATCCATAGTAATCTTTAGCAGAAACAGAGAAATTAGTGTCCTTCCCCAAAACAATGACAGAATCACCCAATTCCTTCACATCCAACCACCTGCCCCAATCCTCATCAAGCCTATAAACCCTAACAGCAACAACCTCCCAGAACATTCCCATTGGGTTATGTGGTTCCCCTTCAATGTACATATCAACAACATAGAAGCTCCCACCACACACCACCAATTGCTTCCTCGTTCCGAAACCGCACAACGTCGGAGAGAATTGAACCAGCTTCAATGAACAAGAATCTACCCACATGATTGTACCCCATTTGTCCACAACATAGACTTGACCCATGTGAATGATCAAGTCATCAAAAAGAGAGCTTTTTTCATCATCATCACTACTGCCCATCATCAGAACCTTAAAACCCACATCACCGATCTTGGAGACGCGCAACTTGCCGTCCTTGTAGAGAGAAAAGAGCAGTCGTGGCTTAGTCGAAGAAGGGAACAAGAGCACTTTGAGAACATCGGGGACACGGATGAACATACTCTGTTCGCTTTGATGAACTTGGTGGTTGAGAGAATAAGCTTGGGTTAACTCGATGAACTTGAAGTTGAAGAGATTCAACATCTTATAAGGGGAATCGGTTTTAGAGAGGGGGGAGTTGGTGAAAGGGTCCAATAGGCGAAGTGGGGTGGGTTTGGAATCGCCAACCATGATGATCCATCCTTTGTTGGAAGAATCTGTTGTTGATGATGATGGTTGGAGACGGTAGAGTTTTGTTTGGATCAGAGTGAGGTTGGTGTGAGAGATGAGGATCTGTGGAGAGAAGAGGGGTAGAGAGGAAGAAGGGAGAGGGGTGGAGGAACGCCACGTGCGGCACGTGCTTCGGAATCGGAGGATGTCGATGGCGGCGTTGAGGCGTTTGGCTATGAGGGGCCATAGCTCCTTTGGAAGTTCGTCTAACCACTCTATTTCTCTCTTATTGGTAGCCATTAATTACCAATTCAGTTCGATTATTATCTTTATGATGAGTGTGTGTGTGTTAGTGGTGATGATGACTCGATCGATCAACACTAGCTTGAATGAATTTAACAAATGAAGTGCAGTCTTGTTTTCTTTTTTGGCAGTGAGATAGATCAGAGTTACGTATGAGTCCACGACCACAATAATGAAATAATGAAGATCGATGATGGCCGGCGATTTTTGTCTTTGTACACGAAATATTGGCCATAATTGAAGACGAGATTCATCCCCTGTCACGCTCATTTAATTTATCTGTCTAAACTCAAATAGATTATGTCCTAATCATTCATTTATGAGTGTAGATATTTACATAATAAAAATTAGTTAAAATCAGCTCATATAAAAATTTTTGATCATAATCACCATATTAATTAAAAATTAACTTCTTAAAAAAAATTTTAAGCCAAAAAATTGTTAAATACGTCGAGAGTAATATTATTCTCCTGGCAAATGAAATAGGTGATAAGTGATATACAGTGATTAAAAATGGCTCATTCATGTAATAGTTAGTCTTATTAAAGATACCTAACTTGAAAATGAAATAGGTGATAAGTGATATACAGTGATTAATCAATTAATTAATTAATTAATTCATGTAGCTAGCTGGTGGTAAACTGAACAAAATTAACATGCATGCTCTTAGAAATTGAAGTTGGAAGGGAAGAAAAGCCAAAAAATTGAGGAGACATGATGAAGTTGGAATCCTCCAAGCTGAAAACAGGGAACCCTGGCTTCAGTGTAGAAGTACAGGTCACATCCTTAAGGTAACGTTTGTTTACTAACAGAATTACAGATACAAAAGATACAGATACATAAAATTTATGTATTGTGTTTGTTATCTTGTACAAGATAAATTTTATTTTGTGTCTTATACTCTTGTATTATGTTTGTTACATGAGACAATATACACAATTTTATTAAATTGTTTAAAATACCCTTAATAAAAATGTAAAAAAATGGTACTTTAACCCTAACCCGACCCATTGTCCCTGTTCCGGATCCCTAACTTTTTCTCTATACCCTCCTCCCCTTCTCTCTTTTGCGCTGCAAAGAAGGCAGCAGGCCAGCAACAACAACACAAGCACCATTGACCATACAAAACAAACCATTCTCCCTTATCACTTTTATTATTTTATTTTTCTTATATTAGTCAAAAGCCATTGAGCTTAATCTTCATCTTTCACTGTCTTTCTCTCTCGTTCTCAGCCATAGAAGGTGGTGGCTGAGCGGCGGAGCTCGGGACCGGAGGCGAAGTAAGGTGGTGATCTTGTGGTGGTGGTGGGGTGCTTCATCTTCTTCTTTACTGTCTCTCTAGTTCTTAGCCATTGAAGGTGGTGGCTACAACAGCCGAGTTCGAAATCGGAGGCGGTGGATGTGGTGATCTTGTGGTGGTGGGGGTACTTCATTTTTTTCTTCATTGTCTCTCTGATTCTTAGCCATGGGGAAGGTGGTGGCTGGAGCGGCGGAGCCTAGTACTGGAGACGGCTGGTGGTGATCTTGTGGTGGTGGCTGTGATGACGAAGTGCGAGATCGGAGGCGGAAAAAGGTGTCAAGGTGATGATGTGGTGGTGATAGTGGGGTGGTAGAGGAAAGTGGTCATGTTGCAGAATCAAAGATATTATGTTGAGGATATATTTGAAATAATAAAAATACATCAGGGACAAACTAGGAATGAAATTTAATTAAAATTCCTGTATGTGTATTTTATGTACCTCCTTTTTGAAAAGACAGAAAATACAGAACTTTTTTATACAGATACACAAATTTTTGTAGCTGTCTCAGTAAACAAACACTTCAAATCTATCTGTATTTATATCCTGTATCACTAAACAAACACAGCCTAAATTAGCATAAACACAGAAACTAAATTAAAGAGCTTCCCCTATCATGCATTTTTCAATTGCGTTATTATGCATGAAAACACTTTTTTTCCTTTTTCTTTTTAATAATAAGGTACTCATACTAAATCAATTATTATCACTCTTATCAAATATTACCTATCGATAATCCTTACTTAAAACTGAGACCGAGGGAACAACTCCGCAATTGACTATGTGTTGATAAAATTGACAATAATAAGGTACATTATTATATGTCAATTGTCAACTATATTAGTTTGTCGACAAATACAAAGTAAATAATACTAAAAGGTACATTTATTTTTAGTTATAACTTTATGAGGTATATGCTTAAGATTAATTATATATTTTCAATATGTTTTTTAAGAGCGTTTCAACAAAAAAAAAAACACTTTTAATAATATGTTAATATATAATAATATAATAACAAATCATATAAAAACCTATATATATACACACACGTAGCGAAACTTTTAATTTTCATAGATGTTGTTATCAGAATTTCGCAACACTAGAATATCTATCACCAACGTGTTATGCGTGATAATATTGATTTATTAAACGTGCCAACAAATGGCAAAAAAATAAAATAAAATAAAAATTAACATGATCCAGCCGAAGGGTAGGTAAATAATTTCGATCCAGTTTAACTTGTTTCAATTAATCCCCTTAATTAAAGCCCAAAAAATAAAAAAAATTAAAAAAAACCAAATTATTTATTTTCAACACCTAACAGTCTCACCGTCTCTCAACCTCATCTTTGCATTGTCTGGAGAGTGGAAAGACACAGCGCTAAAATACGCCCAAGAATGCGCAGTGCGCACCCCACTCTGTGTTTGTCTAGAGAGTCGATAGCTAGTTTAATTAGCTAGAAACTAAACCAAATCAGTAGCTCCGTGTAAAAATCAAAATCCAATATCATTTCTGGATTTCTCGGGAAAGTTCCGCTCTGCCGAGAAATTGTTTTCCCTGGAAACAAACAGAACCGAACACTCGCTCGCTAATCTCCGATGCGAACCGTTTCATTCTCGATGGCTCTCAGTTTGATCTCATGACAATCGCTGGTATATGCAGCCCTCTGCGTTCTCCTATGGATCAACCGATGGATCGGTGCCTCCGGTTTTTTCCGTGCCTCGTCGATCCTTGTGCGTTTCTACTATCTCTTTCTCTCTCCGTGTTTGGTTGCCGTGAAAGCACGAACCGTAGTTGATTTAGTACTTATTTTTGTTTTAATAAAAATTGTGATTTAATTTCTTGCTTAATTTGTGTTGTGTCTGATTTCGCGTGCTTAACGGTGAATGCTAAGCTGAACTGTTGTGAATTCTATTTTATTTTTCCTAAAAATTTTCTGCGATTGCTTTATTATTATTATTTTTTTGGTAATTTTATGGATTTTGGTTGCTGGATTTCAGCTCGGAGGCCTACGCTGTTCTTGAAGTTGACCTTAGTGACGATACATTTGGTTTATGCGGGCGTACTCTTCTTGTTTGATAGAGATTTGATAGAAAGCACTAAGAAGGAACCGTGGTAATGTTTTTCACTTACCTCATTGTGTGTTTTGCGTCGTTTCTGACAAAGCTGAAGCTTTAGTTTAGTGAATATTGCTGATTTTGGTGTTAATTTAGTATATTTAGTTACAAATGACTTGTACTTAACGATAACTTAACAGACAACTTGGTAACTGACATGCAATGAATTTTGAGATGTGTCTCTCTTCTTTTTCCCCTTTTCATGGGAATTTTTGTACTGGAATTTAAGGCAGGATCGTTTTGCAGTTGAGTTGCTCATTATGAGACTCTACGACTGGCAAATTAAAGTGATAAATCTGCATTTAAATTGCTCAATTGCATGGCTATTTTGGTAGTCGTGTTAAGCAGTCAAGAGTTTAGACTTTAGATATGATTGTACATCAACTTGATTGATCTCTTAAAAAGAGGTCAAAACTAGGCAGACAATGTGAGAATGAAAACTCTCTACTTAGACATTTGGTAGGGATCAACCTATTGTTTGAGGCTGATATAGGTACACAAGCGAAGTTGCTTTTTGTAATGCCTCTATCAATTGTTCGCTGTTTGCTAGGAGAACATCAATGACAATGTTCCATCTGACAAGAGTAACTAGGCTTTATACTTGGACCAGAGACAGGTTATGAGAAGATAATTTCTACAGTGTGAAATGTTAGTGGATAGTCTTGAATTTCAATTTTATATCTCTAGTGATGCTTTGTTTTTCTTTTGAAAGAGTAATCCTACATAGCCATGATTATTTGCTAAAATTATTGTCAGAAGTTTCCAATATTTAATGGTGGTGGTTAGATGAACCAAAGTACCCACTCATATGTTGCAAGGTTAAATATAATGATAAATCATTAAAGACAAAACTCCAGAAATAAAACTCAGTTCATTTAATATTTTCTCTTTGAATAACATTTAAGGTGTGAATATTATCACTTTATCAGTACCTTGTTTTAGAATCCAATCCAATTCCACACTTCCATCAACTAATATGAGCAGTGGGCTGAAATCTGAGTAAACTCTATCGTTTTTAGATGCTTGTAGGAAATATTTTAGTTTAACATACCATTATGCATGGGTGTATGCTATATTGCTTCCTAGTAGTTTTATGTTATTGTTATTATTTTTATAACTCATCTTCTTTGCTTTATTTCTATCAGGTACACTACTTCATACCTGCTGCTGTTTGTTGTTACATTAATACAATACTTTGCTACCTCTATTTCTTCTCCTGGGTAAACACAAACTATTTTCTTCCTTCGCATTAAATAAAAATTGATTGTGATAAGTAACCATGAATCCATGTATGTAAATTTATCTTCCGGATTTGATTTGTTTTCATTTGCTACATTTCTGTGCACAGCTATGTCATTGATGCTATGATGAAAGTTAATGAGAGAAATGTAGTGTATAGAAAGACATCAGAAACCTCGAAGTAAGTAATCATTGTTTTCCTTCTGAAGTTAAATAAATATCAGAATCAAGAATCATCTGATAGCATGTAAATTGATATTTTTTATCTCACCTAACTATTATATTCAAATTTCTAATGCTTAAGCAAAGTCAACCAGCTTCAAGCAGAAATGGGAGTTTTGTTGTTGCTATGGAGGGCAATCAAGTGGGGAAAAATATGCTAGCAAGTAATGCAACAACTTGGTCAAAGTTGGTGTTAGACTTGTATCCTGTTGGAACAACAATCAGGTGGATTGGACTGCATAGAGGATCTTTAATTTCATGCTGTACTGGTTAGGTTTTCAAATTTATTTACGGCTTACACTTCCTTGCAGAACATGGACATGCACCTACTGCAATATAGAACAGGTATTACAAATGGCATTTCATAATATGAATTATGCAATATTATTATATAGGCTTCATTTTTCGATGCTTGTTTTGGGTGTTGGTGCTGCATTCATTTGATGGTTTTTGTAGTCAGCATCTCATTTTGTGCATGATATAAATGCTTCTCAGATTAACTATACAGATGTAAGAAACTAAGTGTAGACCCTGTATGTCTTGAAGTATATTTATTGAATCGAGTATGATCATGACAGAGTAAACGGTCTTGCAAATCTTCCGCGGATGCAAGTTTATATCTTCTATGTGTAAAAATATTGTTTGGTATTGCTTTTCTAATATAAAATTCAGCCTGCCGTGTATCAAGATGAAGGTAGCTTGATGTAAATACTGGTCTGTGTTATTTGTTAGTACCAAAAGAAATGTATAGATTCAGTAAAAGTTCCGGAATAAATTTTGGTGTGCTGGATTGGATGCATCTACCAGAAATATGAGGTTCATTTGCACTTTATACACTGCATTTTCCTGTTTGGAATGTATGACTTTTGTCTCATTAGGAGTTCCTTTTTAGAATACTGAAAACTAGATACCTTTCTTCTGGCTGCTATCTTTTGGGTTTTGATAATGTGTCGTCTTGATTTGATGATCAATTACCTTTTTTATGGCCATTATGCAGCCTCCACGGTCAAAGCACTGCCATGATTGTGACAAGTGTGTTCTTCAGTTTGATCATCATTGTGTTTGGCTTGGGAATTGCATTGGCCTGGGCAATCATTGTCGGTTTTGGTGAGTTATGCTGAGATAGGCAATTCATCATTTGCATATGCCATTATTGAGGTTCTTCTATTGTAGGTTTAATTTGAGATACATAATTTTAAGCAATAAATTTGACCTAGAAGAAAATTTTACCTTGATGATATTAGTATTTGTATCAGCATTGGTATTGATATTTAGGCGAGGAAACACTGGCCTGGAAATGCAATCACCACAAACAAAGCTGTTTTATAATTGTTCTCTATGTAATCAATAATATGTCACCACCATACAAGGAAGTTGTGTATTTTATCAGTTTCATATATTTCTTCATATAAAATATACATACTTTGCTCTGTATGATATGTTTTCTTCCTGCCAACAATTTAGGTGGTATCTTTGTGAAGAGACAGCACTGTGCCTTTGGACTGGCATCTTGTATGTTTCATACCTGAAGGATCATATTTCAAGTGTTTGGTACGATATCTGAGTTATTAAGGATGAATTTTGAAATTCATACAGAAGGCTTTTTAAATCTGAAATTAGAACATGATTTCATGATACTCAGGTGGCAGGATGCAATCATGATAATACTGTTGATTACTCTGTCAATATCTCTTATCTTTCTGCTTCTCCTGCTTATATTTCATAGGTAACCCATCTACTATATTTTTATGTTCTACTTCTGTATATTGTGTCATATTGCATTAATTTATTTCTTTGCTCTTAGTCCTTACCTCTAAGTTACTTCAAATTTTACTTGTATCCTTCTTTGTTAATGATGCATTTTGGTCATGCCCAAAAAACGACGCATTGTAAAATTATACATCATTCATGAAAGTTTTTCTCCCTTCTTTACCCTCAACCAAATGCCAATCTCATCTGTGAAATTTTAACTTTTTTTTACTCTCATACCATTATACCAAACACATCTTTAAGAGTTAAATCATTACTCTTGTTCTTCAGAAGCCAACTTATGATATTTAGGAAGTCTATACCTACTTTGAAATTCAAAGAAATGTCTATAGAACAACTGTGCAGACTGCCGAGTGATTGAAAATAGGATGCATAGCAGACTTAGTTTATGAGATGTTGAGTGAGTTTGCTACCGTTTGCGTCCTATATATATCTTATAAGTTCTTTTCTTTCAATGTAATCATCTTAAAAGTTAGAAGTAGTAGCCGAGTTTGTTCTTCCTCTTGTACACTTGACCCTGTGTCTCCACCATTGACTGTATAATTTGTGCATCTTGGTTCATGACAGTAAGGCCATAAGTGATATATTTTAATTTTTCTGCAGTTATCTTATTCTTACAAATCAGACAACTTATGAACTTGTAAGGAGAAGACGGATTCCTTACCTAAGGTAAGATAAGTTAGTCCCTTGTAAACTTAAGAACTTGAGGATATCTCTCATAATAACATTCAACTAATTTGCAGGGCGATTCCTGAAAGAGTGCATCCATTCAGTAAAGGAATTTGTAGAAATATATACAATTTCTGCTGCGCAAGGTTCAGCATATACAAGATGGAGCGAATACCTACACCTCAAGAGCTTGAGGAAAAGTCAAGACCGTACACATGTTTGGATGTCGCAACCTGCCGGTGTTGCTGATGGTTTATGTGTTGTATAAGTAGAAAGCTTTTTCCACAGAATTTTATTGTGAGAACAGCATGTCAATGCATCCGTTTTCTTAGACAAACGGGTAGATGTCAACTTTAGGCCATTTCCTCTTTATGATTTTTTCTCTTCTGTCATCTATTCTTTGTCTAATTTTTTAGAAGTTGATGTTTCAAGTTTGATGTACAGTTGCAGTTCTAGTGTGTGTGTTTTTCTGCCGGTGATGAATTTCTGGGCATGATCTAACTGACTCTCATGCCATGGAACCCAAAGGAGGGACAGTGGAGTTGAAGAGCAACTCATAATTGTTGCTTGTATTGTTAGTATAATGTACTATTTGAGATGTGGAGCATTCAAGTACTCTATCGAGAGATTAACATGCATGACAGGAACATCTTGAGAGTAAGTAAATATCACGAGTTGCTTTTCCCGGTTTTATGCCTTAAAGGATATTCTCCATTAAAATTGTAGAACTCTTGTACTTATAAAAACTTATTTTGTAAGAATTGGATCCATTATACTTGCTCCAAGAGACGAGCATTACTTCACTTTCTTTCAGATATGTGAAGCTCGTGTTTTCATTGCTGTCGGAAGCAGCGAAGATGCAATTTCTCTCAACTGCGTATATGAAAGAGTCATAGTCGTACACCTAGAATTGGCCAGAAATTTGACAAGTGATGCCAACATCTTCTTCGCTTCTGTAGTCATTCCACTTGCGTATAGTATCGTCTCATCGAACACTTGACAAGCCATGCATTAAATTGAGCTAACAACATCACGAATCGAAAATTAGCTATTAAGTTGATCCAACCGTCCACATAATCAAGATTCTCAATACATATCACAGAGCGTTAACCATTCCATCATCACTCCTAATCATATTTTGATAAGGTAATTTACTTTCTCAGTATTATATAAGCTTACTTATAGTTCCCATCAGCTTAATTCTAGAAGTTTATTCAATTGTTAAAAAAGAACGGATACAAATATTCACTTTTTGAATGTCAAACTAGCACTGCTCTTACTTCTAATACAAGATTGTTTGTGGTCTTACTACCAAGGCAAAGGAGAAATGAAGCCTCCAAATCTAAGAAAACAATGTGAGAATATGCTATGTATATATATTTTGTTTCTTAATTCAGGATGCTGCCTGCTAACTGGTTTCCCTTCTTACTTTACATCTTATCTTGGCTTCAGAATCAATGTGTTACCATATCATCTTAACGTATTGAAGGGGACAATCTTTCATTTCAATAAATGAAAATCAAATTTGACTTTTTCTTATTTGTCTCCATTTACGAATGCTAACACCAAATTGACTACCTACCAATTGGAATGGTCTATATGGTTTACCAAAAGCCACCATAATTAATTATCACTTTAGAAAGTGGATCAGATATATGCTTGCTTATCCCTTTAAAGTACAACCACCTTTTCAACTGTTATATGGCATTTTTCAGAATTTCCTTGAAGGTGTTCGCCGCCTTTGACAAATATGTTGCCCTATCAAGCAGGCTTCTTGTCTTGATTAGGACAAAATTAATGACAATGTGTATAATCATTGGTCGCCAGCTTCCAAAAAAGAAAATTTATACAACATTTGATTTACCTTTGAAACTAAAAAACAAGCACACAACTACAGAACACACCCTGAAACAATTTTGAATGAATTTCTAATAACAAAAAAAAGACAACCTTAGCAGTCATCTAATGTAATTCAATTCAATATAATTTCCCTAGTAAATATTCATTCTCTAGCTCCTCTTTAGTTCACTACTGAGGATTGAAAAAGCTGACATTAACACCAGTATCAACAATAACATAGATACTAGCTGCAACCAACACAGCACTAAGACACATCCCTAATACCCCCAAGAACCAGTTGACACACCAAGAAAGACCATATTTTGTAGGCTTCTTATGCTTGAGCCACATGAAGCAAGGGTATGCTAGTGTAACTGGCAAAGCCACTCCTCCAATCAAACCAGCAAGGCTTGACAAGAATGGGATCGCAACACCTATGAAGAAGCAAAGGAAGCCAAAGAAGACCCTGAAGAATGCCCTTAGCCACCAAGGGCATGGCTTCTTCATTCTCCTTGTGTACTGTGATTCCATGTCATCAAATGCTGGCATGCCATAGATTTGGAATGAGCATAGACCATTCACCACTACGAAAAAGCTGGTCAATCCTAAGACAAATCTTGACACATCATGAGAGTGGAATTGGTATAGTGCTGTTAGCATTCCTCCATTTGCAGGGATCTGAAAATTTTACACATTGTTAGAGCATATTTGTAAAGACTATATATGTGTCTGTCTTTATTGTCCAATGATTTTAGTGTGTGTTTAGTTGGGAGTGCAAATATGAAATAGATTTGTATGAATGAGTTTCATGGGTAGAATTATATGTACATGAATTTTATTCATGAAAAGTTTTATCAAGACTTTTATATGCAAAATTACATATTGAACTCATTCATGGAAATTTGCCTCAAACCATAATAAACACACACACCCTTAAAAGTAATATTTTGATAATTAATATGAAAAAGTAAATATCATTATTTTGACAATCAATATGGGGATTTTGGACCCAAAATCACTCAACTCATTAAAAATCAACTTCATAAAGAGAGTTTTTCTTGGGTCAAAAAGTTGCTAAATTGACTCATTGAATGGTTTGACTGTTTTTCTATTTTTATTAAGTATTATTGTTTGTGTTTTAGTTCTAATAGGTAAGTTGAATGAAAATATGTACCAGTTGGCCATAAGCCCAATAGCCTCCAATGGCTAAGGGAAATAAGCAGGCAGCAATGAGTGTGTAAGAAGCCTTCACTCCTTTCCACATTGGCACATGTGATGGATGCTTCTCACTTGAAGGCATAGTAGCCTGCAATATATAACAAAAACATTCAGAAATCAAGATGATGATGATGAAATATCTTGAATATATAATATATTAATTAGTTGACCATTCAACAAGAAACTGTTATGTTTTTTACTTTAGAGGACGAGCCACTAATCCAAGTCACGCTCAATAAAATTTCTAAAGTTAAGCTAACCTTATTGAAAAAACAGAGATTAAGATCTTATTCATATAGTTCTTAAGTCACAACCATAAATCATTCCATTCAATGAAATCTAGTAGTGTAGTAACTTTTCCTAGATTTTTATTCCTATTCCTAACGTCATCCAGGACTATTTCAATGGTGGCGTAAAAAGGGAAAGTCACCCACTAATTAACTTCAACATTGTATGCTTGACTTTTAAGTTTTTCAACAACTTTGAAAGCACTGCTACTTCTGATCAATTGTCAACTATGCAACATACATATACATATCCATATCTCATAATTAATTAATTACTAAGACTAGAAAAAACCCGCAAAGAAACTTCAAATTGGTACTTTAACTAAGTATTAAACTATGACCAATAATGACAAGTACCTAACAAATCAACCAAGCATAACATGTTTTCTCTGTTCATTTTTTCTTCTAAATTCTACATTTTTCATTAAATAAAAGAAATTAATAAGCAAAGAGAAATATTATAGTATTATAGAGAGAATCACGGCAGTTCAATCCGACAAACTGAATTAGAGTTTTACTAGCAGTACAAAAATATACCAGTCAAAACAGATAAAAATAGAAATTCGAATAATAAAGTGTTAAAAGTGAGCTTTTTTTTGACTATTTTAGCAAAAAAAATGGTGTTTTCCAAACATTTGTGACTGAATTAATTAGATTCATATTTACCAAAATTTGAATAGTGGTTGTTTAATGAGACACAAACAAGAAACAAAAAGGAGGAATATAATAGTTTAAAATCACAATATACAAACCTGAATTTCAAGGATGAGATTGTGTCCCCTGAAAGCAAAGGCAATGATTCCAAGGGCATTAAGGACACTAAAAGCATTTTGGGCAGAGTTGCCTCTCCTAATGGGGTTATAGTCCACCCCAGGAAGGGCACCCTGGGCAACAGAGGTGACCCAAATGGAGGTACAGTAGCCTACAGCAGTGACAGCTCCAATGAGAGAGACACCAGCAATGGAGTTGAGGTTTGGGAGCTGTGACAGCACCACTGCCCCACAGGTGAAGACAAGGTACCATTCTGCAGTTGTCAATGGCTTTGCAGTGCAAGAGTCTCCACACACAACTTGGTAGAATGTCCTTGCTGTTGATCCTCCTATGATTATTATTGTTGTGCATGTTCCTGCTGATAGGTACAGTGTTGGAAACAGTGCTAGAATTTTCCCAAGTCTCTCACCTGCATGCCTCCATTTATCTTTAATTAGGATACATTTACACTCTTTATTTCCCTCAATATCTTCCTTTAATCAATTTCTATGAGTTAATTTGCACTTTTCGCTTGTCTCTATAAAATTTTGAAGAATTGCGAGATATTTGATCATATATTTTGTACATGGAAAATAAATTCAACGAATATCTAACATGTACTATATGTCATTCGTAATATGTGCTATACATAATATGTTATACTTATAACACATATTAAGTATGATATATAGCATGTTGGATATTCGATAAATATATTTTTGATGTACAAGAAAGCATTAGTGTATATTTTATAACGTAAAATATTTTATGTATACTAAAGTTGTTGAGAAAAGAATAAAATGAATTCCAACAAAAAATAGAAGAAGGAAAAGATAGGGGGAGACGTGGAGAAATCATACCGAAAGTAGCAAAACAGAGTTGAAGGTATCGGCTGTAGCGAATACCGTTCTCTACGGACTCGTGAAGATGAACAAGCAACCATAGTGTGTATAGTTGCCATATGAACGCTATGGTCAAACTTATTATTCCCCATGTCCTGCAATATTATTAATTCATTAGTTAATTCATCACAAATTACATTCCTTCTTAATTATTATATTAATAATACATGATTTGGTATTTAATTTGTTAAGTTGAAAACAAGTATCCAATACGTTACGTAATGTGATATGCACAGAACCATATATTGATTTCAACGACAACTCATAGTGGAGTCATTATCAATCTTGGAGGCTGCTAATACAAATAAACAAAACAAAAAGAAACGACATGCAAAACATTTTGATTTTATTTCAAATTTATAGTTTGATGATTAAAAATTGAAAATAAGTGGAACAGAGTAAAGGATAACAAAATTCAGCAACAAAACTAATTAAGTTCAGAAGCAACGAGCAAGTAAAATAGCTAGAGAAATTTAAAAACGGCGAGATGCTGAATTATGTTAAATTGATCTCATATTTGATTGAATTTTGGATAACATATGAGTTTTGTTAGGGTCCAAAATTGTAATGGCGAAAACAGTTTGAAAAGATTGATATGGTACTTACCAACCAAGAATAGTGAAGGCAACAGGGAGAACAAGAGCCTGAATACCAATTCCAGAGCAGAGAGTATGAAAAGCAGCATAATACTTATTCCCATTCCTTGACTCTGTGATTGGAAGCCACGCATCTTGAGGGTCCAGCTTTGTGAGCCTCAGTGCTTTCCTCACAGGGCTCCCCAAGGGCGTGATGAACCTTGGTGTCAGATTCGACAACCTTATTGGTGTCCTAGGAGTCTTTGGTGTCTTGTTCCTCGGCGCAATCCCATCATCACCGTTCTCCGACTGAAGAAGCGGCGACCTCGTTAGCGACGGCGAGTGGAGCTGAGAGGGTGGACATGAAATTGGTGGTGATGCCACCATTGGTGTTCCCATCACTGAACCTGTTTTTGGTGTTATTGGTGCTGACCTTATTTCCTTGTTATAGCTATTATTTTCCATGCTTTTGATTCAATTCTTCACACCCTCTCTGCTTCTCCCTTTTTGGTTTTGGGGTTGTGTAGTGTTTTGCTTGCAATGTTGGTTGGATCTATGAATAATATATATAGGTGGTATTGTATGTGGGGATCCATGAATAATAGAGGATTCAATTGGAAATCATTACTATTTCCACATTACTTTTTTGACAACTTGATCTCTCATATGTGTGTGTACGGTCGGCACCATGCATGAATATATGTGACATGTTGGATTTTAATATATTTTAATGTTTAATTGAATGAAAGAAAATCATGGGAAAATAAAATCGTCGTTTTTGAAGAATTTATATATGGATGGTCAATATAACAAGCTTGCAAAATTGACTCTAATATATAAAAGACAAAAAGGAGTGCATGTCCATTCTATTATACAGCAATAACTTTTATTTTGAATACCATACGGAATAAGAGTTTTTCTAATTTAATCTTGATCATGTGCTTGTACTTAAAATTCTAATAAATCATTATTATGTTTATTATTATATATAATTATTTATCTTTTCTTAATTATATTTAGGAGACTTTATATGACCAGCAGAATAAAAAGCAGACTACTAGGTTGGTGGATAGTTTTCGCTAAGGCTCAAAGCATGAGTTGGTGGAAAACTGAAAATGTATTATTTTAATTTAAAATGGGACTTTGACCAAAATACTCACAAGTTAATTAATTAAAGTTAAAGGCTGCCAATAGTATGAGTGATTAATAATGCGAGCCTTGCGCATACAAATTTGGAATCCACCCTTTTGAAGCTATCTGTTTACGAATTTCCGTACAGTATGTATAAAAAACATTATAATAATACTATGTGTATAATAGAAAATTAGTCAAACTTTATAAGTCTATTTATTAATTTTTGGTCTAAGTTAATTTTAATTGACTGAATATGATTCATGATTTTATATTGACTGATTTTTTACTATTCAAACTATCGCCCTCAAAACATTAACATTATTACTGCACTTTGGTATTTTCCTTTTTTCGCTACTTACATTCAATTCAATTGTCTTTTCATATAAATGTTTAATTTCATCTTGACCTTCCATCACCTCTTGTATTAAATTAATCAAATTACATAGTGCGGAATTTACGAATTGTAAAAAAAAAATGTATAGATGACTGTATGCATGATCAGGAAATGGGTTAAAAGCAACAACCAATATTGATAAAAAAAAAAAGCAATTTTTATGAACTATTCAATCATTTTTGCACTTATATTTTTTTTAGTACCAACATTTTAGCGACGAATTGTAAAAAAAAGTAATTCCCTTTAAAGAATACATTTGGCGACGAATTGTAGGACTTAGTCAAAAAAAGCACCCCAAATTGGGGAAATGTGAATTTCACCACTCATAATGTCTCAAGTCTCAAGTCTCAACTACTACCATGTGGTGTAGTGATATGGTGGCTGTCCTGTTCAGGGTTCTTCTACGGAAAATATAGCTAAATGATGGGCCAAAAAGCAAAATAGGAAACTTTCAAAGTATAAAAGGTGCGTATTGACTAAGTGTTAGACTTCTTGTTAGTGTTGGTAAAGTAAAACAGAAAATTCTGATATTGTCTTGTTATAGTTTATAACCCCAAATATGAAGCCTCAGCATCAGCCTCAAAATCTTCAAAATGAAAATGCTTTGTTAACCTTTTCTTCATCATTCACCTACATGATGTTATGCTTATCTCATATTCTTTTTTTTTCAATAGACAGGAGAACAACGGGCTCCGATGATATACAATTTCAGTTACTTTTATAAGAAAGAGACTATTTGTGTCATTTCGTCTCAGATCATTCTAGATTATCAAGTCTAAAACTCTCAATTTTCTTCTCTTCTTCTATTTTATATTATCGTAAATCGACTCAATCATTAAATTATTTTCGTCATGATTCGCTCACAAACTATGTTTGAAAGAAAGTCAGAATCGAATCCAGAAGTCCCATTACTAAATGATACACTTCTTTTTTCACTTATTTTATCATCCTTAAATTTTGACCTGACAATTGTATTAATACTTAAACTTTTATCTAAGAGTGATAAAGTATATAAAGAAAGAGTCGTATGTATGATTTATATGTACTAAGTGCATTTTTGTTTTTTGTCAAAATATTACATGGTTGATCATATTTCAAACAGACACCAGCCCAAACTGTGAATATTTTTTTTTAAAAAACAAAAAAATATTTATTAAATTATTTCTTTACACTTGCTCCAAAAACAGTTGAAGTTTGAATGTGAATGTTTACTTCATTCGAGTGATAATCAACTATTTCATGAGTACCTTATTTTAAATTTATTTATTATTTTTTACAATAGAACATCTATATCTGGGAGGAATTAGTGATTATTATGAATTTAATTAGACATTTGAGTAGTTGATTGAGCTAGTTGTGTATGTGACTGCGCCATCTTTCAAATTGATGGAACTTGTTCTCCAAGTGGTGTATAGGGTCGAGTTTAAAATTGAACTTATCTATTTAATTTACTTAGACCAATATCTTCTTGTTAGATCAACAATTAAAAGTGTTTAGATTATTAAGTTTGATGAGATTAATCAAAGATCTTTTATTTGAACCAATACCTTCTTCTTGTATTTTTCAAGTGGAATAAAATGTGTTTTTATTAAAGTAATAAAACTATTTATATATCTAACTTTTTTAAATAATCAAATATTATACTTATAAAAATATAGATCGCACTACATTTATTACTTTCTTTTTTCTTTTCATTTTACTTATTCTAACTTCATTTATCTCTTCACACATTTTGAATACATACTTAACTAAACTAAACATTTCTTTTTATTAGGTAAGGCACCCCAATCCAGCAGGCAAGACACCAGTATTCTGATCCATGAGTCCAGCTCGATAGGATGATGAGGACTTACGAAATTGGATTGATCCAAAGTTTTATTTAGGTTGGTGACTTAGTGTTGTCGGAGTGGATCTAGTGTATTTTTAAACCACAAATTATTGGGTCATGAACCCATATTCTCTATCAGTACCCCATTGCTTTATTGGTCAAACATGGTCCAATATAAAGTCCAAGTAGGATCCATATGGCCCAATTTCCAAGACACGTTGGACTAACTTTTCCGAATCCATAAAAAAAATAATAAGAAACTATATTTGGATATATACGTAGGCTCTGCACAGAAATACGGAGACAGAGACGTAGGCACGCTTGCGTTTTACCTCCGAAAAGAATAAATAATACGTATCTGATACGTATTTGCTTTTCTTTTCAAATTTCAACCGTATCTGGTACGTAAGCTGCTCCTCTTCCTGTCTTTGGTTTCATTTCAGACGAGAATCGAACCGGTAATAGTTCTTTGACCTCACTTGTTGGCTTTGACAAACATGCATATCAAAATTGCTCCAATGAACCAGCAAATTCTGTTGATTAGCACGTTAGTTATATTTATTGTGTTTCAACTTAGAATTTTTCACTAAACAAGGTTCTTGTTTGTGCAATCCCTTTACTCGGCGTAACTCTTTTTATTTTTATTTTTTAAAGAGTTAAATTGACCGGTTGTGTCCAATGTAGTGTGTGTTACTGTGTTACCCTTTTATGATATTGCTTAACAATCACATTATCTAGTACCAAAAGTTAGGTTTAGCTGAAAAAATTATATAAACTTAGTAAAAAAAGGGATTTTAATTATTTGAATTCTAATACCAGGAGTAGTAGAAGTTAATGGGAGTGATCAAGGATGGAACAATCTCAGGGGTTCTACCTGATACTACTCAGGGATTTGTGGTGCACTATCCTGGGTATCCATCTTCCATTTCTCGTGCCATAGATACCCTTGGTGGAATTCAAGGTATCCTTAAGGTACTAGACAAAATTTGATTTTATTTTTGTTGCGAATTATGATGCTGTTTTATTTTTACTCTGGGTGCAACACTGGCTTTACTTTGTGATTTATCAATGACATTTATAGGCTCGCAGTTCGGAATCTAACAAACTAGAGCTCTATTTTCGACCTGAAGACCCATATTCACATCCTGCATTTGGGGAGCTTCATCCTTGCAACGGTTTTCTTCTCAAGATATCCAAGAGAAAACCGTGCGGTGGTCGTGATGGTGTGTCTGGAAATCAAATGGAAAATGAGGTGCAAGCGAATCGACCAGGAAGTGAGGGAGCGGCTACGGATGATAAAGTAGAGGACCAAGCATCTGCGGATAGTGAGGCAAATCTTTGTGCTGATATTGTTGCTCGTGTTCCTGAGGCTTATTGTTTTAATGGTTTGAAACTTGAAATGTGCTTGACTTTGGTGGTTTCACATGGAGACCTTGTAGATTAGTTTAGTTTTACAGGAATCAGAAGATAATTGACTGGCTGCTTTTGTTTTCCATTTCAAAATTATGATGAAGGAATGTTTGACTACCAACATGTTATACCTGTTCATACGGATGTTGCCCGGAGGAAAAAGAGAACTTGGTCAGAACTTGAACAACTGCATTTTGGTGAATATGTTGCTTCATTGTTCCATTACTTCAACTTGATGTTTTGGTGTCTATTTAACAAGTTAACAGTTTGTGTTTCTGGTCTGTTTCTGTCATAGATAAATGTGGTCTCATGGATGTGGATCATGAGGATGTTATGCTTATAGTGCCTCCACTTTTTGCTCCAAAAGATATGCCAGAAAATTTAGTGTAAGTTTCACTGAAATTATTGCCTAGTGAGTAGTGGTCACTTATATTTAAGAGAATGAAAAGCAGGGGTTTATTAAGGAATCAGTTTGAATGATGCTATACAAAATCACAATTGTGCAGTGTAGGATCTAATCAAATCTTTTATGCAGATGAAGAAAATGATGGCAGTTCCTATGAGTTGAACAGTTTCCATCTTTATGGCAATGAAAAATCTGGAGAATGTCTTAAGGGGATATTGATCTTTTGATTTCTTTCCTTTCTGTTCTCTATTATTATTTCTCTGTTTAGTCTTCAAGTTCCTTTCTGGTTTTCTTAATTTTAGGTATATAATTATTATATAACTAGTCTTCTTGAATAAGTTCAGAGATCTGTGTGTTTGTGATCCCCTTTAGTAAGTCTTGGCTCTCTTTTATGTTCTGTACTATTGCATCTGTAGTTTGGAGTATTTAGATAATGGAGCAAGCCAATTCTCTAGAAGTCTTTGAGTCCTATATTGTCATGTCTTTTCTTTCCACCGGTGCAGTGGTTGGTGGTGATGAATTTCTTAGTCTGACTATGGTTTCTTTCCATTAAGCAATATTATTCTGATTAGTTATCCATAAGCTTTTTCTTGTATGTCTTTTGCTAGTTATCCTTGTATAGATTTTATTGGCATTTTCATCCTACTTTAACTTTACTTTGAAGTGAATTAGTTTTTTTCTTCTTTCAGCTTGAGACCACCTACTGTGTTGAATTCGAAAAAGAAGCAAGAGGGAATTGCTCAACCCCACTTTGAGGTGAATTTAATTCCAAACAATCTATTTGGCAATCTTCAAGGTTACTCATTTGAAGAGCCCTATGTTAGACTTTAGAAAACTTACCGGTTGCCACGTTGTGTGCAGATGGACACCGAGCCCGTTCTTGCAATTGATTTCGACATTAAAGATATCCTGTCTGTTCTTAACTGATAGAAGATCATGTTTAAGAAATTGAGAAGTTTTAAGTGATGATAGCATGTATATTGTTATTGTTTTTTCTCCCATAAATTTTATTTTATTGACTACTACTAAATGAGACTTGTGCATGTTAGTTACTTGTAGCTAAATATAGCATAGCAACGGATTTCTTGCCTGATTTAGTTTGGAGATTTAATTTTCCATTGTTGTCCCATCATTTAGAGTTCTATTCTCTACTTCCTAGACTAGAGAAAAAGAAGGAAAAAAACAGAACGTTCTTTGTCGTAGTATTGTTTTGTGGTGGTCACTAATAGTTGTCCTATCATGATATGTATTGCAACAAGTGGTTCTGGTTTTACTTAACATTCTTACAGATTCCTAAGATAGTGAATTGGGAGGAATATATACCCCAAGGTTCAGACCAGTGGGAGCCACAGATGGCTGTATCTAGATTGTTTGATGAGCGGCCTATATGGTCCAAACATTCGTTAACTGAGCACTTGCTTGATAAGGGCTTGAGATTTTCACATGGCATGCTTAGAAGGTGGCTTCCCAAACTCTGCTGATTAGTTTTTAAGTTTGCTGCAGTTGAATTGCTATAGCTTGATAAGTATGCATTGACCTTCCATTCTCTCTCTTTTCTTGTAGGCTTCTATCAAGAATTTCTTATTACTTTTCCAGTGGACCATATTTAAGGTTCTGGATCAAGAAAGGATATGATCCGCGCAAAGATCCTGATTCTCGCATGTAAGACTAACTCCTGATTTCTAAATAATCTTTTGGAGAGTTGAACTTTAATCATCATTTGCACTAAAATGTTGATTCCTATAGTTAACTAGATATGTGATGTATTATTCAGTTTGGTAATACCAGTCTAGCAATTTGCGATATCATTTTTTTGAAACATCCATAGGTAACAATGAAAAGCTAGATCAAACATCATTGACTGGAATAGTAAGGTTTACTGATTGGGAAAAAAATATTTTTGTATTCTCCATTTCCTGTTGCTAATTTGGTTTTAGTTTGACTCATGTTCATATTTTACCACCAGGAATATTCACTATTAAAAATATTGAATCTTTACATACTTGAAATTTGAAATACAAAGAAACATGAACAGTTTATACATTTTGACCAAGGTTCTTGTAACACATAATCTTCTTTATGTAAATTATTTTACTTTTTTTCTTTTGGTTTTAAGAGTTTAATATTTAGTCTTTACTCTGTTGATTATGTTTAGATTTTTGGTTTAGCAGTTATCAGAGACTTGATTATCGTGTACCAATCCCATTACGAAGTTACTGTGATGCTCAATCAGCTAACAAGTAAGTTCTTTTTGTCATTTCTTCTCTTGCTTTACAGAACAAAGGTGTTCACTTGAATTTGTATGCAACTCCACACGTGTATGAATAGGAAAGAGAAAAATAGAAAATAGCAATGTAGATAAATATATATAGAAAAGATATAAAAGGAAAAGGGATCATTTTTAATTTCAATTGAATTTATTTGCAGGCTCACTAAAAGTCTGAGTTTTTTTCTCCTTAAAATATCTGTTGTCATTGTTTATGGTTGCTAATTTACTATCTTGTCATTTGTGTTGTTTTCTCATTTGTTAAGGTAATGGTTTCATTTATGTAGATTGAAACCTAGATGGGAGGATATATGTGCCTTTCGTGCTTTCCCTTACAAGTTCCAGACATCTTTAATGTTATTCGAGCTTGTTGATGATTATATTCAATCAGAAATAAAAAAGCCTCCTTTGCAGGCAACATGCACGGTAAGTTTTTCCATTAATATCTCACTTTTTTTGTTGGCACGCTTAATGTTGCCCACATATTTAAGAAACAGACATGCTTTGCGCTGCTTTTGGCATATTTTACACTATTCTGATCCCCTGGCAACTAAAGAGGTAGATGATTTATCCTAGACGATCCTATTCGGTTCTGTTCTGAAGTGTTGTGCATATTGAGTTGCTGCTATTTATGCTGCAACACATAAAGTATCAGAAATTTGAATGCTTTTATCATAATGCATGAAGTTACTGTAAGATATTCTGCTAGCTATTTGAGTTGCATCTAACATCCTAGTTTTACAGTTTGCAACAGGATGGTTTTCACACCACATGCTCAATTGTATAAGACAGCGTATTAT
This sequence comes from Aeschynomene evenia, assembly GCA_013621005.1. Classification (NCBI taxonomy): domain Eukaryota; kingdom Viridiplantae; phylum Streptophyta; class Magnoliopsida; order Fabales; family Fabaceae; genus Aeschynomene; species Aeschynomene evenia. The sequence continues at coordinate 2,596,089 of CM024267.1, read as the reverse complement.
GGTAAGGTTCCTATCAATATTACCCAAGCCTGGCACAGAGAATTTACTCAGAGCTGCTACTGCAAGGTTTGAAAAATTGAAGAGGGAGTCCAGTAAGAATGCCACGAAGCCTGACGGAGAGCAATGTGAACAAACTAATTTAGGTTATGCATCTCTTTTTCATGATTCTTTATATTGATATTGCATTAAAATTTCTGTCAAAAGATTATCCCATTCACATGCTATAAGCATTAAGAATCAGTCAAGCTTCAAACCTCACAAGATGAGCTGAGATTTAAATAAACCTTTTTTAAGTTCATTGGCTTCTAATGAAACCTCTGCTTTTCAAGAAGTCCCTACATAGACATATTTTTGGATGTTATATGATCTAACAAAACAAGGGACAGCTCTAGTTAGGTTCCTTTGAGATGAAGTTTTCTAATTTTTTTTTTTACCCTGGGTGGTTATTTATATCAGAAAATGGTTATACAGTTATAACAAGTTTCATTTAATTTGTTATCTAATGTGATTATGAACCGTCTTGGATTTTTTTTCATAAAAAAGAAGTTAGTATTTTTTTTCCCAAAAGATTACAATTAGCTGGTCTGCTACATGAAATTCTTTATTGAGAAATTATTGATATGTTATTCTTCTCATCTGGAACATATAGGTTTGGAAGAGAATGATGAACCTGACAATGCTGTAGATGATGAAGAGGAGGCAGCCGAGGCTAATAATAGTGATGAGGAATGGGACGTCTATGAAGAACTTAATCTGGTAACTCTTATCTATATATTCTGATTTTTTATGTTCTTCTGAGTAGATGATATTTATATCAGCATTGGATTTTAAATAGGATAATTTTTATTTTATGGTGTTTGCTCTTGTAGGATGGAGATAGTGAAGTGCCTCTGCCATCTCACTCTTGTATCCTTATTTTGTTTGAACTCTAATTTTTATTATTTTCACCTTTTCTACATTAGACTAAGAAAGCTGAAAATTGAATATATCTTGGTTGTTCTTGTTTGATTTTGATGTCTGAGTAGACTGTTAGATTCTCTCAAGTATCTTTGGAAGATATGCAGGAACTTTTGAATTCCTTTACAATGACCAGATCTCAACATGGACAACATTTCAAGGACTCATTTACAGGAGCTTTTTGGCAGCTTTCCCTCTAATGAAATTGATAACAAGGATAAAGCACAAGGAAATGGCAGTGATGAAGAATATCATATATATGAGGGAGACAGTGACAACAACTACTCTGATGCATGATTGCTGATATTCAGAATGGTCAAATACACACACCTCTCCTGAAATATTTACTTGCATGTATCATGTATGTATGTATGCATGCATGCATGTATATATCTATGTTTGTATGTAGTGTATGTATGTATTTATGTATGTATATGTATGTATGTATGTATGTATGTATGTATGTATGTATGCATTCAACTGTTAGTCTGTTACTGAATATTTTTCTGTTTAGTGTAAAGTAGCATCAGTATTTAACAATACATTTTTAACCCAAAAAAACGTGGCCTATCTTGTTAGCTTTTTTAGGGTTTTAGCAAAAGAAGTCCAAGGCCTAATGCAGTACAGAAGAAACAGGGCCTAACCCAAAAGCATGTCCGCAATATGTATAATCTACAGAAACAAAAATTTGTGGTAGGACAATGACCCCTCAATTCAAAGGTAGGAAAAACTTAATTTAATTCATCTCATCCAAGTATATGATTGAGGGTTCGAATTTGCTGAGACCTATAGGGGTTTACTTGTTGCTACAATTAATGCATCATTCATTTTGTCCCAACTCCTCCCCAATCCAGCTATTTATAAATTTGTATTGATGATGTTCTTGCCAGTTGGAAGTTGAAGAAACGGTTTGCTGTTAACTGGTGAGATACCTATGGTCACGTTCTTCTCAATAGTCTACTCTGCTACTTCTTTAATCAATTATTTCAAATTGCTAAAAACATCATAATCTTCTCAGTACATGGTTAAGTAACTTGTAATGTTAGTCACACTAACCTTAAGTATGGTTCTTCTTTTGTAAAAGTTTAAGGTGTTTAATCATGTAGAATGATTATCTGTTCTGAATGAAATAAGATGATTATATGCAATTTTATTTTGAGTCCCTATTGCCAAACTAAAACTTGCTTCCAGCTAAAAAACAAACTCAATGATTCATATATGCTGTTGTGCACAATTATAACTGCAATAGTAATAATAATAATAGTTATGTAACTGATGGGAGCAAGATGGGTTGATGGATGATAGCCCATAAGTTTGGTAACAGATCATAATAAATGACCCTTTGAATGAGACTGAAAATATCAAGTCTCAGGGGCTTGGAATGAAAGGGAAGGGCATGACTCACAAGTATGATTTTATTTATTTATTTATTTATTTATGATGTTGACTTATTATTGGTGGTGTTGTGGATATTCAATAATTGGAAGAGCGTGTAAGGGCCTACTTCTTGCAAACAATTAACAAACATCATCAGATGGGAGCACCAAGAGGATTCTAGGGTGGACCAAACAACTTGAATGTGATAAGTACTATTCTGCTTTATTACATTGTGGTTCATATTTGAACGAGTTAATTTTTGGAACATGGAAATGCAGTACTCTGATTTTGATCTGTTATTCCTATTTTTTTTCTTTTCACCCACTCTTACTTCTAAGTATGTTAAAGCAATGCCACTACACAATTGCTCTTGAATTACAACACTGAAATGACTTAGTTTGGAAGCCTTTTAAAAAGATTTGGAATTGTTTTTTTATTTTTCAGTGCAGATAATCTTATGCTGTTTTTTTCTTATACTACTTTGATGTCATTTAAATGCAATTATTGATTCTTCCTTATCTCATAAGATGCTTATTTGTGATTATGCCTTCTAGTGTCCTAATTTCATAGACTATCATAAGAAGTTATCAACAAAAAATGTAACTTACTAGTAAAATGGGCACAAATTACCATGGAGGATATGCTGGGTAAAAAAAATCAAAAGAATGAATTGAATTCACAAGAAGAGTTTTCAACTGCATCAACAAACTCTGTTTTCAAATTTAGAAAATCTCAATTAGATTTATACAGATCCTATAATATTGCAGATGACCTCATCAGACATAGTTCTGAACTACACATGCATATTCCCTCTAGGGAGAAACTATATTCAGAAAAGACACTCTAGTATTAATTAGGTGCTTAAACAAACACTCCATTCCATTTTCAAGCTCTTCAATCACCAATAACAGAGCTTGAAGATCTCCATGTGCAGATTGAATCTTCTCAGACTCTAACTCCTTACTTATAGTATCTAGACTCATTTTGCAGAGTGCTAGGTCCACCTTTTCCACTTCATTTATAGGGTCCTGCCTATTGTTGCACACAAGCACACCTTTCTGCATCAATCTTGACACAAATCCCCACTTGCTAAGCCTACACTTGAAAATTGGTGAAGAAAGAAATACCATTAGAGACTGAAAGATGGAACTTGTGACCAAACTAGATTCTCTAAGAACCCTCACAACAGCTGAGAGGTGGTGATTAAGATCCAAAGGTGGTGATGCCCCAAATGACTGATCAACCTGTTTCAACAAAAGAAGAGATTTTGTAGACTCCTTCCTCATGTTTCTTCTCAGACTCCAATATGCATTGACATGGTTTTCCATGCCTAAGTCTCCAACTTTTCTCCTCCTAAGTGCTGATTGAAGCTCTGCAACATTTCCTTTCATCAACATGATTGCATCCCTTGTCTCTCCCAATATGTGAAGGAACCTCACAGGGCATTCCAGCAACTCATCAACCCATTTCTCATCATGGTGATTGGACAGTGCTTGTTGTGTCAATGGCAGCTTCAAGAGATCTTCAACACACTTGTACAGCACTGCAAGGTCAGATATACCATCACAAATGGTTTCCACCTTTGACGAAGAAAAAGAAGAAGATGATGATGATGAACCCTCCCAAGATTTCAGCTTGTTGAGCTCCTCTTCAATTCTGATTGTGCTAGGATGTGATCTTGTTGGCAAGCTAATAGATCGGATTTTGCTACTATGACTAGAACAATGCTTTGGTGAGAATGTAGCCATAGCTGCCCTTCTCATGGTGCAAAATTTGAGATTGTTCCAATGTTTTCAATGGATTGTAGTAATGATAGTACTACTACCACTGCTGCTAATAAGGCATTATTGGAGTATGGGATTGGGCAGGAGAAAACCACAAGTATCTAACAAGTCATATATGGTGCCAACTGGATCTATATATAACATATGAATGAGGGTGTGAGGTTTTTCCCCCATGTTGTGGGCTACATATATATATATATGTTGTCACTTCTTCCACCAGCTACACAATTAACCACTCATATACTCTTTAAATAGGACCCTTCTCTCTATGTGTTACATATGGTGTAAGGTGAACCTCACAAGTCACAACTAGGCTTTAATTTGTTTTTTTCACTCTGTCTACAAAGATATTCATTCAAAAGGCCATTCCCTTGTCACTGTCTCCAAGTCTTTCTCCATTGGACCTAATCTGAAATCTCCTTGTCTTGTGATAACTTATATGAACACTTGCATTGTGCTATAGGATTCAGAGATAAATTAGATAGAATAGACAAATCAATTACCTCAGAAATGGACAAATCTGACTCAATATATTTCGGCATTTGTTTTCTTCTTTGTGTTAAGGAATGAGAATTAATTGTTATTTTTTGGAGTGATGTTATATATATAAAAAAATATTAGCTGAGTCTTTGATATAAGTTCTATTAATTATAGAATTAAATAGAATATAGTATGACCCGTTTATTTATCTGAAAGCTAATAATCATGCTGCATCATTCTAAGAACAAAATTGCAAAGCGAATCAAGCATTTTAATAATAAGATTACATGTGATTTGATATTGGAATTTTTCTTTTTTAAAGGAATCATACACGAGTTTCTTTTTCCTTCATATGCTGTTCACACTCTAACAAACCATTAAAATATCCTCAGTTTTCATATGAGAAACACGAACACAAATATGGAGACACACAAAATTAAAAAATCACATGACATGGACACGATGTATATATGAATATATAATAAATATTTTTCGTAAAACTTCTCTTATTTTTGGTTAAAAATACATATTTAATTTATTTTTTTTAGTGAAGTAAATTTAAATTGGATTTGATCTTAAAATTTCTTCATAAAGTATGAAAATATCAAAGAAAATGTGTCATGTCCACGGTGTACCCGACTTGTGTCTACAGTGTCACGACGTGTCCAATGCGTGTCAGATAGCGTCCACCGTGTGTCCAACGCGTGTCCGATCTCAAAAAAAATTATTTTTTCTCGGACACGTACGGATACATGTCGGATACGTGTCCACCGAGTGTCGGTGTCCACCGGGTGTGTCCACCGGATGTTGGACACGTGAACATGCCTTAACACCTTAGCATCTTTGTGTCCGTGCTTCCTAGATTTTCATTATATTAATTTTATCTTTTTTTTTCTTTTTTAATTTTATCTCTTCATTGACCTTATAGCTTCGATTGCGCAGTCACCACGGGCGGAAGTAATTCCTCACATATTGACTTAAATTATTGATGCATTAGTAAAAGAAAGTGACATTTATTCATATATCTGATATTAAAATCAAGGATTTTTATCATCAATGATAGAAGAAAGTAGAAACAATAGCTAAAATTAATATCAATTGGTATAAATCTCTCTCTTTTAAACAAATAAAAATCATCAAATGCTTTTGGAGGATGTGATGTAATAAAGAGTACATCACATAAGACATTTTGCTATAATGATATAAATCACATTGATGTCATCTTATTTGTGTTTAGGGTTTTGGGTTTTGGAGGATGAATTGGGCATTGAAGAATTTTACCCCATCAAAGTCCTGTTTATGACTGGAAAACCCTAATCATGCTAAATAGATTCAGGTACATGAATGTTCGATTATGAAATGATTTCGTGTGAATAATATACGAATGATATATATGTCAACAGATTTTTCTTCCTTCCATGTTGATTTTTACCCAGAAAAAAAGGAGTGCGATTTCACTTGATATCATGGTTTTTGCAGCGAAGATGTTCGATACAAAGCCAAAGGTATTTGCGATTTAGAGATAATCATTGCTATATTAACAGAAGACAACAAAACATAGAGTATAATCTTTTCTCTGTATTCAATTGTATAAGTATTGAAGTGTATACATGTACAGATTGATGAGATCAAAATTTTCAATCCTCAATAGATAAACACACTCTATTGGGATATTATGTTTAGAAGGGATGTTCTAGTTTTAATCAAGCGCCTGAACATGCTTTCCAACCCATTCTCAAGGCTTTCAATGGCACTTTCCAAAGGCTCCAAGCATTCATGTGTGACCTTCATATTCTGGGCATTAGCACCTTCACTTAGAAGGGTGCTTAGAACTTCATCCACACACTGTAACTCATTGTTCTTTCCACATGTTATTGCTCCCTTTTGCATCAACTTGGCCATCCATTTGGTAGCCTTTGACTTTGAGGCAGAGCCAGCCAAGAATGTCAAAAGGGATTGGAAGATAGACATGTTCATTACAATGACTTCCCTTAGCACTTTAACCAAAGCAGCAAGTTCTTGATCTTGATTCAAGAGGGATGAGGATGCTCCAAATTTGGTTTCCAAGTGCTTCAAGGATTTGAGCAAATTCTTGACATTCTTTTTCATCTTCTTTGAGGAGAGATTATATTCTGCTACACTTTTCTCAATGCTTGAATCTCCCTTTCTCCTTCTAAGTGCAGAGTGAAGGGTCTGAACATTTTCCTTAATCTGCATCATGGTGTCCCTTGTGATGCCACATACATCCAAAACTCTCACTGAGCCATCCAAGATCTCTTCAACACATTTCTCACCTTGATGATGAGAAATCACCTTTTGGGTTGATGCCAAGTTGAGAAGATCATCCAAGGAAATGTACAAATCTTCAATCATGTACAAGCCATTGCAAATGGACTCAGATGTGGATGCTGATGTTGATTCCCAAGTTCTGAGCTTGTTCAGTTCTTCTTCCACTCTTGAGGAGGTAGGATGAGATCCACATGGAAAACTGTTTGAGCGAACATGCAACTTGCTTGCCATTGTTCTTGCTTTTTTTTTTGTTATTGTTTTTCAAGAGAAGCTCAATGTTTTTGTGCTCTTATCAAGCCTTGACTCTGTTCTATATATATAGGAGGTGATGTTGATGATTGGTTCACTCCTATTGGCCAACAAAACTCTCTCTCAATCAAAGTGAGCATGTGGTGCCCGCATGGATTCCCTTGGAATATGGTAATCTTGTCACATCTCTACCTTACATGGATCTGTGATATAATGCAATGCAGGACATGATGCATAACTGGCATGTCCTCCAAGTGTTGGCAATCACAAAACCTCATTACTCATCACCTACATTGCTTCCTACGATGCCACATTACCCTCTCTTGATTTGATATATAAAATTGAAGTTGGTTCAGCTTCTGACACGTCCATTGCCTGGCTTGTCTATAAATCATGGAGCTGAGGCTGAAAAATGGATTAAAGAATGGTTTCTGCAAGGTTGAGATCCAGATCCTATGCTATAGAAAATAGTCAATAATTTAGAGTTCACTACCATTCCGGAAACATAATGATGGACCGATTAGCAGCATTATCAGTAATTAAATGTGTGCACGAGTAGCATGTATTCTTCATGTCTCCCTTTTCTTTTATATATTTAATCTTAATCTTCTTCCTTCTACAGCCTTCATTACTTTCTGCCTAGATTTTATATTTGTTTAACATGTAAATATATATAGGATGTAGAATGTTGACACTAATCTTTACCTCGATGTTATAGTGACATCTTGAAGTACAGAAAGGGACATGTATTGTTCTTGCTGTTGTAGGATGAAAGGGTGTATTTACTAATATATTTTTAATAAAAAAATTGTTTTTTAATTCTGACAGTTACTAATAATTACTTGTGCTGATATTTGGTGAAAACTCTTTAAGAAATAGGCAGTGCTAATAGATTGCACTTAGTTTGGGACATGAATGATTAACCCACATAAGTAGATAAAATATTCAGCAAAACAAGTATAATTTATGAATCTTAAATAGCAGGATAATATGCATTGAGAGGAGTCCCTTCAATTGTGTGTTTATCTAAGGTCATTGGATTTGGGGTGTACAGAACAGTGTTGATCTATAATCATATTGGTGTTCTTCAGTTCTTCTATTTTTTTCTGGAAGAAAATAATAATCTCATAAACTTTGACTTTGAGATCACGAGGAGGAACCTTTTGTTCCAAAGTTCTATGCATGGTGCTTTTTTCCATTACTAGTGACTAACTCTATTTGTGTATAAGACATTATGCTCAAACCAAGTGTAGTACTAGTACGAAATAATCAGAGTGTTTAGGAAGAAGCCATGTTAGATATCAATGAATGGTAAAAGATGACTAAAAGTAAAATCAAAAGATAGCAGAAATGTAGAGGATAAACTTTTTGTTTGTATTTGATTCTATAACAATTGAATGGTATACATGTACAAATTGATGAGGTCAAAAATTTTAATCCTCTTAAACATCCTTAAAATTAGGATGCTAATGCAGGATTAAGCAAGCGCACTCTATTGAGTTATTATGTTCAAAAGAGATGCTCTTGTTTTGATTAAGTGCCTAAATAGGTTTTGAAGACTGCTCTCAAGGCTTTGAATGGCATTCTCCAGAGCCTCCAAACTGTCATGTACTGATTGCATGTTGGAACCATTAGCACCTTCATTTAAAAGGGTGTTTAAGGTGTCATCAACACATTGCAATTCATTGGACTTCCCTTCAGATGATATTGCTCCCTTATGCATCAACTTTGCCATCCATTTGGATGGTTTTGACTTTGAGGCAGGCCCAGCCAAGAATGTCAAAAAGGATTGAAAAACAGACATGTTCATCACAATTACTTCCCTAAGAACTCTGATCACAACAGCAAGTTCTTCATCTTGATTCAATGCTGAAGATGATCCAAATTTGGCTTCTAATTGCTTCAAAGATTTGAGCAACTTCTTCACATCTTTCTTCATCTTCTTTGAGAACAAGTTATATTCTGCTACACTTTTTTCAACACTTGAATCTCCCTTTCTCCTTCTAAGAGCAGAGTGAAGGGATTGAACATTTTCCTTAATCTGCATCATGGTGTCCCTTGTGATGCCACAAATATCCAAAACTCTCACTGAGCCATCCAAGAGCTCTTCCACACATTTCTCACCTTGATGATGAGAAATAACCTTTTGAGTTGATGCCAAGTTGAGAAGATCATCCAAGGAAATGTACAAATCTTCAATCATGCACAAGCCATTGCAAAAGGACTCTGATGTGGAAGTGGATGTTGCTTCCCAGGTCCTGAGCTTGTTCAGCTCTGCTTCCACTCTTGTGGAGCTTGGATGAGAACCAGAAGGCAAACTGTTTGAGCGAACATGGAACTTGCTTGCCATGGTGATATATTTTTTTCCCCTGTTCTTTTTCAAAGGTAGCTCAATGTTTGTGTGCTCTTACCATGTTCTTGAGACTCTTTATATATATATAGTAGGGTGATTCATTCATTCCTATAGGCCAACAAATTAGGCAGCATACACAGCTCAGCACTCTCAATCAAAGTGAGCATGTGGTGAATGCATGGACTCCCTTGGAATATGGTTAGCTTGTCACATCTCTGCCCAACATTGTGCACTATTATTATATTTGATATTCTACAGGCAATTATGGCAGTGAAATGTGCTTGAGGTGCTACCTGGCATGTCCTCCTTGTGTTGGCAATCAGAAAACCTCATTAGTCATCACCTACAATGCCTCCTCCTATTGCCACATTACCCTCTTTGATTTCTAATATAATAAGATTGATGCTGCTGCTTAATGTTTCAGAGATGAAGGAGCTAGAGCTGCAAAATGGATTAAATAATGCTTTCTGCAAGGTTGAGGATCCGGATCCTGTGGTTGGCCAATAAATTAAGTGACAGATAAGTTACATTAAAGTTCAATGAACAAAATGATAGACCAATCAGCAGCATATTACAGTAGTTTAGTGTGTACACGAGTGGCAATGTAGTCTTCATGTCTCTCTCTCTCTTGATGAATATTTTATTATCTCTGTCCCTTTGTTCTTACTGGGCTGTTAATTTTTTTTATCCTGTCTTAATATGAAAAGTGTTTGGCATTTTCCTTAACTCATTTTTCTAGTGAAATCTTGAAAGTACAAATGAACTTGTATTGTTACTTCATGTTGTAGGATCAGGTGGAGTATGTACTAAAAACTATCAAGATCTCTTATGAAAAATTAGCCTCAGTCTTTGACATGAGGCTACTTCGCTGCTTAGTCATAAGGTCTTCATTAGATCAGTGATATAATTGGCTCAAGTAATAAGTAGTTCTGATGGATTGCACATCTGTGGGAAAATCAAGCATGATTAACCCAATTAAGTAGATACAATTTCAGTCAAAAAATTCAAACAAATTATCTTAAATACAAGCCAAATGTTCTTTGCATTTAGAGTGTTAAGAGCAGGCCTTTCAAGTGTATGTGCTCTAAGGTCAGATACAGATACAGGTGTAGAGATCCCCAATCTGATTGGAGTTCTTTCTGGGAAGAAAAACTAATTACTTCACTTGCTTATTACAAAATATGCTCCAGTAAATGTTTAGTGTGCAAGTAGAGTGTTGAGTTAGAGTATATACATGTAGGGATATAGTATTTTAGGAAAAGAAAATATGACACATAACAAAAGATAATAAAGAGCACAATGTAGAGTTTAAACTTTTATGTGGTATTTGATTGTATAACTATTAAATTGTATACATGTACAAATTAACAAGACCAAAATTTACAATCCACATATAATCCTTAAAATTTGGACTCTTTGCTGGATTGGAGAGAAAACAAGAACTGAACACACTCTCTATTGAGTCATTATGTTCAAAAGAGAGGCTCTTGTCTTGATGATGCGCCTAAATAGGTTTTCCAGGCTGCCCTCAAAGCTTTCAATGGCATTCTCCAAGGCCTCCAATCTTTCATGTGCTGCTTGCATCTTGGAACCATTAGCACCTTTGTTGAAAAGGGTGCTCAAAGTATCATCTACAGACAGCAACTCATTGGAATTGCCAGAGTTCTCTTGATCAGATGATGTTACCCTCTTATGCATCAATTTTGCCATCCACTGTGTTGCCTTTGACTTTGAAGCAGGCCCTGCCAGGAATGACAAGAGGGATTGGAAGATAGACATGTTCATGACAATGACTTCCCCAGCACTTTAACCAAAGCAACAAGGTCTTGATCATCTTGATTCAAGAGTGATGAGGATGCTCCAAATTTGGTTTCTAACTGCTTCAAAGATGTAACCAGCTTTTTCACATCCTTCCTCATCTTCTTTGAGAACAGGTAATATTCTGCTACACTTTTTTCAATGCTTGAATCTCCCTTTCTCCTTCTAAGAGCAGAGTGAAGGGCTTGAACATTTTCCTTAATCTGCATCATGGTGTCCCTTGTGATGCCACAGATATCCAAAACTCTCACTGATCCATCCAACAACTCTTCCAAGCATTCCTCACCTTGATGATGAGAAATGGCCTTCTGAGTTGATGCCAAATTAAGAAGATCATCCAAGGAAATGTACAAATCCTCAAGCAAGGACAAGCCAGTAACAACTGACCCTGATGTGGATGCTGATGTTGATTCCCAAGTTCTGAGTTTGTTCAGTTCTTCTTCCACTCTTGAGGAGGTAGGATGAGATCCACATGGAAAACTGTTTGAGCGAACATGCAACTTGCTTGCCATTGTTCTTGTTTTGAGTTTACTTTTTGTTTTCTGTTTTTGTTTCTCAAAAGAAGCTCAATGTTTTTGTGCTCTTACCAAGCCTTGACTCTGTTCTATATATATATATAGGAGGAGATGTTGATGATTGGTTCACTCCTATTGGCCAACAAAACTCTCTCTCAATCAAAGTGAGCATGTGGTGCCCGCATGGATTCCCTTGGAATATGGTAATCTTGTCACATCTCTACCTTACATGGATCTGTGATATAATGCAATGCAGGACATGATGCATAACTGGCATGTCCTCCAAGTGTTGGCAATCACAAAACCTCATTACTCATCACCTACATTGCTTCCTATGGTGCCACATTACCCTCTCTTGATTTCATATATAAAACTGAAGTTGGTTCAGCTTCTGACACGTCCATTGCCTGGCTTGTCTCAGAATCATGGAGCAGGAACTGCAAAATGGATTAAAGAATGGGTTTTGTAAGGTTTAGATCCAGATCTTATGGTATAGAAAATGTTCAATAATTGAAGTTACAGATAAGTCCATTACCATTCCGAAAACATATTGATGGACCAATTAGCAGCATTATCAGTAATTAAATGTGTGCACGAGTAGCATGTATTCTTCATGTCTCCTCTTTTATTTTTTTTCTTTTTCTTAATCTTAACCTTCTTCTTACTACACCTTCCATTACTTGTTGGTAAGCTTTTCTTAATTAACATATGAATATATGATGAAAAATGATAACACTAATCTTCACCTCGATTTTTTGGTGACATCTTGAAGTACAGAAAGGACATGTATTGTTCTTGATGTTGTAGGATTAATGGGTGTATTTGCTATTATATTTATTAAATAATATTTTTATAGGAAAATCTGACTGTTAGTTAATCATTTAAATAATCAGTTTTACTCTTATTTGGTTAAAACTGTAGATCTACAATCTTGTTGGTGTTCTTCTATTTTTTTCTGGAAGAAAATAATAATCTCACGTACGAGGAGGAACATTTTGTTCCAAAGTGGTAGCATGGTTTGGATTAGTAGAAGACAAGTAGAGAACAGAATGTGGAGATGTATGTGTTCAAAAGTATTAGTGGATTAGTAACTTTGCTGTTAAGTTTGCCTACAAGACATTATGCTTCAACCAAGTTTAGTGCTTAATTTCGAGTGTTCAGGAAGAGGCCGTATTGAATGATAATGCAAGGTAAACGATGACTAAAATTGTAAAAAAAAACAAAAGATAGCAAAATATAGAGCATAAACTTTTTTGTCTGTATTTGATTGTATAACTATTGAATTGTATACATTTACAAACTAATGAGGTCAAAATTTTTAATATCCTAAAAATTAGGATGCTTTTGCAGGATTAAGCACACACTATTGAGTTATTATGTTCAAAAGAGTGGCTCTGGTTTTAATCAATCTTCTAAACAGATTTTCCAGACTGCTCTCAAGGCTTTGAATGGCATTCTCCAAAGCCTCCAAACTGTCATATGCTGCTTGCATGTTGGAACCATTAGCACCTTCATTTAGAAGGTTGCTTAAGGCTTTGTCAACACATTGCAATTCATTGGAGTTCTCTTCAGATGATATTGCTCCCTTATGCATCAACTTTGCCACCCATTTGGATGCCTTTGACTTTGATGCAGGCCCAGCCAAGAATGTCAAAAGGGATTGAAAAGCAGATATGTTCATTACAGTTACTTCCCTAAGAACTCTGATCACTACAGCAACCTCTTCATCTTGATTCAATGCTGAAGATGATCCAAATTTGGCTTCTAATTGCTTCAATGATTTGAGCAACTTCTTCACATCTTTCTTCATCTTCTTTGAGAACAAGTTATATTCTGCTACACTTTTTTCAACACTTGAATCTCCCTTTCTCCTTCTAAGAGCAGAGTGAAGGGATTGAACATTTTCCTTAATCTGCATCATGGTGTCCCTTGTGATGCCACAAATATCCAAAACTCTCACTGAGCCATCCAAGAGCTCTTCCACACATTTCTCACCTTGATGATGAGAAATAACCTTTTGAGTTGATGCCAAGTTGAGAAGATCATCCAAGGAAATGTACAAATCTTCAATCATGCACAAGCCATTGCAAAAGGACTCAGATGTGGAAGTGGATGTTGCTTCCCAGGTCCTGAGCTTGTTCAGCTCTTCTTCCACTCTTGTGGAGCTTGGATGAGAACCAGAAGGCAAACTGTTTGAGCGGACATGGAACTGGCTTGCCATGGTGATATATTTTTTTTCCTCTGTTCTTCTTTTTCAAAGGTAGCTCAATGTTTGTGTGCTCTTACCATGTTCTTGAGACTCTTTATATACATATAGTAGGGTGATCATTCATTCCTATAGGCCAACAAATTAGGCAGCATACACAGCTCAGCACTCTCAATCAAAGTGGGCATGTGGTGAATGCATGGACTCCCTTGGAATATGGTTAGCTTGTCACATCTCTGCCCAACATTGTGCACTATTATTATATTTGTTATTCTACATGCAATTGTGGCAGTGAAATGTGCTTGAGGTGCTACCTGGCATGTCCTCCTTGGGTTGGCAATCACAAAACCTCATTAGTCATCACCTACATTGCCTCCTCCTATTGCCACATTACCCTCTTTGATTTCTAATATAATAAGATTGATGCTGCTGCTTAATGTTTCAGAGATGAAGGAGCTAGAGCTGCAAAATGGATTAAATAATGCTTTCTGCAAGGTTGAGGATCCGGATCCTGTGGTTGGCCAATAAATTAAGTGACAGATAAGTTACATTAAAGTTCAATGAACAAAATGATAGACCAATCAGCAGCATATTACAGTAGTTTAGTGTGTACACGAGTGGCAATGTAGTCTTCATGTCTCTCTCTCTCTTGATGAATATTTTATTATCTCTGTCCCTTTGATCTTACTTGGCTGTTAATTTTTTTTATCCTGTCTTAATATGAAAAGTGTTTGGCATTTTCCTTAACTCATTTTTCTAGTGAAATCTTGAAAGTACAAAAGAACTTGTATTGTTACTTCATGTTGTAGGATCAGGTGGAGTATGTACTAAAAACTATCAAGATCTCTTATGAAAAATTAGCCTCAGTCTTTGACATGAGGCTACTTCGCTGCTTAGTCATAAGGTCTTCATTAGATCAGTGATATAATTGGCTCAAGTAATAAGTAGTTCTGATGGATTGCACATCTGTGGGAAAATCAAGCATGATTAACCCAATTAAGTAGATACAATTTCAGTCAAAAAAATAAAACAAATTATCTTAAATACAAGCCAAATGTTCATTGCATTTAGAGTATTAAGAGCAGGCCTTTCAAGTGTATGTGCTCTAAGGTCAGATACAGATACAGGTGTAGAGATCCCCAATCCTATTGGTGTTCTTTCTGGGACGAAAAACTAATTACTTCACTTGCTTATTACAAAATATGCTCCAGCAAATGTTTAGTGTGCAAGTAGAGTGTTGAGTTAGAGTATATACATGTAGGGATATAGTATGTTAGGAACAGAAAATATGACACATAACAAAGATAATAGAGAGCACAATGTAGAGTTTAAACTTTTCTGTGGTATTTGATTGTATAACTATTAAATTGTATACATGTACAAATTAACAAGACCAAAATTTACAATCCACATATAATCCTTAAAATTTGGACTCTTGGCAGGATTGAGAGAAAACAAGAACTGAACAGTGAACACACTCTATTGAGTCATTATGTTCAAAAGAGAGGCTCTTGTCTTGATGATGCGCCTAAATAGGTTTTCCAGGCTGCCCTCAAAGCTTTCAATGGCATTCTCCAAGGCCTCCAATCTTTCATGTGCTGCTTGCATCTTGGAACCATTAGCACCTTTGTTGAAAAGGGTGCTCAAAGTATCATCTACAGACAGCAACTCATTGGAATTGCCAGAGTTCTCTTGATCAGATGATGTTACCCTCTTATGCATCAATTTTGCCATCCACTGTGTTGCCTTTGACTTTGAAGCAGGCCCTGCCAGGAATGACAAGAGGGATTGGAAGATAGACATGTTCATGACAATGACTTCCCTCAGCACTTTAACCAAAGCAACAAGGTCTTGATCATCTTGATTCAAGAGTGATGAGGATGCTCCAAATTTGGTTTCTAACTGCTTCAAAGATGTAACCAGCTTTTTCACGTCCTTCCTCATCTTCTTTGAGAACAGGTAATATTCTGCTACACTTTTTTCAATGCTTGAATCTCCCTTTCTCCTTCTAAGAGCAGAGTGAAGGGCTTGAACATTTTCCTTAATCTGCATCATGGTGTCCCTTGTGATGCCACAGATATCCAAAACTCTCACTGATCCATCCAACAACTCTTCCAAGCATTCCTCACCTTGATAATGAGAAATGGCCTTCTGAGTTGATGCCAAATTAAGAAGATCATCCAAGGAAATGTACAAATCCTCAAGCAAGGACAAGCCAGTAACAACTGACCCTGATGTGGATGCTGATGTTGATTCCCAAGTTCTGAGCTTGTTCAGTTCTTCTTCCACTCTTGAGGAGGTAGGATGAGATCCACATGGAAAACTGTTTGAGCGAACATGCAACTTGCTTGCCATTGTTCTTGTTTTGAGTTTACTTTTTGTTTTCTGTTTTTGTTTCTCAAAAGAAGCTCAATGTTTTTGTGCTCTTACCAAGCCTTGACTCTGTTCTATATATATATATAGGAGGAGATGTTGATGATTGGTTCACTCCTATTGGCCAACAAAACTCTCTCTCAATCAAAGTGAGCATGTGGTGCCCGCATGGATTCCCTTGGAATATGGTAATCTTGTCACATCTCTACCTTACATGGATCTGTGATATAATGCAATGCAGGACATGATGCATAACTGGCATGTCCTCCAAGTGTTGGCAATCACAAAACCTCATTACTCATCACCTACATTGCATCCTATGGTGCCACATTACCCTCTCTTGATTTCATATAAAAAATTGAAGTTGGCTCAGATTCTGACACGTCCATTGCCTGGCTTGTCTCAGAATCATGGAGCAGGGACTGCAAAATGGATTAAAGAATGGGTTTTGTAAGGTTTAGATCCAGATCTTATGGTATAGAAAATGTTCAATAATTGAAGTTACAGATAAGTCCATTACCATTCCGAAAACATTATGATGGACCAATTAGCAGCATTATCAGTAATTAAATGTGTGCACGAGTAGCATGTATTCTTCTTGTCTCCTCTTTTATTTTTTTCTTTTTCTTAATCTTTACCTTCTACACCTTTCATTACTTGTTGGTAAGCTTTTATACTGCTTAATTAACATATGAATATATTATGAAAAATGATGACACTAATCTTCACCTCGATTTTTTGTGACATCTTGAAGTACAGAAAGGACATGTATTGTTCTTGATGTTGTAGGATTAAAGGGTGTATTTGCTATTATATTTAATAAATAATATTTTTATAAAAAAAACTGACTTTTAGTTAATCATTTAAATAATCAGTTTTAATCATATTTGGTTAAAACTGTAGATCTACAATCATGTTGGTGTTCTTCTATTTTTTCTGGAAGAAAATAATAATCTCATGTACGAGGAGGAACATTTTTTTCCGAAGTGGTAGCATGGCTTGGATTAGTAGAAAACAAATAGTTAACAGAATGTGGAGAGGTATGTGACCCAAAGTATTAGTGGATTAGTAATTTTGCTGTTAAATTTGCCTACAGGACATTATGCTTCAACCAAGTTTAGTGCTTGATTTAGAGTGTTCAGGAAGAGGCCGTATTGAATGATAATGCAAGGTAAACGATGAATAAAATTGTAAAAAAAAACAAAAGATAGCAAAATATAGAGCATAAACTTTTTTGTTTGTATTTGATTGTATAACTATTGAATTGTATACATTTACAAACTAATGAGGTCAAAATTTTAATCCTCCTAATATCCTTAAAATTAGGATGCTTTTGCAGGATTAAGCACACACTATTGAGTTATTATGTTCAAAAGAGTGGCTCTGGTTTTAATCAATCTTCTAAACAGATTTTCCAGACTGCTCTCAAGGCTTTGAATGGCATTCTCCAAAGCCTCCAAACTGTCATATGCTGCTTGCATGTTGGAACCATTAGCACCTTCATTTAGAAGGTTGCTTAAGGCTTTGTCAACACATTGCAATTCATTGGAGTTCTCTTCAGATGATATTGCTCCCTTATGCATCAACTTTGCCACCCATTTGGATGCCTTTGACTTTGATCCAGGCCCAGCCAAGAATGTCAAAAGGGATTGAAAAACAGATATGTTCATTACAATTACTTCCCTAAGAACTCTGATCACAACTGCAAGTTCTTGATCATGATTCAATGGTGAGGATGCTCCAAATTTGGTTTTTAGTTGCTTCAAAGATTTAAGCAACTTCTTCACATCCTTCTTCATCTTTTTTGAGAACAAGTTATATTCTGCTATACTTTTTTCAATGGTTGAATCTCCCTTTCTCCTTCTAAGAGCAGAATGAAGGTCTTGAACATTTTCCTTAATCTGCATCATGATATCTCTTGTGATGCCACATATGTCTAAAACTCTAACCGATCCATCCAACAACTCCTCCATGCATTCCTCACCTTGATGGTGAGAAATCGCCTGCTGAGTGGATGCCAAATTGAGAAGATCATCTAAGCAGATGTGCAAATCCTCAATCATGTACAAGCCATTGCAAATGGAATCAGATGTTGATGCTGATGTTGATTCCCAAGTCCTTAGCTTGGTCAGCTCCTCTTCAACTCTTGAGGAGCTAGGATGAGATCCAGATGGAAAACTGTTTGAGCGAGCATGCAGCTTGCCTGCCATTGTTCTTGTTTTGCTTTTTCTTTTTCTTGTTTTTCAAAAGCTAGATAATTTTGTGTTCTTACTTCTTATCAAGCCCTTGACTCTCTATTCTTTATATAGGAGGGAGCTATTGATGATTAATATTCCAATAGGCCAACAAAACAAGCAGCATACACAGCTCACATATCTCAATAAAATTAAGCATGTGATGCCTGCATGGATTCCCTTGGAATATGGTAAGCTTGTCACATCTCTGCCTAACATTATGGACTATTATTTATATGTAATATTCTTGATGTCATTGCATTAGTTTAGTGAAATGGGGTTAGAGGTGCTACCTGGCATGTCCTCCTAGTGTTGACAATCAGAAAACCTCATTAGTCATCACCTACTTTGCATCCTCTTGCTGCCACATTAGCATCTCCATTTTAGGTATATATTATTGGTGCTGCTTCTGCTACAGAGATGCTACTGTCTCTGGGTTGTCTCAACACATGTAGGAGCTTGATTTGCTAAATCCATTAAATTAAGGTTTTAGAAGGTTGAGATCCAGCAGATCCTTTGGATATGAAATATAGACAATAATAATTTAGTTACATGCATATAACTCATCACAGCCAGCCTTGTGAGCTAAATGATGGATTAACTAACCACTGTTGCTCATGTATATAAATAACACGTGCAATTATATGTGTTGTTGAATACATAAATTGGCTGTAAAAAACTGACAATAATATTTGTCCTATAGCAGAAATACGTCCAACTGATATCCAACGTGTGCTATATATGATATGGAATGTATGCTATATGTATAGCACTCGTACGTATAGCACACACATTCCATATCATATATAGCACATATTGGATATTAGTTTGACGTATTTATGTTGTATAACAAACATTATTGAAAAACTGATAACTAAATGAATAAGATAATATCGTATATTAACATTTACTGCTAAATAATAAATAGGTGTTACGCTTACACCTAGAGTAAGAAAAAGCTGAATTTGTGAGATTGAGAGAAAGAATTTCTCAGAAAAGGAAAATCAGATTAGTCATGCCTTTTTTTTTTCTTTTGGTTTGCTCTTTCCTTTGCTTAATAACATTGATTTTCCTCCAAATGTGGGTAGATTGGGTTCATCACAGTGTATATGTAACTTCACATATGTATAGCTTTTCAGTTTAATGTTAATATACTTTTGAGTAAAAAGACTTGTAGTTTTATCCCATATATTTCATTTAATCATACATAATGAAATTGAAATAGTATAGATTTAATCATAGAGAATGAAATTTAAATAGTATAGATGTAAGAACATAAGAGGTGGAGATGGAGATAGAGATGGTGCTTGCTATAGGTATTATTAGTGGATTAATCGCCTTTGTTCAGTTTCTCTTCAGGAACCTAAATATTAATGTATTATTTCCCTTGCTTATCAGAGATTACGTACCAACCAGGATTATTACATAAACTCTAGAGAAAGGAAGAATGACAAATACAGGGGAAATCAAAATGTAGCTTATAAACTTTTCTTTATATCAGTTTCTTAACTATTGAATTATATACAAGTATACATATACAAAATTAATGAGGTGTAAATGTCTAATCCTCTGCTGATCCATAAAATTTGGATGCCTTTGAGGATTTAAAAAGAGACAATTGGCAGTGATTAAGCATAATCTAGTGGGAGATTATGTTCAAAAGTGAGGTTCTAGTCTTAATCAAGTGCCTAAATATGCTCTCCAAACCATTCTCAAGACTTTCAATTGAGTTCTCCAAAGCCTCCAATTTTTCATGTGCAGACTGCATCTTCTCAGCATTGAAACCTTCACATGAAAGGGTGTTTAAAGCTGCATCCACACACTGCAACTCGTTGAAACACTCTGAATTCTCTTCACATGAAATTGCTGCTCCCTTATGCATCAACTTTGCCACAAGCAACCATTTGGTTGACTTTGACTTGGATGCTGGCACAGTCAGGAATGTCAAAAGGGATTGGAAGATAGACATGTTCATTACAATGACTTCCCTCAGCACTTTAACCAAAGCAACAAGGTCTTGATCATCTTGATTCAAGAGTGATGAGGATGCTCCAAATTTGGTTTCTAACTGCTTCAAAGTTGTAGCCAGCTTTTTCACATCCTTCCTCATCTTCTTTGAGAACAGGTAATATTCTGCCACACTTTTTTCAATGCTCGAATCTCCCTTTCTCCTTCTAAGAGCAGAGTGAAGGGCTTGAACATTTTCCTCAATCTGCATCATGGTGTCCCTTGTGATGCCACAGATATCCAAAACTCTCACTGATCCATCCAACAACTCTTCCACACATTTCTCCTCACCTTGATGATGAGAAATCACCTTCTGAGTTGATGCCAAGTTGAGAAGATCAAGAAGGCAAATGTACAAATCTTCAAGCATGCACAAGGCAGAGCCAATTGACCCTGATGTGGATGTTGATGTTGATTCCCAATTCTTGATCTTTTTCAGCTCCTCCTCCACTCTGATGGTGGTAGGATGAGAGCCAGAAGGTAAACTATTTGATCGAACATGGTACTTGTTTGCCATTGTTGTTAAGCTCTTTTTTGTTGTGTATGTTCTTTTTCAAAGAAAGCTCAAATATGTTATGCTCTTATCATGTCCCTTGACTCTATGTATGTAGCTATGTGTATATATATATATAGGAGCTATTCATTATTCATTTGACTAGGCCAATAACAGGTCATCACCATTCTTAATCAATGTGATCATGTGGCATCTCCATGGTTTTCATTGGAATTTGGTGAAATTGTCACATCTCTACCAAACATTATATTATGCTCTATTGTTGCTATTATTATATGTGTTATGGCCACGAGGGTAATTAATGAAATGGGGTTTGATGTGCATAACTGGCATGTCCTGCTAGTGTTGGCAATCACAAAACCTCAATAGTCACCACCAAATTTGCCTCCTATGCTTGCCACATTACCCTCTTTGATTACACATATAAAATTTAGGTTGTTTCAACTTCTGACACTTCCATTGCCTGGCTTGTCTCAAAATCATGGAGCTTGAACTGTGCAAATTGGACTAATTAAACAATTAATGGTTTTTGGGAGGGTGGGATCCAGATCTTGCGGGATATGACAAATGGGCAATAATTTGAGGTTATAAATTGTTTTTTTTTTTGGTCTTTTGATTGTAAAAAATGATTTGTCAGTTGTTAGTGTTGATAGACAGTAGATAGGCCCTGTATGTGTGTATGTATGTACAGGATTGGCATTTTTATGTTTTATGTCTCCTTGTTTGATTTTACCAACTCTATGATATGATATGATTACTTGCTATAATAAACCCAAGACAAACCTTGATATATTCTCATTTTTATGTGATTGATTTTTAGGTACGTGTATAAGGACGCCTCTCCTACTGCCTTTTACATATTTTTATTCTCATCCAAATATATCCTAAACTCACTCACTCCTTATGCCTGTGAACCCAAAATAAATGCGGTAAAATATATATAGCAGCAAAAGGACACCAGGTTGAGAAAAACAAAACCTTTACATAAGCCCATTCATAACACGCTACCAATACACAAGCTTTTGTTCAATTACTTACTCAGTAATGCTTCATCGAAAATAAATCTAATAAGTATTCAACGTGTATTATATGTCATACGTAATGTGTTATATTTATAGCACATGGTACATTTATTTATTTATAGTACTGCATGTGATACACAAATTGTTCATTCTATAATCAAAATAACAAGCAAGAGGAGTAATATATATATCTGGCCAGAAGAATATATCACAATCTAAAAAATGAGAGTATATATAAATTAGACACAATAAACTTATTACTTATTATATCAGAATGACAAAAGAAATTCACATATGATAAAAACAAAACTAAACAAGTCTCTCCAATCCATCCATTCCAACTCCAACCATTAATGTAACAGCCATGTTGGAGGAGAGTAGAATTTCACATTCGGCAACAATTCCTCGGTGCTTTTATCTTTCAAGTTAAAAATTCCAGTACGTTGATGGTCGGGAAATTCAACATAGTGTAGGATCACCGATGATCTGAATAATAAATATGATTTTCCTTGACATTATTTGAAAATAAACTCACCTGAACAGACAAATTTTGCCCAAAACTATGTACCATTGACCACTCCTCTCCATTCTCGTTCAATCTAAAGATATCAAATTCACACGGCTCCAACCCTTTTAATTCTTCCTCATCATCAGTATTATAGATGGTACGGATATGCCTAACCAACATCAACAAACTGCCATCTTCACACACAATCAAGTACATATTCATTATTGAATGGAATTCGAAAGTATTATTGAACAAGTTGAGCAGGAAAGGTGGTGGCCCGACTAATTTGCTTAGTACTATAGGCAATGATGATTCTCTTTTGGCATCAAACACAAACAAACACCTGAGTACGTATATCTATGGCATATATTTTCTCTTGAAAGAAGACGACATCATGAAAATTTTCTCCTGCCGTTACCCTAATGTCTTGCCATCTCTCATCCTTAAGCCTACAGAAAGCCAATCTGCCGCAACCACTATATATAACAACAGCCATAAAATCATCACCACCATTGTCAAGAGGAGGAGGAGGAGGAGAAGATATAACAATTTTCAAGATTATTCTTTTATGCACTTCAACGACTCTGTTTGTCCAGTGCATCTCGCAGCAGCCACAGATGAAATCATACTCGCCATCCCTGCGATAGTGGTGGGTTTATATCTGGCAGAGCTGAGATTGGTGGAAGATCAAAATGAGCCTTAGTGAATGGATTCAACACTCGTAATGTTCCGCTAGATATCATCACACAAATCAACCATCCCTAACAAGACCCACGAATCAACATGTCCTTCATACCTCGCATTACTAAATGGTGAATCTTCTTCTCTTCTAGACTCTTACAGTAAGTTTTCTTATATTTTGGTAACACCAGCCATAGATTTTTTCTGCCATTATTGGGGATCTTTGGGAGTCTCAAATTCCATTCCTTACACACCAATCGACATCGTACATAGTCATCATAGGAATAGAAGCGTTTTGTAATTTCATTCAGCATGTCCTCAGGAATGTTTGCCCAACGATCATCAAGCTCAGCCATTTGTGTGTCTACTCAAGTTTTGGAACAGAGGATTAGGAGAAAGAAGAAGAATCGAATGAAAAAATAAGCTCGATGGTTTATTCAGGTAGCTTTAAACTTGATCTATTTATTTGGGTATAAATATTGTATTTTAATTTCAAATCTTTTTTGTTAAAAGATATATAACTTATCAAATTTAAACGTTTGTTAAACGATTTTCCCCAATCTTTAGAATTTTGGGAACCAACAATAAAATTGTATTTTGAAAAGGAACTTACAATTTGAAATGATTAGTTATTGTTAATATTAAGATATTATTGTAGTATCAGTTGTAAAATATGTTATTATAATGTTTTCTTCTTTTTATTTTTACTTTTTGCACTTAAATCCATCTAAAATTGATAGAATTTAGAAATACAGAGCTATAAAGTTTTAGAGAAATAGAAAACAAATCTTTTTTTAATTTTCAAATGATTTCAAAATTCAAATTGATTTTCAAATCAATTTATAAGATGTGAAAATTGATCAATCAATTAGTCATCGAAAGAGACGTAGAATATCAATTTATTTTTAATAAAGATAAGAATTAGTTTCTAAAGGATAAAATTGATATCTAGGAGTTATAAAAAAAAATTGATATCTAGGATAATATTGAGTAGATCTCATATCTTAATTCATAACATGATATCTGATCATATATTTTATTATTTTTAAAATTATTAATTTATTATGAAATAAAAACAATTACACTTTTTTCTTATTTTGGTAAAGGTAAGGGCTAAGCCCAAAAAGAAAAAACAATTACACGTTTTAGAATGATTTCTTTTGGGTCAATATTTTTTTGGCATTAACTTGTTAATAATGTTTTTGATTAGTGAGAGGGCCTGAGCCCAAATAAATTATATAATAATGCAAAATCTCAGAAAGCCCATCAGAAGGAGAGTCCCAAATCTTCATATCAAGCCAATCAGCAGTAGGATTTGCTTCATGGTATCTATATAACTTATAACATACAGGTAATGGTCCTAATAATAAAAAAAAAACATACAGGTAATGGTAATTTACTAATTAGTTTTTTTTTCATTAAAACTCTTATATTGTATCACCTACTATAATATTAGTAAGCTTTTGAAATTTATTTTATTTAAGGATGAAGTGCCAAAAATGAACACTAAAGGTTTTGTCGCTAAAATCAACCACAAAAAATGTTATTCACAAAATACTCCAAAAAAGATTGAATAAGTTTGATAAAATACATATGTAGAAAATTGAAACCTATAGACTTTAAAAATTGAGATTTCACGATTTTTTTAGAAATACTATAAAAGTAAAGACTATAGTCTTTTTAAAATATTGAATTACACAATTTTTAAAACTTAGTAAAAATTGAAGGCTATAGGCTTTAAAAAGTGAGATTTCACTATTTTTCTAAAAATACTATAAAAGTAAAGACTATAGTCTTTATAATATTGAATTACTTAAATTTAAGAAGTTAGTAGAAATTGAAGGTTATAGGCTTTAAAAAAGTAAGAATTCACTATTTTTTAAATATACTACAAAACTAAAGGTTATAGGCTTTGAAAAATGGGATTTGATAAAAAAATTTTACATTTAGTGAAAATTGAAGGCTATATACTTTAAAATGTGAGAGAATTTACTATTTTTTAAATATACTACAAAACTAAAGGTTATAGGTTTTGAAAAATGGGATTTGATAATTTTTTCACATTTAGTGAAAATTAAAGGTTATATATTTTAAAATGTGAGAATTTACTATTTTTTAAATATACTACAAAAATAAAGGCTATAGGCTTTGAAAAATGGAATTTGATGATTTTTTTCACATTTACTTGAAATTGAAGA
This sequence comes from Aeschynomene evenia, assembly GCA_013621005.1. Taxonomy (NCBI): domain Eukaryota; kingdom Viridiplantae; phylum Streptophyta; class Magnoliopsida; order Fabales; family Fabaceae; genus Aeschynomene; species Aeschynomene evenia. Next base: position 2,570,524 of record CM024267.1, on the reverse strand, counting down.
CTATACACTTTAAAATGTGAGAATTCACTATTTTTTAAATATACTATAAAAGTAAAGGCTATAGGCTTTGAAAATGGGATTTGATGATTTTTTAACATTTAGTGAAAATTGAAAGTTATACACTTTAAAATGTGAAAATTCACTATTTTTTAAATATACTGCAAAACTAAAGGCTATAGGCTTTGAAAAATGGAATTTGAACGTATTTTCACATTTAGTGGAAATTGAAGACTATATACTTTATAATTTGATAATTCACTATTTTTTAAATACACTTTAACACTAAAGGCTATAGGCTTTGAAAATGGAATCTGATGATTTTTTTCACATTTAGTTGAAATTGACGGCTATATACTTTAAATTTTGAGAATTCACTATTTTTTAAATACACAACAAAACTAAAGGCTATAGGCTTTCAAAAATGGAATTTGAAGGTATATTCACATTTAGTGAAAATTGAAGACTATATACTTTAAAATGTGAGAATTCACTATTTTTTAAATATACTACAAAACTAAAGGCTATAGGCTTTAAAAAATGAAAATTGAAGGTATTTTCACATTTAGTGGAAATTGAAGTCTATATACTTTAAAATGTGAGAATTCACTACTTTTTAAATATATTACAAAACTAAAGGCTATAGGCTTTGAAAAATGGGATTTGAAGATTTTTTCACATTTAGTGAAAATTAAAGGCTATATATTTTAAAATTTGATAATTCACTATTTTTTAAATATACTACATAACTAAAGGCTATAGGCTATGAAAAATAGAATTTGATGATTTTTTTCACATTTTAAGAAAAATAAAGTCTATATACTTTAAAATATAAGAATTCATTAATTTTTAAAATCACTACAAAACAAAAGGTTATAGGCTTAAAAAAATGAAATTTGATGATTTTTTTCACATTTAGTGGAAATTGAAGGTTATATACTTTAAAATATGAGAATTAGCATTTTTTAAGTATACTACAAAATTAAAGGCTATAGGCTTTGAAAAATTGAATTTGTTGATTTTTTTACATTTTGTGTAAATTAAATGCTATATACTTTAAAATGTGAGAATTCACTATTTTTTAAATACACTACAAAATCAAAGGCTATAGGCTTTGAAAAATGGAATTTGATGATTTTTCTCACATTTAGTGGAAATTGAAGACTATATACTTTAAAATATGAGAATTCACTATTTTTTAAATACACTTCAAAACTAAAGGCTATAGGCTTTGTAAAATGAAATTTGATTATTTTTTTCATATTTAGAGAAAATTGAATGTTGTATATTTTAAAATGTGAGAATTCACTATATTTTAAATATACTACAAAACTAAAGGCTATAGGCTTTGAAAAATGGAATTTGATGTTTTTTTCATATTTAGTGGAAATTGAAGGCTATATATACTTTAAAATATGAGAATTCACTATTTTTTAAACATACTAGAAAACTAAAGGCTATAGGCTTTGAAAAATAGAATTTGATGATTTTTTTCATATTTAGTAAAAATTAAAGGCTAAATACTTTAAAATGTGAGAATTTACTATTTTTTAAATATACTACAAAACTAAAGGTTATAGGCTTTGAAAAATGCTATTTGAAGATTTTTTTTTTCATATTTAGTGGAAATTGAAGGTTATATACTTTAAAATTTGCGAATTCACTATTTTTTAAATATACTACAAAACTAAAGGCTATATATATAGGCTTTGAAAAATGGAATTTGAAGGTTTTTTCACATTTAGTGGAAATTGAAGGCTATATATTTTAAAATGTGAGAAATTACTAATTTTTAAATATAGTAAAAAACTAAAGGTTATAGGCTTTGAAAAATGGGATTTGATGATTTTTTTCACATTTAGTGGAAATTGAAGGCTAAATACTTTAAAATGCGATAATTCACTATTTTTTAAATATACTAGAAAACTAAAGGCTATATATAGGCTTTGAAAAATGGTATTTGATTATTTTTTTCACATTTAGCGGAAATTGAATGCTATATACTTTAAAATGTGAGAATTCTCGATTTTTTAAATATACTACAAAACTAAAGGCTATAGCTTTTGACAAATGGAATTTGATGATTTTTTCACATTTAGTTGAAATTGAATACTATATACTTTAAAATGTGAGAATTCACTATTTTTTAAATACACTACAAAACTAAAGGTTATAGGCTTTGGAAAAATGGAATTTGAAGGTATTTTCACATTTAGTGAAAATTGAAGGCTATATACTTTAAAATATGAGAATTCACTATTTTTAAAATATATTACAAAACTAAAGGCTATAGGCTTTGAAAAAAGGGATTTGATGATTTTTTTCACATTTAGTGGAAATTGAAGGTTATATACTTTAAAATTTGAGAATTCACTATTTTTTAAATATATTACAAAACTAAAGGTTATAGGCTTTAAAAAATAGAATTTAATGATTTTTTTCACATTTAGGTGAAATTGAATGCTATATACTTTAAAATGTGAGAATTCACTATTTTTTAAAGATACTACGAAACTAAAGGCTAAGGCTTTGAAAAATGGAAATTGATTATTTTTTTCACATTTAGTGGAAATTGAAGGCTATATACTTTAAAATTTGAGAATTTATTATTTTTTAAATATACTACAAAACTAAAGGTTATAGGCTTTGAAAAATGGAAATTGATGATTTTTCTCACAATATTTGGAAATATAAGGCATATTTTAAAATATGAGAATTTACTATTTCTTAAATATACTACAAAACTAAAGGTTATAGGCTTTGAAAAATGAAAATTGATTATTTTTCTCACATTTAGTGGAAATTGAAGGCTATATACTTCAAAATATGAGTATTTACTATTTTTTAAATATACTACAAAACTAAAGGCTATAGGCTTTGAAAAATGGAATTTGAAGGTACTTTTACATTTAGTGAAAATTGAAAGTTATATACTTTAAAATGTGAGAATTCATTATTTTTTAAATATACTAGAAAACTAAAGGTTATAGGCTTTGAAAAATGGAAATTGATGATTTTTCTCACATTTAGTGGAAATTGAAGGCTATATACTTTAAAATCTGAGAATTCACTATTTTTTAAATATACTACAAAACTAAAGACTATAGGCTTTGAAAAATGGAATTTAAAGGTATTTTCACATTTAGTGGAAATTGAAGGCTATATACTTTAAAATGTGAGAATTTGCTATTTTTTAAATATACTACAAAACTAAAGGCTATAGGCTTTGAAAAATGGTATTTGATTATTTTTTTCACATTTAGTGGAAATTGAATGCTATATACTTTAAAATGTGAGAATTCAATATTTTTTAAATATACTACAAAACTAAAGGTTGTAGCCTTTGTCAGTGTTGTTAGCTCCAAGAACTCTTTACCTCATCATTGAAGGTTTTGAATGATAATATTCTTAATTAAAATAAAAGTTTTAATTTTGTTGGACTAATGGTTTGTTAAGTGTGTTTTAGGATCTAATTTATTTGACAAAATAAAAAGACACATCTTGACCACCATAAGCACCAAAAGTGGCGCAACATATATGCTTGGAATACAAGTTACTCTAATTTTTGAAGACCAAGTCAAAGCTTTTCTAATTAAGGAAAGTTTGGTTGGAAGATTCTAAGATTTCCTAAAAATTTATTTATGGAAAATACATGAAATTAAATAGAGAATCATCTTTATAAAATATCTCTATTTAAATATTCATGCACAATATATATATATATATACATAAATTCGAAATTACATATAAAATAGGGAAACAAAATTAAATCTCTATTTTACACATTATATGATTATAAATTTCGAAATATATATATATGTGTGTGGGAAATCTAGAAAAATCTTGTATGGAGATTTAGATGCAAATTATTAAATAAAAATAATTATCTAGAATTTATTCTAGAATATATTTTGCATTTAAGTAACAGAATATTTTTACGGACACTTTAAAAAGATTCTGTGAGCCTCCTAAAGATTCTATTTGAATCTACAAGATTCCCTGAAGATTCCATGCGGGACCAGAAGATTCTGTTGAAGATTCTACACAAAGTTAGAAAACCTCAGAAGATTCTGTCAAGATTCTCAAGCCTAGAAGATTCCCGAAGATTCTGTGAAGATTCCCGAAGATTCTGTGAAGATTCCCGAAGATTCTATCAAGATCCCGAAGAATCTCAAGACTCCAGAAGAATCTCAAGCCTCAAGATTCAAGATTCAAGAATATTCAAGATTCAAGAATCTACATTCAGAAGATTCCCTGGAAGACCATGTTTGGTGATTTAGGATTTTCAAAAAATGAGAAATTGTGAAATCCTAATTCGTACCAACATGGAGGCACACTTGTGGAGCAAGAAAAGCTAAAACCCTAGTTTCTCTCTCTCCTAAAAGTGGCGCAAACTTGCTTGCATTTTTGCTAGATTATGTGAAAATTTGATGAAGCAATGCACACCACAAGATCAAAGCACAAATTCAAATTCAAGGGCTGAGATGAAGTTTCCTTTTTTCTAATTCTTGGTTACAATATTTCCACATTTAAGATCAAATAATAACCTTTGGATTAAAGGGAATTATTTGAATCAATGGCCAAGATGAAACTTCCTCATATTTGATTTTCTATTTTTGGAAGATCAAATTTCAAATCATATCAAACAATTCTCACCATTAGATTAAGAGATTTAAAATTCAAACTAAGGGTGGAGATCAAGGCAAGAATTTCGAAATTTGTAGGGTTTTTTCTCTATAAATACAAGACCTCAATGCCCAAGAATGCAAGAGACTACCCAAGCTTACAAATGCCAAAACGCTGTCGAATTGAATCCTTATTTCTCTTCATCTTCAACCTCTAAACCTCAAGTTCCTATTTTTATTTGGGTAAAAGTTGTAATTCTTAAAAGAGTGAGCTTTTGTTGTTTATCTTATCTTTGCTAGTTATTCTTTGAGAGAAAAATCCATCAAGGTTCAAACTTAGTTGCATCTAAGTTCTTGATTGGTAAAAACCACATCTTTTATACAAAGTCCTTATTTTTGTGAGGCAAGAAGTCCTTAGAGGGTCTAAGGCAAGGGTAGAAAGTCCTTCGGTGTTGAAGGCAAGGATTGAAGTCCTTTGGAGTTGCCAGAGGCAGTTAGTCACCTAGTTGTGGTGCAAGTGAAGTCCTTTGTGGTTTTCAAATGCAGTGAGTCACCTTGGTGAAGGTGCAGGTTGAAGTCCTTTGTGGTGTAGCAGGAAATTCCACCTAGTGTTGGTGGTGATAGTGAACTCTCAGGTGTATCATGGGGACTGGAGTAGGCACGTTGTCGAACCAGTATAAAATTTATGTGTGTGCTTTCTCTCTTCACTTACTCTTTTATTATTATTGTTTTTACAATTTATCATTGCATACACACACATAGCATTTGCGAAATCATCATCATATTTTGTCTAAGTGTTGAAGGTTAAAGTTTTAACCTTTATCATTTAGAAGAGCTTGAAAGTAAATATATTTTCAAAATCTATTATAGCCTTGTCTATAGGCTAAGTTTCTGTTTATTTACTAACAATTGTTTCCGCTGTGCAAGACAAGTTTATACTTGATCTTTATTTTTTTAAGTAATTTTCAGAAACAGAATTTATAGTTGGAACGTGATTCAACCCCCCTTCTCACGTTTCACTACCTTCAAGTGTATCATAATTAAACTCTTTTAATATATAGTCTATCTAAAAAAATTGTGAAATATCACATTTAAAAGTATATAGTCTTCAATTTCTACCATATGTAAAAAATTCATGTGATTCAATATTTTATAGGCTATAGTCTTTATTTTATAATATAAAAAAAAGTGAACTCTCACATTTTAAAGTATATAGCCTTTAATTTCTTCTATATGTGAAAAATTCATGCGATTCATTATTTTATAGGCTTTAGTCTTTGTTTTATAATACAACTATAAAATGTGAAATCTCATATTTTAGAGTATATAGCCTTCAATTTCTACTGTATGTGAAAAATTAATTTGATTTTATATTTTATAGGTTATAGTTTTTATTTTATAATACAACCAAAAAAATTGTGAAATCTCATATTTTCAAGTATATAACCTTCAATTTTTACTATATTTAAAAAAATTCAAGTTATTCAATATTTTAAATGATATAGTCTTTATTTAATTATGCAACAAAAAATATTGTGAAACCACACATTTTATAGTAGATAGGATTCAATTTCTACTATATGTGAAAAATTGATGTGATTCCATATTTTATAGGCTATAGTCTTTATTTTATAGTACAACTATGTGAAATATCACATTTTAAAGTATATAGCCTTCAATTTCTACTATATATGAAAAATTCATGTGATTCAATATTTTATAGGTTATAGTTTTTATTTTATAATACAATAAAAAAATATGAAATCACACATTTTAAAGTATATAGCCTTCAGTTTCTACTGTATGTGAAAAATTCATGTGATTCAATATTTTATATGCTATAAACTTTATTTTATAATAAAACAAAAAAAATCATATTTTAAAGTATGTAGCCTTCAATTTCTACTATATATAAAAAATTCATGTGATTCAATATTTTATAGACTATAGTCTTTATTTTATAATAAAACAAAAAAAATTGTGAAATCACATCATTTTAAGTATATGGTCTTCAATATTTACTATATGTAAAATATTCATATGTTTTTAAATGTTATAAACTATAAACTTTATTTATAATAAAACTAAAAAAATTGTGAGATCTTATGTGCTTTTATTGAGATTTGGTTAAAGCCAAGATGTGAATAGTACTGATAAGTTCCAATTTTCAGTTCTCATTCTCATCATATGAACAAGGGAATGTTTAATAGAGCTGAGAAATTAGAAGGCTGAACTTGAATATGGAAATTTTGAGTAGATATAATCATTGAATTCTGAATCATGATGCTCTCACAGGTGAAGAGCAATAATCCTTTAAAAATTCGGACTACATGATCAGTCTCAAAACTACAGAGGAATATTGATTCTATACACTCCACTCATCATTACACTATTTAATGTGTAAGCATATTCAGAAAAGACACTCTATTCCTTACTAAACATCTGAAAATGGAATCCAATCCACCCTCTAAACCATCAATATCAACATCTAGTGCCTCCAAAACTCTTAGTGCACCTTGAACAACTTCACCAATTGGTTCACTTTTTTTCTCTCTTCCAAGGAGGGAACAAAGTGCAGTGTTGAGATCTGCAACCCCATCAGTATTGTTCTTCTGTTCTTTGTTGAAAGAAAACAATCTCTTTGGCCTCATCTTTGAGATCAAAGATGACCCTTTTGTAATTCCAAGTGCTGGCATTGACATGAATAGCAGAAGAGAACACAATATAGAGATTGTGATTGTGCTTGATTCTCTTACAACTCTAGCCAAGAACACAAGCTTCTCATCTTGACCAAACACAGAAACATAGGGACTAATAACTCTGTTTTCCAATTTTTTTAGCTGAAAAATTTGCTTTGAAATTTCCTTCTTTGCATTTTTTCTGAAGCTGTGATAAGCAGAAATGCTTGTTTCAATGCTTGAATTATCACCTCTTCTTCTTCTTCTAATTGCTGACTGAAGTGATTGAACATGTTCCCTTAGATTCAACAACAAGTCCCTAGCAGAACCACAAGCATCTAACAATATGACAGAGCCACACAATGCTTCTTCCACAAGCTTCCCATCTTGGTAGTGTACAAGTGCTTGTTGTGTCTGTTGAGATTGAAAAAGCTCCTCCATGCAATTGTACAACTCAGAAAGCACAACCAAATCACTCTGGATTGTGTCAGCATCAAAACAAGTAGTGCTAGTTGAGACAGAAGATTGATGCTGAAGATGGTGTTTTAGGTGGTTCAATAGTGCTTCAATCCTCTGAGAAGAAGGGTGTATTCTTGGTGGCAAACTAATAGACCTCACTGGTTGATTTCCAAAAGCTGATTTAGTTGTAGAGATAATGGTTTGATCCATCTTTTTTTCTTTTGTTATTTGCTGTAAGAAAGAAAGAAAATGCTTATGCTTGACTGAAAAAATGCCCTTGATTTCAATCTATTTATAGGGAACATTGATAGGTGAGCCTAAACTTGGTACCTTGTTTTTAAATGTCAACTATTGGGAGAATATGAATATGAATATCATATGTATGCATGTGATGGCAATGTGGGTCACCCTAAAGGAATTGTTTAGCTATAATGATTTTATTAATCCTATGGCCTAGGATGGTGCAACGTATGGAGTTTGAGAAAATTGTGGTAAACAAAAATGAGAACTTAAAACTTTGGATACAGTGCATTTCTGGTGTGTGTGCTCCCCTGTTTCCCCTGTTCTCCATCAATAATTTCATCTCCAGAGCCATTATTCTATAATAGTATAATATATCTCTAAATTATCATGTTTATCATTGAGTTTCAAATGATAAGAAGTAATTGATTGATTTGAATATTAGTAAGTAGCTCAAAAAATGTAGTGGTTGTAGGCTAAAGTTTACATCATAGGCCTGGAATCTAGGCTAACACTAAAGGGGTTATTTGGGGGACATATGAACAATGCTTTGTTCAAATTGCTATAATTAATTAATCAATCTAATGAATAATTGAAACCATAAGGTGTTGTGTTGACAGTGCATTTACTGTTATTGGGAGACAAAGGGGGCACTGAACCATATTATTTCTTCTACGTTGGAAATTGAAATGTTAACATATACTCTAGTGATGAAAAACATGACAACATATTATTTCTGCTACTTTTGTTTGGTGGGGTTGCTTAGTTGTGTCATTACTAAAGATTGAGGAGGGCACGTATAGGAATCAATCACTAATCACATGTTGATTGTATAGTTCAGAAGTTGATTCTTTGTCATGCATTTGAAGATTGAACAACATTACATTTCAGAAGCAATGTATCTAAGAATCATATTCTCTGATAAACTACTGTACAGCTTAGGAGTTAGGGAAAATATGTTCAATAAAATATCAATAATGATATTTGTACATACACTTTCTCTTACATATCTTCTCCACCCACTTTATTACCTTTAAATTTTGATGTGACATCACTTCATCACTTACACTTCTTTCCTCCACCATTGGATCAAAATGTATGTTTCCTATACATACCAAAAGGTATGTACCAATATCATTGCTCATAAAATATTCATATGCATCCAACACATTGTATTGCCGTACTTACAATTATTTAATTTATACCAAAATTATTATTATGTTAGTGTCTTGCAGTGTACATAGTTCTTAGTTTAGTTCTTTTCAAATTAAATTTTCTCAAATGAATTAGACCATAATGCCAATACAATCTGTAAATACCTTAATAATGTGCATATTGAAATAAATTGATTAAAAAAAAATTATAAGCTTAGATTTAAAAAAATAAATAATATATATATTTGCTCTTTTTTCAATGAAAGGGTGCACGTTATGGTTGTCAGCATATAGTGATAATAGCACACTCACAAATTAGATGATGCCAAAACTAGATAAGCTTCCTTTGGTAGCAAATGAAAAGATGTCATTTTCTAAACCTGTACTTACATTACATGCATAAACATTGCTGTTATGTCATGTTCTGTAGTCTGCACCCTCTTGTGCATTGCTGTTTGAATTTTGGAAGGGGCACACCCGTGTTTATTGAGAAATGTTATATATACAATCAAAATTGTATAATACTTTTATAATAATCATATCTGTTGTTAAATTACATGAGTTTGTAACTCTTTATTATAATTCAATGGTGAATATAATTGTTGTAGAAGTATTGTACAATTTTCATTGTACACGTAACATTAGCCTAAGTGGTTTTTATTTCCATGTGCACCATAGTGCTTAAATATAAGAGAGATGTTGCCGACTTAAGATCAATCAGGCATATTCCTGGGCTTAATTAGTTTGTTGGCCTTGTGATGCATCTAAAGACACATTTCATAATGTTTTCCTTTATTCATTATCTACATTACAATGTGTGGCTATTGGATCTACTCAAAGATGCTTGCTATGCTAATCCTTGTCAAAATCTACCAACCATTCTTTTCTTTTTTTAAAAAAATTATGAATTAATTTTAGGATTTAATTTTTATTCACGTTACAACTCTTTTACACAGTCATCCAATCATGTGATGTCACATCAGTCATGATTGTGTTTTCTTTCTCTCACTACTTAAAAAGTATAGGTGGAGTATTTTGATTGGATGACAGTATCAGTACATCAAAATTAAACTCTTAATTTTATAAGGAAAAAAGAATTATTATTTATATATCACTTTTTGGTTAAGGATCATCTTTAAACGTCTCTTAAATCTTGGTTAAAAGTGAAACTTAACTTTTATCTTAACAAATATTTGAGACATCTTAATTTATTCATTAAAAATTGTATTTAAAAGTAGTATATATAATATACAAGTCTTATGAAAAAAAAAAGATTCGTTTAAATTGATTAAAAGATAAATACCTATTTGACTATAAGACCATTTCTATCTAAGTTGTTTCTTTAAAGACTTGAACTTGCATAGATGTTAGCATGTTAACAAGAATTAGTTCCGATAATAATGATTTATTATGGTAGAAAGGCTGACAAATTAAGGAATCCATGGCCCTTGGAATAGACCATGTGATTTATATATAAAGCATGTGTATCCTCAGAGGTCACCTGTCTCATGAAAAGCGAAAAGGCTGTGTCTCGTACTATTATTATTACTTTAAACGGAATTCATGGTTGCACGTAAAAAAAAAACCAAAAATGAAAAAACAGAAAATACTAATAGAAACAAATTAAAAGTAAGAGGGCAGTGATATTATTCATAGTGGAACCAATGTCATAAAATATGTACAGGAACAGCAAAGCTTTCTTTATTTATTTAGATCATCAATCATTATCATTTCAGGTAATAAAAAACAAGAGCAAGACTATGAGTTAACCCTCTAACCGAAATTGATTCGATTCTCGTCAACGTTCACTTCCCGCAGGCCATGCATTACTATTCAGTCTTTTCTTTTTAATTAAGAATTAAAAAAAAAAAAAGCTAAAAAAAGACCACCAAATGGTCCATTTTGAATACTGCACTATGCCACCATTGAGTTAGCGATTCAGATTAACTTGAAATGCTTGCAAATCAATAATTAAGATTCATAATAACTCATCAGTTTAAAGTGGCTCCTTTTTTAAAATTTTCATCCTAACACATGAGAACACTAGATACTTCTGATTAACATGTGATATAAACCACCTCCATTGATCCACCAATGATTGTCCTCCCCGTGATTGGCATGTGACTTGATTTGAATGAATTAATCACACACTAATCAATCAGACCCATGAGCTTTTTCTCTTAATTATTGCTTAATATTGTGTCTAATCAAACCCCCTAACTCTCCGCATTTGGTCAGCCATCATTCATGTGATAACATGCATGCGGCCTTAAAAGAGCTAAAATCTTAGAATCAGTCAGTCATTTTCTTACTCCTCTCTATTATTATTTAGCATCACAAGAAATGATAGAGAATAATACATTAGAAAAACAATATATTAGGAATAGATTATATTCAACTACATTTTTCAAATATATCATTCTATTTCTCACTATTTTCCAAGATAAAAAACAAAAGTGGATAAAGAGAACATAAAAAATAATTTAACACTAAACTATAATTAGTAGATGTGTACACGGGTTGGATCTGGTTGGGTCTGGCCAAACCCAAACCCGATATTAAGATCGAGCCAATTTTGCAACCCGAACCCAATCTGGTAATGACCCGATGAACGACCGAGTCAACCCGACATTTGTATGATACATTATAATTTGAACAATGCACATCATAAAATTATAAAGTATATATATGCAAATACTAAATTTAAGATATATTTTGCAATACATATTTGAAAATAAAGTATCTCAATATAAAAAAAATATCAAACTAAGTAAAATATTTTCATAAAACTTTAAAATCTATAACATGTCACTAATTATTATATAAAAATCCATCTAAAAGGTGAATAAAAAAAATGCATCTAAAAGAACAAAAATATAACATCGGACGGGCCGGGCCAACCAGAAACCCGACCCGAAAAACTCACCGGGCCAAATTTCATAACCCGAACCCGAGAAAAAAAATGCTTCGGGTCAGGCCGGGTTGGCGGACGGGTCCAGGCCATGAACACCCCTAATAATTAGTAAAACAAGGAGTAGATTTTATATTAAGAACTTTTAATTGAATAGAATTGACAATAAGCAAAAGCACGTTCATTGTCAATATTAATCTAATAAATCAAACAATGTCATAATCGTACATACATTTCCTTCACCCCAAGTGTACACACTCTCATCTCAACCTTAGAATGGTAAGTACGGGCAAAAATGATAAACAATAACATTATAATTGGGGGGAATGGGGGTGCCTCAAATTAGTCAATTTCATTCTCATTCTCAATTTGAGATGAAGAACGAGCAAGACAATTTGGGTACTTAAAGGGAAGGGTTGTTATAGGCTTGTCATCAGACAAACCTTGACAGGCCAAACCAAATGTGTATCCCAGGGCAAGAGCTACAGGAACAGCAACAGCATTTCCAACTTGTATGTACCTGTATTATAATATAACATATAAATGTTATATTTTCATTTAGTACTTGACTAAGTTATTATGCAATTAATCAATATCGTTGCATTTTCATGTAGTAACAAGTGACTTTGAACAACATACCTTTCCTTGATAGGACCACAAAGTTTATAGCAGTCAGGAAACCCCTGTAGTCTAGCATTTTCCCGAATTGTAAGCACTCGGTCTTGTTTTGGGTGGAGAATGACCTAGAAATAGAACCATTTGAGAGCAACACATTGAGATATACACAACAAAGAGAAACCTGATTGTGAACTAACTAATATGAGCATTGGTTTGTTAAGCATTACCAACCAAGAATAATACCTGATTGTGAGGCTCAGCCCTTGTGACAACAGTTGATACAATTTCATCCCACCACAAACGACCAAAAGGCCTATGATTTATCAAACAGGTGAATTAAGAACATTGATAAGGATGAAACCATACATAATATCAAAAATCAAATAATATGGTACTTACTTTGGGGAGGTTCCGCGAACAAAAGTCATGGCATAATCCGGAACCTACACAAGAACAGAATGAAAAGATACAATTAGAGAAAATGTATACATAAATGTCCTTAAGAAAAGGAGATCAAATAAAATTAGTACCAAAGGCTTCCCGGACTCAAGCAACACTCTTTCAACTGATGGATCCCATTCAACTTTGTTATCTTTCACAAGTACCCCTGGTAGGTCCCTGAAGTTTGCGCCCTACAAAAGATAAACAAACAAACAAGAACCAGCTATACTTAGTCAGTTGAGTACAAAATATTATTCTAACAGCATGTAAAGTCAAATTACAGTACCTTTTTCTTGGGGATCTGGCAAACTCTGTCATAATCATCCTTGTTCAAGTGAAAAGGACGATGATCATACAATATCCTACGTGAATTGGACTGAGCAGTGGCCACATTACTCAAAATCTCTACAGACAGAGTACAAATAATAATCAGAAAGTATCCACGTTGTACTTAGTATTATGCAGTAGAAAGTGCAAAACATAAACAAGATAGCATGCATTAAAACTCAAGTAAACACAACGAACCATTTTTACTCATTCTAATGAATTTTTGAAACTCAGTACGAGCAGCAGTCCCATAATTCCTTTCGTCTTGACTTTCATCATTAGCCACCTACATGTAAAGAAGATATAGAAAAACAAGGTAAGAAATGGCACTAGAGTTTGAAATCAATCAAACAAACTAATTTAAATAAAATAGCTAACAAAAAATAAACACTGACCGGAGGGAGGTCTGATATTGCATCCCCAAGAAGAAGAGCACTGGAAAGCTGACAAGTTTCTTTCTTATCATAAGCAACTGTGATATCCTACATTATATGACAGTTACCAATCCCCATCGGATAAAAAAGGGTTAAAAACAAGAACAATTTCATGATATAAAAGGTAGAGTGATGTTTGATTTTATCAGTGCTTACTTCAAACTCTACAGGTGGGGAACCCCTTGATACCACCTCATGAGTTGGTAATGGATATGGAGGCAATTTCTACCAAAAAAAAAAACAATTAAATTAATAACAGTTTCATATACTTCATCATGGTTGAACATATTTATTAAAAGAGAAAAACTAAATTAACAAGTCCATAATAGTCTTACTTCAGTAAGACGCGCTCCCCATAAGAAAACACGTAAACGAAATTGTGGAACACCATATGAGCCTGCTGCCATGATGCCCATTCTTGCTTGATAATTCATACCAACAAGACGACCTATGGCATAACGGCCCAAAAAACCACCAGCAAACTTTAAAATGTCCACCACATTCTCCATCAGCACGTATTTTGGCTTTAAATAGTCAATAATATCCATATAAACAAGCAGTTGCCGATTTTTTATATCTTTTAATGGATCTTCATAGTTCCTAAAGCGGTTAAAACCGCTTACTCCTTGACAGGGAGGTCCTCCACAAATGAAATCTACAGCACCCTACACAAGTTTAAAGTATTACAAATCAAATAGATGAAACCATGAAGAAAATGTCAAGTTAAATAAGTGTTGCATGTTACCTGAAAATTTTGAAATTCAGCCACAAAAGAGAAATAAAGAAACTTACCGGAAGAGGCAGTAACTTTTTCTTATGTCCTTTTCTCACAAAATCTTTCAATGCTTCCTTACAATCGCTGGTATGAACATGATCTCAATCAAAATTTTACAGACTTAAAAGATTATGAAATTCAAACAAAAGGAGAATAAGAGTAATGCTAGATGTACACTAAAAATGACACTGGTACAAAAAGTTTGATTGAATAAATATAAATGTTGTGTAAAAATTATCAGTGTTTCAATATTGTATAATATTGAATATGATATTGGAATGAGTTAAAATACAAGTTAAACTGAATAACTGTAAATATTAGATTGTATAAGAATTGAATTGAATGGCTAATTTAGTGTCAAATTTAGAGTAGATGAAGTATTTTACGAAAAATAAATATCAATATTACCCAACAACAAGAGCATACCTCAAGCCATCTAAGGGCTCCCATGTGTCCTCACTGGAATCAAAACCTTTCCAACGCACCTAAATAATTACAAGGGCAAAAATGTTATGACTATTTACAAAGTTTTCATAGAACAAACTATGTTCACATAAAACTGCAAGTAAATCACCATGAAATAACAAACCATATTTCAAGCAAGATTGGTTGAATATATTCTTGAATAAATACATGAGAAACTTACGACAGTGCAACACAAAACTCGTTAAACCATGGAACTTGAAATTATCACAAAGAACAACAAAATTTCACACGATTAAGTCATTTCTAATTCTAAAATATAACCAAATTCATTAATCGAGTTTTGCATAAATTTGAGGCTAACGTACTTTAAAATATACTGCTGGTTTCTTGACATTGTTGGGATCACCATAGCAAACAGCAAGTAACTTTTCAACCTCAAACTCCTCAGAATCAGATGGGTTTTTTGGTGAAGCCTCATTGTTCGCATCAGCAACTTCATCATTAGCACCATCCTCCTCATCCATATCTATATTAGAATCCTCACTTTCCGACCCTAACAATGAAAATTCCTCGCAAAGTTTTGCCCAAGCTTTAATTAAATTCAAAAAGTCCTCCGCTTGCTCATTCCTCACCTGAGAATCATTTAGGTAAGCAATTTGAGCATAGCAACAAATATAAAATGACAAGTTCCAAATATAAAGATGCTCCAACAAAACTTTACCTGGGTTTCAGGGTGATTCAGCTTCAGACTTTTGCATGCATGTTCGTTAATGTCAACAGCCCACCTCTGAGGTCAAATACAACAAGTATTCTAAAATCAGTCAAAACAAATTGAAAGAAGGAACTATGTCAATAAATTGAATCGCTTCGTGCAACTTATTCTGCTTACAGTGACAAGTTTGATGCCAGATAAAGAAGCACCAAAGCAAAGGCCTGTGGACATTGCTCCACAACCAGAATAAAGATCCAACAAAGACCATTCTGATGGATCCGATTCATTATTTGGATCCATCTTCCCATTAACACTCTTAGTATTGTCAAGTTTACCAGGACTTCCAGATTCACTCGATACTGTTGAAGATCCATTACTTTCTGAACCACCTATTCCTGGATTATTAGAGTAAACCGCATATTGATGGCAAAGTTTAGTAACATGTACCATAAATCCAATAGTATAATAATCACAACAAACCATCTTGAATAGAAAACTCTACCTTCAACAATGTTAGTAAAGGTATGGAATTTCTCAGTGTACTTCAAGTCATAATAGAGATCACAGGAAGCAATTTTTCTTTTCTTTTTAGCCAAGTCCTCCTGCAGTAAGCAAAAATGTGAAAGACATCTTAGAATAAATTGGTAAGTAACTAGAAATTTAAGCAAAAGAATGAGGCCATGAAAAAAGCACTTGCATTGGGAGGGATTAGAACAAGGTTGATTTTGGAAACAATAGAATCAAGAGGGTTGTCATCCTTCACATCAGATATAAACACCCGCTTAGGGTGAATATCTCCGTGGTCTTTGATGACCTGCAACCATTCAAAATAAGAGGCTTTTATCAATAAAGTTCACAGAAAACGAATATCACTAAACCTATTGAAAAAACCTAAAAAGAAAAAGTGGGTTCTCACCGTATCCTTAGCTCTATAAAACCACTGAGCAGTGAAATATTGCTCATTGCCAACAGATTCAAACATCTCAACAATCCGTGCAATGTAGTCAGGCTCACCTTCCTCAGCCTGAATTGCACATTATACATGAAACAAAATGGTGAAAATAATAACAGAGTGGTGAAACCAACTACGAAAAGTTTTCAACTTTCAGATGCCCATTTCCGTCTAACAACAGGTTCTATATTGAAGTTACAGATACATGGAAATCAATAGTTCAAATGGCTAATAATACGAATGCCGCTTCTAAAAACTAAGAAAAATGGAAATTAGCAGAGTACCTTAACATAGGCATGGTCATTAAGACAGTACAGAACCCCATCCACCCTAGCTTGACGGTAATGGCACTTGGCCTTCAAAACGCCACCGCTCTTATTCCTGCAACAACGCAACCATGGATAAATTTCTCAGTTCGCACAGTAACAAAAATTAGGGCAGAAAGAAGAGAAAAAAAAATATAAAATCTTTAAAAAATCAAGAATAACAACTCACTCGCTTGACCTTCCAGCTCGGTCCTTTTCCGCCTGGTTACTCAAAGAAAAAATAAAGAAAGTAAAGAAAATCAAAACAAAAGAAAAATATAAAGAAACGATGAAAAAAAAAAAGAAAGAAAAGACAGGACGCTGTTTCGATCGAGAATAAGACCTTGGAGGGGTAGCGGTGGGGCCATTTGGAACGAGCCTCGTTGGCCGCAATGGGTTTTCCGACGAAGCAGGCCTCGGATTCAGATTCAGCTGCCGCGGCAGGAGAATGTTTGGTCTTCTTCTTGGTATCGCTGTTCTCAGACGGAATGGCGTCGTTGTCTGAGGGTTCCGCCCTGCGCTTAGCCATGGAAGGCATAGATAGACAGAGCGATGTTTCTTGCTCAGCTCTGAGCTAGTGAGTGGGTGGGGCAATGAGTGAGAGAAGGCTAAAGGGTATTTAAAGAGTGCGCGGGAATGTGAATTCTTGAAATGGAAAACGCGGCCCAATATTTCTTGCTGTAATATGGGATTTTATTTTTTGTGCAATTATGAAAACTCGGATAATTCATAATTGTGTAAGAAATATTGAAAGAAGGCAATGTCGGAAATCATGTATTTTTCTTATTTTAAATGGAATAAAAACCTATTAGTTTGAGAGTTTTATTTGGAAGTTTTAAGAATTGTCAATCAAATATTTTAAAATTTGACGTTATAATTTTAGAAATAAATTAGGTTTGACGTGACTATTCATAATCAATAATCAATATAAGTAATGGGAAGTTTTAATAATTGATGATTAGTAAAAGATTGAGTCTAGTCAATTAAATACTTAAAAGTTTGACATGATAATTTACTAATAATATTAGAGAAATATTTGGTTTGACGGTGACTATTCATAATAATATAAGTAATTGGAAGAATGATGAGAACTAATTAACGATAATTGTTTATGTTTTGTTAATTTATGTAATTATGTTTGATTAATTGTTTTGGTACGATGGACTATGTAGTATATTGGATTAATGGATCTTATGTTATTTTATATTTGAATTAATAGACTGTGTAGTATGTTGGATTAATGATTGATTTTACGTTAAGTTTTGATTCATGACTTATGAGCTATTTTTTTTACTTAATGACTTTTTGTTGATTTAATTATGTTTGATGGATTTTGATTTAATAATTATTATTGTATATTTTACTATTTTTTAACAGAAAAATAAGTGGGTCAATTCGTTAAAGCGGAGCGGACTCTATTTTTTTATTGCTCTATTCCGTTTTTGACGGAGCGAGCTACCAATTTTCACATTCCTAAACGTATATTCGAAACTACATTTTTTTTTTTGTTTTTGAATGGATAATTATTTTGGATTAAAATAACATAAATGTTACTAGTACATACATTTTGAGCATACACTCATTTCTACACTCATTTAAATGTTGGCAAATTTGATTAATTTGTTGACAACTTGCCAACATTTGAATGGGTGTAGAAATAGATGTATGCTCAAAATGTATGTACCCATAGCATAACCCATTTTAGTGCGCTACTGCTAAACATATACATTCTCAAATTATGACCAGTTTCACCGACCATTAGGCGTTATTCAACTGAGACTATCGCCAAGAAATATATCAGTCGGAAAACGTTTGCACTATTATGAACACACTGCCAGATTTATGGATTCGTAAATGCAACGTTAGTATTATAATTAAAACACACCATGGAGTTTTATTGCAAAACACAGCGGAGTTTACATACATATCCTTATTTATTAGTAGTATCTGGTTAATGGTAACGCTATATATATATTAACCAAATCTATAATCATATAGTTGTACTGAATCATATCATTTATTCCCTAAAAGTGCTTCTGATTTGCGCAATCCAAGTTGCTTCCATAGTCAATCTTCAAAATGTCACAATACCTCTTGTAATACCCAATCCTATCATTGGATTGATCATTGGGACCGTTCCCACATTCAATTCCACCGTTGATGATGTTGGTGATGACGCCGAAACCCGGGACTCGACCGGCGGCGTTGTCGGCGGCACTCGGCGTCCACTTGTTGGTGATGACGTTGTGGCATGAGGGCTTGTTGTCCTGTGGTGTCATCCAGAACCATATGGCGGTCTTGAATGATATCACCGGGTCTGTGGCTACAAGGTCCGGGTTGTTTATCAAGTCCGCTCCTATGGCATTCCCAGCTAGCTTGTAATTGTTGTTGCTATTTTGGTTACATAACAACAAAACATATATAAGTAATGCTACGCATTCAAATTCATATTATAGTATTTATAGACCAAATTTACCAAAATTGTGATAGTTATTGAAATAAAATGATCGATATAACCTAATTATTCATCTAAATGTTACTAATTATTTCAAATCACTGTATATATAAAATTCTGACGAGAGAGAGAGAGAGATATACTTGGTGAGCTGAATGGGTCCTCGGCCATAATATAATTTGCCAGGGGGACAGGGTGCTTGGTTTGAAGTACAGTACTGCTGATCTGCATTCCCCCTTCCCTTACTTTACAATAACCCCAAGCATATCGCCCATCCGGGGCACTATCCCATCCTCCTATACAAATTTCAATGTATCACAATATTAAATAGAATTGCGTTAGTAACTGAAATATGTCCAACTAGTATTTAAAAATGTAATGTGTGTGTTATATTGATTAATTTATTATTTACCTGTGGTCTCGTGAGAGGTTTGGGCGAAGAAAGCAGCGAGTTCCCTCTTACGAGCGGTAGCATCACCAGTGGTGCCAAATGCAGGGAATGACCTTGCTGCAGTGAGGAAAGCATTGTAGGTGTAGAACCCCTTAGCCTGGCATGCGGCGTCGTTTCTGTGTTTGAGGAATTCCTCAAACAGAGGCCCCGTTATGATGGTACCAGCATCGTCGCCTTTCACTGCTGCTGAAAACAGTGCCAAACTCAAGGCTAATGCAAACACAATAGTGCCTAATTTCATCATTATTAAATTACTCATCTTCTTTTGCGCTGCGAAATAACATGTCTACATGCAGCATCTATATATATATACACACACATCCTTCCTTCCGTGTAACTTTCACCTCTATTATTGTATTGTTATATTATTAATTTATGTAATTGCGAAGGACGAGGAACAGAGCAACATATAGAGTGGTGACATCTGTAAAACTTTCTAATTATCAGAGACAGTCTTGAAAAGAAATGCATTTTTGTAATTCGAATGGAATGATTGAAATTTATCTCGTTGAATTAAACTTTCCGCTTTAGAAGGAGATACAGTAAGAGCAATGATAGGGTGACATAAGAGGTAAGAGAATTCAGTCCATAAATAATTGTCTTTTCAAAAAATTCTCTTATTTAATATTATTTGTCATTTTAGAATTTTAAGAAAATATTTATTATTTTTTTAACAATTTTATCCTTACATGCATTCTCTCTCATATCTCTTATAATAATTATTACACAAAAAAATAAAAGGACAATTTAGTATTATATATCATTTTTACATATAAAGTTGTTGTGTGCTTTAATTACATTCTTAATATATGTGAAAAGTCTAAAACGTCATTTATTGATTAATGGAGGGGTAATAATTTGGCACCAGGGTCATTATTTTATCATTACGATACCATTATTTAGCATTAATTATAGATATTCATCCGATACATTCTACATGATTGTCAACCTATCATTTTCAATATAGCAATTTAATCTGAGATCTAAAACAGTTTTCAGAGCACATATGCATGAATGATGTCGACTCATTCCTAATAGATAGAAAGATGAGGAATAAGAAGAATCAAACCTGACACTCTTGACTGCTTCATTGATTGTCAAATACGTCTTCTTATGATAGGGTTTAATGTTGACTATAGTATACCTTAATTTGGCAGCAACCTTTAGAATTTACAGTGACCAATGATGACAAGACGCGAAGTGGAGGAAAAAGATAATGCATAGGTGGTGTTCGTGGAAATTCCTCACAGATTCATAAGCTTCGTGACAAAACGGCTTTGAAAGATGGTTAGAAGTATTTGAAACGCTACTAGTCAATACGATGTTGATAAATACTACACACTTTGTATTCTACATCAATCAACGCCTTCTTTCATGCTTTGTTACATTTGTCATATGAATCTGCAATGTTTGATTTTTACATGTACTAATACAATAATATAATACATCCGTAAAGAGATTGAACTTGTGAAGACCGGCGATACTCTTTTCATCATGATATTTATCATGAACAGCAGAAGATAGTAAATAGTAAATATTATGTAAAATTGAGAAATCTAAGCAAATTTTCTTAAATGAAGCTACTCTTTGGTAAAATTTATCCTTATTTCTTTTTTATTTATTCAAGTGATGTTGATTTTCTTTCAAGGTACTAAAGTATAATAGAGGAAGAGCAGTATAATGATTTTAAAAATTTTATGGACTAGGTATAATAATTTTAAGCATTTGTACACACCTAATTCAAAATTTAATATTTTTTACAATTATGCAAAATAAAAAATTATTTAATTGTCATGCACTGTCATTATAAAAAATTTTACACTGTTAACTAATAAAAATTTACAATATGTCCTATTTAGTTACTAACTATTCCATGAATTCTAAAAAATTGCCTTCTTTAGCATGTCAAATTATAATTAAATGGCAGTGTAAAAGTGTAATTAAACCCTAAAAAAATATACAATGTATACAAAGTCATTATTATGTTTTTGGTCAAGAATAAAGCAATTATTTAAACTTTACAATAATTTTGGCTCCGTAGAGCTTGCTACTAGTTGGGCTTAAAAAAAATAGATGCAGCGAGTTTCAACCCTTGGGCTCTTTCAAATAGATGCTACTGAATCAAAGCAAGAATGATAAAGTAACCTTTGGGCTACTCACCAAAAAAAAAAAAAAAAAGTAACCTTTGGGCTCTTTCAAGTTTCAACCCTTCCAAAATCATATCTGCTGTAGTCTATACTTCCACAAAAACACATTGAAAAATGTTAACAAAAAAAATAAACATATTGAACAAAAGGGCAGATGAGGAAATGAAAAAGTGAAAAACCTCAAAAAGAGACAGAAAAGAATAAAACCTGCAACCACACATTTGGATCCATCCCAAATTTCGTGAACGATTATTTTTTTATTTTTCCGTTTTAAAAATTTTAACTTTATACTTTTAATTGTTTATTTCAGAATTATATGTATGATTTATTAATTTTTTGAAATATACCCTTATTTTTATTAATAAAAGAAATATGATGAAGTAATTAATATGAAAAATTAGAAATGATATTATACAATATTTTTATAAATAAAGTGAAAAGTGTTTAGAGAATGGGAGGAGTGTAATTAATTAAGGCTTAAATCGGTATTCAAATTAAACAGACCAATTCAAATGCAAAGATGAGGTGAGAGGAATTGATGATGACCTAGGCAGTGCTGATGTAATGAAGTCTGCAACAGCTTCGAGCCTTCGACACGTCAATTAGCTTTATTAATTATTTATTTAATACTGTTGGTCATACAACAGAAATACGTTCAACGTGTGCTATACATGACATGAAATGTGTGTTATATGTATAGCACTCGTGTGTATAGCACACATTCCATATCATGTATAGCACATGTTGAATACTCGTTTGACGTATTTCTGTTATACGACTATTATTTATTTATCTTTTGTCCAAATAAAAACAAAAAACGTGTAATAGATATCTAATCTTATTAAGATATCTGACTTGGAACTCACTCACTACCCTATAACTTACATGGTTTCTTAATCAAGGCGTGAGTTAAAATTAAAGAAAGACTAGCTTCAATAGTCTAATTTTATTGATGATGATGTATTTATATATTAAGATATGCATTTAGGATGCCTTATTTCAAATAATCATATATATATATATATATTTTATAAATGACATTGATATATGAATAATAAAAAACTAGTAAGTATATCATACACAATAAGTATTATATAATATGCACAACATATATTAAATGATGTATACAATATATATAACATATTATGTACAACATGTATCACTTGTTATAAACAGATAATGTTGCAATATGTGATATAGTTTGTACATAATATATTGACTATTTTGACTGATTTTTTATTGTGTACCAAGATGTTTCCTATAAAATAACAACATGGTTATCTCGGGTTCGATACTTAGGATTAAACTTTAGATACTGTGGACAAAAAAAATCTATACATTCAACTCCTTCTATTTTATAATATAAAAATATTATAACAAATAATTAAATAAATATGTGCTGCTATGTCTTTAGTATTTTTTTCGTCTTTATTAATGATTATCCGATCTTTTAAAATTTATACTTTCATATTAATTAATCTTATAAAATAATATAATTAATGTCATATAATCATATGTTATAATGATATTTGTACAATTCTCTTCCGGTACTTACATAAATTCCATTACTCTTGAATTTCACTTCGATATTTCAATTTCTATTTTGCTCCTTTACATTAAGAAATTAAATATATGCTACAAATATATATATATATATATATAATATTCATATGTAGAAAAATATCATTACTTTTATCATATATGCTACAACATATATAGCTTTTAATAAGATTAAGAGAAAAATTATTTTGACATTAAAGTGGATGTATACATTAAAATAGGTGAATGTGATCGATGAAAATAGATTGATTGAAAAGAAATATATGATGAAACTAGTAGGATCAACAATTTATTGTGAGTAAGATGTATGAATATTTGATAAAAATGAATGTACAAATGTAAGATTAATAATGGTATCGATCTCTCAAAAGATTTAATCACATGCAAATTTATAAAGTACTATCTCTTAATTAGGTTTAAACTAAATTTACTAATATTTTACGGTCATTGCTCTGTTAATTAGATGTTTATTATTTTTTTTGGTGCTATTTACATGTTTTATTACCGATAATGTCAATGTTATAATATCTTGGTAATACTCCCTCCGTCCACTTTTATTTATCTTTCTAGGAAATTTATTTGTCCACTATTATTTGTCATTTTAGATTTTCAATGAAACATTTACAACATTTTTCCAGTTTTATCCTTACATACACTCTCTTTTTATCTCTTACAATTATTATTGCACAAAAAACTATAAGGATAATTTTGTCATTGTACATTTACTTCTATAGAAATTTATGTGTTTTAATCACCTTCTTAATAAGTGTCCAATACTCAAAAACGTCAATTAAAAGTGGACGGAGGAATTATATATTTGACATATAATTGACTAAAATGCTCAACTTTTTTTACTATGTGAGACTTATAAATATAACTTTTGATGTTTAAAAAAATGCATCGCCAATCAATGATCATTGTGTGTCTCCCATGCTAATCTTTAATTATTTAAGTTGATCAACTAGTCCATATATAATCCTCATAAGTCACAATATATATAATGTCTTATATTATTTACCTTAAGAAAAAAAATATTGTATTTGTACATGTACTTTTTTTTTTTTACTTTCTATCGATATCAATTTTATTTTTCTTTAATTTTATTATGGTTCACATTTCAGTATTTTAATTTTTTTTATTAATCCTTGAATTGGGTGGATGAATATCACATTGACACTCAAATACTACTAGCAAAAATAAGTATTTTTTAATAATTAAAATATTAAATATATTAATAAAAATATTGACAATAAAACTAATATTTACAATTAATAGCTGTGGAAAATATTTTAAAATAATTTATAAGTATTTTTAATGATCAATAATTATCAATGCAATTTTTTTAACAATATTTTAATTAATATTTTTTATAATTAAATATTGAAATTAACTATTATTATTAGAGCTTTGCTAGAGTCACAATAAAAAATCAGTCAAAACAGCCAACAATAGGAAATTAAACCTAAATCACTCAGTTTATTAAAAAAAATACACATAGTTAATAATGTTATTTGGGCCAAAAGTATTAAAATGAATTTTGTTGGTTGTTTTAACTGAAAAAATATTGTTCTCCAAATATTTATGTTATTGTTATATTGAAAATTGCACGTCAACAGAATACATAGCAATTAGAAAAAAAATAGGATAAACATTACATAGTAAGTGTAGAATGCAACAACAATACACGCTTCACTCGTGGTTATATATATATATATTGATATAGAGATATAAAAACTCATACAAAAGCTACACATAGCTAACTTGTGTTGCAATACCAAGATATATGTGAAGAAGCTAATATTAGTTATATTAATTAGAAGGTAGCTAGCATTGAGTGATCGAGATGGGAGAAGAAGAGGTGGTTCTTGCAAACTACGTAGGTTTGTCACCAATAAGCTTCCTAAAAGGAGCAGCCACTGCCTATGGTGACAACCTCTCCATCATCTACGGTGCTCATGGTGTCCAATTCTCATGGACGCAAACCTACCATCGATGCTTGCACTTAGCTTCTTCTTTGATCAACATATTAGGCGACATTTCTTCCAATAACCTCCATATTGTAAGTCTCTTTCTCTACTTAACCTAACTATATACTCCCTTCATTCCAAAATATTAGTCTTTTAAGGTTTTTACACGTAGATTAAGAAATTCAATAAATATTTTAAATTTTATAAAATAATATATTAAAATGACTAAACTACCTAAAGCATTAATGAGAAATAAAGATGATTAGTGGTCCCTTTGAGTAATATTCAAGAGAGAAAGAGAAATGATGCTAGGGGTATAATAGGTATGAAAAATTAAGTTGCCATTGGAAGTTGAAAACGACAATCATTGTGAAATTTTTTTTTTTTCCTAAAACGACTAATATTTTGGAATGGAGGAAATATATATATATACTCTACTCATATTTTTCGCCTTGTTTCTTTAAATCAACACATAAATTTCATGTACATACCACCTAATACTCTTAGTAATAGTTATAGGAGTTGAGTTTCTTATAAAATATCTTATCAAAATTTTAATTTTTAACTGTATATATGAACTATATATCTCATGTTAATTATTGTTAGAGATTACATTTTAAATATCTAATAAAATACACCGTGCCTGCAAAATTAAATATGTCCACGAACTTAAACGCGTGCCGTGGAGACGAATACAATTATTACGAGAAAAATACGATTATTTTTTAACAATCTAAACATCATAGATTAATTTGAAGTTACTTTTCAACTAACTTATTCAAATATAAAATGATTATATAAAAAAATAATTGTATGAATAAGTGATTATTAAAATAAGTTTAATTTTTCAGTTTACCTAAATATATCTTTTAACAGTAGATGGCGAAAACACTTCTTCATTAATCCACGAGCCTTCATTTCATCCGCCTATAATAGGTTTTTACATGCTTATGTCTTACATATCTATATCTACTATATTCCATGCGTATGATAATTAATGGGATCCAAACATGGAAATATACATGATCTAATTAACCACACAATTCTCAATTGTCTACATTTTTAGTTAGAGTGAAATTAATATTTCTTAATATAGTATTCACTCAACCATCAATGTCAAGTGTATGAAAACATTTTGTTTGAAAAGGAGTTGTATATATATTTGATTCCTTTTTCATATTTAGATCTGAATCATTAGATCAATCTCTAAAAGCGCGTGCTCATGGAATTTTTCATCTTTGTAATAATATAATATCAATAATACTAAGTATACAATGAAAAAATCAGTCAATACAGTTAATGGACTTATTTTGACTTTAGTTTTGATCCAACTAATCATTGAAATTGTAATGAGCTGAGTAATTATGGACCAAAATCTCATTTATTAGCCAATTTTTTACTATATATTTAATATCACCCATATAATATTAGTATATTCTATTACTTCTGTGACATTATTCCACGACTTAGGCCCCGTTGACATTTTAATGATTTTATTTCTACACCAATATTTACGCCAATCAAGATTTTTCTTTTTTTAAAGTTTTGGAGAGTCAATGGGCTCTTCTTATTTTTTTTTCCTCTTCGGACACGTAAATGTGCAATAGATCTGGCGGAAGGGTAAAATTTTCCAAATATTATTATTCAATAAATAGTGATTATACTTTTCGTCATCATCATTCTCTTACAAAGGGTAGTTAGTTACAAACTTACAAAACAATAAAGATATTTTTAGATATTTTAATCGTACTTCTTGGTATTATTAAATATGAGTAATGTTAAATGCACAATGAAAAACTAGCCCAACCAGCCAATAAATGAGATTATGGGCCACAATTACTCAGTCCATTACAATTTTAATGATTATTTGGACCCATTACAATTTTTCATTGTTCATATAGTATTAATGATTAAATATAATGAAGGTTTGCCTTAAAATAAAAAAGCAAAATGTTTGGATTGTCTTAATTAACTACTGAATTTAATAGACTTTTATTGTGCGAATTCATTGTATTTACTTATTTTAAGAAGACTTAGTTTACTTTAACAAATTCATAAATGCAGAAGAGAAGACTTTAAAAGTTGTTTTCCCCTTTATTTATTTATTTTTAATTATTATTGATAATCTGGGAAAGAGATATACATCTTACATCAAGATTCAAAAAGTGAGTGTTTTAACAAGAACATCCACTTTACCACCACCCTTAAATATTATGGTGATAGTTATCAATAAGAAAATGCTAAATTTAAGTAGTACAATGCTTTTTCATTAATTTTTCACCTCATTTAAATGTTGATAATTTTGATGAATATATTTACATTCTGTCAATATATTCATCAAAGTTGTTAACATTTAAATGAGTGAAAAAAATAAATGGAGAAGTATTGTGCTATGTACCAATAACACTCCCCTTACCATTACATGTCTCAATAATATTCGAAGGTAAGAAAGGGCGGATCTTTTTCTTGATATCAAAATAACTTTTACCATTGGAAAAATCTTACATTTTTATGTCAACTACGTACAAATTTAGAAATAGTAAATAATTGAAATCATTTTACCTTGCACTTTGCTTTAATAAATGAATCTACTCTTAATGAATTAATTTTAGAGGTCTAATTTTTTAATTATCAACTAATAATTACATTTTATTCGGCTCTTATTAAAAATATAATTTTGTTATATGTACAATGAAAAACCAACCAAATCAGCCAATATGAATGTTTTGGGCCACAATTACTCAGCCCACTAATATTTCACTCTTGTTCTCACTCTCATATTTGGGTCAGCCAAATTGGATCTATTAACTGATTTCTCATTGTATACAAAAAATTATTGTTAAACATATTTAATTACTATAATAATAACCATTTTAAAAATCACACGAATAACATTATTGTGCAACCTGCATTTTAACATTCCCTGTGTCCAACTCTTGATCTCTTGCTGTATAGTCACTTGAACTTGCTAATGGTTTATATATCAAAAGTTTGTTATTATATATTTATAAAGACTTCAATTCAATGTTGGCATGTATGAACATAAACAGGTTGCAGCTTTGGCACCAAACATTCCAGCTCTCTATGAGCTTCATTTTAGTGTTCCAATGGCAGGTGCTGTTCTTTCTGCACTCAACACCAAACTAGATGTCACAACATTAGCACTAATATTGGAACAATTGGAGTCCTGCAAGATCATATTTGTGGACTATGAGTTCATTGATTCTGCCCTCAAAGCGCTTGATATAATGTCTCAAAGAAAATGCAAGCCACCACTCATTGTACTAATCCCAGATTATGATAATGGCCAAAATCTATCTTTCTCAATGAGTAATATTCCACCAAATACCTTAAACTACAATGATCTCATTGCAAAAGGGTGTCCAAATTTTGAAGCTTTAAGGCCAAGAAATGAGTGTGATCCTATATCAGTGAATTACACATCAGGCTCCACAGGGATTCCTAAAGGAGTTGTTTATAGCCATAGAGGTGCTTACCTTAATTCACTTGCATCTATTGCTCGTTTTGACATGAAACCGACGTCGGTGTTACTATGGACCGTTGACATGTTTCGTTGCAATGGTTGGTGCCTCGCTTGGGCAATGTCTGCTCTTGGTGGCACCAACATTTGCCTCAGAAATGTCTCGGCAAAAGGCATTTTTGATGCAATCCATCTTCATAAGGTGACTCATTTGTGTGGTGCACCAACCCTTTTGAACATGATTGCTGATTCATTGCCTAGTGAACAGAGTCCTCTGCCATCTAGGGTGAAAATAACAGTTGCTGGTGCGCTACCACCGCTTCAAGTACTCAATAAGGTATCAGAACTTGGATTTGATGTGAATATTGGATATGGTATGACAGAGGCTCTAGGTCCTGTCATTGTAAGGCCATGGAAACCAAATTCAGATAATGAAAATACAAAGCTGAACTATGGTGAAGTAGGGCTTCCAATTTTTATGATGGAAGAGGTTGATGTGAAAGATCCAAGGACTATGAAGAGTGTTCCAAATGATGGTAAAACAATTGGTGAAATAATGTTCAAAGGGAATACTCTGATGCTGGGGTACCTTAAAAACTCACAAGCAAATGAGGAAGCTTTTAGGGGTGGATGGTATAGGACAGGGGACATAGCTATAAGGCACCCAAATGGTTCTATAACACTAAAGGATAGAGCAAAGGATATGATCTATTCAAAGGGTGAAGCTGTGAGTTCATTGGAGGTTGAGGCAGTGTTGTTGAGTCATCCAAAGATTTTGAAAGCAGCTGTTGTTGGAAGATATGATGATGCTGGTGCTGCTGCTGATGCTGCTGCTGATGATGATGAAAGTGTGGTTGATTCATCACTATGTGCAATTGTGGAATTGAAGGATGGATGCAATGTAACAGTTGAAGAGATTATTAAGTTTTGTGAAGGTCATTTGGCTAGTCACATGGTTCCTAAGAGTGTGGTATTTGGGGATTTGCCTCTTAATTCCACAGGTAAGGTGCAGAAGTTTATTATAAGAGAGAAGATCAAGAGCAATGGATGGTGTCACTGAATGAATTAAGGGTGTGTGCTTTGGCATGTAATAAATCTTAAACTCTTTTATTGCTTCATTATGCTTTATTAACACTTAAAACATCCTTGAACTTTGGTTTCTGATGCTGCTGCAATTTTCATTTTCTGAATAAAAGTTGAGGGGAAAAGTCACCTCAATCTAATGCAAGAATATGCTACAAGTCTACATATACCTGATTATTTGTTTTAACTTTCTTTCACTTCAAACTAAAAAATACTACTTGCCAATACACTTCACTTTTTTCAAAGCTAATTGAAATATATACTTCATTTGATAATTTGAAACTGTAAAACAAACAAGCCATTAATCTGTGAAGATACTTTATAACTAAGAAAACTCATCCACCAACCAATGAACACTAAGCTTGAAAAGTTGTATTCTTTGTTATTTTCTATTCAAATCATAATAAATATGTTAGACCCTATGCAAACAACAAAACAAATCAATTAACATTAGTTTGATTTGATCACTAATATAAGAGGGACACTTCCATGTGAGTCTGCATGATTAGTGTTAGTAAAGACTACTAGCAAATAAATGAATAAAAGAAAAGGATCTTAAGAGTGAGAAAATATGGCACTAGGATAGTGTTTTTTTTTATAAAAAAATTAGGATAGTTAATAAAAAGAATAAATGAGTACAAGGCCCAGAGTTCCATAACCAGGATCTGACCAGAAAATAATAATAAAAAAAGAATTGAATTATAAACAGAAAAAAGGGGAGAAAAACAGAGTATAATTAGATGAAATTTGAAGAATCCAAAAAAGTTACAGTGAATTTCAGATAAGGCATAAGTAGGCACATCACATGGTTCAAAGTGATACATTATGTGAAGAAGGAACTTATATTCAAACTCATGAAACAAATGATAGCCTTATGTGTATGGATTATGGAAGGACCTGGATTATTGTTGATGGTCCAAGCTATTTCTACTTTAATTTAGTACTATTTTGCAATAATGGTACCACACCACACCACAGTAGTGAGCTAAGGTTACCATATCAGTTGGTGGAGAAAAGGTTATGATATTTGGGACCCAAAATCACATGTGTCGAAATTTCAATTCCACTCAGAAATTGCATGTCTTTATCAACTGACATTCTAAGATTCCATCATGGATATTGAATTCATTCATGTGATATAATTATTATTGGCTTCAACTGAAAGGGTCTTTACATGTGTGTGGTAGGTATATACTAGTGCATTATTGCTTATAGCTATTATTCTTCCTATATATTATATTCGGGTATCTATGTGATAAGAAGTGGAATAGATTCAATTATAATCAAGTAACAAAAAATGTTAGTAGTATTATCAATTATGGATACATTTATGGACATAATTGATTCTATCACACCGACAGTTTTTTAGTTGTTACATACTGTTATGTTGTGTTGTGTGATGAAGATTTTGAATGAACTTTAGCTCAATTGCAATCTGTGTTAATACAAGTTTAGTTATTAGTTTATTTTTTAATAAGATTAGTATAAAAACTTTTTTTTTTTCTAACCAAAAGTTAAGCATATATGATACAACAGCTTTAATAAACATAATAAGTGATGAAGGGACTCAATTATTTGTGTGTAGGCCATCCCAGAAATATTTAAAGTACAATAATATAACTTTCAAAACGTGGGTTGATTTTGATAGGCTACAAATTCACTCAATTTCAGTATATGATGATAAGTTATTAGTTTTTTACCATAAAAGTACACCCATGTTTTTCTTATTCTTATATAAGCATGTGAAGTATAATAGCCTTAGCCCAAGTATGAAAAGAAAATTTTGGCATCACAGTTATCAAATTGTTCGGTTTCTGTTTGATTATATGCTTGAACCACTCTCACATTATTGTATGTTTCATATTTGACTTCTGGTGGAAAGTGGTGGTAGGTGTAAAAAGGAACAATGCAAAAGAATAGGAGTAGTTTCTCTGCTCTCATCTATCACTTGTAAGAGGCTACATACTGCATGTAACAAAACAGGATATAACAAGTTCTGAAGATACTTTTATGTGAACCTTGAAGTTAAGGAAAAACAAAGGTTGGTACTTGGTACTTACTTTCATTTTGAGTTGAGGATTTCATTTTCTGTGTATGTTTTTTGTTTAAGTAAAGCAACATAGATAGTTTGCTTGTTGTTGGATGGAAATGTTTGCAGGGACCTAAGTAAGGTCTTGTGCTGAAATCCTAGGAAGAAGACATACATAATCACTCAATTATGGAGGCTACTAAACTTGGTGGTTCACTTGTTTGTGGAGTTAGTATTGAAGGGGTTGTTAATAAAAGACCAAAAGTAGGCAATGTTGTGAGGAATTATAGGTTCAGAACATCAACAAAAGGAAGGGTTTGGCATTCAATTGGAGTGCTTGATAAGAGAGGGGTGCCCTTTGACAATTTTGTGAGGCATTGTGGTTTGGTTAGTGATGAACCCATATCTGAAGTGGGGTTAAGTGGTTTTGATGTGCAGGATGAAATTGCATCAGAAAATGGCAGCTTACTAAGCAAGGAAATTCTGTATGGTTTGGCATTCTTTCATGTGACATCAAATTTTCAATTCTTCTGGGGTCCTTTTTATTCTTGAATGCTAATTTCTGTCTTTTGTGCTTCTCTTTTTCAATCCTCAGTGAGTTTAATGGGGTGCATTTGGACGATGAGCCTCAACCGCAACCTCAACCTCCAAGCGTGCAAACCGAGCTTATCATGCTTTCTTTACCTGCAATTGCTGGACAAGCTATTGAGCCTTTGGCACAATTGATGGAGACTGCTTACATTGGCAGATTGGGTAAGTTCTAGCTTCCAATCTTAAGTGTACAGCAGAGCTTAATCCATCTTATGAGTATTTAAAGATTGGAAAATGCTAGACAACTTGATGAGGACATAATAGGATTCTTATCACAACTAGAAATTTATTTATCAGAATTTGTATCCAGAATGATGTGTCACGATTTATACCATTTTATTTTATCCAATAATCCCCATGGTTTTTGTTAAAGATTTTGTGTATATTATTTTCTGCTAGTGTAGCATACTATGAGGGGGCTTGTGGTTCATGGAATGGAATTACATTCCCTTTCACAAGTAAAGGTTATTGACTTGTTTTGACATTTATGCTGAATGGTTTTGAAAATTTTCATGCTAATGACTCATCACTTGTGTTGTGCTGATTTATTTCCTTTGATGTTATGGTATGGACCAAATTACTTGCTACTGAATTAACTTTATCTGTTTATTATTTGAATAGGAGTGCTGGAATTGGCAGCTGCTGGTGTTTCCATGTCAATTTTCAACATAGTATCAAAAGTTTTCAACATTCCTCTCCTTAGTGTGGCAACTTCTTTTGTGGCAGAAGAAATTGCAGCTATGAAAACCAATAGATCCACTGCAGGTGAGGTTCTTAAAGGGCTCTTGGGAAAATAATGTGAAGTACTTCACATGAAATGAAAGTGCTACAAAATTCTAATATTATTCTTTTACAGGTAGCAGAAATGTGAATGAAATATATAATGAAGGTCCTGAGAGAAAGTTGCTTCCTTCAGTTTCTACTGCATTAATATTAGCTTCAGGAATTGGTATACTTGAAGCTTTGGCTATGTACTTTGGATCTGGCCTGTTTCTGAACATGGTGGGAATATCAACAGTGAGTGAAATTCTACAGTCCACATTGGATTCACATTATATTATATATATCTATCCTAGTGAAACTGCATTGAGACCAATCCTCTTGATAACCTTTACTATTTCATGTTCCTGATACTTTCCTGCATAGGCCTCACCTATGCGCGTTCCAGCGGAGCAGTTTTTATCACTCAGAGCCGCCGGTGCTCCTGCAGTTGTCGTTTCTCTGGCCGTCCAAGGAATATTCCGGGGGTTTAAGGACACCAGGACTCCTGTACTATGTTTAGGCAAGTGTTTCATGAAACTGTCATTGAGAAAAGTTTGATAAGGTTAAGGCTAAATTCACATGATCTCATATTTGGACTGATACTCACATTTTATTAAATTTCTGCAGGTTTAGGCAATTTGGCAGCAGTGTTTTTATTTCCTCTACTTATATACAATTTTCACATGGGTGTGACTGGAGCTGCACTCTCAACTGTCATGTCTCAGTATGAGCTCTCCTTATGCTTCTCCTTTTTATTTCATCTTTTCAACATAGTGATTGAGAAGTTATTAAATTTTGTCCAAGTATTCCAGGTACATTGTCACAATTTTGATGATATGGAGTCTCAGTAAGAGGACCAAACTATCAATTCCCAGTATTAAGAGTCTACGCTTCGGTGGATACTTAAAATCTGGTGAGTATATGATCTTTCTGACATCTGACTTAACATTAGATTATTTGTTACATTTGTAAATTTGATTTAAGCCATTGATGGACATCACATCATTGTATTATTGTTGCTTCAGTCAATACTGAATGAAACCTGTCTTTCAAATGCTCTTACTTACAATTAACATAGGAAGTAACTAATCCCATATTTTCCTTTCTACTCAAATCCAACCTTAAGCAGTATAGTTTCAATATCATTTTGTAGTCTTTGTATCTTTGTGCATCTTTCTTATGTTGAATATTGGAGAAATTGGAGGGGGAGTTTTCACATTTATAGTCTATACAATAGTCTTTTACCAATTCAATTTTTCTCTCTGAACAGGTGGTTTCCTTCTAGGGAGAACTTTAGCTGCTGTAATGACAATAACTTTGAGCACAACAATGGCTGCTCGTCTTGGACCCTTAGCCACAGCAGCACATCAGATATGCTTGCAAGTATGGCTTTCGGTGTCCCTCCTTGCAGATGCACAAGGAGCAGCTGGTCAGGTAAATTAGTCTGTAATCAAACCCCACTTTTTCCAATTGTAGTGGCTTTGTAGTTTACCTCTTATGATCATAACAATGTGTCAATTTATTGATCAATGGAGTTTTGTTACATATCAGGCTCTTGTTGCAAGTTTCTTGGCAAAGGGTGACTACAATACTGTGAAAGAAGTTACTTACTCCGCTCTAAAGGTAGCTCTGTCTTGCTTGCTATATTAAATTCTGCTATGTTGCCTCTAGGCTTGATTTTCTAATTGGCATTTTCATGTTTCTAGATAGG
Organism: Aeschynomene evenia; assembly: GCA_013621005.1. Classification (NCBI taxonomy): domain Eukaryota; kingdom Viridiplantae; phylum Streptophyta; class Magnoliopsida; order Fabales; family Fabaceae; genus Aeschynomene; species Aeschynomene evenia. Next base: position 2,535,233 of record CM024267.1, on the reverse strand, counting down.
ACTATTCACTGGAGTCATGTTAGCTATTATATTGGGTGCCTCTTTTGGTTCTCTTGCAACCCTTTTCACCAAGGACACTGAGGTCCTAGGCATTGTCAAATCTGGCTTACTGGTAAAAACACTTAACCGGCTTTCTGATACGTGTTCTAGAGGGCAAATTCAATATTTCAGCACACTGCAAAGGAATTCAATATAGTTGACTTTGCAATGTGCTGAAACGTTCAATTTTCCCTCCAGAGTATGCATCACTTTCCTTTCTATTGATCATTTATTTTTGTGTACACATGTGAAAAACCACTCAAACCATAGTTAAGCTCCCCTTGAAGTTATCCTTATGGTGATTTTTTCTCTAAAATGTTTGGACAGTTTGTGAGTGTTAGCCAGCCTATAACAGCTTTGGCTTATATCTTCGATGGTCTACATTATGGAGTTTCAGACTTCTCCTTTGCTGCTTGTTCCATGGTCAGTGGCATAAGTTCATAAACATTTTGACATAAAGCTTAGATTAGTTGCTCTGGTTTGTTCTGAGATTTGTGTAAAATTGATCAACAGATGCTGGTTGGTGCAATCTCTTCTGCATTTTTGCTTTTGGCTCCTTCTGTTATTGGTCTACCAGGAATCTGGTATGGCCTAGCTCTTTTCATGGGCCTGCGGACAATTGCAGGAAGTATAAGGTGAGTCAAGAAGTATTTGGTTTCAGTAAACAATTTTCATTTCTTAGAAAACCAGAAAATGAAATTTGAAATCAAATGCACCCTAATAATTAATGGACTATATTTAGTCATAGACTATAATAAATAACTTCTGGTTTGGTTTTTTCAGATTATTATCAGAAAATGGTCCATGGTGGTTCTTGCAACCAGACATCCACAAATTCAAGGTAGGTTAATAACATGACACAGATTCTTTTTATGAGAGTTGATGATGGATGTTAGTCTGTTATTTGGACACAAAAAGTGGATGTTTTGTGTCTTGTTCTCCATTGGTTTTCATTCTTGTGTTCACTTTTCAATTTCCAAATTACATTGTTCTTAACTTTTCAAACACAACCACATTATTGTATGTACACATCAACTTGTTGTCCATACATATACGCCTTGCAACACACGGGAACACGTACTAGTTTTCCATTAAGTGCTAAGACAATATTTGTCACACACAATGCTTGTAGTTCTGGAACAACCGCATCACAGAAGTGAAAGGGCAAAAGAATGGATCACTTGGCTACTGAATATTTAAGATGGCAGAGGCATGAATTGGATTTATAAATCACAATTGGTGTTCTTATGATGCAAAGAGGGAAGTGTAGCACACCCTGACTCAACACAGGGTGCATTGGCTTTGGTGGATTGACCCAAAGGAAAATATAGAAAATGGATATTGGGCTTTATTTTGAGCTGGATTTGGGCCTAAGATATTTTTGGTCGAAAGCTGGGCCTAATATGATTGCAAAATCTGTCATCATCACTACTAGAGGCAGTTTTTTTTTTGTATAATTGGGTTGTTTTAAACCAATACCTTATTGGGAATGTCAAAGTATTATTTTTGGGTTGAGGCCTTAATGTTTTGCTAATTTGTAATAATTAAGTAATGGAACTTATATGTATTTTCTGATTCAATTGTGCAGCGAATTGTTTATTTCTTTCACACACACAAACCAAAAAAAGGTCATATTTAACAAAGTTGTTTTTGAAGGAATACAAGTAAGTATTAAAAACAAGGAAATCCACCTAGTCATATTCCCTTGAGCTATACGTTACGGTACAGTAATTATTATCATCAATCAATGCCTGAAATAACATTTTTGTTTGTACTATATAATAGGCCAATTTAAGATAAGATGCAGGAGCAGAAGTAGTAGTTGGGAATAAATTAATAATAGTAATGATTATTGTATAACATAGATACATCTAAGTACTTATATTAATCATACATCATACGTAATATGTGTTATACGTAACTATGTCATACATATGAGACATATTACATATAACATATAGCACAAGTTGAATATTAATTATATGTATTTTTGTTGTACAATAAACATTGATTAAGAATTCAGATAGCATGAAGTTGCAACTTGGGGCTACAATTACTCTTTTCCTTATCCAAGACTAAGAGGAGTGAGTGAGTATCTATAATTATTGAATGAATATAAAGAGAAGGAGACAAGTGATAACTTTTTACTTTAGCCCACACTCACTCACTCATTCAAAATTTGCTGCAACATTCAGAGAAATCTCTAGAAGACTAGAACCTTGTTGGTTTCTACTTCCAGGGTCTTTGATTCCGTAGAGATGAGTTACACGAGTTACTCAATGTTACCGCAGAGTGAGCGGGTGGATGGGGCAGGGGAAAAGATCTAACGGCTGTGGTTCATCCAACACATTAACAGGATATTCGGATCCAATGGTTGAAATTTATCCAACGCATTTGAAGGAGCGGTGAGGATTGAATGGGACAAAGGAGATAAAAGTACTGCACTGCACTGACGCAGCTTCTTTCTTTTACTTCCCCGTTTTTATTCATCAAAATAATTTTAAATACGCATATTAATTTAGATATTAAATGATAGAGTATTAAAACTAATAAAATGTATAATTATTTTATTATATTACCTCTTTTGAATATTATTTTTATCAAGAATATAATTTATATGCTTAATAAAAAAAACATTAAATAAGAATAAAATAAAAAGAACATAATAAAATTTACCTCAAATTTTAAAATTGACAAGTAAAAAGAAAATAAGCACATCTAAATTGGACAGATAAAAGTAATTAAAGAACGGAATATTTATTTATTTCCCACTGGCATGCCTAATTAAGGTTTTGTTATTGGATAGAGCGTGTAATTATATTAGATGGAGAAATCATATTATCTTAAACGTTAATATAATGTTTGGACCCTAATCGTAAATTCTGAACAGTTTGGTATAAGTAAAATATAATATAGATATAATATAATAATGTTTAATTTTAATGCACTCAAAATTTAAAGATATTTCACACTTTAAATTTATATAATATAATTTTTTAAATAGAAAAAAAATATAATCATGACTGATATGATAGCACATAATTAAATGATTGTGTAAAAAATTTATACATAATATTAAATAATAAAATGTGACTCGAGCCAATGTACTTAATTAGTGATTAGAGGAGGTAGTTAGCTACTTCTTACTGGTGTGTTTTAATTTGTACGTATGTGTCCGTACGTAACTGGATTGGTGGTTGTCTTTCTATTCTATTTTGTGCTATATATGCTGTTGTTATAAATGCGCTGTATTGTATTGTATTTGTATGTATGTTCCGGCTAAGTCATACATACACACACAATTACATACATAACTGCTCACTCTATCTAGCTTCGCTTGTTCTGGATGATGCTTCGTCCAATAATGGCGAAAACTCCACCACAGGAAGAGGAAGAGGAAGAGGAAGAAGATGATTACGAAAACGAAGAAGAAGAAGAGGAGAAAGTAGAGGAGAGAAGAAAACAGAAGATAAGGATAAGAGTAGTGGCGTCGTCATCAACAAGAAGAAGGGGCAGTGCATCGTCCTCTAGCAGCAGTTTGTCGTGCTGCTGTCAGGCGGATGAATGCGGGGCGGACTTGGGAATGGCGGCCAAGTACAACCGGCGACACAAGGTCTGCGATCGCCATGCTAAGGCCCCTGTCGTCTTACTTTCCGGCACCCGTCAGAGGTTTTGCCAACAGTGTAGCAAGTATGTCTCTCTACTCTACATGCTCCTTCCTTATTGCATATTATTTATTATAATAATTTCTTTAATTAACTAATAGTGATGATCATCGTAGAATATGTGTTAATCTCATTGAGCCTGGAGTGGACGCATTGCATTTTTTGTCTTGTTTTTGGATTGAATGGGATGCAGGTTCCACGAGCTAGCAATGTTTGATGACACCAAAAGGAGCTGCAGGGAAAGATTAGCCACTCATAATCAGCGTCGACGAAAAGCTCATCATGCAGCACCAGCACCAGCAGCAGGGAGACCAACTGATGGCTGAAGAAGCTTAGCTTCTTCAAGGGAAGATCTCAACAAGTTCCTTCAAATTCAAATTTCTTAAGAGATCCATTCATTCTTTGGTAGGCATGAAAATCCTCTGTGTATGAAGGAATGCTGAATTCATCTTCATCTTCTTCTTCTTTATTTGTAATCGAAGATCGCATTTGCAACTCATATTGAGCTCCTCTCCAATGATTTGGGCCCATGAACTGAACTGAACTTCTTGAAAAACATTAACGTACAAAATTAAACTTTTAAGTCGAGTGAGGTAAGGTATTGTGCTACAAGTACAAGTAATAAAATAGCTTTACGAGCATACACAACATTACAGCGTTTAAAAATTAATTGGACAACATACAAAAAGTTATCACTTTCTCTTGTAAGTAAATTCTTATCACATCATTTTTCTGTGTTGAATGAACAAACATTATTCATGACCAAAATTTGCCAACTTTAATAACTCAAGGGTGGAAGGATAATGTTAGTAAAATTTTAACAAAGAATATACGAGGCTGACTTCTTTTGGAAGATCGGTTCGGCAAATAAAGAAATCAGTCTAAAGCATCTATCACCGCATCAACAACCTCTTGAGTGGTGCTTGTCCCTCCAAGGTCCTTTGTCCGGTGATTGCCTTCAAGAATGACTCGTTTCACAGCGGTTTCCAGTCGGTCAGCAAATGCCGGAAACTGGAGATGTCTAAGCATCATGGCCGACGAGAGAAGCAGTGCGACAGGGTTGGCTTTCTTTTCTTCCACTTCTTTTGCACTACCAACGTTTCCTGCTGAAGCACCTTGCTCAAAAACGGCATGCTCAGCCCCGACATTACCTGCAAACGCATCGCAATGATGATTAATAAAGTATGAATTTTCTCAGTAATCACATTTATCCAAACTCGCAATCTATTCCTCTCCCAGATCCAACCAAAAGCGAAACAAAAGGGACACAAACAAACTGCTGCACCAGGTTATCTGGTGCATCAACCACTGGCTCGTTAATGGTTATTGATCGCTATCCTAGCTCTGTATGCTACTCTCATTGAAACCATTACCACAGCATTGATAATCTCCATCTACCGACTTTTACTACTGTAACTTTGGTTGCCATATCACTACCATTTGACAAATTCATTACCACCAGAAGGGCAGCTATCACCTCAACTACCACAACCAAACACCTAGGTAAGCAAATGAATTTCCAGATTTTAAATTTTAATTTACACACCCTCAAATGTAATTTCTTTTTAGATGCAATCTCTAATTTAATTATGCATGCAGTTTTCAACCCATAAAAATGAACCTCAGAACAAGCATCTGAAAGAAACTAAACAAGCACCCAATAAACTCATAACCTAGACTCAACCAATGGCAATGCAAAAGTAACAGAGGTTTTTTTTGCTGATAGAGTAAGAAAGACAATATTTCATGGCAACACAATCAAATAAACCTCTAGAGTTTTTCAATATTTTTGTAACTAATAACCATACCTCCTGGCATGACTCCAGTGCCTCCAGCAATACCTGCTGCTGTATTTGCAACAAGATTTCCATAAAGGTTGGGAGTTACCTAGCAAGAGGAAACGTGCTGATGAGAATGGGACAAAGATCAGTTAGTTGCAACAGAGAACCAGCAGGTCAATCGGCAAACCGTGTAATGTTTCTCAGTTGCACCCATAGAAAAAAGCAAAATTCATGTGTTCCTTTTATACTCCATACAGTACATTATCTCTACATCCTCTTCAATGTCAAGTGAGTCATGCAGCATAGCACTAAGCCACTAATTTAAAATTAACCATGAAGACAAGCAAGTGCTGATTGCCCATAATTACTCCACAAATATAAAGCAAGGCAAAATAGCTGTGAAAAGATCAAAATGAAAATTTACATACCATAACATCAAATTGCTCAGGCTTTGACACAAGCTGCATGCAGCAGTTATCTACAATTATTTCATTGTACTTGATTCCAGGATACCTTGTGGCGACCTCCCGACATGATTCCAAGAATAAACCATCTGCAAGCTTCATAATGTTTGCTTTGTGCACAGCAGTCACCTTCTTTCTGTTATTTAGGTAAGCATACTCGAATGCATATTTAGCAATACGCTCTGAACAGAACTTTGTTATTACCTAGCAAAAATTAAGTATTAGGTGCAAACACAAAACCATACATCACAATGTCAAGTTGATAACTTCTTGATCATTTATTTACAATTTTACATTACACGAAATCATCTATAGATAGAGATATCATTATAATTTATAAGTAAAAATAAGTCGACCATGAAAAGAATAGTCTTCTAGAAATAGGGAAATATTGTGATTTGAGATCATTAACAAAGGTTGAAGAATGAAAACAAATATATAAGTAATAAGCTAACATCATCCCAAATTGTCTGTGCACACACACTTATTAACATCACATCAACATTATTTTTCTATTGAATATAATGGGGCTCACATCGCTTCTTCACACTCATAGCCTCTAATTTTGTGCATACAGAGATGTGAGATAGAGTACACATCTGTTAAAGTGATGTGTCTCCATCTATTTTCATATTAATATATTTATATACATATAAAATAGCCACTTGATGCAATTGAAATTAATTAACTATGCAATTGGAATTAATTAATTAAGGACCTAAGCTTACCTCACAAAGCACGATAGAGAATCCCTCATATCACAAGTATATTTTATGCAGTTTGCTAACTATGAAGCACAAATGAATCATCAACAATCTTCATAAAAAAACTAAAGCAAATTGATAAAACGACATTGCAACTAATAAACAAACAGATTGTGCCAAACACCAGAACAGAGCCGTAGAAAGAACAAGTACATGTACTAAACTTCTTCATCACAATTTCACACATAAATTATTTCTGTCTGCATCAGAACTAATCATAATCAGGATGCTGCTAAACAAAAAAATTTGAAATTTGTTCAAACCAAAATCAAATAGCCAATTACTCCAAAAGGAAACTCATTGACAAATTCCACAAGAAAACGATCATAAACAAAATTTGAAATTCACCTTGAGGCTTTCAACGACGCCAGGAACGACCTCGTGCTCGAGTCCAGAGTACTCCCCTTCAGTGTTCTCCCTGATCACGACGATGTCCACGTTGTCGTGCCGCGTCTGGATCCCAGGGAGATTGAAGCAGTTCACCAGCGATGCGTATAGGTCGAGCTCCTTCCTCAGCTGCACATTCAGCGAGCTCACTCCGCCGCCCATCGGCGTCGCCAGCCCTCCCTTCAGGCACACCTTGTTCTTCCTTATCGACTCCATCACCGGCGGCGGCACCGCCTTCATGTCGCCATGGACCTCGAACTTCTCGAAGTACACCGGCGCGTGCATCGCTTCCATCACCTGCTCCACCGCGCCGGTGACAAGGGGGCCGATCCCGTCGCCGGGGATGAGAGTGACGGCGCGCGGGGCGCCGTCACCGGGTCGAGGCATGTAGGTGACAGAGCGGGTCTGATTGAAGCGCGTGGAGGGGAGGAGGCGCGTGAGGAGGTGCGCGGATCTTCGTGCGGTTGACGCCATTTGGTGAAGGGCGTAGAATTAGGGTTTGATTTTGGGGAGGTGTTTGTGGACTCACTGCAATTTTGACTAGAAAACTAGAATGCGGGTCGAGAAAAAGCCGCCATGACAAAGGTGAGAGTATAAAGTATGCGATTGAAGAAACAGGAAAGGAATCAATAAAGGGCCGAACCTTGTTCCGTTGAAATCATTTTCATTATATATTAGTATAACATTAAAAGATTATACGAATTTTACACCTAATTAGAATACTCAATCTTCATGATTGATTATATATTAAAATTAAAATTAAAATGTAATGATAATGCATTTTATAATTTTTTTTTGGTTTACATAAAACATTTCTATAAAATGCAATATTTGATTATTTGTCCGTGTCTTTTGCCGACATTTGGGCTCAGACTTCATGTATTCTCATTGGGTCAATGACTATGATGTCTTCTTCAACTTCCAGGTTTGTCTGTTGGTCTTGGGCTTGGCCCTGTTTTCATATTTCATTTAACTAACAAAGTTTCCATTTACCAAAAATAGATTCCATGGTTAGGGCGTTAAGCCATTTATACAAAAACTTCAAGTATATATTTTTTCATGCATCAATTATTAATATATATAATATATAGAGAGAGTTTAATTATGATGTAATATTTTCCACTGTCAGTCAATCATATTCATTAATTTGAATAATTTTTTAGTTAATGGATCATTGAATTAAAAAAATTTATTAATATGTTAATTCATAATTAAATATCTATATAAAATTACTTTACATTAACATTAGATTAAAATTAAACTCGTATATATATATATATATACACGTTGGAGTATTGATTCTGCATGGATGCTTACCACATACCAATTGAGCCGAATGTTTTCTTTGATGTGTATGTTGGCAGTTTCATATGGAGAGAATAATCATATGGAAGGTTTTCGAAGTCTTGCAAAATGAATGGGTGATATTGGTTTTACAAATGCTTGGAGAACAACATTTTTTCAGTCAAAACAGTCAACAAAATCCATTTAACATTTTATGGCTCAAATAGTATTTTAATTATGAGTATATTTTTAATGGACTGGGTGATTGTGACCAAAATTCCTATTTATTAGCTATTTTGACTGTATTTTTTTGTTGTATCTCTAATAATGTTATATTGGTCTCTAGTACATGTTTTATGTGCTCCCATATGGCTCGTCCAAGATATATAATCTATTATTAGATAGAAATCACTTTGGCTATATCTACAATGATAATTAGTCAATAATAAAGATCTAGACATTTTTATTATATATCACATTTAGCCATTTCAAATCTAAAATATTAAAGACATGCCAAAAATTACAAAGGTGAAGTCATTAACTGTATTAATTGTTTTGATATTGTACACCAAAATTTATTGGATAGCAAATATTTGTTGGTGTTGGATAATTAAGTGTTTTGCTAACCACTCTTCCTATATAGAATAATATATTTTTTAAGTGATAATAAAAAGGAGAGGCAGTAAGAATCTTTTATAATATTGAATTATTATTAAATGCATATTAGAAATCAAATAATTATATATATATATATATATATATATATATATATATATATATAACAACCCTAGAGATATTATTAGTATAAATATTAAGTGTGTGTTTGAAACTATTTAAAATATGAAAAAAAATTAAATGAAATGAATTAAAAATTCTAAATCATTTCCATTAAAATCCTCTCAAGACTAGTGCAATTTAAAAATATACAATTTTCAATTCTACGAAAATTACAAATTAATTCATTTCATTAATCTTTAAATTTCAAACAACATAATTGATTTAAAAATCAATTAATTTCCTTTTATTTATGATTATAAACACACTTTAATAGTTTGTTTATGAATTGAGTTTTGAATGAGAAATTAGGGGGGGGAAACTTTTAAAAAAAATTCACATATCCAAAAGAATTATAAAATGTAATAGGAATAAATATCATAAGTTTCTATTAATAACTCAAAATTATCCAAAACCCTGATCAACTTTCTTTTCCTCTAATTTTCATTTGAAAGTCACTTTTTTACTTGTATCGAAATTTGTGAAGAGAGCCTAAATATGTCGTGATGTCTCAAATGAGCATATTTCATATATATTGACAAGTTATTATGATGACATTTATTTGAATTAAAGATGAAAAATAAGCCATTATTGAAATACATTACTTTAATTTATTAATAATATCAATAATGCTAAGCGGATAATGAAAAACCAGCTCATACAATCAATGAGCTTATTTTGACTTTGATTTTAATCCAAATAATTATTAAGGTTGTAATGGGCTGAGTAATTATGACCCAAAATCTCATTTATTAGCTGATTTGGACTGATTTTGTATTATTGATTTAACATCACCCAAATAATATATAGGATATGATTAATTGATTTATCACACACTGCAAATAATTTAGCCGCATTTGCCGAGTATATATGGTGTAGAATGTCCTCTCAAAGTGTGATCTTAATATATAGTAAAACTGTCACCTCACGAAAAAAGAAATAATAATCTGAATATTGTTATGTTGTCATATAGTGTATGTATGAGCAAGATTCCATTTGCTTTTACTATTATGATGTCTGATCTGATCATTTAGTTCATTGTGATGGTGAGAATGATGATGATCATCATCATCTTCACGTAGAGATAGAGTGATGAGTGACGGACTGGACTCCTTTCTTTTAATTATTGGGATGTCTCTGGCCGCTTTACAAGACCACATACAAACTAATAATCGATCGTATCCATATATATTTTCAATATTTATACATTATTGTATAATAAAATATGTCCAATTAGTATTCAAATGTGCTATATATAATATATGATGTGTGTCATATATACGTGTATTATATATATAATATATAACACATATTAAATGCTAGTTTGACATATTTCTATTATATAATAAATATTACTGATTAATATTTATATGAATGTTCTTATTTACATAATAAAAAATTAACCAAATCTAATAAATATAAAAATTTTAAATTATATTTATTCAATTCACTAAAAATTAATTTTAATTGAATGTGTTTTTATTATTCATCGAATAGTACACGGAAAGGCAACAAATTAAAGACATCAAAACAAAACCAAAAGCAACCACTTCCGTCAGTGTGTTCATCTATCAGTGATATTAAATGAATAATATAAAACAAGTTCAACCAGTCAATAAATGAGATTTTAGGCCATAATTACTCAGCCCATTATAATTTCAATGATTATTTGGGCCAAAATCAAAATTAAAATAGACCCATTGACTATATGGGCTAATTTTTCATTGTCCACTTAACATTATTTTCAAATATTTTATCAATGAAAAGTGTGGCAGGATTTGTGGAGAGTAGACGACGGTGGCTCCTAAAATAAGACAAGTAGATGTTGTTAATGTTAACATCCTAGCAATTATTGCTCCCCTTTTATTATTCAAGCTATTTATTATTGACATTAATAATTAATCCTTTGAGATGAAAATTCTTTAATGATAGGATAATTTTTTAATCATGAGATTCTATTTAAATACATAGCCAATAATTAAATCTCTGACTAAGTATTTAAGAAGTTCAATTAACAATTAATATTACTGGACCTCGTCATAATGCTTTTATTAATTGTATTAACTTTTTTTTCAAAAGTAATGAAGCTGGAAGAAGTTAACTTTGACTAGCATTCTTGGCAGTGCTGTTCATTTGTGCGTTCCTCATCAAAGTGTTTAATTTATTCTTTTCATCATCAAGATTATTAGTATTGTATTTCATAAATAAATAACCAATTAGTGTATAATTAATTTGATGGAGATATAATTCATGCAACAAAATTACTAATGCAAACGCCGGGGCATGCTTGGGTCTATATATTTCAGTTGGAAAGTACAATAATACAAAAAAGGTGTAATAAAACTCTTCTCTCCATTTCTTTATAAAGTTTTCTCAAAAAAAAAAAAATTTCTATGTATCTTTTATACGACATTTAATTAAGTATATATTATCACTTAATCAACTGAAAGTAATTTCCTTTTTAAATAGTAGGTACTAGGTGCAACATCTACTCATATAAGTGCAAAACTATTTTACTTTAATAGCATATAAAAATTAAACTTCATATATAACACAAATGATTTGTTAAATAATTAATTAATTATCATATCATTTTGATGAATTAATCCTAACATAAATATGCATGTTGATTCGTCAAAATTTTCATGTTTAATCCAATAATGCTACATGTACATTATTTTTCAGCCACTTTCAGCGATTTTTTAAGGTGTGGTCTATAAAAATATTAGTGACAAACCATATACATTTATTATGGGTGGTTGATGGCAGCATTTTGATACACAAGAAGAATTGTTGTTTTCATATAAGTATCTAATCCCTTTGGCATTTGATGGAACAAATCCCATAAAAAATGTAATAGCATATAATATGACTCAATAATATTCCTAATAAGAACAATTACTGTTCGTGGATTAAAAAATAAAAACTGACATAGAATGCTAGAAGGAGACGTAAAGTGTCACCTAGCTATATCTCTCTCCCACATTTTGGAAGTTTTATAAGTCGTTATTATAATTGTTGTTTCTAACATTTTCTTCTCAGTTGTATTGTTCTCATGCAATAATGGGAGAGAAATATTCTTCCTCTGAAAGTGGCATAGCAGAGGGCAACATAGAATGGAAAATAATGCTTGTTTCACGGGTCCACACCATTTTCGGGATCTAATTTTGACTTTGGATGTGTTTGGTATAATAAATTAATATAATTGAATTGATTTGAAATTAATTTTTATGTTTGTAATTTTCAATAATAAAAAATAAAATAAATTATATATAGTTTTTAGAAATATTATTATGATGCATAGTGTAAAAAAATTTATATTACCATTCAATCATATCTATTGATTTATGAGACTTTTTAGTTAGTGAATAGTTGAGTTGAAGACTTTTGATGACGTGTCAATATATGATTGGATGACTGTGTTAAATTACTTTACATGGACAATAGATTGAAATTAAACTTATTTATTTTAATTTTATTTCTAATTTTTTTGTCTTTTTTACATTTATTTTCATTTAAATTTCTTAAAATATAAATAAAAATTTAATCAAAATAAAAAATATTTATTAAAATTAATGAAATCAAATAAAAATTTAAGTAAAAATATACTATAAAATAAATAAATTTATAAAAGTAAAATATAGATACCTTAAGGATTTAATTTTCATTCATTACATAGTCATCAAATCATGTGCTGCCACGTCAGCCATGGTAGTGTTTTCTCTCTCTCTCACAGTCTCACTATCTTAAAAGTCATACAAATGAAGAGTTTTGATTATATGACCATGTAAAACACCTTAACACTGTGCATCAAAGTTAAACTCATAACTTAACTAAAATTTATTAATATATTTTTTTTGTCTTTAACTATATTTTTAAAATAAGGTTAAGTGTTTTTTTTTCAAAAAAAAAAAGTGTTAGAGACTCCGTTCTAAAAGTATAGGAACTAAATTTAAAATTTAATAAAATTATGCAGTATAATTAAACATTGAAAGTATAAATCGTACTTTTATGTATATTTTTTTCGTGGAATCATACTTTTATGTTTGTTACCCGAAGTGCACCTCGATTATGTTTTGTTTTAATGCAATTTTATTAACAAAGGGTATTAAACTTATTGGTGATGCAAAATGCACAATGAAAAATCAGTTAAACTAGTCCATAAATGAAATTATGGGCCACAATTATTCAGTCCATTACAATTTACAATTACAATTCCATTGTGCATCTAGTATTATTGTAAACTAATAGTATACTAATATATTAGCAAAAATGTGATGACAGTATAACAGAAATAAGATTATAGATCAATAAATATGATTTACATCATATAATAATAAAACTGTAACAAGTTAATTGATAAATCTCGTTATGATTTAGAAATAAGTCACAAATATTATTCCAATATCAAACATGGAAGACACACACAAAAGCAATAAGAAAAAGTAAAGGCTAGGAGTGTAGGCCAACCTTAGCCTTTAGATTAATGGGGTGGGAATGAAGATTGAGAAAGGGCCAAAGCAATATGCAGCAAAGACACATCCTGAACCATTCATAATGCCACTTTTCTTCCTGTTACGTTTTTTGTCATGCAATGCGCATTCTCAAATCTCATTTTCCCATATTCCACTTGATTTTGTTTTATTTTTTCTTCAACTCTATAATTCTTCATAAATACTTTATTTACTGCTCAATATAATACAGATCCTACTTAAATGTATAGTTTTCACATAATTTATTGAATTTAATTTTAATTTATGGTCAAGATAAAATAATTTTACATTGATATTCAATCATTGATTGATATATCAATATAATTTTTTAACTCAATCATTCATTAACTAAAACGTAAAATTTTATCGTAATTAAACTCTAACAAATTATCAACACTAAAATTCATATAAATAACTAGTTCCCACCCGTTAATTGTTATAGCATCATTCCCTTTCTCCACAAAATGAAACAACAACAATAATAACAGTAACGAGTGGCACAACGTAACGCATCACCTAGCAGCGGAGTAGCACCCAAAATAAGTAACGCCACCACCACCACCGCCACCGCCACTTGTATATCACCGCTATCTTAAAACGACGCAGTTTTGTGGTCTCGTTGTCGCTATTTGAACCCTTGCGCGTGTGGGCTCTCATGGCTTGCCTGAGCCACCACCGCCACCGATGGGTTCCTCTTCCCGACATGCTCTCCGGAGACCGTTTGCCCCTCCACCACCGCCGCCACCGTGACAGCGCTGGAGACGACGACGACGACGACGGTGGACCCAAGTGCTGCCCCTCGCTCCCTTCTTCCGCGTATCGATTGGAGAAGGTGTTCCCAGTTTACGCCATGTGCGTGCCTGACCCGGATTCTGGGTCCGTATTAGACGGGTCTGACCCGATTTGGGACGCTGTCAGACAAGAAGCTAAGCTGGAGGTACCAAAAATGGAAAAAAAAGAAAAGAGAAATACTATATAGCCATAAAACTTGCCATAATTCAATTTTCGATGTGATACTATTTTATTCAAAAGCTATTAAATAATTTTTGCTTGATTTTCTTTTGCTGTGTAGCTTTGCTCGTTTTGTTTTCAGTGGATTTTTTAAATCAACTTGGAATTAGTTACGTTAATCACCAATTTAGAACATAGAAACATCGCTCAATTTAAATGTTGTTATTATTAGTATTATTATTATTTTCGCTTTATGATTTTTGTATGTCTCCGTCTGCTTTGGATGAAGATATTATTTTTTAAGTTTATTTGGATTGGAAAAGGAAATTTAGATGTTAATGGTTTGAACCATAACAGGGCATTGTAGTGTCGTCGGATTCATGTGTCGATCAATGTTTAATTGTTTGAAGAGGAATTGTTACTGATTCGTTTTTATTTGAATGATTTGGAAGTAAATGAATTGTTGTTTCACTACATTTTTCTTCTGAGTGTATGTTTGGATGTAGTATACTGTTGGATAGGTATTTTATTTATTTATTTTTCTAATTGTTACGGATGGCTTTTGCTGTGCAGGCAGAAAAAGAGCCGATTTTGAGCAGCTTTTTGTATGCTAGTATTCTATCTCATGATTGCTTGGAGCAAGCGTTGGCGTTTGTCGCTGCCAATCGTCTCCAAAGCCCTACCCTTTTGGCTACTCAGCTGATGGATATATTTTGCAATGTGATTATGAATGACAAAGATATTCAGCGATCGATTCGCCTTGATGTCCAGGTAATCTGTTTCCTTTGTGTCATTTAGTATTCGGGTGATGTGTGTCTTGTATCTGATTTGATTCGTATGTGGTACTGTTTTTTGATCAGGCATTCAAAGATAGGGACCCTGCTTGTTTGTCATATTGCTCAGCAATTTTGTATATGAAGGTAAATCATTCATTTTCTTCATCGGTTTCTAGCAGTCTCAGTATCCAGTAGTCTGTATAGATCATATGGTCCTGCTGTTACTTCCATTATCGGTTTCTCATGCATTATTTCTATCATCAAGCATTATTGGGTTTTTATAATTCAAAAGCATTAGGAGATGGTATTTAATTGACACCTCAATATCCTAGAAAATGATGATTAAGAATGAAGACATTGTTATGATGCTCTACTTTTTGCCCATCCCTTTCTTCATTAGGATTCATTTTTTATATCCAATGTTATGCTCTGTATGCAGGGTTACCATTCTCTGCAAGTGCATCGAATAGCCCATGCATTGTGGCGCCAGGGACGCAAAATCTTGGCCTCTGCTTTGCAAAGTCGAGTCAGTGAGGTAGTTTTCTATTTGGTCAAAGTTGACAAATCCCAAAGATATAAGGGATTTTCATAATTCTGTTGAGATAATCCTGGCTGTTATCTTTTCCTTAACAGGTTTTTGGGGTCGACATTCATCCCGGTATGTTGTTTTCATCTTTGCTTGCAAATATATAATAACTGTCGAACAATTTGACATTATCTACATGTGAAACAACTGTATGTTTTGGGAACTATTAGGAAAACAATTGATTTGGTGTTATAATTTCCATCAGAAAAGAAGCAATATATTGTTGCAAATAGCTTCATGTTGTGCCTGCCAATTTATTTTTCTGAATAAAAAAGAAAGAGTTTGATGAAGCCAATAGTATTCTAGAGGGTGATCTGTCTAATTCTTGAGAGAATGTAAAAGATTGATTTCCTTACCTTTCTGCTTTGATAACTTACATTTTTTGTTGATAACTTGATGGATGTATCATGTATGCCTCTCTATTCAGGACACTGAACACTATTTGGTTATTACTATTATTGAATTTTACGTTTTCATTGTTTTTTATATAGCTGCCAAAATTGGGGAGGGAATTTTATTAGATCATGGGACAGGCGTGGTTATTGGTGAAACTGCTATTGTTGGAAACAGAGTTTCATTAATGCATGTGAGTGTGTTTCTTCGTTAATTTATTTTGGCATCTTTTATGGCTAGTTCTTTTACAAATTTCTCCTAGTTATGAGAATTTTAACAAATAGACCTTTCCAAAAGAGGGAAAGACCCACAATTTTTTCCAAAAAAATTTGTCCTCAATAACTCTAAGTCTTCCATACAAAAGCTTGTCAGACACCAGTGAATAGAAAACAGCTTTTTTGTGTATGTGAACAAGCTACTGGTGATATAAATTATAATTATCCGGGTAATAGTTTTTAAAGCTGATTTTTTTTCACTTTTCAGCTCTGCTTCTATTTCCTCTGTATCTAGGAGAAAATCATATAAACAATATTATTTTTTAAGGGATTCAGGACAACATCTACTTTTTAACAAGTGCTATTTCAATGCAGACGATGATCTTTACTTGATATATTTACATGACATATTGGATCTGTCAGGGTGTAACATTAGGAGGCTCAGGAAAGGAAACAGGTGACCGACATCCCAAGGTAGGTGAAGGTGTGCTAATTGGAGCTAGTGCAACTATACTTGGGAATATAAGAATTGGCGAAGGTTCGATGATAGCTGCTGGATCCCTCGTGTTAAAAGAGGTCCCTCCCCACAGGTATTAGTTGATATCTTTAGTACTTGCAGCTCTACTTGATTTGTTTTGTAATTAAATGTAATGCTGCTTCTTTGACTGTGTTATTGCTTTGTTCTGAAGCATTGTGGCAGGAATACCGGCAAATGTCATTGGAGGTCTACATGAGCGTGACCCATCTCTAACTATGAAGCATGGTAAGCATTCATTGGAGCATGGATCAATGCTTATCATTGAGAATTCCATTATTCTACATTGTCTGTTGATTCAGTGTGCGAGACAGTTTGCTATGATTATGAATTGGCCAAAAAATTATGCTTATAGTGTCATTATTACATAATATGCAGGCTGCTATAATCTTAGCACAACAGTTCCTGTATGTAGTAACTTTCAGGATGTTCTTTACTCATCTTTGGAATAATTTAGCTATTTCTTGTACCTATTACTAACAAAAATATATTTGAGACTAAGTCTTAAAATCCAACAATAAAGAAACCTCTAAACTATATGGAACTCTGGCCTACAGTACATATTAAATATCGTGCTCTTGTTGCCTTTGGGGGCATTGAGGTTTTTAAATAGTCTTCTGTACTCTAGATAACTTTTGCAGCATAATTGTTGGACAATATATTTCAGCGTTCTTGGGTAACTTTGTTTGTATGATTGTGCAGATGCTACAAAAGATTTTTTCACAAATGTAGCTACTAACTTTAAAGAAGAAAAGACCAATGGTTAGCTTTGTTCCCGTCTTTTTCCTCCTGTTTGAATTCTGAGGGTAAATTTTCACTAGAGGCGTGTTTGATATGAGGGTGGACAATAGGAAAGAAATGTTCATGGGTTTGATCTATGTATAGTTTTATGCATAACATTAATTCATGAGAGTTTCTTCTCCACTTTTAGCCTCGTACTAAAACACACTCCTCAACAAGGTTGTCAAACTTAAGAGTTTACCTAAACTCATGAAACTTTCACGAGTTGGGAAACTTGAATCTACAAGTTTCGTACACTCTGAATTTGATTAAGGGTCTTGAACTTGTAAACTTGTAGTTAATAGAGTTTGATAACCTTGCTTCTCAATTCTTGAAAAATATTAGTTGTTAGTTCTCACATATACTCTGTTTTTTGCTTGACATTCTCGGAGTTGTTAATTACCATGCTTTTTAGCCTCTAACTGTTAAATATGTTAAATGTTTCAGGAGCACAGAATCCAGATAGAAATGATGTGAGCAATTGATAATTTCGGATTCATTGCCTTCAAAGGAAGGATAATGTTATATACTTAATAGTTATGTTAAAATCAGGATCAGTTCAAGATGTTGATGTGGGTCTTGAATACCAACAGTAACTTTTCTTTTTTGAAACTTTGATGGTTGTAATTTATGCAGCTGAGTGCTGAGATGCTTTCTTGCACCAGTATAGCGAATTTCTAGACACCCTAAAAAGCAAATGCTGTCTCTACTTGCACCTTGTAATATTGTAGAGGGAGAATATTCGGTTTAGTATTTAGCACTTAGAAGAAAAAGAAGTTTTGATTTCTGCTATGTATTGTAAGCAACAGCTCTTCCATTTTTTCTTAAGAATAAATCCTTTTTCTTCATAACAAAAAATAAATCCTTTGTCTTTTTTCATGCTGCTGTAGAAAGTCAAATAACAAAAAAAAAAGAAAAAAGAGATGGTCTATACAAATGTCATACAAAATGCAGTTATGTGATGCAATGTAATGAACACAAAATGCAGACCAAAAATTGGAAAAAATAAAGTATAATGAGTCGAACAAAAACTAAAATAAAAGAGTATTTTAATAGTAAGTGTTAGATAAATCTTAAAACATATTCTGATTTTAGATTGGGATAGATTTTTCTTTCTATGTAAATTTTTCAGTATAGAAAAAAGAGTGTTTTTACTTTTTTTTCGGTTGTTGGTCTTGAAGTTATTTTTTTATTTAAACAGTAGTGGGTTATGTTTTGTGGTAGATAAATGTAACTGAGTTTTATTTTCATTTTCTACTTCAGACGATCTTCATTTTCAAGTGCAATTTTTATTTGGAATATTGTTTTTAATTCTTAACCTATGTATATTTGGGTTGATTTAAAACAATAAATGGGAAAAGGAACTTAATAAAAATAATTTAATTTTTATAGTGTAAAATATTTTTACAGTCATCTAATCATGTACTGTTACATAAATTATGATTGTGTTTTTCTTTCTCTCACTATCTGAAAAGTTATACAAATGAAATGTTATGATAGGATGATAATGTAATAATGTATCAAAATTAAATTCATAAAAAAAATCACAAAACGAACATAATTACCGGAATACCCTCGTGATGCTGGATCCAAATCTTGGTTTTCATTGTTCGGAATAGAAAAAAATGTGCAGATCAGACACAGTGGGGAGGCCATTCCGAAACGGCACCGTTTCTCTCCTCTCCCCCTTCCCCCTCCGTTTACGGCGGCGTGAGATCCATTTCGCCACCACCGATCTCACCTCCACCGCTTCCACGCGCCCTTCCCACCTCCCAATCCAACAACAACCATCCTTTCTTCGGTAGAAAAAGAAAAGAAAGAAACTTCTCTTCCATCTACTTCCTCCCCACACTTGCGCAATACAATTCACAAGGTACACTCAATTTTGAAACCTTCATTTGGTTCTTCTTCAATGTTTCTCCCAATTCACAATGTTACTGTATGTTCTTTTTTCGGATTTCGAATCCATTTGCGTGGATCACAACGTTTTCAATGAACAGAATTGTAAAACTGAGCTCCGTTTTGTATTCTCTGTAGCTAGTTATTTAATTTGTTCGTTTTTCTGCTTTGGTAGAAGATCATAGGAGGTTGATTCAATTTTTCTTTTGGATAATTTCTGCCATTATTTTTATATTTCGAAGTTAAAACTTCTCTTATGAACTGAGAGTAATTGAGAGAACTTGTAATATTCAATTGGAGTTTGGAAGTTATATATTAGTGTTGTTTTCTTGCTGTTATCCATTTTAATGTTTTAAGCTTCATTAAGTTGCCAATAAGGTTTATTATGAAGGTTTTAGCTCATATTACGTAGTGTAGTAAGTTCATGACGTTGGGTGTGTCGAATTGCAGCTTAGTCTGTGAAACTTGTGACCCAAGAAGTTGATGGCATCAGGTGAAGGTGATACTGTTGTAACTATGGAAAATCGTGAAGAAGATTCCCCGATACCGGAGGTGCCATTGCATGATGAGAATCATCATCACAAACATGGAAGCAACGGAAATATCCCATTGGCAAATGGTTTGTCTGATGAGGATCAAAGTCCAGCTGATACTCATGATCAGCTTCTCCAAATGGTTGTTGACCTCAGATTTCAGAATGAATTCTTGAAATCCCAGTTTGAGGGAATTTGCAATGTAAACAGTGTACATACTGACTCTAGCCTGCAGAAAGGATTTGGCGGCCCAGAAGCTGGAGAATCTGACTTTGTGAAAGAACTTAAGGAAAGGTTACAAACGTTAGAAAAAGAACTTCTGGAAGAAAAACAAACAAGATGTGCATCTGAAGAGTCTTTGAAGCACCTTCAAACGGTATATTCAGAGGCAGAAGCCAAGGCCCAGGAGCTGTCTGAAAAGCTTGCAGAAGGTTTGGTTCTGCTTTTGTTCTCGTGTGAATTATGAAACTGAAAAAATTGTTGCATCAATCATAAATGAAAAAATTGACTTACATTGAATGTGATGTTCTCAACTTAAGTTGTTACTTCTTTAGAAGCCAAAGTCACCTCTAAAACCAATTGATAAAGCTGGAGATTAGGGTTGATTTTGCCTCAGGGTTCAAGAATGATTTTTTATATATGAATAACTTGGTTTTGTGGTTGCCGGAATCATTCCGGAATAAGAGAATTAGTATCATACTGGAGTGGAGTGCTTCATCTTTCTTAGAGTGAATGCGTTGTATAACCTTTTTTTTTTAGCTCAAACAAAGTTGGACCAAGAAATAAAAGAGCGTGAAGAGAAGTACACCGAACTTGACTCAAAGTTTAACAGGCTTCACAAACGAGCAAAACAGCGCATTCAAGAGATTCAAAAGGTGAATTGTTGCTATATTCCTCTTTGGCATGTTAATATTTTCTGCATTGAAGACTATATTTCCTCAAAGTTCATCATATGCTATGCTGATGTACTCAAAGTGCTGATCAATAGGCCCTGTTTAAACTTTCCCCCCTATAAACTTTTGTGTAGTTAAGTTAGTGGTTTATCTAAATGGCATTACTTCTTTACTTGCTTTCTTTTATGATTGAAATTTTGTAATGCAAGTACACTGTCTTTTAACACTGAACCTTGGATCCTGGAATTCTTATAGATTAGCACAAAATAAATCTTAAAGTTCCAATTTAGTGCTTCGACAAAAACATCTTGTGCCAACCTACTCTCTTAGTATAATATGACACATTACTTGATTATTTTATCCATGTTATTGTATAAAGTGATTCAACTTGTTGTTTGTGGGATTTCCATTCTCAGGAAAAAGATGATCTTGAGGCCCGATTTACCCAGGTGAATGAAACTGCCGAGCGAGCATCATCCCAACAGTCAGCATTGCAACAGGAGTTAGAACGCACAAGGAAGCAAGCAAATGAGGCATTGAAAGCCATGGATGTCGATAGGCAACAATTAAGAAGTGAAAACAACAAGTAAAATCCCTAATTTACTTTCCATCATGATCATTGATGAGCAAAATTATTTTATAGAAATTTGCTTGAAAATCTGCTTCCAGTCTAACTGAAAGCTTTTGATGGGTCTATACTATAAGTATAACTAGATTAATTGAAATAAAGGAGACTTGAGAGTTGAGAGTACTGTATGGCCTTTATAGTTATATTTTAAAAATCTGTGATAATAAAGAAGACTTCAAAGTACTATTTGCCATTTATAGTTAACAGTATAAAATTCTGTGTTGCCCAGACTTCGAGATACCATTGAAGATTTACGGCGCTCATTGCAACCTAAAGAGAGTGCTCTTGAGGCATTGCAACAGTCACTTGCAGACAAAGAACAGGTAGTAATGATCTATTTATTTTAATTGGGAAGAGCTTATTTGATTTAGATCTCTTGTATGTTTAATATGTTAGATCCTTCTTTAAGGTTCATACTGTTGTGTTTCTTCTACTGTAATCGATTGTCTTATCTTGGGTGGATGTTTGCATGTATAACCTAACTGATAGTTGCAACTTTTCTCTGTGATAATGGCTGTGTCAAGAAGCTTATCTCTTTCTGTAATTTTGATAGTGCATAAACTGATAGTGGTTATATATATCTTTCTGTTCCTTGGATATCCCAAAATAATATTTGGCAACTCAGATGTTGGAAGATATGAGAGGGTTGCTTCAAGTTGCTGATGAAAAAAAGCAAGCTGCACTAGCTGAGCTCTCAGCTAAACACCAAAAGGTACGAGCATATTTTTTGCATCTTTTATGAGTGTTTTCCTAATCCCGCTTTTTAGGAGGCCAGCATATCCTCTTGACCTCTTCCCTCTTGTCCCCTTTTCTCCCCTGAATACATTACTGCTATTTTCTTTTTATTGTTTTAAAAAAGAAGGTTATACTCTGTGCTGTTTGTTACTGCAGAATATTGAACGTTTGGAGGCTCAAATTAATGATGCATTGTCTGACAGAAATAAGGCAACTGAATCCATTTCTTCATTGCAGGTGAGTTTTATGGCCATGAGTCTTTTTTATTGTTGACATTGTTTCAGGAGATAGAAGACAGAGGGGGGGGGGGGGGGGGTTGATTTTCAAAGGTCATTCATATCCACATCTCATTGATTATTTAACAAGTAACTGGGTGGACTTGGGTTCAAAAGCCAAGAACCAATTAAATTTTTGCATGGATTTAGGCTTTATTCTCAAACTGTTACTAGGCCTTTAATCAATCTGATTTAGAGATATTGCCAGAATGTGGTTAATGCCTGAACCAGCTGATATTTGTCTTAATCTTAGACATTCAACATACATTTTGGGTGGGACTCAATGTTTCTCTTGGAAGTTAATTCTCTGGATGTGTTAATTAAGTCCATGGAAATCAGGTTGTTGCTAACAATTAGATTAATGAAGTAAGAAAATTGATGATCTGGTGTCAGTCAATTCATATATATAATACATGTATTGAATATGTCAGAACTCAGAAGTTTCAAGCTGATGACGTTACCATTTTCAATCAACTAATGTATAATATCACCAGGTTCTAGTTGCAGAAAAGGAATCTAAAATTGCAGAGATGGAGGCAGCATCAACTGGGGAGGCAGCACGACTTAGAGCAGCTGTGGAAAGCTTGAAGGGGGAAATTTCTCATCTAAAACAGGAGCATGTGGGTTTTGAGTTTGAAAATTATAAATTAGTGCCATTGTCTGTTTGATTTTATGTATACCCAACATAATTTTAACATTTGAGATAGACTAAATGAGTTTGGTAAAGCATAAATCCAATGTTTAAATAAAATTAATGAAACAGGCAGTCAGTATAGAAACATATGTAGCATACCCTATGCATTGACAATATCTTATTATGCATTAGACCCAACTATTATGTCTAACTTGGTTTGTAGAAAGTGTGAGTCTGCTAAATAACTAAGAACAGAACTGTTTGAGGAACGTTTTGTCGCCTATTCTACTTATCAGTTTTTATGTCTAGGATAACATGTATACTTGGAAACTTCTGAAATAGCTATTTGTTGACTAAAAGTGATTATGTTTATGCAAATTTGAAATAATGCATTATTTTCTCTACTGCCTACCTTGAAATTGAAGAACAACTTCCTTAAGTAATTATTTGGGTTCAGCTATCCTTTCAAGTTTCAAAATATTTTTGTATAATACTACAATCTTGAATACTTATCCATAATGCATTGACTTGTCCGAGACTATTTCAGCAAAATGCACAAGTAAGATGGTTAAATTAATTAAATTCATGCATCATTTACTAAGGATGGTCTTCACTTTTTTCCATCTTTTATTTTAATGTATTCATCGTCATCAATGTTCTTTTTCCCCCTTTATATGTGGAGGAAAATTGTGGTTTTAGCCTATTAGAGGAACTTGGTTTTAACATAGGTGATGAAGAGCATTTAAAGAGAAACTGCAATGTTTAGAAATGTAAAGATCTTGTTGTTATGTTTGTATTGCTGGATATTTTTCTTTATTCTTAAGCTCTGTGTGTTCAGGAAAAAGAAAGGGCGAGCTGGGAGGGTGCATCTCAGGCACTTAAAGCAAAACTTGAAATTGCTGAGAGCAACTGCATACGAGCAGAAGTTGAAGTAGCAAGAATAAGAAGTATATTATTTATCCTTCTTCAATCTTTCTTATATTCTTTTTTTGAAAAGGATATTTATTCTTTTGACAATGGCCAGGTCAGCTGGAATCGGAGGTATCTGCACAAGCTAGGATCCTCAGCATGAAAGATGCTGAATTGTTGGCTGCCAAGGAGGAGGTTCTAATTGATCTTCTCTTACTGATTAGATAGTAGAAAATTAAACAAAGATGAAACTATGGTTATTTGTAGCTTGAGACCATTAATAGAAACCTGTTCTTGGAAATATGGCTTATGTTCCGTCCAGATCCTTGAATGCTTTTGAAAACCATCCTTGGCAACATATGTGGAGATTAGTCAAACATCGTTTACAACACTGCATGTCTGCTCTGTAATGTGAGGTTATGTGCCTTTGCAGATAAGCAGTCTTGAGAGGGAGTTTTCTTCATACAAAGTTCGTGCGCATGCTCTTCTTCAAAAGAAGGATGCAGAACTGGCTGCAGCTAAAGACTCTGAACAAATCAAAGCTCTTGAGGAAGCCTTAAAAGTACATGCTTATCATAGTCTCATATATGATGAAGACATTGATTAATGTAGATGTATCAATCACTAACCTGATTATTAATTTTCTATAGGAGGTTGAAAATGAAGTATTATCTATAACAGAAGAAAGAGATAGAGTTCTTGGAGATCTTCAATCTGCTTTGGTTAATCATGAGAAAGAGCTTGCAGACAGGTTCCATTGTTATTGACAAAGCTTAATGGGCTTGTTTACCTGATACATTAGTCTGAAATACTATATCGATGACAAATATATAGTCTCAACTTCTTATTTTATGAATGTCAGAGACACAACCCTTGAAGATGCCAAGCAACAGATAAGGAGCTTAGAAACAAAACTTGACTCAGCTAATGCTCAGCACCTAAAAGAGAAAGAGGAATGGGGAGCAAGCCTTCACAATGTAGAAGAAACATGGCGAAGTAACATACTTTGGCCTCTGCTGCTTGATTCCGTAGTTGCTTTTTATCTGTATTAATTTAGCGTTAGAAGCTTAACTTAAATCGAACTTTGCAGTCAAATGTGAGGCAATGAAGGCCGAAAGTGAAGCAACTACTGCACAAAATACTCAAAAGGAATTGCAAGAGCTCAAACAGCAAAATAAAAAGTTGAAGGTGGTAGTCTGCAAGTGTTAAATCTATTTTTGCCCCCTTCTTTTTATGCTCATTGAATCTATAACTTGTAGGAAGAGTATGCTTCATTCCACGATCTTGCTGATAAAATGATTGAGGAGAAAGACAATGAAATATCTAGACTTTTAGATGATAATAAGAATCTTCGACAGTCTCTTCAATCAAGACCACGGGTATGCTGTTCTTCAGATTTTTCATCATGAGAATTAAGACAAATCCCATACTTAACATTTATTTGGTCTTGCATGTTTGTTCTACTGGTATGGCAATGCTGTGCAAATTTTCTCAGGTCAATCAAAATGATAATTATAGCTCAGGTATTAATTCATTTATAGCCTGACAGCAATTGTTCCACTTGCACAGCTTTTGAGCATTTTTTTGTGGTTGCATATACTTGATCATATTCTGGTATAGCATTCAGTGAATTTAAGTATTACTTCAACTGTTATGTACAGCCCTGCATAAATTGGATTCAGTGAATTTAGGTCCCTCTGCAGAAGAACAGCAAATTCTGGTATAGCATTCTTCATCCCCAATTTTTGGTTTAATTCAATTTTATCCCTTGAATATATTGATAGTATATTTATTAAAGTATCTATTTGGGAAGTTTTCTGCTTTGCATAGCATCTATTTTGATATCTATCATTCTTTCAGCTTTTGGCTAGACAACAAGCCCAAAGAGAAGAAGAACTAGCACGTTCTCAGCGCCATATTTTAGCTCTTCAAGTATGTGAGAATCTCTTTTGTATTCATCTCAAATGTTCAGCCCCTTATTTTGTATTAGCATATGATTCTGCTGTTAATTCAGGAAGAAATTGAGGAGCTTGAACGTGAGAATCGTCTCCACAGTCAACAGGTACATGATTGCCTGTGTCTCTTGAGGTTTTAATTGTATTTCCATATGAAAGGATGAGATGTACATTATTAACTTTTTTCCCTTACCGTTATTATTATTTTTTTCTTTCCATGTGAAATCCCAATTTTATGGATGTAGGAAGCAATGCTAAAGACCGAGCTTCGTGATATGGAAAGATCGAAGAAAAGGGAAGGTGTAGATATGACATATTTGAAAAATGTTATCTTAAAGCTTCTTGAGACAGGTATAAATATCAAAGGAAGAAAAGAGGTCTTTTCAACGTCAGTAGCAATTGTAATTAACATGAAAATGAATTTTTTGTTGACCAGGTGAAGTGGAGGTATTGCTACCAGTTATTGGAATGCTGCTTCAGTTTAGTCCCGACGAGGTAATATTTGTTATCTTCTACATTGCGATGCATCCCTAGGTATCTAATTCGGTGGAGATAGGGGACAAAAATTGTGGGGATGGAATTTGTGCAAAGTAAAGAGGCTATCTCTATAAAGTGCTATATATTCATTATTTTAAAACCTAAAGTTCAGTTATATTGGTGAATGAAAAAAAAAGAAAAACAATTCTCTTCAATTCAATTGCGAGTGCAGATGCAGAAGTGTCAACAGGCATATCAAAACTCAGCAGAAGTTCCACCAAGCCCTGCGAATGAAGCCTCGGGATCTGGCCTTTCCCTTTTCTCAAGATTCTCATTTTCATAATGGCGTGAATGGGAGAGCTGACGAATTCTTGTTGCTGTAACGTCTGCTTCTGCCATCCAACACTCCAGGAGTACTGTTTGATTACTCACTGTTAATGGGAAAGCAGGTCTGTATCTGTAAATTAGAGTATGTTTTTTTCTTGGTTGCAACAGCTACTAATCGACGCGACTGCGCGAGTGTTTGGAAGCTGACGAGCTGTAAAGAAATGCCAAGGGATAATATATACAACAGATATCATAGCAAGGAGGAGAACTAACGGGATATTCAGGCTGTTATCTGGCATAGGGAGCAACAATATAGTTAATTTTTCTTTTCCTATTGTTGAATATGTTGAGTCAAAAGGTATTGTTAGAAAACTGTAATATATTTCTTCATTATGAATTTTCAGTTGACTATGCCAGAAGAGTGAGAATTCTTCTTTGAGTTTATTTTTGCAAGCAATGATGATTGGAAAATGCGTTTCTATTTTCTAATAATGATACATTTTTTCTGCTTATATGATGCAATGTAAGAATTTTGATGCAGCAGACTCTTGCACTGCTTAATAGTAAACTAGTTCTTAACATAAAGTAGTATGATTCTTCAAATTAATATGATTGTAAAATATTCGATATTTTAGTTTAGCTATAAAAGTCTAAGCTAAGTATCAAAAGAATAAAAGTGTAACCAACTAATAAATTCGGACAAACATCAACGACAATAAATCCAGAGATCTAGTTTTATCTTGACCATGTATTAATGTTTGCGATCTAAGCCTCAAATCTTGGTCTTGTATATTACAGGCTATTTTTTTTTCTATATTTCGTGAAAACTAGTAAAAAATGAGAAAATTATGCCTGTTGTTTTTAAATTTTTATTTTTATTATCTTTTCTTCAAAATTTTAAAAACATATAATAAAAATAGAAAATATAAGCAGAAATCATTAAGACAAAGTTTCATCTTCCGTTCAATTTCTTAGTTTTTGTTTTTTTTCCTTTGGTAAGTAATAAACGAATTAGAGTAGTTACAGGGGCAAAATATTTTTGAAGGGAAAATTCTGATTGATAGATTCAGTATGTTTCAAGTTTCATCCTCATTCTTCAATTTTATTGAGAATATATTTCATCTTACATCCAGTAAAATATCACATGGGACTTAACCCATACAAACATGCACTAGACTCATAACAAAACCCTAAAACTACTTAGAACTTGCATCCAACAATGGTATTCAAAAGTGCAATGAAAACATTTCCCTGCCGACCCAAATTTGAATAATCAAACAAAACCACTAAATGCTGAAAAAGAGACATTTCTAACTAACACATCAACCAAAATCAGCCAAAAGACTTTGAATCATAGTGACACTTTATGGAGAGTGCTGACAAAAGCAAGAAGGAACAAAAAAGGGTTTTTCCTCTTCCTCGTTAAGCATGCCTAGCCTGGAAAGCCTTCATGAAAGCTACCAACTTCTCAATACCAGCAAATGGCATAGCATTGTAAATTGAAGCCCTCATTCCTCCAACTGACCTATGCCCTTTGAGCTGAACCATCTTCTCCTTGGCAGCTTCCTTGATGAACTCAGCCTCCAACTCAGACTTCTCCAAAGTGAAAGGCACATTCATCAGTGACCTCACCGACTTCTCAACAGGGCACCTGTAGAACCCTTTGCTCTCATCAATTGCATTGTACAGAATCTCAGCCTTCTTCTTGTTCTTCTTCTCAACCTCCACCAACCCTCCTTGATCCAACAAGTCCTCAAAGACCAACCCACACATGTAAATCCCATAGCATGGAGGGGTATTGTACAGTGAGTTGTTCTCATCATGGATCTTGTAATCAAGCATCACAGGTGTGATACCCTGAGCATTTCCTATAAGATCCTTTCTTATGATCACAATTGTGACCCCAGAAGGCCCAACATTCTTCTGAGCACCAGCATAGATAACCCCAAACCTAGAAACATCAACAGGCTTGGAGCAAAAATTTGAGGACATGTCAGCAATAAGGATACCCTTTTCATTCTTAGGGTTAGGGTAATCCTTGAATTCAACCCCATGAATTGTCTCATTTGCACAGATATGCAAATATCTAGCACCTGGGGTTTGCTCCACATCAGAAAAAGATGGGATCTTTGTGTACTTTTCGGATTTCCCAGACCAGATCACTTTTGGTTTGCAGTACTTCTGTGCCTCCTTGAAGGCCTTGTCGCTCCAAGAACCGGTGACGATGTAATCGACGGTGTCTTCAGGGGTGCAGAGGTTTAACGGCAAGGCGGCGAACTGGGTGGTGGCGCCGCCCTGGAGGAAGAGGACGGAATATTCCGATGGAATATTGAGGAGGGCGCGTAGATCTGACTCTGCTTTTTGGATGATTGAGAGGAATTCTTTTCCTCTGTGGCTCATCTCCATGACGCTCATTCCTGAGCCGCGCCAGTTGTAGAGCTCAGACTGGGCCCTGAGGAGGACGTTTTCCGGGAGGGTGGCGGGGCCGGCGGCGAAGTTGAAAACCCGATCTTGGGATTGGGTGGTGGAAGGTGTTGCTGCTGCGTGGGCTTGGGTTGTGGCGGTGCATTTGACGGAGATTGGTTTGAAGGTGGTGGCGGTGCGAATGGAGGTGAGAGGGAAAGGGTTGGTGGTGGTATTGTTGTTGTTGGGGTTGGTGGGGTTGTGGAAGATGCGGGTGTGAGGTGAAGCCGCCATTGACATCGACATGGTTATGGTTACGGTGATGGTTGAAAACAGAGGAAACAGAGAGAGAGAGAAAACAGAGTGTGGTTGTTCTGTTTTTAATGCTGAATGAAAGAATGGAACGGTTTGGTATTATGGGGGGCAAAGATCTGAATCTGAACTAGGGTTGATTTATACTGAGCCATACACGTTCAACACTTTGAATTATTATTTTTAGAGAAGTATTTTATTTTCACTTACAAAAGATGGAGAATATTTACTTTGGGAAATAAAATACTGCTTAGTCTTACACAATTATTTTTCCCTTAAAAAGTGGATACCTTACTATGTTTTTGAATGATTAATAGCTTTTTTTTGGTAGATGAATGATTAATAGTTGGTGGTTAATTTTTTTAACTATTTTGGAAAATTCATAGATAAAATAGGTTTTTGGTTGCTTATTTTCTTAATTTTTCAATTTGGTAATAAATATTTTACTTTATTTTGTATGTATGTTTCAAATTGAATAAAAAATTATGAAAAAAAATAATTTTTAAATTAGTTCTAACTTGTTTTGTTGTAAAATTGACAAAAAATTATGTCTGTGAAGTGTTTGGTGAAACATTTATTTAGATTAAATTTAAAACAATTAAAATGTAAAAGATTTGGTCGCTGTCAGATTCAACCACCAAGATGTTTTTTAATAAAATAACTCATGAAAGATTGTTTAAGTGTGACAAAATGGTCAAATCATGTGATAAAAATGTCCTTTGACTTGATCTCACGGTTGGTACATTTTGTCACACTTAAACAATCTTTTATGATTTATTTTGTCAAAAACATATTTGATGGTTGAATTTGTCGGCGACCAAATCTTTCATGTTCCTTTTTAGTTCTTCACCTTTTTCTTATTTATACAATTTTAGTTACCACTAATTTATACTTTGTGCATGTGTATATATTCTATTTAAATTGTACCAAAAAATATATTCTATATCCTCTCAAAAAAAATGTTTATAATGTTATGTATATTAAATTTGACACTAAATTAGTTATTTAATTCAACTATGATATAATTCTACCTTTATAGTTATCCAATTCAATATTATATTCAAACTTTATATTGAGACAATAACAAATTTTATTATGTCACAATTCAACATTTATTATAGCACAAACTTTTTATATTAGTGAATAATTTAGTGTTATCTAATGTATCCGAAGTATTACTCCATCTTTATTACAATTACATTTTATCCACATTTTATTATCTAGTTATAAAATATAGTTTTGAATTATAGAATGATTATTCATTACAAAATATTGATTACAATTAACAACTTGTTGAAAAATTAAAATACAAATATTTTAGAAATTTGTTACCCTAACAACAGTGTCTAAACAAGTACTCAAATTGTACATCATTACAAAAGTATGTCTAATAGCATAAAATAATATTTTATTTTATTTTGCAAAAGAAACTGAGGTCGCAATCCAATAGACCACTGCAAAATACAAAACATGGGGTTGGTGGTGGTACAATTACAAAGTTGGTGCATCCTTTATAGTTTAATTAATTAATCATATATAGTCCAAAAAATTATACTTACACATGTGGAGTGAGTGAGTGATGGATGAAAACAATTTGGCGTGCAATATAATAAATTAAAAACTTCATACAAAAGAAAATTGTTTAATTTAGAAGTGTTTGACTTGTTTTCATTTTTAGATAATATATTCTATAGGTCTTTACACTTTTATCTTAAAAAAAATGTTGATACATTTTAGTGAGTAACCATTAATTTTCTTTTTGTTAATATTACATTATAAGCTTAAGCACTTGATTAAGTTTAAAATAAAAGTTTTAAAAATAAGTTTACATTCATATAGTTATTTTATATACATAAGATATTTAGTTAAATTATAAAATAAAATAAGATGATATTTTTACTAACCAATGCATCTTAAGATTTATTAGCGATTGAGATTTATTTTTACAATATTTATTCATTTATGTAATTAAGGAATGATGATGATGTAAGGAATGAGGTTGGATTTAAATTCTTCTCTGTGAGTTGGCGGCACTTACAAGCAAATAACTCAAAGAAAAATCAAACTCTTATACTTATGCATTATGTCATCATAGTTTTTTTTTTGGTAGGTCACACCTGTACTAGATATAAATTTAAAACATGTTAAAATTAAATAAATTTATGATAAAATTAATGTTATTTAAGAGAACATAAATGTGTCTTGAATAAAACTTTCATATAATAATATTGTATGTAATTTATTCATTAATGTTTGATTTAAATAAATAAATAAATGCATAGGAGGAGTAGGTGCACCCTTACTTGGAGCAAAAGGGTCAATGGACACAAGTAATTGAAATATTAAATAAAATAAAATATTTATAAATAAAAATAATATTTCTTGACATAAAAATTGAGAATAGTTTCTTATAAATAATATATTTTTCTATTAATTTCTTTGGAATAACAAAAGCACCATAGTGATAGTTTTACAATGAGCCATTTCCAATTGTACTACTTCATACAAAAAAAAAAATAGTGTACTACATTTCGGATCAAAACTATAAATAAAAAATGATCATCTTTCTATTCTTTTTTTAGTTCACTTTAAAAAATAGATAGAATAATATATTATAAAACTAATCTATATGAAAATATAAATAATATATTATTTTTATGTTCTATTTTTTATTTTTCTTGAAATCAAATAAGAATGGATTATTGATAATTATCGGTACATTAATTTTCAAAAAACCTAATATTCTTTTATTTTAGTTGAAATTGATACAAAAAACTTGAGGTAATTTTTTCTTGTTCAAATATCCTAAAGAAATAAATATCGGTGTTTTTTTCTTAGGCAAACAATAAAGTGTTTGATTTAGAAGAGTCAACTCAACTATGAAGATCGGTGCTGTTTGGTTTCTGTTTTCATTTCTCGTTTTTTCTATTTTCAAAATTTTGTGAATGAAATACTGAAAACAGAAAAAATAATTGAAAACGGAAACAAACAGCACTCCAAAGCTTTTTAGAGCACATTATCTAAAAATATATTTTTGTGCTTACTAATAAAATGATATTTCATCTAAAATATAAAGTTAAGAGTATATCTTACACTTTATTATTGAATATGAACAAATTGAACTAGTACTCCAATAGCATGCAAGCTGTTCTTATGTGTCATATTGTGAATCTCAAATTAGGTGTTAAAGGAAGTTGCAATACTGGTGTTATGTTTAGCTAGGTGTGGTTGTTTTTAATGTGTATTGCATGAGAAGTGCAAATAGTAGTGTTTGAATTTTGGTCATGTATATTTTAAGTGATTGACTACTCATGCTTTTTGAGTTAATCACGTTGAGTCATGATACATATACACAACATATACGCAATGATTTAATTTTTAAAATGTTAGATTAATATTTAAAAATTTGATTAATAATTAATAATTTAAAAAAATTAAATTATTACAAGATTGATAGTGATTGATTTTATGGTTTAAAAAAAATATTTCTATCACATTTTAACTATCTACAAATAAATAAATACTCAATGTGTACTCTATTTTGTACCAGCTCAGAGCAGTGCAACTGTATCAGACCAGACCCACAATGTTAGGCAAAAGAGGCAACAACAGTTGAATACAACCACTTATCCATTGAATGAAACTGTTTCTATACCAATCATTTTTCATTATTTTGTTCAATAGGAACAAAAGATTAAAATACAGATTTAAATGTACCTCTAAGTATGTTCCAAACACTTGGAACATAATATAACAACATAAGGAAAGGGATTGTAAAATGATCGAAGAGGAAATAAAACTCAACTTCAGAAGAGGATGATCCTAGAAATAATCTATGAATCCAATCCCCCCACTCAGTGCAACCAAAGTTGCTTATATCTGCACATAATTAATTTCTCAACCCAATTATGGGAGTCAAATGTTGTTGTTTACTTGTTTTTGTTAGTAGCTAGCTATAAATGTGCCTGCTACAACAATGAGTTGTCATCAACAAGAAGAAAACTTGCTGGTTCACATTTTGAAGTATAGCAATATTTTGATGAGCAGTACTTCCTATGTACCCCTGTTAGCTTCCCTGTCTTAGCCTTTTGGTGGAAACCAACCATCAAACCAGAGCACTCTCTGCAACCCACAAAGAACACACATCAGTATCTAAAAGTATCGGTAAAGTATCTGATAGAGAGCATGTATTGTTCACATCATAGATTATTTTAAACTAATTGGAAAATGGGAAAAGCACAATGTGGGGTTGCTTACAATAGCTGCTCTTCTGTGTAGTTTGTGTGCCATTCACATGTCTTGCTCCACTGCTTGAAACCATAGGTAGTGCATTGAGCGGTGTAGACTGCGGCTGCAGCTAGCAAAGATGGTGGGAACTTGAGCATCTCATACTCCACCAGAGATAGCTCTACCAAGAAGAAAGCCAGAAGCTCAAGCTGTTCCATGGTGAGCAACAAGTTAGTTAGTACACACAATACATTGCTGATCATGAACAAGGTGACAAAATATGTGTGCTAACCTTTCTGTCTGCTTGAGCAGCCTTTAGGAACCTTTTCATGAAAACATAAGTTGTTGGCACTGACATGTTAAACTGCAATGTGTTGAGCATCAACTTCTCCTGCAGATGGAGGATAGAAAAGAATTTTGAGTTGCTATCTATACAAATTCATGAGCTAAAGAAGGTGTCAAGAAGCAAAGATATATTGTTACCATGTCCAGAACTTCAGTCCTTGTGTATGCTTTGTCTGATATGAGGATGAGATCTCCAACCACAGGCACAGAAACCTCCTCATACTTG
This sequence comes from Aeschynomene evenia, assembly GCA_013621005.1. Classification (NCBI taxonomy): domain Eukaryota; kingdom Viridiplantae; phylum Streptophyta; class Magnoliopsida; order Fabales; family Fabaceae; genus Aeschynomene; species Aeschynomene evenia. The sequence goes on along the minus strand of CM024267.1, from coordinate 2,500,568 downwards.
CATGCCAAAAGCATGGCAACCAAACCAACCAACTGAAGCTTCTTTCTTACCACTGCCTGCTTTGCCAAAAACCTATCTATAAGATTAACAGTGAGGAACAATGTCTCATGCATGAGGTCGAATTTGTCATGAACCTGTAAAAGGTCCAAAACAACAAGCATATATCAGAACAGAAACAAGATCAATCCATGATGCCAATAATTAGCATCTTTTGAAGTGGTGGTTCAGTAGGGAACATTCAGTGTACCTCAATCAGCCAGTCAACCAGTATAGCCCTCATCCTTTCATTAATGTCAAATTGTTGTGCCATATAATTCGGTGAGACACAGCCAGTACACTGCATATGTAGCTAATTCTGTTAGTTATAAAAAAAATAGATAGGAAGACACCATATTTTACTACTTAGCATTCTTAAATCAAACAGAAATCTGCACTAATTGATTACAAATACACAACTCAAAAAATCTTAGATCTTCATAGTTTAGTTGGCTCTTCTAAATCAAACACTATATTGTTTGCCTAAGATGAAGAAGACTCAAAATTCAATTGACAAAATGAAATTCATCCCAGCATCCATTTCAAAGGAAATATTAAAAATATCAGATAAGTGTCCAATATGTTAATCATTCATTCTCAATGTACCTCCAATTTATCAGATAAGTGTCCAATATGTTAATCATTCATTCTCAATGTACCTCCAATTTTTTGTAGTGAGCATAAAGTTCTTCAATATAGTCAGCAACTGCAAGAGGATTATTGGCATCAAAGCTATCAATGTCCAAAAGAGGCTCATCAACATCTATATCCTCCATCTCAACTTCCTCCTAACAAGATCAATTATTGTATAGTTACACATACTGAATTCTGAAATGGATCTAAGGTAATTAAAAGTAACATAAAATACCATCTGATCTAGTTCACTCTGCATTTGTTCTGTTTGCTCTAGTGACATGGGCACAGGCTGGTCCTCTGTCGACTTGAGTTCATCATCGATTAGTATAAAATCTCCGAACTGATTTGATCTCTTGGTTTGCTGTTCAAAATTGAACCCACCACTCAAAATCTCAGTTATTTTCTAATTCAATGCTTCTAGATCTATGAAAAAGTGCAGCAGGTTCACTAAAAAGCACAAGTGTCTGCTACTACCTCAATTGGAGGTTGGTGTATTCTGGCTTGTGCAGCAAACCTCCTAACATATCAGCAAATAAACAAATCAATCAAATTGAAGCTAGTAGTATGGAAGCTAGTAAGTTGAATCATTTACTTAGAAAAGCATTTGGGGTACAATGCTATATACAGTGCAATAGATCTTCAAATTTCATAATTTTTAACACTTCTCTCACTTCCTTTTCTCACTATCTCAAATCACATCCAAAAAGGGTCAATGCTATTATCCTCCTCACCTTGTGATAGGTCGATGCACCGGATCCGCCTGCTTCTTCTCACAAACTTCATGTTTACTGGACACCCCAATGAAAGAAAAATCAACCAGTTAAACAAAAAAAACAAATTGAAAAGAAAAGAAAAAAATAGAAGGCAAAACAAGAAGAATTTACTCTGCCAAGGCCCTCTTATTAACAACACAAGGGGGTCTTCCTTCCACCAGATTCTGATTAATCACGCCCAATGCTCTTCTGCTATGCCCAAATTTTCTGGCACCCATATGACCCAAACCTCCTATAATATCTCAAAATAAAAAAAATAAAAATAAAACAAAAAAAAGGTCACCACCCATGTTAAAAAATCTCCAACCTTGGCATCAGCATTATTGAGCATAAAAATTGCACAAGACCCCATTGAAAAGAAAAGAAAAAATTTTACCTTGGACATTAGTGGGGTTCATCGAGTTAGAACTGTTCTCGTTAGAAATGGCCATTTTTATTTTTAATTTTTTTGAAATCGGTCTTAGTTGATGAACTATCACTCCCTCACTCGCACCCCCCGAAATCCCCAAAATCCTAGAAGAAGAAGAGGAATAGAATCAATCAAGTCAAATAAAAATAAATCTATGTAAGAAAATTTATTTGTTGGGTGAGGAGAGAGAGAGGAGGGTACACTAAAAACAGTGACAGTACTAGAGTGAGGGGAATGAACCCATTGTTGGGGGTATTTCATATTTGTGATTGGGGGTGGTCACCACAAACGGAAAGGCTTCGTTTTTCAAAACACAACGGCTACTTGCTTCTGACCGTTGGATCCATGAGGCTCGCATAACCTTTTTTATTTTATTCATTCATTTCTATATTATTTTTTCCAATGTTGGTTAGATTTTTTGCTTTTGTGCTTTGGTGTATCCTAGCAACAACGGTAATAAAGTGGTTGCCATGTGAAAAGAGGTGTGTCCGGGCAAGAACGGTGCCATCTTTTTCAAATTCACACATTAGATTACCTTGATTTTTTAACTAATTTTTTACTCTCTTTTTTATGTATATGATAAATAATAATACTATGATCCTCTTTTTTATGTTTGTGCTGTTATTTATCTACAAATATTTAATCATTACAGAAAATTAGACTTAGTTATTTTTTATAGTAAATTAGAATTATTGTTGTTCATAGTATCAATTGAATCTATTGGATTTTAAACTAATTGTTTTCATTCAAATTAATTTTAAATGATAATTTTGTTATTAGTTCAAGTTCAACTAATTGTGTGACGGAGTTGAGATTTTTGTTGACTTGATATTTAATCAAATTTTGAACCGTCAAATTGTTTTCTTATCTATATATCTATACTAAAATAACTATTTTTTAAATTTTAAAATTTAAACTAAAAATCTATATATCTATACTAAAATAACTATTTTTTAAACTTTAAAATTTAAACTAAAAATTATAAAAATAAATAAATGAAAAAGATAATCATCTCTAAACACAAATCACTCAAATTTTTTTTCACATCTAGATCTTTCATATTATTTTTTTACTATTCATTTTATTTTTTATCCATCTTTATAGAACAATTAAAAAAACAAATAATATAACTCGACAAAAAAATAAAAATGCGGCTTGACGGGCACGAAATGCCTGACAAGACGCTGATATTATATAAAGTGAATCTAAAAAAATTACATTTTTATGTGTCGATACTCATTTAGATAGTTATTTTTTGAATTCTAAAAGTTAAACTAAAAAAACTATAAAAATAAATAAATGAAAAATATAATGATCTCTAAATACAAACCACTCTAAATTTTTCTTTTCTTTTTAATCTTTAAATCTTCTATGTTGTTTTTTAGCTATTGATTTTATTTTACTTTTATCATTTTTATAGAAAAATATCAAAAAATAAATAATATAACTCAATAAAAAATAAAAATACATTTTGACATGCTACCTACGAATAAACGAAATAATAAAAGAAGGTGGAGTTGGCATTCCATGTTTGATGGAGATAAATGAGAATAATAATAGTATTTGTACATACACTTTTCTCTTACATATTTTTTACACTCACTTCATCATCTTTGAATTTTGATGTCATATTACTCAACCACTTACACTTCTTTTCTTTACCATTGATCAAAGTATATGTATACTATACATACTATTTGATATGTACTAATATCATTACTCAAATGAGAAAAGAGTACTCATATTATTAGTTCAAGATTTTATATTATATACATTCTTATTTTAAAAAAATGTTCAATACTACCAAAAAAAAAAAAGGCTTTATCCAATTTTCTGATCTTGAACATGAACTAGTATATATTTTTTTTTTTTCTATTGACAGATTTTTGTTTTTGTGTATCCTAACAACGGTAATAACATTGTTGGCATGTAGAAAGAGGCATGTCGGGGCAAGAACGGTGCCTTATTTTTTTCAAATTCACAAATTAAATTACCTTGATTTTTTAACTAATTTGGACTCCTTTTTTTTATGTATATGGTAAATAATAATACTATGATCCTCTTGTTTATGTTTGACATGATCAATTCATCATAATTAATTCTCATATAAATTAATATTTTTAAATCAAGTTTCTTTCTAATATAAAATACTAGCACCTACATGAGTAAACTTGACGCTCCTAGCCGCTCTACCGCACTCTGAGCTTTGAGGCATCGCATTTGTTTCTTATTATTATTTTTTTTTTTTCAAAAGGTACATAATGTGATGTGAACATGCATACATTAATCTGAAAAAAAAAAAAAAATCTGAAGCAAAGAATAGAGAAGAAATGAAAATGATCAGAATGGTGGGGTTTCGTTGGTTGAATCATGAATGCCAATTTATGGGCATCAAATCAAATCTACCAAAATTTTTTTTTTCCCATAATGAGAAAAGTGTATGTTCCCAAAGGCTCAAAGGTAATTAACATACGCATAATGCAGATTCATACACACACCGAAATTAAGCATCATTGAAAAATTCCTAACATTTATACTATTTATAAAGAGAATATCCAAAAAGTTGGTTACTTTTTGTCTCTTAAAATAGATTAAACAAAAATTAAAAAAATTTAAAAGTAACTACCATTTGTAACTTCTATTATTCATTTTTTTTCTCTTTCTATTCATGTTTTATACTAATATTTTAATGAATTAAAATAAAATTTGAGAGAACTTTAATTAATTAAAATAATATTATTTTATAAAATTTTCATCAAAAAATAAAAAAGCGACTTGAAAGTCGAGTCGCTAGTATACATAAAAGTACTTAACCCAAATGTATAAGAAAAGTATGGTTTGAGAGGAAAAAATAAAAAAACACGCATATAGTAAGAAGAATTCTAACTGCATATTCCAATAAATTCATCTAACTCATGTGCACTCTAATAACAACCCCTCTTGTATTTGGCACATATCTCGTGTGAAATAGAAAATTCTACTTTTTTTTTTTTTTTTGATAAATAGAAATTTCTACTTTGGCCATTAGAAATACATAGAGAAAATCTCTACCATTCCGCCTCCCTTCCATAATAAACCACACCACTCAGTACCCACTATACTCCACTTAAAATTCATAAACCCCTTAAACACTGGTCGTCCCTTTACTAAAACATTCCTTCAAACTATATATTCATTACTTCATATCAGACACCAAGTAGTGGGTTATGTATCACCTCATAGCACTTTGAGCACCTCATCAACTTATGAGCTTATCCACCATAAAATGAAAGATGTATCTTGATTGTTCAATTGCCAAAGATGGATGTCATTTCTCTTAATAATTTGTACAAAATACACTAACAATAATCATGAGATAAAAAAATTCACAAGATAATAAATTAAATTTTTTTTATAACCGCAAACTTATGTAAACAAGTTTTTTATTTACTTTGCTAATTGATTCAAACATACATTAATTCTCCTAACATTTAAATATTCTAAATCACACATCTTTTACTATTTATTTTTTCGCATTCTCTCTCCATAATTTATTATACATATTTTAGATGTATATATTCATTTAGATAGATGTAAACAAATTATTTCCCTAAATCTTATTCTAAGTAAATTACTTATATTTTAAAAGCACGCCTATGTTGCCATACACACTCCCAAGCACTGCCACCGATATAAAAATGTAATAGATCACACACTGTCATTTGAGCTGTCATATATTTCAAATTCATGCTTAGATCTGATTCATCAAATCAAACGATCAAAAACTCAATTGTCAAAATCAACCTTCAACTAGTAATAGGGGGACTCAGGCTCAAAGATTGAAACAACTCTGACAGATCTTTATTTTTTTTGTTTGGTAAGAATTTATCGGAGGTCTTTATCTTTTAAGAATTTCACCTCACCCTTGAATTGAATTGAAAGGAAAGAAACAAAATTAAAAAAAAAAAAAAAGACTTGAAGGTTTACTGACATAACCAAACAAAAATATGTATAGTCAAATATTACATGTAGCATGTTTTGCTGTTATTAGATTCATTTTTTCATCCTATTTTTGGACATATGGAGGATTTTATAAGTATAATGAGACAAATAGCCTAAATATAAAAAGTATATAAGAGTATAGCATTGTTTGGAACACTATTGGAATTCAATTCCCACAGGAATTGAATTGAATTCCACTGTTTGAAACAAAGAAAATCATTTAAGTTGAAATGGAAATCAATTCAATTCCATAGTTTTGGTTCAAAAACAAATCAGAGTCATTTCACTCCGATTTCAATTGAATTTCATTGGCATTTCACTTAAAATATGAAATGTCCAAATTATCCTCTTTAAATTACCCTCTTTAACTTACTCTCTTTAAATTTCAAAGTGTCTTAGGATAAATTTGTCCATTAAAAAAATTTAACTCATTTTATAAATATTCCAAACATTGGAATTCAATTCAATTCTACAATTTTACTAATATATTTTAAACATCAGAATTCAATTCAATTCAATCTTATAAAAAGTTTCTGCAGTAAATGAGGTATATCTAACCAACATAATTTACTAGAGGTTTTCATTGTCATTGAGACAGGAAAAGTTTACGATAATAAGGTCCCAAGTGTCAAGAAAATGATGCTTTTTGTGGGACGAATAGTTTAACAACAATTGAATACCTAACAAATGAATCACCACACAACGTGATTAACTAATTTTCATTCATCCTTGCGCCTATTTCTGAATCTTCTTTGTCCAAAATGCATTTCAATCTTTGTTTTTGAGTTTTTTCTATTTTCATTTGGTTTCTAAACTATGCATTAGAAAAACGAAATCTTCTGCTTCCTTGCTAGAATAGAAGAGCGTTTGTTACTTGAAGAGGCTGGAGAGTGAACGCTGACTTAGCTTATTTTTATCTTGTAGCTTGCTTTCTTTATCCTTGACGACTTCGTTGGGTGATAAATGCGATTTTCCTTCCTTTAAATCTGACTTATTTGTTGTTTTTGCATCTATGTTCCTGTCAGCTACTTTCTGATGATTCTTAGATACTGTAGATTGCGGCGATGTACCAGTGTTGTGCTCAACCTTCTTCAAATGTCTAGCATGGGCTGAAGAACTTGTACTCACAGTGGTAGTTTTCCTCCTATCCTTTATCAGATGATTCCTTTGATGTATTTTCTTTCTTGGCACGGAGTCCTTCGTCACAGATGGATCGAACTTCTGACTTAATTTAACTCGCACAGGGCGCTCTTCACCTGTTTCCTTGTACTCAAACTCATCGAACAATTTATGGTCCCCAATGTCCTTTTTCTGCTTTGAAACACGTCCATTCGCAACCAACTTCAGTTTCTTGATATTTTCTTGCTTACATTCTGGATTTTGCGGCGAATGATCTTGTCTCTTATGTTTCCTTGCAACCAATTGATGATTTACTTTATCTGAAAGTTGCAACTGGCCAGTTTCCTTGGTGCCCTCAGTCTTAGGACGGCATCTTTCAGCCTCATAATCCTTCCCGTCCTCAACAATTCCACTAGTCATGGTGTCAAGAACAATTTTGCCCAAAACATATCTAGTCTCCGTGAGGTTGCCCTTCCCGAGCATTTCATAATTTATCTTTGAACTTCTTCTTTTACTCCTGTAAGATTGGACATCATTGACCAGCACTTCGAAAATTTCGGAAGCTAGACTCCCTGTTTTCTTTGATACAAATACCTGAAAGCCAGTTTTCAGTTGGATTAGAGCCATATGAAATACCACAAAGCAACACGTTTTCAAATGAACAAAAGTGATTTACAGATGGGTAAAAGATGACTTGCCCTAAGCCAGCCAATCACAACAAAACTTCCGGTGCCACTTCCATGAAACCAGTCAACCATGGAAAATTTCAAACTTTAGCTAAATAAATGTATGCCGATATATATTTACTTACCATGCCAGAGCATGGAGAAGATGAGTATCTAGACATGGATTGAAGAAGACTACCGACCTTAACGAGAACAGGTATGGAGTTCATCACGAGAGATGCCAAATTAGTGACTGCCTCTGCAATTTTTTCATCTGATTTGCATAAACTGGACCTCCTTATTTCAGGTGCAAAATTAACACACATTTCCGCACGTTGTTTAGCAAATTTAACACCTTCATCCCACTCCCCATGATATAGAACAGAAGCAAGTGCCCACACCGCAAGGGCATCTTGACGGTTATTTATTAGTGCCAGGTGAAATGCTAGCAATCCAACCCTGTAATATTGACAAATATACAAGCATGTCTCAGATGCCAAAAATACATGTCAGCCATCAGGTACTACTTTCCATTTTGAAATTTTTGCAGGAATATACTTGAGGCCCTGTCTAGTATTTAGACATTACAAGCATGGGCACTAGCAGAAAAGAATCAACAGTATGCCCAAAAAAAAGAAAAAAAAGAAACCAACAAGTGTGTTAATCCATTCATTTTCTCTTTTCTTGAAGAACTGAATCCATGTATCATGCACACAATTTTTTAAGGAGGGCGTTCTTGTAACAAGAAAAACAAATAACCACTTACCATAGAGTGCAATCAGAAGGCCTGTCACAACCAACCAAATTATCCAGATGGAGGAATAGTTTCTGCACAGGTAACAGAACTGTAAGAAGTAAAAGCAGAAAAGTGATATCAAACACACACGTCATGACATTGCGCAATAAACTCATGATAAATTGTCACTTTTTTAGTTTTTTATCTTCAAATCTTTCTTCCAGACCATATGGGATAGAAATTACCTATCCAAGTTTTGCATAATAATACAAGCATCACCTAAGAAAGTCTGAGAAACTCTTCACATCTCACCACATCTCTTAATCACCATATGTCATATCCAATTTAGTTCAGTTTTTAAAAGTGAATTCTCCAATTATCAGAATACAAAAAATAATAAGAATCTTCTCCAACTATTTCCACACCGTTAAAAGTTTTTACCTAGAATTGAAGTCAGTTGTAATGTCCTTAGTATTTGCATCCATTACATTGAATCATAATAATATCATAAACGGCACAACTTACAATCATTTTTCCAACCTAACTTACCATCAACATAGTGGATGCCACATCTTCTTCTTTATTAGCTTGTCCATCAAGATATGCTGCCTATAACCAATAAATGAGTAAGAATATTTTTTTTTTCTTTTTGCTACAAGGCATAATATTGAACTCAAAGACTGCAAATCACAACTAAAACCCACTTACATGCACAGGAAGTAAAAATTCAAGTAAGTTGAATTTCCAGAGCAAGCGCAAAGATGGTTCAGCAGCGCCATAAGACAGCATATAATTCAATTCAATCATTATTTTACTCTGAAAGATGAAAAGACCAGAAGCAGGATATGAATGAAAAAAACTAAAACTATAATTACTTTGACATCCGAAGACAAGCATTTCTACACTTGCCCATAGACAACAGTCAGATAAAAGGCGAAGCATACCAGTAAAAATATATAAAAGATGATAGAAATTTTCTTATTGCAAATTCAGGCAGAATGCAACAAAAGCAGAAGCAGCAGCAAAGACACAAGTATATTCTCAATAGATGGGTTGCATGTTCAGGAAGCACACCAGCACTCAGTGAGAATTTACTTTGCTAAAGCATGTCGTCATCATAAAATTTCAAATTGAGCTACCTTATCAAACCTCTTAACTAGTGAAGAATAAGTCAAGATAGCAGCCTCAATATCCCTTGATAATGATAAACCTAGACGAGCAGCAATTCTGAAGCCACGCAAAATTCTCCCTGCACACAAATTTCACACGCAACTTCACTTCCACTGTGGATAACAATCATTACGGAAAAAGGCTTCTAGTTCAAGATGCTTACGAGAGTTGGATAATACCTACCAGGATCCTCTTTAAAGGACAGTTGAGCAGGGATCACAGTTTCTAGCTGAATCCATATTACAAAGCAGAGTTATATATCAGCATACTCACAAGTTACAGTCATGCTGGAGGTGTTAACATTCATTAACAAATTCAATGTAGAGTTACCTTCAAGGACCTCAAATCAGCCATTCCGTTGGCATAATCGTAGATCATATTAGCAGAAGGGTCATAAAATAAACTGCTTCCACAATCAGAAATGGATTAATACAGCAGTTTATGCAGAAAAGTTAATTATCTAAGATAAAAACTAATACCTACAATTTTATACATTTGTAACCTAAACGACTAGACCCCATAGGAATTTTGTTAAGGAAACTGGAAATAAAAAATCCACAAATACCTATTAATTGTGAAGTCTCTGCGCAAGGAGTCTTTGCAGCGAATTAAGTCGTATTTATTGTTGAATTTGGGCAATAGAGTTTGTCGAAATTGGTCACTGCCTTTGGAAGTCCGTGCCTCAGTCTTAAAACTGGTTACCTGATCCAATATTAGTTAGTTAATTTTGTTGAATTTATGTTACAAAGAAGAACCTCCAATGAAGAGCACATTAAAGCCTAGATGTAATTTGTAGATTAAAGAATGTGCAAAGATAATCTAGTTTAACTACTCAATCGACAAACCTCTACTACAGAACCTTTTATATGAACCAGGCATACTGGAAAACGCCGTCCCACAATTACTGCACGTCCTAATTTACAAAATTGCTTTCGTACCTGTTAGATATCGAGGAAAATATTTGAGTTAAAAGTTAAAACTCACTAAAATGTATATTGTGCTTCTCATATCATTAAATTGTCACAATACCTCTGTAAGCTCTGCTGTGGTGATCACATCAAAATCTTTTGGAGTTCTATTCAATATTAGATCTCTCACACACCCACCTACCAAGTAGGACTTAAATCCTGCAATTTAAAAGTGAAAAGAATATAATCATTGAAGAGCAAGATAGGCGTATTAACAAAATATATACAAGCTTAACGTAAATGATATTTAGCACCAAAATTAGATAGAAAGGAAAATTAACAAACCAGGTATAGTACAAAATAGTCAAATAACTTTTAAAAGCACATTGCCAATATCAGTTTAATTATGCTTCTCTCTGCCTAGTTCAGTGAAGATCCAAAGATCAAGCAAGCACCCCTTTAATATGGGGTGGAGCAAGCAAAGAAGGCAATGCTTAATGCTTATGTTTTATCATTACTAGAGAAGAGAAGGATGACAGGAATATTTTACAAGCCTGTGCCCAATCTCCCATACATAATGGCAAAGTGAGCTTTAAGAAATTCTAACCTTTGCGCTGAAGAGAGTTCAGGATAATCCGAGATGGCTGTGAAATCCTAGAACTAGTTATGCCCAGCTTACTTGCGTCCAAAGACTCCCATTTTGAGACCTCAAGGCGCCCTGAACAATAGCTCAAAATTATAACCATCTCTCAAACTAAGATAAACATAAGGCTTTGGTCAGGTTCAGGTACCATTAGACCCATTGATCACACTGTTGAAAAATAAAAAATATCATTATTACATTTGAAAATCACGTATATTTCTATATGCATTCTGCCCAATGATAATCGCAAAGATCATTTGGGTCGAAGATAATCATGAAATAGAGTGCAAATAGCATGAAGGTTAAACCGCAACCCATCACATAAACGAGCAAAATAAAATGCATAAGCAAGCAAAGTCAGTAAACCACCTTCCACAGCCGAGTAGTCTGAGTTCGTTTTGGGGGACAACCGATCTTGTAGCACCCCTTTGGGCGGCGTAGGAGAGTAGAATCTCTGCAACTGAGAAAAATGAACCAAATCAAAAAGAGATGTTACAACTCACTAGGTGTTCGAGAAATTGTCTCAACCAAAACAAAGCACAAAGAAAATCAGAGTAAAGGGTAGTGATTAGTATATGGTGTGTTACCTGGGCGTGTGTGTTGATGAGGGTTTTCAGACGAGTAAGCACGCCGCGCTTGTTGTTGTTGCTGTTCATTCTGAGTGGAACCGCCATTGCAGCTGAGCTATGAACAACAAACCATTTCCAGCTGAGTGACGCTTTTCTTCATTTCAATTCGAGCGCCACAAAATTGTATATTTGTCGATCGTTTAAAACGAGCAATCAACTTAATTTTGTGTTGCACTTTTTCATTAAATAAAATATTTAATTTTTATATAGTCTCATAATAAAAAGAGCAACAAACTATTATTTTAACTTTCAAATTTTACTATCTACAAAATTTATTAGTTTGATTATGTTGGACTGTTATATCTATTGATTTGTGTGATTTTTAAGATAGCGAGTAATTGAGTTAAAAAATTTTGCTAATACGTCAATCCATGATTAAATGTAGGTATAAAATTACTTTACACTAACGAATAAATTGAAATTAGACTCAAAATTTTGATATATAAGTAAAAGTTAGATAATACATTGGGCTTGTTTGGATGTGATTATAGAAAAAGATTTTTTTTAATTAATCTTTTTAATTAAGATCTTTTGAAGAAGTAGAAGTAATTTTACGTTTGGATACAAAATTAATTTATATTTGGATGTAATATATAAAAGATCTTTATTTAATCGTAAACATCTTTTTTATTTAATCGTATACAAGATGTCTTTTTTCAGAAGATGAAAATTATAGTTTCTGAAAAAAGATCTTTTTTTACTTTTTTTAGAGATTATACTTTTACTTAAAATTTGTACCCAAACATATAAAAAATTCAATAAGATCTTTTTTTAATTAAAAAAGATCTTATTTAAACTAAATAATGACATCCAAACAAGCACATTATCCCATCAAAAGTAACATTTTTTAAAATGATGTATAGAAAATATAATTTGAGTATAATTTTTTACTTTCAGTATAAAACTTTTTATATGCTACTATACACTATGGGTTTGTTTGGATGTGATTCTAGCAAAAGATCTTTTTTTAATTTATCTTTTTAATTAAGATCTTTTGAAAAAGTAGAAGTAATTTTACATTTAGATACAAAATTAATTTATGTTTGGATGTAATATAGAAAGATCTTTATTTAATCGTAAACATCTTTTTTATGTTATACAAAATGTCTTTTTTCAAAAGATGGAAATTATTGTTTGGATGTCATTATTTGTTTAAAATAAGATCTTTTTTAATTAAAAAAAGATCTTATTCAATTTTTTGATATGTTTGGATGCTAATGTCAAGTAAAAGCACAATCTCTAAAAAAAGATCTTTTTTTGAGAAGCTATAATTTCCATTTTCTGAAAAAAGATATTTTATATAACACAAAAAAGATGTTTATGATTAAATAAAGATCTTTCTATATTACATCCAAACATAAATTAATTTTGTATCCAAACATAAAATTACTTCTACTTTTTCAAAAGATCTTAATTAAAAAGATAAATTAAAAAAAGACCTTTTGCTAGAATCACATCCAAACAAGCCCTTACAGCTTCTGAAAAAAGATCTTTTTTTACTTTTTCTATAGATTATGCTTTTACTTGAAATTAATACCCAAACATACCAAAAAATTCAATAAGATCTTTTTTTAATTAAAAAATATCTTATTTTAAATAAATAATGGCATCCAAACGAGCACTATATGTTACTGGATGTGATTGAGTTATACACTCATTACTTAGATAATTAAGTAATAACTTAATTTGAATTTAGGGTTTAGGGTAAAGTAAAAGGTCAACTATTGCATGGGGATGGGTCAATCTGATACAATCTCTAGGGTTGCGCAGCCTAATATTCTTGGTGATTTGATGATTCATCAGGAGTTTAATTCTTGACGTGGTTGTTGTTCCATTGATATCATTACAATGTCATTGCTTTAAGTATCTTTAATTCTTGTTTTTTTAATGCTATCTTTAATTCTTGTTGATTAATATAGTGTCTTATATAACTCAATTATTTATATTTAAATGTCTAGTTGAGTTTTAGTTATACTTGACATATTTTATTATGTGTTTAAATCCTAAGTCTATGAATCAATTTAACAAATGGGAATTAGCTCTAGATCTTCATACATTGATATAAGTTGTGTTTGATTATCAAATTTTCATTGTTATTAGGTGAAATATAAGTACTTTTTGTAAGGATTTAATGAATATAGAAGCATGTCCTAATTTTAAGCTAAGACAAATTGTTCTCTTAACCTAAACTTTTTTAATTAAAAAAAAAAGCAATTTAACAATTTTGCAATAAGAGGGGGAAACTTATTAATTCTTAAATGGCCTTGTTGAGGTACTTAAAAATCTACTCTCAACTTACATTCATAAATAAAATTTATATGAAATAGTGAAATTGATTGCAAACCATAATCTTCAATCAAGTTCAACGTATAACCACACTTTATTTATTAATGGAATATTCTGTTTTAATTAAAATATAACATGGTGATATTAATTTTTTTTTGATAAAATATGAATTGTTTATTATCATCAACAAGGACTTATACGGTGGTATATGAACAGTGTTCTTAATAAACAATTGAAAGACTAACTTTTGTAGTAAAAATTAGTCATCCACAATACCACAACATATTTATTTATTTTTAATTCAACCACATATTTAATTTTATGATCATGTTGTTCAGATATTTAAATAAAATAAATAGTATGCAATCTATCATCTAGTTAAAATATTTTGTGTATAACTTTTTAGATATTAAAATAAAGAAAACATGATTATAATTAATATAACAACACATAATTTAATAATAAATACATAAAAATTAAATCATAAAATTAAAGCTCATTTACCTAAGTAAAAAATATTACTATAAGACTTGGTAAATATGAATATTTTATTGTGTATCCATTGATATCATTATCGTACATGCGCTTTATGATTTCGTTTGTGACAACACTAATCATTATTACTGAAGTTTGTCTTTTTTCTTTTTTTTTTGGGAAGATATAATAGTACTTAGACAAGGAAATGAAGAACAATCAACTACTTGTTAGGGGTGATTCTATTGCCTGGGGAGGTAGTCATGACGGAGACTTCAATGTTAAATCCTCTTACCTTGCCTCAACAGGTTATTCTAGTAGCTTAGAAGACCTGTTGTTCAAGTTGATTTGGAGATGAAAAGGATTGAGCAGGATTTAAGTTTTTCTTTGGCAAGTGGTTGTTGGAGCCCTTCCCACCAATTTGTATCGTCATTCACATCATTTTTCCGATAACTCTTCTTGTTCTCGTTGTGACTTAGGAGTTGATGAGTCTATCCTCCATGTTATCAGAGATTGTCCCTTATCTTTAGGCTTTCTGGCAGAAGTTGATTGATCCTATGCTCTCCCCTTAATTTTATACGTCTAATCTCCGTCCTTGGCTCCTTGAAAACTTGTCCTTGCAGTCGGGTTGGTCCTCAACTTTTGCTACAGGGTTGCACCTTCTTTGGAGAGTTAGGAATGAAGAACTGTTTGAGAAGCTCACTCCTTCATCCGAGGACATTTTTCTGCGTTTTGGTTCTGTTTTGAACAGCTAGAAGAATCAATTGGAGCTCGTAGCTAAACAATCTAGTCATAGTAATCTGATTGGTTGGTCCTTCCCCCCTATAGGTTGGTTTAAGGCTAATTCGGATGGCTCGGTTGGAGTAAACTCTATGGCAGCTTGTGGGGGGTTGATTCGGGATGCGTCAGGGCGTTTTATTTCTGGGTTTTCAGCAAACATTGGTTGTTGTCCGATCACCATTGCGAAATTGTGGGGCTGCTATCATTTGTTACTCCTGGCATGGAGAGAGGGAGTAGTTGGATTATTCTAAGACTGCTATCAGTTTGATCAATAATGGGGTCTCTAATCAACATCCATACTCTCGTCTTTTGGATTTAATCTCTGAGTTGCTGGCTAGGAACTGGTCTGTCGTCATCAACCATGTGTTTAGAGAAGCCAATAGAGTTGCTGACTGTCTCCAAGAAAGGTCATGATCTTTCCATTGGGATCACTATCTTTACTGCGGCCCCCTCTGCTTTACTTCCTTTTATCAGGGATGACTCTCTCGGTGTTATGTTTCCTATAGGGTTCTAGTGCTTGTTTTGTTTTCTTTTTGTCTGGGCGTCAGCCCCTTTATCCAGCAAAAAATCAGCTACTTGTTAAAATTTTATAACTACATTAGTCATCATTAAATTTATATATTTATTTAATCAAAAGATTTTATAGTTAATATAATTTAATTTACATATGTAGCCCGTCAATCTCTATTATATTGTCATTGTTGTCTCACCATCATAATATTTTCAGAAACATGTTTAAACGTGATGATATCTATATCATTATGCAAAGTAGGGATGATGATATAAAACGCCAACATGTAAAATAGAGTTAAGATTTGCTTATTTTGGTATGGTTTGGTAATGATGTGACACTCAAAAACTTGCTGAACTCTTTAAAAACTACTTCTAATAGTTTATAGAAGCATCATTGGCTCTCAAAAGCTATGAGCAAAAATTTATTGACATTTTGAGTTACCAAATACAGAAAAAAAAAACAGTTTATGCTTTTTAAAAGGAAGAGCATTTGTTCAATAAATTTTATCAAACTCACACTTTTATCCTATCGATGTGAGACATCAACAAGATGTGATAGAAATAAAGAGAAAACAATAACGATCACTGATTATGATACATTTACAATGAAAATGAAATCTGTGAGATATAAATAAATGTGTAGTTGCAAAGTTCAAAAGATACATTTTGTTCATAATTATTGTTATTTTTAGCTATATTTTAAATAAGTCAGGTTTGATGAAATGATAAAATTGATAGTAAATTAAAAAATTTAAACATTAAATTGATGTTAAAAATTTCTTCAAAGTTAAATTCAGAGGTTTCTTCAAAATTGAATTGATATGAACTATAAAATTTTAGTATCAAATTAATTTCAAAAGTTTTATAAGACTGAACTGATATAAACTGATATTTACTCTAAAAGAATTCAATTAAAGTATTAATTTCCACACACAACTATAGTAATGTGTCAAATATTTTGAAAACTAATTTCAAATCAATGAACAATAATCTATAATATGAAAAGTATTAGACACGCGCAGGCTGAGGGCGTGGATCTAAGTTTCCTGAAAAGACCAACATCAATTCTTTCCCGGCTTAGGTGGGTTTACTCAGTGCCCTTTTTTCCTTCCTTTAGTTTAATTTCTTTCATTATCTCAGCATAATAATAATAAATTCTTTTATTATATTATTAATTATGAGTAATATTATATATACATTATAAAATCAGTTACCATCAATCACTATGTATAATAATTCAACATTTTAAAATTAGTAATTAAAATTTTATTATTTTATATTAATCAAATATTTTTTAAAATTTGAATTATTAGTTTAAAAATATTGAATTATTACAAATAATATCTGATTAGTTATTATATACAATAATTTAACATTTTAAAAATAATTCAATTTTTATTATTATACATTAATCTAATATTTTAAAATTAAATTATTAATTAAAAAATATTAAATTGTTACATATGATGTGTAAAGACGGAAGATAACTGATTTTATGACATAAATAAATCATTTCTCATTAATTATTAACTAAAGACTCCGCTTTTTTATTTGTTTTTTTTTTTTCATTGTTATTATTATTTTCGTCTCCGTTTCTCATTACTACTCTGTTGTTGGTTATTGTTGTTATCTCTCGAATTCACCAGCTCCCAAAACTTTCTCCCCCAAATCACACGCTTCCGATTTCAATCTAGGGTTAGGGTTCACGATTCCCCTTTTCTTCCTTTGGTTTCTTCGATCCTGGTTCGATTTCTTCCTCGTGGAGCGCGAGACCTGAAATCTGCCTCCCAGTGCCTGCTTGCCTATAACGGAGGAACCGCCATGGGAGGTGACGGTGCCGTTGAGGACTCTAAGGCTTCATCCGCCGCCGCCGCTGGCGGAGAAGGTGGAGGAGTAGCAGTCAACATCAACATTCGGTGCTCCAACGGGTCCAAGTTTTCCGTTCAGATTGGGCTCGATTCCACCGTCGGGTCTTTCAAGGAGGTCGTCGCTCGCAGCTCCGACATCCCCGCCGATCAACAGCGCTTGATTTACAAAGGTCGCATCCTCAAGGACGATCAAACTCTCCAAAGCTACGGTATAATCCTCCCCCGATCTTCCTATTCTCCTATTTTTTAGAAAATATTTGTTTGCATTATTAGGTTTGATCAGTTCACTGGGATTCATGTTTCACTGTGTTGCTGTCTTTTTAAAACAAAAGGATATGTAATTCTTTAAAACTTTAATTGTGTTGCTGATTTTTTTTTCGGTTTCCACTTCCGCTGTGACGTAATTTAGGTTTTTCTGATATTGTCAACTCGATGCACTTCAATCTCTAATACAAAAGTTGGATTTGTGGATTATTCCCCTTGCATTTGTTTTGGTTAATAATAATTCGTAATAATATAAGTTAATTTATCTACAGTCGATGGAAATTTCGACATGCATGACTTTGATTAGGCTCAGCTGAGAGATGTATTTGGATGAAATTGAAAACTCTATTGTCTTTAGGAGAGTATTTCTTCATTAAATGGATACAATTAATCTTGTGTGTTTGTATTTGTAGGTTTGGAGCCAGATCACACTGTCCATTTGGTTCGTGGCTTGCCTTCTAGTACAGCTGGCGGGACCAATACTACCGGTGCTAACAGCACGGCAACTAATACAAGAGGTGCTGGTGCTAATGAGGGTGGGGGTTTAGGAGGGCCTGGTTTGGGAGCTTCACTGTTCCCTGGACTAGGCACCAATGGGATGGGGGGTGGTGGCCTTAATGGCTTGTTTGGAGCGGGTTTCCCAGACCTTGAACAAATGCAGCAACCATTTTTGTCGAATCCCAATATAGTGAGGGAAATAATGAACACACCTGCTATGCAGAATCTGATAAATAATCCTGAGATAGTGCGAAATCTTATAATGAATAACCCCCAGATGCAAGAGCTCATGGATCGGAACCCTGAGCTCGCGCACATACTTAATGATCCCAGCACGCTCCGCCAAACACTGGAAGCTACAAGGAACCCTGAGATCATGCGTGAAATGATGAGGAATACAGACAGAGCAATGAGCAATATTGAATCCTCTCCTGAGGGATTTAACATGCTGAGGCGTATGTATGAAAATGTTCAAGAACCTTTTTTGAATGCCACTACAATGGCTGGTAATACAGGAAATGATCAAGTCAGGAACCAATCAACTAATCCCTCAACTACTAGTTCTGATGCAACTTCCCCTGTGCCCAACACTAACCCACTTCCTAATCCTTGGTCCTCTACTGGAAGTAAGCACTTTATTTTCTCTGCAGAAAATGCCTCTTTTGTCGACTGTTTATTTGGTTTTCCTTATCTGTCGCTCTGTTTCAAAGTCCTGCATTTTTTGTGAGCGGATTGTGAATTGTGACTAGTACTGAGCTAATAAATTTCGAATATTGCAGCTGGAGGTGCTCAAAATAACACCAGAAGGCCAACTACTACTACTGGTGGGGATGCTCGACAGCAGACACCCACTGGCTTAGGGGGGCTTGGTCTTCCGGATCTTGAAGGCATGATGGGTGGTATGCCAGATGCTGCTTTACTGACCCAGTTAATGCAAAATCCAGCTATTTCACAAATGATGCAAAGTATCCTCTCCAATCCACAGACTATGAATCAGGTATTTTCTTACTGTGCTTATCAGATGTGCTTATCTAATTGTCGAACTGATGTAGCTAACATCTCTTTCACTTTTAGATTCTTGGTGTTAATAATGAGCAGCGTGGAATGCCTGATTTAAATTCTCTTAGAGAAGTGATGCAAAACCCAGAGTTTATTCGCCTATTTTCCTCACCTGAGACACTGCAGGTAGACAGTTGTAGAATTCTGCCTCTGCTGATGAATTTGACTTAATATTGTTCCTCTGCCATAGGGTTGGTTGAATGTTTTTGCATTCATTAGTAACTATGTAATCGAAGCTGAAAAACAGCCTTGCTTATGTGCATCATGAAGAACAGTATATTAAATGTTTCCAGTGCTGTTTGCATTTCATTACTTCTGTTATGAGTACTTGATAGTATTTTATTATCAAAGAACTTGAGTATCTGACCTAATTGGGCTTTGGGGTGCTTAGGTCAAATGATTGGATAACAACCTCCTAGCTAATCATTTGGGAAAAATTGACTTAGACATTCTGTGATAAAATTTTGAACTTTTCTATTTTTGTTTGTATGATAGAGAGGTTTGTATTGTTTCGATTGCCAATACAATTTGACACTTGTTAAAGGTATTGACTCTGATTAAAAGTATTTTTCTCACAACTGCATGTCCTGTTCTCCATGGCAGCAACTCATGTCTTTCCAGCAAGCTCTTTTGTCTCAGCTTGGTCGGCAACAATCGACACAGTAAGTAATAGAGCATTCCTGACATTATTATTCTCAGATGCCCATTATTTTCATTTCCATTCCTCTCTCCCTAAAATTTTCTTTAGCCTTAAAAAAATGTGTGCACGAGGCCCCTTGAATGTGAATTTTCCTTGTTATAAAATGGGTACTTGTGTTTTGAATTTTGGTGCCCCTGTTGAATTTTTTATTTTTAACTATTTTTGCTGGCTTGATATTCTATTAATCTCGTATTCTTTTGCAGGGAACCAGGTCAAACAGGTGGAGGCACTGGTATGCAAGACAATCTGCTTTTTTTTTTGGGTTTTCTGTCAATAAAACTATGCTGTGTCATTTGGAATATTTTATTGTTGTGGTTTTGCATTGGCAATTCTTTTTGCTTTGTCATCTATTTAGATTTTAGATCACCCGTCCATACATTACTTCATCTAGCATGCCTTACAATTTTTTGGATCAATTGAACATGTAATATTGTGATTGGGTTTCCTCTTCACCTTCTTGTCTCCATCTATCAATTTTTGTAGCCTTCAATTTTTAACCAAAATCAAGTTGTGCCAAACCGAGTCTATATGGCACATTAACAAACTTGTTATCTTTTTGAAGGGTCTCATGCATTGACCATGTTCTAGCCTGGTTTCGTCCCTAATTAGTAATAATGAAAGGGGAATTTTCGTGTTTAAAGGTTGCTGTTGGATGATGCAATTGACATTCGATTGCAAGCTAAATTGATAAGCAATTTTCTTGTTAGTTGCTATTGAATGCTTTTTGTGGTAGGATCAATGAACAACTTGGGGTTGGAGATGTTATCAAGCATGTTCGGTGGACTCGGAGCTGGCAGCCTAGCCGTTCCGAACAGATCAAATGGTTAGCATTGTTGTTATCTTCCACTTTTTCTAAATTGAATTACACTCCTCTAACCAACTTCATTATCTTCTCAGAACCGCCAGAGCAATTGTATGCTACCCAGCTTACACAGCTTCAAGAGATGGGGTTCTTCGACACGCAAGAGAATATAAGGGCTCTTATTGCGACATCAGGGAATGTTCACGCGGCCGTCGAGCGGCTTTTGGGGAACTCTGGACAGTAGCAGGTAATGTTGGCTGATTTTCCTTTCGTGGAGGCCCTTCCTTCTCTGTGGACTGCTGAGTTGAACTCAGTTGTCAAGTGTGTTCAAGGCGCCTAACCTTGTTTTGGGTATTTAAATAAAATCAGGGAATCTGTCCAAATCACAATGGCCAGAACTGACTAGTTGCTGTAGGTTATATAGCATTGAACTTGATCTTCTGATCTGATTCTGGTGGTTGGTTGGTTCCTCTTTTTCTTCTTGTACATATGTTTAACTACTATAAGATACATTGCAGGAGCTAACACTATGTTCTCAACTGAATTCTTTTTAATAACACCGTTCAAGTATTAATAATATACTTCTTCTTTTTTGGGTCATACATGTATTATTAATAATACTTTAATTAATGACTCCATAATTACTGATTTGGCAGGTGCGAAGGGACACGAGACTAGCAATTAAATCTCAAATGCTAGTATATGGTGTGAGATATTGATCGGTTCTATTTTTCGTCATGGAAATTATTTTTAAACAAATCTGTTTATTATTTTTTTCTTTTTCACATGATGTCTAGAATATAATGTAGAAGAAGTATACCCAATACTTCGATTTATTAGATGGTACATTCAACTCCAAGAAAAGTACACGGGCCATTTGTACCATATACCTGTAATTTCAACTTGCCCTTTGCAAGTATTGTCTTTGTGGGACACATCTAAAAGAAGGGTTTTTATGCTAAACAAAGTATGAATACTTCCAAATAATCGACATGTTTGTGTCCGTCTGCATGTTAATTTTACAACAATTGAACACGTAAGTGTATTTAATATATATAGTTCATTTCAACTTTAGAATTACTTTTCACTTTTAGTTGTGTGGTGTTTTACAATCTTTAAACATTATATTCTTGTTGAACTGCATGCAAATAGGTTCTCTGCTGTCATCAATCATAGTGAAGGGTTTTGTAGTTGAAGATGTGTTTTTATTGGGTGCATTGTCGAAGATGAGTTAAGTATAAAGAAAGACTTCACTATGAATCTCTTTGATGGATTAAACCTTATAAAAGATTTAATGGAAATTAAGTCATTTTTTTGGTCGGAAAGACTTTTTTATGAATAAAGTTCTTTAAACTAGTATAGAAAAGCTTTTTAAACTAATTTTCTCTTAAGGAACAACTCAAATAGGGGTAGAAATATTAATCGTTTGAGAATTTCATGTGCTAATATATAGTTAAATAAACCATAGTGAATTTTTTAATAGTATATTAAAACTACTCTTGCATTGTAATTATAGTTGGATCCGAATATCGATTTTGATAAATTTATTTTCGGCTGGAAAAGTTTTTCATTGATATTTTACGAAATTCATAAAATGGAACAAGTTATTCTCTCTAAACAAGTTGTTGTTAAATAAAGTGTCGTATAAAACCGATCTAAGCTAAAAAAAAAAATTATTCTATCAGTCAATTATGTAATCTCATATTAGTAATTGGATAATAGTATAAAATAAATTTTTTTGGTATAGAGTGAAAAAATGAATACTAAAAACTAATTAATTAAATAAATAAAGATGGAGTGAATATTAAGAACTAATTAATTAAATAAATAAAGATGGATTCCGCGTCGCATCGGTTGGGCGATTATGGCTAGGCTGCGCAATGGTCTGAGATACATAACAAAACACATTAGACGGATTCGACTCTAGCGCCAAGCAAGCAACCCTTGAGAAATACATTTGAAATTAAATTGCATTATAATTTAATGAGTTAATTACGTTGTTAGTGGCGCATCGCATCGTTTCGCAGGCAATGGTAATGAATGAATAATGTAATGTAAACACACACACACAACACACACGTATACCATTAATGAATGAATTTGCATGCATGCACGAGTGAGTTCACTGAATCGTCTCTCTCTCTCCCTCCAATCCAATCCATAGATCAGATCCAGTACTTCTCATAACCCTACTATATATTCACACACACTCACTCACTTTCCATTTACGAACACACACACATACTTCAACAATTTATCAAATATAAGAAATAGCCAAAGCATGGAGAGGAAAAACACATCCTCATCCTCCTCCAACTCCAAGAATAAGAAGGGCAACAATGCCAATACTACTCCTACTAGTAGGTCCCCTTCTCCTCCTTTGAAAACCCCCGAGGAAGTCCTTGCTGATTTATCACCACCGCCACCATTTGATTATGACAACAATAACAACAACACTAATATTGCTAGTGTTGTTGGTGGGGGTAGTTCATCATCAGTCGGGGTGGCGATGGCGGTTGGTGTTGGTGTTGGTGGTGGTGCAGTAATTAAAAAGAGGAAGGCATCTACAGTGAAGGACCCACCAAAAGGAACACCAACATGCCCAGTGTGCAGCAGAACCTTCTCTAGTTGGAAGGGTGCTTTTGGGCACATGCGCAAGCACCCTGATCGTCAGTACCGTGGCTTCTTCACTCCCCCCACCTTCTCTTCTTCTTCCGCGGCGGCGGGAGGAGAAGATGGTGGCACTTCTTCTGGTGCAGGTGGATCATCCAATGTTCGAGGGCTTCTCATTGATTTGAACAACCCATTGGAGGAGAATAATAGTAATGCTCCTGCACAAGAAGAGAATGAGGCCAATAATAATAATAACAACAAGTTATTAGGGTTTGACTTGAACGAGTTTCCTGCTACTGAAAATGATGATGATGATGATATGATGCCCTAATTTGCGTGTTTATGTTGGAACAAGCAGCCTCATACAAATCATCAAATTATTAAATAAGTTGCTGCTACTTATTACTCCCTCCGGTTTTTTTTTTTAATTGTCCAATTTTAAATGCGCACAGAAATTTAGATAATGATTGGTAGAGTATTAAAATTAAAAAAATGTACATATATTTTATTAAATTACCCTTTACTTCTGTGTTATTATCTCTCTTCAATTAATAGAGATAGTAAAGATTAAATAAGGGTAAGAGTGGAAAAAAATGATAAATATTTTCTTAAAATTTGAAATGAACAATTAAAAAAAAACGCATGCCTCTCTAAATTGAACAATTAAAGAAAAGACGGAGGAAATACTTAACTTCTTCCTTATTTTTGTTTTACATTATTATTGGCCATGATGCATGTAATGAATTACAGCATCTCGCTGTTATTCCATTTTGGTGTTGCTTTTAATTTCTCTTTACTTGTTGAATTTTGTTGGTTCTTAGAGGACTGAATGAAGTTTCTAGTAGTTTGTCTTTATTATTATGTTGATGAGAATCTCAGTGTTTCTATTTTATGATGAACAATCTATTATTATATTTTTATGTTTTCTTACCTTATCTATCTTCTTCTTTCTCAAATATATCTTTTTTTTTGTTGCTCTTCTCATATATATATATATCTTCTCTTCAGTTTTTCTTTTCCAAAGGAATATATACCACAAAACTATTTGAATGTTCATTTTAAAAATTTTGTTTAGATACCTATTTTCTAATCATTGGACAAAAATGTATGTGATGATTCGCTTATAAGAATGTAGGTGTCTATATATATATATATATATGATCTAGTGTCGGTTTTTTTTTTATTTTTATAAATATCAAATATATTGAACATGAATAAACTAATGTTAATAATTTTATAGAATCTAGTCTAAGGAAAAAGAAGTGCTAACTATTGATACAAAACAAGTGAAGTTATAAATTAGCACATGTTAATGTTGAAATCAATTTAGAGCTCTAATTTTTATTTCTTGATATAAAAGTGAGTTTTCAATCATCACACGTACACCTTGTCGACAAAATTTACATATATGGGCTAGGGTAAAGTATCTACTCCACTCCGTTAGCTTCCAAAAGGGAAGAATTATATATCCATGACATACTATTATATCCAAGCGAGATTGTGAAATTTAGAGTTAATTAATTAAGCCCTCCATTTTAGTAATTTGTTTAGGATGATATATATAGAGTATATATATACTTAGTACACTATGTTATAGGGATCATATATAGCCTTTATTTTAAGGGAAGATCGTTGAGATTTGGTATATTGAAATCCTAGTCGTAAATTTGAAAATGTTGTTAGGTCAAAGAGTGAAAGAGAGAAAAGGGAGGGAAGGGGGAATTTGAAGCATATGAACCATGTCCATGTATGTGCCTTGCTTTTCTTAGTGTGGAGTTCAACTTCTCAGTAGTTTTTTTCTCTATCTATTGTCAAAAAAAATATATTTATATGTGAGTTTAAATTTTGATACATAGAGAATGTAAAGATATTTTACATGATTATTATTCAATCAAACTTTTTTATTTATATAATTTTTTAATTAGTCCACGATGATTGAATCAAGTATTATGATTGATATTTCAATACATTATTGAATGAATGCGTAAAATACTTTTATATTCTTTATTTATTATGTAAAAAATAATGTATATATTTCTTTTGTCCAAAATAAAATAGTAATAATAACAAATAGAACAATTAATTAATGTATATTTGTGAATGTTAGGTGAGGATTAATTTACAAATTTCTAAATTATATAAATTAAAAAGTTTTATTACATGAACTACAATTTAAGGGATAAATTGTAATTTTCCCTAAAAATAATTTACCAAAATTAATACATGATAACTTTATACTGAGCACTCTCATCCTTAATTATAACTTCCCACTATGATTTGCTAAATTCCATGGCTAAAATTTTTTTCTTTGTTTGAAGTGAGACTTTCTTCATTTTAACACCCCAAAAGAAGTAAAACATAATTAGGGTTGTAATTACTCTTTTTAATAATGAGCAATGAAAATCTCGAAATATTATTTTCCCTCTATATTCCGCCAACTTCCCATCTTGGGCGAAAAAGCATTGATTGAATTAATTAATATGGATCGCATCCTCACTCACACATGAATGAATGAATGTAAGAATTCACGTACTAGATTAATTAGCCATTACTACTCTAATACTCTCTCCATCCACTTTTATTTGTCTTTTTAGAAAATTTATTTGTCCACTATCATTTGTCATTTTAGATTTTCAATGAAACATTTACAATTTTTTTTCCAGTTTTATCCATACATACACTCACTTTTTTCTCTTACAATTATTATTGCACAAAAAACTATAAGGATAATTTTATCATTGTACATCTACTTCTATAGAAATTTTAATATTTTCATTACCTTCTTAATAAGTGTGCAACACTCTAAAACGTCAATTAAAAATGGAGGGAGGGAGTATACAACTATAAATACCCTCATAATCCCTTCACAGAAAAACACACTCTCTTCTTCCTCCTCTATCTATAGTCGTGATCTTATAATTCATAGTTTATATATATACATATATCTCACTCTCCTTTGTAGCTAAGTAAAAATGGAGAACAGCAAAGTCTCGAACAAGAAGGGCAATGAAAACCCCCCTCCAACTTATGAAACACAAAATTTCCTTAACCTTATGGAAGCTGAAGCCTCCACAAATGACAATGAAAAAAGCGGTGGAAACCACCATCCTCCATCTCCTCCTCCTCCTCCTCCTATTGTTGTGGGAGAAGGGCAGAGTGGTGGTGGTGGTGGATGGATGGCCATCAGTGCAGATGGTGATGGTGGTGATATTGTTGGAAATGTAGGGTCTCTTGTTGTTGGGGCTGGGGCTGCAGCAAAGAAGAAGAGGGATTGTGGTCCCAAGAATCCTCCGCCTGGCATCCCAACATGCCCCGTTTGCCATAGGACCTTTGCCAATTGGAAGGGCGCTTTTGGCCACATGCGCAAGCACCCTGAACGCCAATATCGTGGCTTCTTTAAGCCTCCTACTTTTTCTTCATCCTCTTCCAAACCCAATCATGGTATATATGCTAATATTATCTTCATTCTTCTGACTTAGCTTTAATATATTATGAGTTTTACATTGTTATCCGATTAATTAAATATTTCTTTAGGTAGCAGTGGTGTGGAGAGTGGTGGATCAGCAGCAGCAGCTACTAGTACTGTTAGAGGGAATAATGTAGAGTTTGATCTGAATGTGACTCCATCGGAGGTGAACACAGTAGGTTTTGACTTGAACCAGTTCCCTCAAACTGATGATGATGAACAACAACACCAGGAGTAGTAATTAACATCATCATCCTATCCTTGCTTCTTAACATTTTGTTATATCATATGTAATGAACCAGCTATATATATATGCAATGCTGTCGCTTTCATTTAATTAATCATCAATTTCGGTTTCACTATCTATGAAATTAAATCTATGCATGTGTTTGATTCGAGTTAGACTATTTTCAATTTTATAAAATACAATGAAAAACCTGTTAATACAGCTAATGAACTTATTTTGATTTTGATTTTGGCTCAAATAATCATTAAGATTGTAATGAGCTGAGTAATTATGGTACAAAATTTTATTTATTGGCTGATTATCTTTTACATTTATTTTATTTTTGTATTTTTATTTTAAAATTCAAAAAATAAAAAACTAAGAGTGTGGAAATATATAAAAACTATTTAGTGTATAATAAAAAATTATTTGAGGGAGTAAAACTATACATATATACAATATAAATACTTACAACAATAAATAATATCCATATTTATCATAAGAGATTTTAAGTGAGAGAACCCATCATTATATTTAATTTTACTTAAAACTCAATAAAAATATATTTTATATTATTTAATCAAATATTTGTGTTGTATATAAACATTATATATTTATATTTCATCTGCAAGCTAATGCTGAGAACTACTTGAATTTGAACCTAAATAAACTTAATAGTGCCAGCGCATCATTCATCTTCTCCTCTATAAACAAATAAAATTCCTCACCATTATCTCGATCAATTCCTGTGGCTAAAAGATAAAAAATTGGAATTTTTCATCTCACTGTAGTAGTTATTATCTATTATATTTTTTTGTAATTTTTTTGTATCAAATAAAATTATTGCTACTTAAAACCTTATTGTGTCATACTAATACTTTAAAGGATTAACAACAATGATATTTGTACATATATTTTTTATTACATATCTTCTTCATTTATTTAATCACTATCTTTAAATTTTGATGTAATATCAATTCAGTACTTAAATTTTTATATTTTATTATTGAACGTAAACATATGTATATCATACATATAATTTAATATGTATAAATATCACTACTCCTACAAAAATATATAATATTTGTACATATAGAAATGATGAGTACATTGTGCATCTAAGAGTAATTAATAAAAGTTTTGATGTTGTTACATCAAAATAAACTTGATAGCTGAGACCTAGTTCACATACATTTATTCACAGGCCAATAATTGAATGATTTTCAATTCATAATTAACAATAAATTAAAGTTAGGTTTACGCTAGTTATACTTTTAGACAATGAATCAAGATATAAATCTTCAAAAGATCATGTCCCAGACAATGAATCTCACAAAAAAATTTGTAGGAAATATACCTCACGTAAAACTTGCACATAAGAAATATAGAAGTATTCAAATCGAACGGTGAAGACGATCTCAGAGGTACTCCTACATTGACCACGTCATTGGGTTCCGTGATAGTAGGTCACTGTCTCACAGACCTGTAATCAACCTCCACGTGTCCACAAAGCAAACTCACCCCGCACAGTTTTAGCGGAACCGGTCCTAGTTACGCAATAGCACCGCATTTGGACAACACGAATCTATCTCGGAGTTAGGTCCATCGCCAAAGGAAGCATCCAAACACGCCCTTAGCTTCAAAAGGAAAAGGGATTGTAGCATGTTGCGGCATCATTCCCCTCCCGTTAGTTACAATCACACACTTCACGCGCTAAAGGGCACTCACACAGCGAATTCCAGTTTGTATCTTTATTCTTTTCTTTCCATTTTTCGAACTAGGTTTATGATTTCTCTCACATTTTCTTCGCCGCCGAGAAATTCACATAAACCTGCTTCCTCTCACTTCGCGGTTTTAGCGGGAAACAACTAGTTCTTCGAATTCGATTTCGAATTGGATTCTGATTGGATCGAACTCGACAGGTTTAGACTGATTTGAACTTAGGCTTTCAAGCTCAATTCAGACTTGCGATTCAAATCGTAGTACTTATGGCCTATTCGAACGATGAATCTGTGTTTTTTTTTTTTGTTTACAGTGAGCTGAAGAGTTTCAACGATGATGGAGAAGACAGATTCGGTGCAGAAGCTCTACACGCGGATGCGACTGTGGGAGTTTCCGGATCAGTACGTGATCGAACCAACGGATGGTTCTTCTGGTTCTTCTTTGGCCGTTAGTCGCGACGATGGTTCCATGAAGCTCATCGGTTAGTTGCTTTCTTGCTTCTTCTTCGTGCTTTGGTTAGCATATATAATGTCTTTTCATTTTGCTATTTTTTTTCGGTGATTCATCTATGAGCGATTAGTTCTTTGGTTTCTTGTTTTTTTTTATTTCTCTGCTGCGTTGTCTTGCTTTGGCAGATGAGATTCCAGAAAGCAGCTCCCTTCGAGCTCCGAAGATTTATACCATTTTCGGTGTAGTTGGGATGTTGAGGCTTGTGGCTGGTGAGTAATCTTAGGTGACGCCACTTATGCATGATTTGCTTGTTGATATTGTAGATGTTATGAGTGATTCTTTAATGCCACTGTTTGTATTGTTCCTTGAGTTTTTATTTCCTGCAGTATAGAAAGGATTTTGTTGCTTTACATCTTTCTTTATATGATTGTGCTACAATGTGGAGTAATTAGATTAGGGGTTCCATTAAGAGAGGGATTATAGTTGGGATACTTGACTAATGATAGTTGATTATTGATATTAGAATTTAGAGTAATGCTACATGTATACCATGAAATCAGTCACCATCATCCACTATATAACTATATGCAATAATCTAACTTTTAAAATTTTGGATTAATGTATAATATTAAAAGGTTGATTAATAGTTTTAAAATGTTAGATTATTGCATATGATAGCTGATTTTATGGTGTACAAAAAAACATTTCTCTAGATTTTAGAACTTGAATGAAAGCCAAAAAAATAAAAAAAGAATAAAAAAATAACAAATAAAATAGCAACAGCTAAGGTAAATTATGCTTTCTTTATTCTTTGACCTTTTTTTTTTGATAAAATGTAGTGGATTTAAGGATTTTGTTACTTCTACAATTTTAAATTTATATCGATTCCCTTTTGTTCATTTATCTGTATACCTTATGCAGTAGGCAGTAGGTTCCCCATTGCCCTGTCTTTTCGGTAGCTGTACTTGTGATTTTGGTCATAGCATTTGATTTTATATACACACAGTTTACCTACAGACTTCCTCAGAATTCACATAATGCATTCCTTTTCAACATTAGACTTCAATATATTGACCAAACATTTTAATGCTGCTAAATTTTACTATGCTTTTAGGATCATATTTGCTGGTCATAACTGATCGTGAATGTGCTGGATCTTACTTGGGGAATCCAATTTTCAAAGTTTCATCCTTGAAGTTTTTCCCCTGTGATCATTCTCTTAAAAGTACCCCTGCTGAACAGGTCTGATTGCTACAACTCTGCTTATTTCTTATTTGATTCTATGTCCAATGCCAGTTTGAAACTCATAATTGTTGTACCATATTTGGCAGA
The DNA here is from genome assembly GCA_013621005.1 of Aeschynomene evenia. NCBI lineage: Eukaryota > Viridiplantae > Streptophyta > Magnoliopsida > Fabales > Fabaceae > Aeschynomene > Aeschynomene evenia. The sequence continues at coordinate 2,469,810 of CM024267.1, read as the reverse complement.
AGAAGACCGAGATGGAATTCCAAGGGCTGCTAAATGTTGCTGAGAAAACGTCTGGTCTGTTCTTCTCATATGAAACTAATTTAACTCTGAGGTGAACTACTTTAATATTTTTATCAGTCTTGCATTTATATTTGTAGCTGCAATTTCATAAATTTGTATTTGGTCCTAAAATTTGAGACAGATACACACACTCTCACAGACAGGGAAGTACTGCACATTCTCAGTTTGATTGCTAGGCGCTTTCATGCAATCTCTAAACCAGTGAAGAAAACACAATTTTTTCCCACCTTTTTTAAGAAAAAAATTATTTCAATAAGTGGTACTTTTAGCATCTTATTTAGTATGGCATCAGTGTTTGACAATCAACATTTTATGGCTAGGTATGTATTAGTTTATTCATGTTTGAGAGCTTCAGGTTGCATAAGTGGCACTCGTAGTACAATGTGAAAGGTATCAGTCAATAAGGAACTGTAAATCTGGGATATTTTAAATTGTTAATATACGACTGCGTTGATTGTTAATTTTAAACAGAGAGAAATGTATTTTACTGGCATTTCTAAAATCCAACTTTTCTAGAGTTCTATTGGTAATAGTGACTATCATTACTTCTTAGTCAGAGGAGATGGCAAGTACTTTTAAGTTTTAATCCTTAGTTGGAAACAAGTGCATGTTCTAACTAAAAATGAAAAGAAAGTGCAACCATATTAAGTAATAGCTAACAAGTGTTTATAGTTTTCACATACAAATCTGTTTATCTATTTTTGTAATAAGTATTATGATTACCAACTTCCGTCTGCTGAATCCTCAGGTAACATTAGGGACAAAGAGCTTTTACTGGTTCCATATACATAGCTCTGAGTGTTGTCTTACTATTCTGAGTAAAATGTTTTGGAAAATTTGAAGCTATTAAATGAAATCTTTGTTTCTTTATTGAGAGCCAAAATAAAATGTTAGATTGTACTTATTGATACTATGTTAATGCTCTACAGTGCACAGCGATTGAATGACCTGGGTGATGAATCTAGACTGCTTCCTCTTTGGAGACAGGTATTTATTTCATTTTTGGTTTTCCAAATTACCACTCTGCTGGTATATGAGCCCCCTTCCTCCCTTCCTCAACATAGATACACAAAGGGTTTTGTAGCCATAGTAGAAAAATGCTTCCATTGGTTGTTTCTAATATTATTCCTGTTGATGCTTATGCCTGCCAAATGCTTGACTGCAGGCAGAGCCTCGATTTCTATGGAATAATTATATGTTGGAAGTGCTCATAGATAATAAGGTGAGTGGCAATTTTTACTTGTTAATTTCTTTGGTACTCATTACTGTTGTTATATAACTAACTAATAAATGTGTAATCCTGTGCTTGCAGCTAGACCCATACTTACTCCCAGTAGTCCAAGGCAGTATCCTTATTTGATTATCCCTGTGTTATATATATTATCATTTTGTTGATGTTGTGTAATACATATTTTTGTTTGTTCATTTAGTTATTTCCACTGCTTGTATATGCAATCACTCAACCACTTCTTTTCAAGGTTGTCCTTAACACGTCATTAGGCTTTCATCACTTTCAAGCAGCAATTGGGAAAGATATTATTGACATCACTTTAATTGCTAGGCGATGCACAAGAAGAAATGGTATTTAAGACTTCTGAATAAATTTTATTTATCCATCCACCAAAAATAGTTCTTCTCTTTCCAGCTTGACCTTGTGCTTGTAAATAGTGAAATATTTCTTGTACACTAAATTTGACACTAAACCAGCCACTTAATTCAACTTTGATACAATCTAACATTTATACTGAGATAATGACAATTTTTATATTGATACAATCTAACATTTATACTTACTCAATCCAACTTTTTGTACTAGTGGCTGATTTAGTGTCACTTTTAGTGTACACGTAGCATTGTTCTTGTAAACATCATAATGTAATAAGTATAATGTCCTCTTTGCCAATTAAAGAATCAATATCTCTTAGGCCATGCAATTAATGTAGTGGTTAATTGGGTAATGATAAGGAAAGCAATCATTTAAGATTTGCTAGAATGGTTTTCACTGCTTTATAATTGTTTTTTATGAGCATATGTTGATCTAATTTGTACTGAAAATGTAATATTTGGCATTTATAAGACGAGAAATGTTTGTTGAAATCACTAGTGGTTTAGGTTAGGGCAAGTGTGGATGAAGACAATGTCCAAGATAATGACAATTACTTCTATGAGCGTTGAGATAGATTTGGTGGGAAGATGCCCTAATATAAGCAAAGTATATATTGGTATCAAACTGTTAGAAGCAATGCATAGTTAATAACATTGCTCAACTAGTTAATATCAACTGGAGGTCTCATGCTTTCAGTTAACTGATAAAAAGATAAATAATTGCAATTGTTGAGGAGAAACAAAAAACATTTCATCCTAGGTTTAACTGGCTGTTGTATTTATGAATATCTCTTCCAGGAAGTAAACAACACTATACTATAACATGACTTGGGTGAAGGAAAATTGTTGTGATAAATATATTATGGCATGTCTTATTTTCTTCGAATTTATGCCGGCATTTTTATTATTGTATCTTAGAATTAAAATTATTTCTATGGCCCAAAACTTGAAAAGTTTTTATTTGTGAAAACTTGGGGTTGTGACTTGTGGCTGCTTGAAGAAGGCAGTCATTCATCATCTTTTATTCGTTGGTTGGCTAATGATCCTCATACAATTTCATTCCTTGAAAGGAACTCGATTGTGGAGACGAGGAGCTGATCCTGATGGGTATGTTGCCAATTTTGTGGAAACCGAGCAGATAATGCAGCTCAATGGGTATACTGCATCATTTGTTCAGGTATTACATTTTGTGACCATGGCGCTGTTATGTGGTGTGCTTGGCATGCACGATAGGGTAGTTCTGACAACTTAATTCAGAGCAGTGGTCTTATTCATATGGATTATCATTGTTTTGAATTATGTTGAACATTGCTGTTTTCTGTTTAGGCTACTAAACAGCAGGCATGAATGTGGATGAGTATAGACTGTCTTTCTACTTCCAATGTTATGCTAAATTGTCAATTAAAAATTATTTCTTTTTATACCACTTAAGAGCAACCTTTTTTGAGCTTTTGTAGGTTCGCGGCTCAATTCCACTGATATGGGAGCAAATTGTTGACTTAACATATAAACCAAAGTTTGAGTTAATGAAACCTGAGGAAGCTGTAAGTGGTTGTTAAATGTTGCATTTCTGGGGTTTACACTTAAATTTTGCAAATGTATTTCACTGCTATTTATTGCTTGACATGCAGCCTCGAGTACTAGAAAGGCATTTCTTAGATCTAAGAAAAAAATATGGGGCAGTGCTTGCTGTTGATCTTATTAACAAGGTGAGTATTCGTTCATTGTGTAATGAACTAAGAGCACTTATCTGATGATTGACAATATTCCTTGATTATAGTGGTTTATGTAATTGCGTGGTGATTTTCTTAAACAGCTATAAAGAATACATAAAATATAAGTGGACCAACCAAAATACTATGGTTATATGATGTAGATGTTACTAAGAATGTGTCATAATGTGCCTGGAATTGTTATAGATCAGCATGCATCTGAGTCCTTTTCTTTCTCCTTTGTATCTTATCAGCATGGAGGAGAAGGGCGGCTGTGTGAAAAATTTGGCAGTACAATGCAGCATGTGGCGAGTGACGATGTAAGGTAGAAGTCTCTTCAGTTAACTCTTATATTGACGTTTGTACATTCTTCTTGTTCTTTTTATTTGATATTCATGCATATTTTCTTTTTTGTAGATATCTGCACTTTGATTTTCATCATGTCTGTGGGCACATTCATTTTGATCGTCTCTCAATCCTGTATGCTCAAATTTCGGATTTTCTTGAAAGAAACGGGTATGTAATATTTCATTAGATAAGCTATTACATGTAAACTAATCTTTTATCAGATTCCAATAATTTGAGTGCCGAAGTCCACATCTTGGACAATTTTCATGTGTAGTTTCGTTAGCTGTCCAACAAATTTATTCAGCTATTTCTGAAAATGGTTTCATGTTTTAACTATGTTGTCCTGTTTTATATAGAAAATTTGTACTCTAGTCTTTTCCATGTGTTAATTCTGTTTTGCAATTGTAGATATCTTCTGTTGAATGAAAAAGGAGAAAAACTGAAGGAGCAAACTGGGATTGTTAGGACCAATTGTATTGATTGTCTGGACCGTACAAATGTAACTCAGGTTGGTTTATTTCTATTATGGAAAATGTTGTGCGCACTACCTGATGAATAGAAACTTTTCCTTATTTTATTTTACCATCTATAAGGACATTTCATTGTGTGTTATTATCTATTCTGGACTAATTGCTTGGGAAAGAATAAAAGAGCTCCATCTTGTATTTATGTATACATGTGGATGTTCTATTATACAACTCGCAGCTGTAATCACCATAACTATTTGTTTAGTAATTATGTTTCTGCGTCTCTATGTGTTTGTGGCATCATTTCCTGTTTAACAATGTTAAGATATTTATGCAGAGCATGATAGCCCGGAATATGTTGGAATACCAGCTCAGAAGGCTTGGTATTTTTGGTGCTGAAGAAACCATTACTTCACATCCAAATCTAGATGTAAAATATAAGATCTGTAAGTGAACTTTTCAAATTTTGCACTGTGAAATGTAGATATAAATTTTATGATGTAGTTATCTTCATTTGATGTATTCAAATTTTTGTTGCTTTATAGGATTTAATTCTAGATTCTATCTCTAATTGATTCTCTATGGCCAGTGTGGGCTAATCATGGAGATGATGTAAGTGTACAATATTCAGGAACTCCTGCTTTGAAAGGAGACTTTGTCAGGTATTTTTTTTTTGGGGGTGAAATTTTTGAAAGCTTTTCATGTTCCTCTCATATAAATAAGATCAAGAAATTATGCATCCACAAAAAGGTTTTTATGTTGAAATTTCATCAACATTCCAAGTTCCAACCATTGAATTATGTACAAATATAACCTTTGCACTATCCCTAATTAATTATTTGGTGGGATCCAGATTTGGGCACCGCACAATGCAGGGGATACTAAAAGATGGTTGGAATGCTCTTATGCGTTATTATTTGAATAATTTTTCTGACGGAACTAAGCAGGTTTGTGGACCTCTCACTATATGCATGGGTACTCTATTTATAGTGTAGAATCCCTTTGGTGTTTACTTGGTGGTCATAACCAAGGTTCAGAGAACAGAATGTCTGTGATCAAACTGAATTTACAGGTCTAATAGAGTTTTATATTGCTATCCAATTATATACTCCCTCCGTCCACTTTTAATTGACGTTTTAGAGTATTGCACACTTATTAAGAAGGTGATCAAAACACATTAATTTCTATAGAAGTAAATGTACAATGACAAAATTATCCTTATAGTTTTTTGTGCAATAATAATTGTAAGAGATAAAAAGAGAGTGTATGTATGGATAAAACTGGAAAAAGATTGTAAATATTTCATTGAAAATCTAAAATGACAAATAATAGTGGACAAATAAATTTCATAGAAAGACATAAAAATGGACGGAGGGAGTATTATTATATGCTAGACTTTTGGCATACTGGGTGTAAAAGTCAAACACTAATGCGGATTTATAATGCATGATTAGATGTTTGTGTGTAAAATATTTGTACACCGACAATGCAAAAAACTAAATTTTTAAATAATTTGAATTATAAAATTTTATAATATAGAGAACAATTATTTGAAACATGATAAAAGCAGTTTCCAAAATGCTGAAAAAAGGTGTACATACATAAACAACACAACATTAAGTTATGATCGTTACTAAAACAAAGATAGTCCACATGGCTTGTAGCTTATAGCAACTCAATATTAGGTCATCATCGGTTTTCAATTTTAGAGTTTATGCTGCTTTATGCAGTATTTATACGCTATAGATACTGATTTTTCACATACATATCTTACTGTCAATCATGATCTGAAGATAATATATTCAATGTCTTTTACCCCATCTGAACAGATTTTGAGTAGTTGAGTTAAATCATTTTCTCACTCCTTGATCTAATCTATTTCTTAAGCTGTTGATTTGTAGAAAAGTTTAGCAGCTTGCTTGTAATTGACTTTCACAGTTCATGGTTTTGTTAATTATGTGAAGGATGCGATTGATCTCTTGCAAGGACATTATATAGTTTCTGTCAGTCGAGATGCAGCCGCCTCTTCTCAGAAAGGAGGCATTGAAGCAATAGCTGTGAGTATAATTTATGGAAGTCTTGTCATGATTTAGTCTGAAGCATCTATTTTGGTTTGAAAGTTCTAAATTCATTGTGGTTGTTGATTGAAATCTAAATTTTATGGACATGACCTATGTCTCTAAAGAGGGAGGGGGGATTAATCATGTGCTCATTTGTTTTCTGTTTCTCTGCTTCATGTGTGACTTGGTCTAAAATGAAAACTAAAGAAACTGCTTTTGCTATTACAATTAGAATCCAGATTATTCAGTCCAGGAATTATTTAAATGATTTTGTGGTTGGACAGTGCATTACAGCAGTGTCTCTTCTCTTGTGTTGAAGATTTAATATGATTGCTTTGTATTCCAAATTTGGCTGGTATTCAATTCTTTAATGTAACTGCTGAAATGCTTCAAGAATATTATCTACATTGAGTTCAAGTCAATATTAATATTAGTTCATTTTTGCAGTCATTTCCTCTGGCTTTGGGTCTGGTTTTGACTGGATTATTCTTTGCGACCATGTCCTTGAGTCAAGGTGAGTTGACTTTATTAATTCAGCTTAAATGATACAAAGTACTCCCTCCGTCCACTTTTAATTGACGTTTTAGAGTATTGCACACTTATTAAGAAGGTGATCAAAACACATTAATTTCTATAGAAGTAAATGTACAATGACAAAATTATCCTTATAGTTTTTTGTGCAATAATAATTGTAAGAGATAAAAAGAGAGTGTATGTATGGATAAAACTGGAAAAATATTGTAAATATTTCATTGAAAATCTAAAATGACAAATAATAGTGGACAAATAAATTTCATAGAAAGACAAATAAAAATGGACGGAGGGAGTATAACTAAGGATTAATTTGTCACTCATAATACCCGCAAACACACAGAAGCATACATTTGTGTCTGTATAATAAGAAAGAACCAACCTACTATGTTTGAAGGCCTGTGGTTTCAAACTCACCATTTGTTGATGGAGTGATAACGTTAAGCAGTGATAGTAGGGAAAAGTGAGAAGATAATCGGGGAAATAGAGAATAAGGGAGTAAGTTTGTGAGACTAGTCATAATGGGTTAGTAAGTAGGGTACGGGTATGACGGTTGTGGAGTAGTCAATACAAGATTATGCATGACCATTCTCCTTCACATGCATTCCATGCGTAACAACACCACTAGACTTCAATGCTCCCACATGTCTTGCATCCCAATATTCATATCGTGTGTCACCTTCCAGCCCCTAGCCCACAAGAAAATGCGAAAAACATGCAAAACACACGCAAGCTTCCTTCTGGTTATTTACACATAACTGCTCTGTGACTTCTGCCCCACAACCCTGATACACACAAAGTCCCTGTGCTGAACCCAATTATTTCCTCTCCTGCATCTTCCGCACCAATTGTAGCTGACTTGGATCAACTATGGGATCAGTGAGAAATTGTTATACCAACCCTTAGTCCAAAAACCAGCCTTAACAGACTGTTGTTAACTTCCATTCTCCAATTTGGCTTCAACTCTTGAAAAACCATTCTATTTCTAATCCACCACAAAGACCAAATCACCAAATGCACAGGAGATATCCACAACTTCCTATCAAAATCTCTCCATGGACCCATCCAAGCATCAATGAGAGCTTTTCCGGGTCTTTAGGGAAACATCTTAATATTCCCCACCATCTCCCACACGTCATCCCACACGAAGCTTGTGTGCTCCCAAACCCTCTCATCTTAAATGACTCCCACTAAATGATACTGACCAATTGCTATCATGAGTTAGGTTAGCATTGACTCTCCCCAAACAAACTTCATCCTCTACTTAAATTCCCATGACAAATGACACTGCACCAACACCCCATTTCATGAATTGTCTCGTTATGTGGCATGAACCCAACAAAACTGAGGTGTTATTGTTCTTGCTCCTTATTTCTGTCCACCCCTCTAGTCTAGTTAAATGAACTGTTTGTTTTACATTTGGTGTGAAATCTATGTCTATGGCTTGATAGTGATAAATTTTTGTTCATTGTTCAAACAGTTCGATATGATTACCGGCACTTTTTCTATTCACTACTGTGGGCAGCCATTACTATTGGCATTGCCGCATTTGTCCGGGCCAACGGCCGTGTTTTCTGCAACAGGCCTCGCCTACACAAACCTAGAAGTTAAATTTATAAGGTGATCAGGTCATAATTACATTTTCTTATTACAGATTATCTAGCTTCTGCAAGAGCACTCACAAATATGTGCTTAATTTGTTCTACATCTAGATCACCTTAGTTATTTATTCCATTCTTACTAAATTTGTAGTCGTTTGAGATGGGAGAATAGTAAGGTTCTTTCGAGCATTAATATGATTATATCTAATGCTTTTAAACTTGTGATTCATATGCTAGAATTGTTGGAAACAATGATGTCATTGATTTCTATTGATATATGTACAAATAGTGGTATATTTTAAGGATAGATTTGCTTGCACCTTAGCTTTATCCTTATCTAATATTCTTTATTAAGTTCACAAGTCTAATTCCTTGACTATTAGTTTCTTATCTGAATTCATGAGTTTGGTTCATAAAAGTCAAAGAAAAAATAAATGAATTTAGTTGGGAGTTAAAGTTGCATGTGTTATAATCAACAATAAATTTCTTTTTGCCCTCTACATCACAAGTGGGACAGCAGAGCTTTACTTATTACCTTTATAAAGATTGCATAACGATGAAAGATCGAAGATAAGAGCTAAACAAATGAAAGAAAAGATATCCTATTTATATAGGTTGTACAATGAGTCAATAATAATAGCGATAATCAGAAAGTATGTTTAGAAAATATATCTGAAACATTATTTATCTAAAATACAATTGATACTAGTTATTTAGCTATGATTATACTCTCACAACCTTAGAGCAAGAGGAGGAGGGATCATCTATAGATAGAGTCCTTATCTTATGATATTCTTCTTATTATTTCAAAATTTTAACATTGAATATTTTGTATCAATTTAATTTTCTCAATTTATTTTAATTGTGTAATATTATTTCTACAATTTCAGTACACAACCACAATTCTAATTATAATATAATTGGAGTGAGAATTTAAAGCCTGTCTTTGGTTGCTTTAAAGTCTTCCAACTGCTGATAAAAAGCTCAATTTGTCAATTGAGTTGTACTATTGTTAATATAAAAAATAATATCAAAGAGAGATTTATTTATCGTGCTTATTGTCAATTGAGTGACATTATTGTTAATACAAAGAGAAATTCTTGTATCGAACACCATAATTGCGGAAAGTTAATAGTAACGATGAAAACAGTAGTGCCCAAGCCTGTTTTGAATAATTTAAAAAAATGAACAATAAAGCGAGGTTTAGTAAGAATGTTGTTAGGTGTTTAATCAAAATTTAGTCGATAACCATTTAAATTTGACATGATATGCACAGTTACAATCATACGGGATGTACACCATTATTAAATTATTGGTTGGGTTGATTGATTTTTAATTCAACAATGCTACATGTACACCATATTTTAGCCACTTTCAGCCACCAACAACTTTTTAAGGTGGGGCCCACAAAAATATTAGTGATAAATCATATGGATTTATTATGGGTGGCTGATAGTGGCATCATTTTAGTGTACAAGAAGCATTATTGTTTTTAATTATATAGCAAGAATTATTGTTCTAGTAAAACATGTTTATTTCTTTAACCACTCGAAGGCAGCTTTAATTTGTACTCAAACCCGATCAGAAATGGTTAATTTGAGTCCAAATTAATACTAAAACAAATTCCAATAAGGAACAAATTAAACAAAGAGTATTGATAGAGGTACAACAAAAATCAGCCAAAACAGTCAATAAATAGGAATTTAGGTCACAATCACCCAGTCCATTAAAAATATACCCAGGATTAAAGATGCTATTTGGGCCATAAAGTGTTAAATAGATTTTATTGGCTGTTTTGACCGGAAAAGTGTTGTTACTCGAGCATATGTTAAACAAACTAACAAGCAAATGAAACCTTACCAACAGGAATCAAATCACCACCTGAGGATATATATCCCACACAAGTTATTGAATGACTATAAACTCAGAAACAAAATTGGTTCAGTAAAAAACTCGACGTACTCATGTCCATACATATTCATTTTTTAATTGAACCAATAATTTGCGAAAGTTATAGTTATTAAGAGGCATGAGATGCATATGGAGGCCAGTAAAGATGAAAGTCAACCCTGTAGGTAAGCCTGGTAGGGCCAGTTAGATCAACAGGAGTAGATGTCATGTAGCCTTGCACAAACAAGAAATCTTCAGTGCCCCCTGTTATTGGTATAACCGAATACTTTGCACTGTGAACTGTTCCAACAACGGTGAGGGATCCCCTGTATCCCATATAACGCAGGGTCACCTTTGCAATCTCAATGCTTTCTAACCCATCGAAGCTACATGTCATTGTTGTCCCTCATTGATTCCAACCACTTTTGAGGATCTATTTGCTGTTACTGTCAAAGGGTTCACGTATACAAAATAGGTTCCAAATGGGACCGTGTTTTTAGGGGCTTTAGGGTTTTCAACTCCTTTTACTATCACAAATCCTGATCTGTTTAAGGCTTCGTGGTTGAATAAGGAGAAGTGAACGGATTTCAGGTTTTTTAGTTGATGGTGGTTGGAATAACAATTCATTCCCTCAAATGTGATCATGGCTAAAAGGATAATTACAAGAGCATAGTAATTATTTCGAAATAATGCAAATGCCATAGCTACCTGAATGGTTTTCTTGTTTGAACTTGATACATTTTGCATAACCATCATCCTTTCCTTTTATAGGCATAGTTTCACAGTTAAAATATATTATTACGTACAAAGTCAATAATGCTTAACGTACAACAGAAATACGTCCAACGTGTAACTAACATGTGCTATCCATGTTACAGGATGTTACATGTTTTTCTTCCACATCTGTCGTAATTTAAGAGTGTGTTTAGTTAAGAGGTAAAAAAATGAAACTAAATATTACATGGTTGAAATCTATATGTAAAATAAATATGAAGCTGATTCGAATAAGTATCAACCATTGATTTAGAGAAGATCAAAATAGCAAACCTAAAGATCCATGGGTAAAATGGCGAAAGATAAGATCACGATTAGGAGTGTAATTAGATCGGGTTAAGTGTTTATTTATTTATTTAATATATGAATAAAAAATCTAAGTGAATTCTCACGCATTTGGTTTATAAAAAGGATTTAATTTTTATCCATTGTTTTCTCTCTCTCACTATCTTAAAAGTCATACAAATAAAGAATTTTGATTGGACGACAGTATAAAACAATTTTACACTTTGAGTGCATCAAAATTAAACTCTTATAAAAAACAAAGAAAAATAAATGAATACATTAATCTTTGAGATAAATCAATTCTTACATATTATTTTATTAAAACCCGGGTGTGGTTGACAAATAGGGGTTAATCCCTTACCCACATTATTACATTAGACATGAGAAAATGTCTTATCCTTCGAACCGCCTACAAACTATGAATAATGAGTAAAAATCATGGTTCACGCCGGTCATGAACCCAAAAGAAATATTTTATTAAAAGATAAAAATAAAAACAACCTTGGAAATCAATTAAGAGGCATTAGTCGCATTTACATATGGAGGCCAAAACAAATGAACTTCAACCTTGTGAACAACTGAACGATCCTTAAATTGAACAAGGGAAGATTTAACATATCCTTGCACAAACATGAAATCTTCAGTGCCTCCTACAACAGGAATATCCGAACTCTTGCTGCTATGTTTGACACCAACAATGTTAATGGATCCTTTATGGTTCTTCAGATTCAGAGTTAGCTTTCCAACCAACATGGCTTGACCCCCATCAAGACCAGTATCAACAGAAGTGCCTTCAAGAACTCCCACAACTTCTGAGGAACTGTTGAATGCGGTTGTCAAATTTTCATGGTACACAAACACGTTACCAAAATGTTGCCCTCCTATTCCTTTTACTCCTTTTGATGTGATGTACAGTGTTTTGTTTATTGTTTCCTGTTGGAATACGGTGAAGTGAAGGGATTTTGGGGGTTGGTTGTTTTTGGGAGAAGAGAAGCCATTTGTGCTCTCAAATGGGATCATGGTTAAGACAATGATAGCAAGAGCATAGTTATGAAATGCAAGAGCCATTGCTTTTTTTGTTTTGTTTTTGGTTCTGATCACAAGAGCAAAACATGGTTCACATATATATAGATTCTTTTTTTGTGTTTCTTGGTTGTTACGAATATTAAAATGAGTTATGCAAATAATTAAGATTTTAGAGACTGATAACTGATGTAAGTGGAGTTTATATATTATTATTGAGTTACTTGATTATGATCCTCATTTCAGGTAAGAATACAAGACAAAACACAAAGATATTATCTCCAAATATCTCACCAATGATATGGTTGTTACAAAATGGTTTGAATTCAAATAAACTCTGAAACAAATTCTATTGTAACACAAACATACAAGCAAAATGAAACCTTAACCAACATGAATTATCACCACTAGAGAATACTATTCCCTAAAGTTCAAGTTATTGTCTAGCAAGAGCAAGAAATTCATAGTAGCAACAAGACCTTAATTCCAAAAACAGAAGGAAAAAAAAGTGTACTGATCCATAGGAACAGTTAATAGTATTTTGAATTTATATTATGTCTCCAATTTAAGATGCTTGGTTGCATATGGAGGCCAATAGAGATGAAACTCAATCTTGTAAACAACAGTAATACCCTTGAGATCAACAGGTGAAGATGTAACATATCCTTGCACAAACAAGAAATCTTCAGTGCCACCTGTTACTGGCAGATCAGAAGGCTTGGTGTTATGAACAGCTCCAACAACAGAGATGGAACCCTTATGATTCTTCAGCCTCAGGGTCAGCTTTGCAAGTGAAATGCTCTGAAGCCCATCAAAGCTGGAGGTTATGGAAGTCCCTTCAGAGGTCCCAACAAGTTTTGAGGTTCTGTTGACTGATGTAGTCAAGGGGTCTTGGAACACAAACAAGGTCCCAAAAGGGGTTGTGGTTTGAGTCACCCCTGCATTCCCCTGTATTCCACTTACTACTATGTACCCTGTTTTGTTTATGGTTTCATGTTGGTACAGTGAGAAATGAAGGGATTTTAGGTGTTTGTGGTGGTGGTGATGGTGAGAAGAAGAAGAACCATAGGTGCCATGAAATTGGATCATGGCCAAAAGAATAATAGCAAGAGCATAGCTATGGAATCCAAAAGCCATAGCTTTTTTCTTTCTTTCTTTCTTTCTTTTTTTTTTTTTTGAATTTTTGGGTGTTGGTTGTGTTGTGATCATAATTGGAAGAGATGGTTCACATATAAGTACAGCTATTGGTGAAGACTAGAGTGACTTGTGGTGGAGGATGACACAGTTGGGTCAATGAAAACGATTGTCTAAGTCGTGCATGCGTAGGTTGGTTTTTCATCTTTGGGTTTTGTCTCTGTTTATTGCTCTCTGCCTTTTGACTCTGTAATACTGAATCTGAAATTTGTGGGTTAAGTGTGAACCATCCAAGACACTGTACTTCAAGTGTCTGTCTCCCTCTAGAACAAGCAACGTAGAAAGAGTCAAATTGCACCGTTCCTTCCATGACGTTGCATCTCCACGACACAAATACGTCCAATAAATAGTACACATTAGATACTTATTGAACGTATTTCTGATGTACGACAAACATTGATGTTAACCCCTTTAACACCACAATTCTTTTTTGATAGGATATTTAAGGAATTAGATTACCCATTAATCGTACTAATTAGTCTCATGTTTTCCGTTAATAAATTATAGACTATAATGAAATAGAGGATAAAGAAACAATAATATTTCACGTACAACAAAAATACGTCCAACGTGTATTTAACATGTGCTATCCATGTTACAGGATGTGTGTTATACATATATGTGATATACGTATAGCACACATCCTATAACATAGATAGCACACATTGGATACAAGTTGAACGTATTTTTGTTGTACAACAAAATACTGATAAAGAAATCATGTGAATACACAAACCCACTTGATCTTAATATCATATAATGAAATCATATCTCTTAATTTAGACTTTTGAGTATATTACCTTAATGATTTTAGGAATTGTTAACCAGTATCCTTAGGATTTCTTAAGGCACTTATTAAAAATATTTAAAATAATAAATTTCAGTAAAATTTAAAATATTATAATAAACTCTTTAAGATATAAAATATTAGTCGTATAACTCGTGCAATGTACGTGATCACACAAAATTATACTTTTAAAGTATATAATCTTCAATTTTTATTATATGTTAAAAATTTAAGTTACTCAATATTTTAAAGCCTATATTCTTTATTTTATCATACAATTGAAAAAAATTATGAAATCTCATATTTTAAAATATATAGCCATTAATTTCTACTATATGTGAAAAATTAATGTGATTCAATATTTTATAGGTTATAGACTTTATTTTATAATACAACAAAAAAATTATGAAGTCTCACATTTTAAAGTATATCGCCTTCAATTTCTAATACATGTGAAAAATTAATGTGATTCAATATTTTATAGGCTATAGGTTTTATTTTATAATATAACAAAAAAAATCATGAATACTCAAATTTTATAGTATATAGACTTCAATTTCTACTATATATGAAAAATTAATGTAATTCAATATTTTATCACAAATGCTTGGGGCACAACAAAAAACCAGCCAAAACAGCCAACAAAGCCCATTTAACACTTTATGACCCAAATAACACTTTTAATCATGAGTATATTTTTAATGGGCTGGGAGATTGTGGCTCAAATTCCTATTTGTTGGCTGTTTTGACTAGTTTTTTGTTGTGCCTCTATCAATGCTCATATTTTATAGGCTGTAGTCTTTGATTTATAGTACAACCAAAAATATGTGAAATGCTACATTTTAAAGTATATAACATTCAATTTCTACTATATGTGAAAAAATTCATGTGATTCAATATTTTATAGGCTATAGTCTTTATTTGGTACTTCGAACTTGGAACCAGCATGAAGGAATTAATGATACTTCTTTATCTTTTGAGTTGTTCTGCCGGATCGGCCACAACCAAAATAATTGTGAAATCTCACATTTTAAAGTATATAGTCTTCAATTTCTATATGTGAAAAGATCATGTGATTAAATATTTTACAGTTTATAGTCTTTATTTTATAATACAATAAAAAAATTATGAAATCACACATTTTAAAGTATATAGTCTTCAATTTCTACAATATGTGAAAAATTCAAGTGATTCAGTATTTTAATGACTATAAACTTTATTTTATAAGCCAAAAAAATTGTGAAATCATACATTTTAAAATATATAGCATTCAATTTCTACTATATGTGAAAAATTAATTTGATTTTATATTTTATAAGCTATAGTCATTGTTTTAAAGTATA